>CM040124.1:119769699-120969699 GCA_022559845.1 Amorphophallus konjac
GATGACAAACAAGCAATCAAAGATCTGCTCAAACCTATGAACATGTGAACATGAACCTAGGCAATCATAGCTAGCTCTAGCATGGGCATGCTATCTCAATCAAATTACGCTAAGGAAAAGGAAAAAACACACGCCGGGGCGTGGAGCAAGGAGTAAATAAAAACACACCACTAGGGGTGGAACAAGCAAGGAAATAAAGATGTGATGAAGGAAATAGCTATTGCCCAGCACTAAGGAAAGATGTGATCGCCACCAAAGTAAACACAAGTCAAAGACTCAAATATACCTTGGAAATAGGTGGATGAAGCACCCGCCCACGGGAGAGAAAACCAAGGAAAGCCTGCAGATCAGCTTGGAAGTAACGGCCAGAAACCCGTGCGTCGCTTGTAAGTAACGGTCTCACCCTAGACCGCCAGAAGAGAGTGACGCTCCTGCACCAGACCGTCAGATAACCTGCAGTAGTAAAGCTTGAATTCTTTTAACTCCAACTCTTCCAGTCGGCTAGAAGACTTGGGCCTCGTGCTAATGAACCTGTAAACCTGCCAAAGAAGTAGAAAGACAAGACAAGACAACCTCAATCAGCCCTCTTTGCAAGCATAGCATCAATCCTTAAAGAATTTAAGAACATCAAAAGGAGAGGGAATTACCGGGGAGTTTTGGTTTTTTTAACCCCTCTGGGCATTTTTAAAAGTTGGGAGGATGGTTGTATGCTTAAAACAACAGTGAAAAACGTGGAGGAGGAGGAGGGACAATGCTTTGTTTAAAAAGACCAAGGAAGAACTCAAGCATGCAAAGATGAACTTGAAAGATCAAAACAAAAGTACTCCCTTGACTGAAAGATGGATGGACGTGGGAAGCAACTCCTCCTGGATGAAGATGGCTCCTGAGTTCGGCAGCACTTCGTCGTGAATCAAAATCTCCTCCCCTTTTGGCCATTAATTCGAGGGTTCTATTTATAGACCCTCAAAACTCGTAGGTCGAGTAGAGGATAATTCAGCAGGAAAAAGGGATAAGTCTTAGCAAATCCTTGAGGATAATATCACCAAGAGTCCAAAGAAACCAACGGGAAGTCCTGAGGATCGGATTAGAAAGAGATAAGGTCAATCCACATTCTTATCTCAAACACGGAGTAGCAGAGAAAAGGCCTGAACTGCCAGGACTCCCGGAAAGAAGTAACGGCTGCACGATAGACCGCCACTTGGAAGTAACGCATCAAGGAACGACCGCTATTTGCAACTTTATCCAAAGAGATAAGATCAATGGAAAGAAGCCCCAACAAGCTGGACTCTTCAAGGAAATGACGGTCAAAGCGTAGGGCGTCATAGGGAAACAACGGCTGCACGACAGACCGTTATTATCAACGTGGATTCAACAGGATAAGCACGGAACACGTGGCCTTTAGCCTTAGGACTCTTCAAAGAGTAACGGTCTAAGATCCATCCGTTAGAAGGCAGTGACGCACCTGTCTGGGACCGTTATTTAGCATTGAGATTCAAGAAAGAAGAGAAGGGTTTTGCTAAGCTTTATCCAACGAAATGCCACCGGGAGCCAATTCTTTATCCAGGAAAAGACTCAAGAAACAGGCTTCAACTGATCAGGAGACTCGATGAAAAGCGAACAACTCAGAGCATCATATTAAATGAATAAGGAGATGACCCGACTTATGGGTATAAAACGGGTGTCAACACCTTGCACCCTAGACTCGCTTGACTTCTTCATGGGTGTGGGTTGAGTCTTCCTCCGAACTGTTGGTGGTGACTTGTTAACCCTAGCCTGGGGTTTTGGTGTGCGCAAAGGTTGACCCTTCATCTGAACTCTACCCTGGGAGGAAAGGCAGTGTGTACTATCATGGCTAGACTCACCCATTTTCTGCTTGCCCTTGTTCTTAGCACTGGGCAATTTGGACTCAACAACTTTAACAGCAGATTTCACATTGCTCATTTTGATGAGGGACCCCTTTTCCTTCTCAACAACGAATGAAATTGTTTTCAAAGCAAATCTCTCTTTAGCTGCGGAGTTATACCCGAGGCCTTCTCTTCTGAAATTTACTTTTGACCCTAAGACTGCATTCAAATTATCAGATCCTTGGGTCATGTTTTCGATAATTTTCTTTTTATCTTCATTCTCTTTTTCTAGGTGATCAATTGAATTTTTTAGTTCATGGTTAACACCTAGAACAGCTTCATATTTCTCATTCACAACTTTCATTTCATTTTCATAATTCTACAATTTCAATTTTAATTCGTCAATCACATTTTTCAGATTATCATTTTCTCTTCTAGAGTCTATTAATGCATGCTTAACATTATCAACTTCAGCACATGAATTTTTTAACATGTCATTTTCAGATTGCAAGCAGGCAAGTTTATCAGACATAGTTTTGTCATTCATAAGAGAATTTACTTTCTTCTTCAATTGTCTGTTCACTTTTCTGATATCATCTACCTTATCTAGCAATTCTTCGTAAGCATCTTCCCAATCTGAAAAGGATTTGCTTTCTTCCACTTCTTTTTCATCATTTCTGGCCATCAGATAGATGGGCTCTTCTTCGTCTTCACTTTCTGATGTGCTGCTCAAAGTGCCCTCGTCCTCGTCGCTCCATGTGCTCACCATTACTTTTCCTTTGGGAGCCCTTTTTTTGACCTTTTCTTTCGGCTTCTGGAGCTCTGGACAATCAGCCTTCATATGACCGGCCTTCCTACAGTGGTAACAAACATTAGTGTCTATCTTCTTGGTAGAGTTAGATTTGTGCCTATTGTATCTTCTCCCGCCATATTGTCTTCGGCTGAAATTTCTTCCTTCTTTTCTAAGAAACCTTCTGAACTCTCTGGTCAGCATCCCTATTTGATCTCCTTCAATTTCTGATCCAGAGAGGCTCTGATCACTGGATGATCCATTGTGGCTGGATCGACTGGAACGACTCGTGCTTGCCTTCAGAGCAATAGGCTGCCTCTTTTTATCAAGCTCCTCTGTCTTTGGCAAATTCATTTCATAGGTCATCAATGAGCCTATTAGCTCGTCCACTTTGGTATTCGGAAGATCCCTTGACTCCTCAATAACTGTCGCTTTTGTATGCCATACTGGAGTCAGGGATCGCAGTATCTTCCTCACGATTTCATAGTCAGAGTAGTTTTTCCCCAGATTTCTGAGACCATTGGTTATGAGGGTAAGACGAGCATACATCTCGGTGATGGTTTCGCTGCACTTCATCCTGAAGGCTTCATACTCTGAAATTAGTAAATTAGCCTTGGTCTCCCTCACTTGAGAGGTTCCCTCATAGATGACCTCCAGCTTATCCCACATCTCTTTCGCTGTGGCACACGAAGAGACTTTTGCAAATTCAGTGGGATGTAGAGCACATTGTATGGCATTGATGGCGCTCCAGTTGAGAGTAGATTTCCTGATCTCCTCTCTTGTCCATATATCCTCATTAGGATGCAGCTCAAATGGTCCTTTACAGACCACCTTCCAAATTTCATAGTCTTTCGCCCTCAGAAAAACTTGCATGCGGTTCTTCCAGTATGCGTACTTCGTCCCATCCAAGTATGGGATCTTCGTGGTGGAATGTCCTTCAGTCGTCATCCCTCTTGCATCCATGGCCGTTTCTCTTCAGGACATTGATCCCTGCAGAAGAGTTAGGCTCTGATACCAAGTGATCGGATGCGATATACGATCTAGAGGGGGGTGAATAGATCAGCCACCCAATTAAAACCAACAACAGTAGCTCCAAGTGCGGAATTAAAACAAGCTGCTGTCAGACGACAGATAGATGAACACTACTATCGATGAACGCCGACCCAACAGATCTAACTCAAGACGGTCCTAAACATTCATCTACTACTGATTAAAGAAATGACCTGGATGTACACAGTCTGCAAAGCAATCGCACAGATGTCAGAGATTTTTAAGGTGGTTCGATCTCAAACCCGAGATCTACGTCCACCCCACACTCCAAACCGGAATGTGGCTTCCACTACTGATACACAGCTTCACTGATCCACGGCTTTGGGGTCAAAACCCTACAGACAGCTGGGCATTACAGCTTATGCCGTCTAGAGGAATCCTCCTCTGCAAATCGCTGGGGACTTACAGCTTTACCCGACCAGAGGAATCCACCTCTGCAAACAGCTGAGCTTCACAGCTTGCTCCGCTGACACACAGCTTGGAAACGAGTTTCTAAAACGAAGATGAAAAAAACAAAGCGAAGAAACGTAAGAACCCACAAGGGGAATGTAGCTCAACACTGAGCAATTTCAGCTCCGGTTCTGAACCAGGAGACTGAAGAACAAACACTTTCAGTATTCTTTCAAACACTTCTCTCTTGACTCTTTCCTTCTCTTCTCTTTTCTCTGGATCGTGCAAGCTCTCTCTACTTCTGCTCTTTCGAAGTATGTTTGCAATTACGATCACCCTGCTCCTGAGGAAGAAACTTCTTATTTATAGAGTAGTAAAAGGATAGGGTGTGTGGTCATCACGATTCCCGCCCAAATATCTAGGTCATGTGTCAGCATCACAACATCGTTGCTTTCCACGTGTCACGATCCTGGCACTTTCTTCAATCTTGGATCTCGTGCCCTTCTTAGTCTTTACAAAAAAGGTACCTCTCAGGGCATCACATATGGATCATATTCAGACAATTATACGATATAAAGAAAGGAGATTGCACAAAGGAAAGGTTTTGATGCACGGACTCAATTGTGGTGGTCACATACACATGCTCAGACTCAATCAACTCTTCAAAGGTAGATGCACCGACTAACGTGTGAGAAGAGCAGTGCACTGACCTAATGCAAAGAAAGCACAGAGAAGATATGCACATATGCATGACTTAATCAGAGTGCAGTACCAAGGGTTGCACCGATGCACTTAACACACAAGGGCATTTGCACCGACCTAACACACTTCAAGGCTACATGCATGGAAAATGAAGTGCACAGACTCATGTATGCATATGCAAGTATTGCACGGACTCATTTCAATACTGGGATCAAAGATTGCACCGACCGTGCTGAAACACGACATTGCACCGACTATCAATTACAAGGCATCGTGCAGAAACAAGACCCTCAGACCACTATCCACATAAACCATACCATGCACTAAGTTTGTTGAACAGCCGGACTGAGATATGCACGAACCTTACCCTTAGACAATTGACCTTGCACTGACCTTGAGATGCACAATGACTAGGAATGCACCGACTATACAGATGATGCATGAACCTGAATAGACTAGCATCAACTTAGGTAGCGTGCAGGGTTTAAACTGCATAGACTTAAGAGTACATGTAGCATGACATTCATTCGGACATCATTCAATCAAATCATTCATCAGACATTGAATCGAATATGATGACTTAACATGATGACCCATAACGTTTGCTATCATCAAAACTACACAACATCATCAAGGCACAAGGGGCACAACATAAGTTGCATAAATGCTGCTGGGGCATTAGTTAACCCGAACGGCATTATCACGAATTCATAGTGGCCATAACGACTTCGAAAAGCCGATTTATAAATGTCCTCTTCTTTAATTCTAATTTGATGATAACATGATCTGAGGTCGATTTTAGAGAAATATTCTGCTCCCGAAAGCTGATCGAAGAGTTCATCAATATGCGGCAACGGATACTTATTTTTGATTGTAAGTTGATTCAGTCGTCGGTAATCGATGCATAGCCTGAGAGAACCATCCTTCTTTTTGACAAATAGAACCGGCGCACCCCAAGGGGATGTGCTAGGTCTGATAAAGCCCTTATCTAGTAGTTCCTGTAACTGCTTCTTTAGTTCTTTGAGTTCTGTGGGGGACATCCTATAAGGGGCTATAGAAACAGGTGCTGCTCCTGGAATGAGTTCAATAGTGAAGTTTACTTCCCTCTCAGGTGGTAAACTGGGTAATTCTGATGGGAACACATCGGGGAACTCATTTACAATAGGAATGTCTGCTAAGATAATCTCCTTGGATTCGGTAACAATGACAGAAGCAAGAAAAGCTTCACATCCTTGCGAAATAAGTTTGCAAGCGTGAAGAGAACAGATGATAGTAGGATGCTTCTTGTACTTGATGCCAAGGAAAGAAAATCTTGGAAGACCGGGCTTTCGAAAGGATATAATCCTATTTCGGCAATTGATATAAGCATCATGATCTGCAAGCCAATCTACCCCTAAAATGGCATCATAACCTTTCATGTCAAGGCATACTAAGTTTGCGGGGAGATTATGACCTTCTACTATCACTTCGCTATCAGGATAATAGTCGGTAAGCCTTGTTCCAGAAACTAAGGGTGTGGAAATAGCGAGATCTGAAGGTAAGGGGACTGATGCAATTGATAATATTTTTACAAAAGTAGTGGAGATAAAAGAATGAGAGGCACCAGTGTCAAATAGCACAAATGCAGGACGAGAACAAATTTGAAGAGTACCTTCCATAAGCCCACCATCCTTGGGCGCTTCCTCTTCTTCTAAAACGGCATTGAGGGGAGCCTGCCTCCTACGTACTCCACCAGACGATTGGTCATTCATAAGGGAGCAATCTGGCATGCGATGCTCCCTGCTTCCACAATGTAAACAAGCGCCGAGGTGCTTCCAGCATTCCTCAGCCGAATATCCAAATTTTTCGCAAAACGTGCAAGCTGTAGCAACTTGCTCCTTCTCCTCCTTGACTTTCTTTTGCTTATGGGAACTTCCACCATTCCCATTCCTGAATCTTTTTTTATTATCACGGCTTTTGTAGGGCTCCGTGATGCTAAATTTTTCTTTCCTATAACGCCGATCTAAGCGTCGGCTGGATTCTTCTCCTTTCCCTTTTAATTTTTCGACCTTCTTTAAGGTCCTTTCACATAAATATGCTTGCTAAACCATCTCCGCATAGGTACAGATGTTTTGGGTCCCGAGCTGCTGAATGAAATCAGGCCGTAACCCGTCCATGAACCGATTTTCCTTCAATAAATCGGTGCTGATAAGATGCGGTGCGTAAGGTGCAAGCCTTGAGAATTGTAGTTCATATGCGGCAACCGTCATCATTCCTTACCGAAGAGCGGCGAACTCCATAGCCTTTCTCTCTTTTACGTGCTCAGAAAAGTACTTGGCACGAAATAGGGTAAGAAAACCATCCCAGGTATGAGGTGCATCGGCCGGAGGTGCCGGAACTGACTTCCACCATGTGCGGGCATCTTTGTGAAGTTGAAAGGTTGCGAGACGCTGTTGACACCTGAAATGTAACTGAGAACAAGATGAGACCAAAAAAGAAGATTGAACCAGACATGAAGCTCTCAGGAATTCCTGCAAAGTCAGAATGGCAGAAGAGTCGTCACTAAAGTTATCACCCAGCTGAGACCCTTCCCGTTCAAGCTGATGTCCGGTATTGTCGTCGCTCAGACGGCAGTACTGATGAAGAATTACAGTCTACTGACTGATGAAAATCCCCAGAGATATTCTGATAAGACTGTGTCAACCCATCAACTAAGGGACCTCCACCTGTTCTGACAGATTCGAGGGACTGACAAATGAAAGGGCAGGTTAGGCAGCTTTGACAGCTCAAACCTACTGATGAGGAAGGGTAAAATATCAAAAAAACCTAAATGGGCTCACTAGTGTGACGTCGGGAGTTCCTCACCAGGGCCCAAAGCCCATGTGGGGCGGCGCCGGGAAGCCCCATCCTTTGGCGCCGAGAGGCCTCTCGCTTTCGATTAGGGCGCGCCGGGAGCTCGTGGTCTGCGCGCCGAGGTGAGCATGCCGAGAGGAGAAGGGTTTGTGCTATAAAAACCCCTTTTCTCTCGAGAAAAAAGGGGACGGACGATAAAAAAAAAAGAGGGGAACAGAAGAGAAGATAGCCACAAAGAGAAGCCAGAGAAAGGAAGAGAGAAGTCCATACCCAGCTCCAGGAAACCGGCGGCTGCTGAGAGATCAGGGGAAGAGGAAGAAGGTCTGCTGAAGGGGGAGGGAGAGGAGTCAATGCTCCGCCCTCCCCTGTCTCTCTTGTATTTCTTCCCCCGATGCATACTGTTTTCGTCTGTGTTCTCTTTCAACATGCTATCTCCCATCTTTCTGCTGTTTTGAATGGGCTTCATTTCGCTATGTCATGTGTACTCCTTCTACCACGTTTATGTGGGATCTGTATTGATGCTAAAGGTTCCTTATTCGTTGTCATTTGAGGTGTACCTCTGTAGCCGATGATATATAAGCAGTAGAACCGATTGAATGGATGGAAGTTTGGGTTTCTCTCTTCTCACCCCTCTCTGATGACAGTGGTGGTCACCTTTCCGATTGCGAGTTTCGATCGATGAATGTGTGGTTCTGGGTGTTTGTCGTTAGCCCAGGTTCCTGTGGGTTTTAGGAAGCTGGTACAGAGCCCCAATCCTTGCCTCCATGGATTCTTGGGTTCTGTCCCTTCTCTCTTCCGCGACAACATCGATGATTTAAACGTTGCTAAGTCCATAGTCCTCTCGAGTTTCCCAAGTCATTAGGGCCATTACAGGGATCAGAGACAGTCATCTCTTGATCTCCTGGATGGCTGGCAATATAGACGGCATAAAGCCTGTTCCAGAGGGTTCTAACGCTTGTGACTTCAATCCCTCGAAATCTCTTCTATTCATGTGACTCCTTGATCTTAATCTGGCAGCTTGACAGGGCCCTCAGTCCCTTCCTTGTTTGCATCCTAAAACCCCCTAGCCGTTATCTGAATCCCAGGAAGAATCCCCAAAACAGAGCATCGTAGAACCCCCACGAACCTCCACGAGCCTTCCCGGCGCCGGGAGAGCTCTCGGCGTGGCCCGCGCCGGGAACCCCACGCCGAGAGCTACCTCTTCCTTCTAAGGCCATGCCGAGAACCCATTCCCCAGCGCCGGGAAGCCTGCCTATGCTCGTTATTGCTGCGCCGAGAGCCTCTCTTCCTCTGCCCCATCTTTGAGCACTCTGCCATAATAACTCGAGGGATATCTACAAGTCACAGGGTACACCCCATGGAATAAATAAATGGGGAACCATCCCCAACATCACACCGTGCCAGGGCTCGGTGCCTTTCTCTTTCGGTTTTCATCCCGGCACTCCGTGGATGATCTCCTATTTCCCCTTGGGCATGTTCCGAGTCGAGGGGAGATGCTGCCGAAATCTAGTCCAATGTCATCAACCCCGATGATTTGAGGGAGTGTCTCCGATACACTTCCCACCCGACTCCATCTTCGGGGGAAACGAACCCATTTGGAGCGACCGGTCAAGTGAAAGTGTCAAAAGGGGAATACCCCAATGATTAACCGAATTCCGTCCCGCCACTGCGTGGATGGTCTTCTATCCTTACCCGGTACGGCTCAAAGTTAAAGGTTGTGCCGCCCGATTTAGTCCGCTGAACTAAATAAATCCGCCCTCCATTCATAAGCATGAAGCCTTTATTTCGCACATCAGTATTTTGACTACCTTCTGAGGCCTCCTATTTCAGCGTTTAATCAAGGGTTGTCCTTCTTAGGAAGGGCGTAATTAACGTCATAGCCTTTATGGTATGGCAGACTTTTGGTCCCGACTCGGACTTCACAATCGACTGACCAAGCCAAGTCGAGCGCACGATGAAATCGTCACACATGTGACTGGCACGCCTAACAAACCAAATAAAAATAATAAAAATAAATAAATAACAATAAGATAAAAAGATAAGTAAGAAAAAAAATCCCCGCGTTCCACAAGTCTGGCACGCCCGGTGGGACCTAGTCTCCCTTCATCTCTACGCCGAAATAGGAGGCCCAGTGGGCCCCCCCTCAAATTTCTGATTCCATGCTTTCTCTATTTTCAGGAAACTACAATGACGGCTGGAATCATCTCTGTACACTTTGATCAACAAGTGGTCGATGCACATGTGCGAGAGGGCTACCTGGCGGTACCTCTTGCGTTCGGATCGATGCCACCTGCTGTCGGGATGCCCAACTGCTTGGGCCTCATCTTCACCGACTTGC
This sequence comes from Amorphophallus konjac, assembly GCA_022559845.1. NCBI lineage: Eukaryota > Viridiplantae > Streptophyta > Magnoliopsida > Alismatales > Araceae > Amorphophallus > Amorphophallus konjac. The sequence goes on from CM040124.1 coordinate 119,779,646, forward strand.
TCAAGATCGACAACCAGGAACAAAAGACTGTTGTCGATACATTGCCACAAGCTACCATCCCCAAAATGAGCCGGGGGATGCAGGATACTCCTGAGGTCGTGGCCTGCTTCGTCCATCACGAGGCGAAAAGGGGTGCACCCTCTGCTGCTGGAAGGAGGAGGAGATCTGACAGGAAAGCCCGATCCACTGTTGCGGGATGCCGGATATCCAACTCAGGAAAGACAATGATGATCGGAGGAATCCGGACGAACCTCAAAGGCCGCCCGAGGGGGGTCAACCAGATGTGGTCGTCCCGAGAGTACCCACCACCAACAGATTCCAAACTCTGGCTACTAGGAGGGCCGACGTCGAGAAAGAGGACCGAAGGCCGTTGGCACCAAAGCCCCCCAAGTTCAGGCAGATCTGGCGGCCGAAGAAGATCCAGAGCTGGGTCCCAGCTCGAGAAGAAGAAAACATTGTTGAAACCACTGTTGCCCGCTTCAGGGCGGGAAGCAGAAGAGAAGAAGGAAGAGACATAAGAAATGCTGCTGCTGTTCACCCCAGGGCTCGGGGTAGGAGAGATGAGGAAGAGAACGAAGGAAGAAATCTGACTACTATTCGCCCCAGGATGAGGGGCAGAGGATATTAGCAGAAGGAAGACCTAATGGTCACTCACCCCATGGCTGGGGGCAAAAGATGGGAAGGAAAGAACTACGCTGCTGCTGCCAACTACTGCCAGGATGGGAGTAGAAGGTTCAGGGAGATAAAGGAAATGAGAATAAGCGAACCAGTCGCTGCTGCCACTCCAAGAAGACCAAGAGCCTGTGCCAGACAGGCCGATATATTCAAATACTGCAGAGCCGAGCATTTGAATGCTCAGGTGGCAAGACTGGCTTATCAGCGGAAGAGCCAGGAAAGATTGATGCTCCAACCAAAGCCACGAAGGCACAATCAAGAAGAGATGAAGCAAGTGGCTCAAGACTACTTCCACTACCTGGGGAATTCTGCCCTCGGTCAACAAAGATTATCCCGTGCCTTGGGCACCATGGATGAAGAAAAAGAAGAAACCCTTCAAGAAATGATGATCGGAGTCTCCTCCTCCGACTCCAATGATTATGAAGAAGGCCACAGAGCCTGGTATGGGAAAGAAGACCTGCATAGGGAAGAAGCCAGAGAAAGAATATCAGTCTTTGACCAGCTCAAATACCCCAATCAGATGAAAAGGAAAGTCTACAGGCAGAGGGAAAAGATGCAGATCTTTGCCTGCAATATGGCCGGGCTTGTCAAAGGGCAGGATGTGTTACCGACACAGCCAGATGAATTGCTCAAACTAGCAACCAGACTAGGCCCCGTCACAAGAAGAGGCCAGGCGGCAAAAGATAAGATGAAGACTAATGATGAAGCCTGCAAGATCACCACCATGACAGTTAATGTGGTGACAGCGGAAGAGGAAGACAACCCCTTCGTTGATGATGCTGAAGGGACTTCAGAAGATCTACAGATCCCACCAACCCTGGATCCCATGATCCAGATGATGTTTAGAAGATATCAACAAGAGATCAATGCTCTCAGAAGACAGCTAAATGAGAGGCACGAAGTTACACCGGTCTCCAAGCAAGCCGAGCCTGTGGGGCAGACTGCCAGCTCAACAAAAATGGCTATCCTAGCTAATCCTCTTCCGGCTGATAAGGGCAACCCGTTCTGCAGCAGACGGTAGCTCAGCCCTCTGCATCGCAGACAAAGCCTGCCGTGCCTACCTTGCGCGCAACTGTGATGACAACTCCTTATAGTCAGCAACAAGCTCACTTCTTCCCGGAAAACATAGATCCGGCCATAGCCCAGAAGCTGATGATTGAAAAGATTGTGGAGATGAAGCTGTCTGAAAAGACTGGTGATGATGCTAGTACCTACGATGTATACAAGGTACCATATCTTCCCCAGTATGCTGCTAAGAGACTACCTCCAGGCGTCAGTAAGCCGCCAAAGTTTGAAAAGTTTAATGGCCAGGGCTCTCCCAGGGAGCACATAGCTTACTACACCACAATCATGGGTGACTTGGCAGCTGATGAAGCTTATCTGCTTAAGTTCTTCGGCTCATCCCTCACCGGGATAGCCTTTGAATGGTATTCAAGCCTGCCGGCTGGGTCAGTGACCGATTGGCCTGATATGCAAAGAAAGTTCCGCGACAGATTTCACGTCACGGAAAGAGAAATTACAATAGCCGAACTATATGCAACCAGGCAAAAGCAAGATGAAACAGCACTGGACTACATCAAAAGGTGGAGGAACTTAGCTATGTGATGCAGAAGACCTCCTCATCAAGAAGATGCAGTGCAAATATGTAAGCAGAGCCTCAGGAGAGAGGTACTGGAAAAGATGATTGGTGCAGATGTCAGAACATTTGACCGATTGAAAAATATAGTAGCGGAGGTCGAGACGTTCCTGTCTAAGCGTCCGATCGCCAATGCTCCAACTGTGCCGAAAGGGAAATCTAATGATCGACGACCAACGCACTTTGAGGCCAACACCGTCGATTTCAGAACCTTCGAGCAACAGAAAGGGAAGAAGGGGGCAGATGAAGCTCCCCCACCAGCAGACACAGCGGAAAGAAAAGATAAGGTCTCTCTGAGAAACAAAATGAGAAAGCCGTACTCTTTCCCGAAAGATAAGACAGCCACACTATTCAACTGGGCATACAAGTTCAACAAGGTAACATTGCCTGAGCCAAAGAGACCCGATGACGCGGCGAAGAAAGGTGATCCACTGTTCTGTCCATATCACCGTGCACTGGGGCACGCAATTGAAGATTGCTACGTCTTCAAAGATATTATGGAAGGCATGGTCAAAAAGGGCGAGCTACAGCTGGGAGATTACCAGGTAGAGCCACCTCGTCCACATGAGCCTCCGGCATTAAAAATGGCCGCCAATAAGATTTCAATCTACCCACAGCTGCCTAAAGAGGCCGTTGAAGAATGTACCAGGCATACTTATGAAGCTTGCTTCCTCACCCCACTGAAGGATCAGGAAGGATGGCAGATGAAACCCATAAAGAACAGAAAGAAGACTCCCGCAGTCAATACCAATGGAGCAGTTATCCGCGGTGTCACACCAAGACCCAAACCACCTCCAGTAAAGCCAGTATGGCGCACAGCTGAAACAGGGCCGGTCATCCGGATCCCCACTCATAACCGAAGAAGACAAGTCCCCCTACCTGCGCATAAGGAAGTAAGTCCTGCAGCCAGGCGTTTACAGCAGTATATTAATGGGCTCGATGAATATGAATAGAAAAAGCCCGGGCACCTGCTGGTGAAAGACTGTATACTCTGGGAACAGCTTGAAGAAATGAAAATTAAATAGCAGTCAGAGGCAGAACAAGAAAAAGCTGAGACTGAACCCTTCTGGGGGCAGGGGCCAGTAAAGCCAAATTCCCAGAAAAAGAAGAGACGGCCCAAGTCCAAGAAGGGAAAGAGGGTCGTGACAGTACAATGCAACACCCTGTCAGCACTCTTTACCTCGCCCGGGGAGGATGATGAGGATGAAACATCAAATGCCCCGCTAGAAGCCAACCATGCCGAGGCCTCAACCTCGGCACATGGAACACGCTCCGGAAGAAGGTGGGGGCGCCCACCACCAGCTAATCATAACATTATGTTCAGAGGGGAACAGCCCTACCAGATTCCCGAACCGGAGGTACGAGGTGTCCAGGTTCCTCCCCCTACCGGCTTGTACCAAGAGAAGAAGAAAGGAGGTCAAACTCCAACATTTATGGAATTTCTGTCTAGTCTAGAAGATGGGCAATCGATACAGGCTGGGCCAGATAAAGGCAAGGGACCCCAGCAATCGGCGTCTGTAGCCTACAAGCAGAATGAGAAAGAAGGGGATAACCCTCTAACGGCACCAGGGGCCATTGCTATAGAAGAATCCTCCCAGGAAGTCAGTCCAGAGGTTGAGGCCAGCACTGGTCAGCAGAGGCCACGGGCACCACATGAACCTCCAAAGCCCCGATGGGTAGAGGAAATGAGACTGTCTAATGTCAGGGTGGGCAGCCGGATCATGAAAATGCTAAAGAAGCTCCCTACCAGATTCTCCATCTGGGAGATTCTCTCTCTGAGTGAGGAGGCTCGCCAAGCAATTGTTGATGTCCTGCAGTCGCCGGCACAATATGAAGCACTCTTGAAAGAAGTGAATTATGGGCCGTCCGTTACATTCACAGAAGATGACATGCTGATTCCGAATTCCTGTCATAACAGCCCGTTGTATATGAGGGGCTCCCTGAACTGTCAGCCACTGAACAGGATACTGATAGATCCCGGGGCTGCCGTGAACATTCTCCCATACCGCATCTACCAAAAACATTACTTTGATCTACAGCTTACCAAGGTCAGAGACATGAAAATTGCGGGATTCAACCAGAAATGTGAGACACCCCTTGGGGTGGCTGATTTTAACCTCACATTGGGGGATCTCACTACCGTGGTACGATTCTATGTAATCGACTCCAACACCACATATTAGGCCCTACTGGGGAGACCGTGGCTGCATGAATATCAGATAGTGTCGTCCACGCTACATCAATGCATTAAATACTGCCATGAAGGAAAAGAAGAGAGGGTGTTTGCGGATCTGCATCCCTTCGAAGTATTCGAGTGCCATATGCTCGATGCATCCTACTACACGGAGGTGTCGCAAAAGGATGAAGAGAAAGAGGCTGTGGTCAGCCAGAAAAAGTCGGCGACGAAGGCAAGAAATTGGTCTCCACCGCCACCAAAGGGCTATATTAAAAAGCATGAGGTATCGCACATCTCTTATGCCGGTGACTTTGCTCGGATCACTCCTCCTAGCATTCACCAGGATGATATCAATGAAGAAATGAAAGAAAAGTACACACAAGTGGAGGTGCCGCAGGGTTTATTTAAACCCATCGTCAGCCTTGAGTACCAGACGGTGCTACCACTAAAGACTATGGAAGTCCCTCGCTTCTGCGAGCCTCCTACCATATTCTACACTGGGGAGTCAGTCGAGGAAGATGATCAAGACTGCATGGTCCCTGAAGAGGCTGCAAACCAGATGGTGCCAATTACAGGCTTAGATTATACTACCCGACAGGTTTCGCAGATGTTCTCTAAGATGCAGATGCCATCACTACAACCTGTTGCCCAAAAGAAGGCGTTCCAGGAGCTATGGGATCCGCCTCAGGATAATAAAGAACTGAGGAAGATCACTCAGCACCCAGGATTGGGTTATACCCTTCAAGAATACTATGAAGCTCAGGTGGACGTCATATCTGTCTCCTACCAGCATGAAGACCCTCCCGAGGTGGGATATGACAAGTACCCCTCGGAAGATGAAGAAATCATTTATCAATCCATAATGAACAATGAAGCCCCAGACAGTCAGCCGGAGACGGGGACGTCTGATGAAGCAAAGAAAGATTGGTGCTGGGAAGACCTACCTTGCAAAGAAGATCTGTTCCATGCTGAAGCAAAGTTCGACACAGGAATCCCGGATGAGGATCAAGCAGCCAAAGAGCTGAGGGAATGCCTGGAGTTTGACCGCATCCTAGAAGAAGTCCGGGCTCTACAGAATGATGATCTCTCAAGGGAGTCTGCATCAGAAGAGCCTCTAAGGGCGGAAGACTCCATCTTCGAGTTTCCTGCTGATCCAGTTACGTCCTCGGGGCATACTGAACAGAATACAGCAATATTGGTCGTATATGATGAGCCAGCAACCGCTGATGACCAGTATGATGAAGCAAAAAATCATGAAACTGAAGAAGATTGTATCCCGGGAGGCTTCATTGACTTACAAGAAGCCCCGCCCGAGGTCGAAAATGGAGGTCAGGCCACCGTCGATGTGCTTGTGGAAATAAATCTGGGGACCGCAGATGAGCCAAGGCCGACATTCCTCAGTGCACTGCTGGAGCCAGCTACCAGGGAGCAGTATGTATAGTTTTTGAAGGAATTCCGAGACTGCTTTGCATGGACATATGATGAAATGCCGGGACTGAGTTCTGATGTGGCACAGCACCGATTGGCAATAAACCCAGAGGCTAGCCCTGTAAAGCAGCCTTCCAGGAGAATGCGCCCTAAATTAATAGATCAGATTAACAAAGAGGTTGACAAGCTAATTGATGTAGGCTTTGTTGAAGAAAATCAATACACTACGTGGCTAGCCAATATAGTGCCCGTAAAGAAGAAGAATGGGCAGATTAGAATATGTGTTGATTTCCGGGACCTTAATAAGGCTTGCCCGAAAGATGACTTCCCAGTACCAATCACTGAAGTGATGATCGATGCGACTACTGGTCATGAGGCCCTATCATTTATGGATGGGTCGTCCAGATACAAAAAAATCTGGATTGCTGAGGAAGATAGAGTGCACACTGCATTCCGTACCCCGAAGGGGATATTCCACTACAAAAGGATGCCGTTTGGTCTCAAGAATGCCGTCGCTACCTACCAAAGAGCTATGACCAAGATCTTTGATGATTTGCTCTTCAAGAAAGTAGACTGCTACATTGATGATTTGGTAGTAAAAACTAAAAGAAGAGAAGACCATTTCCAAGACCTGAGGGTAGTATTCCAGAGGCTGCGCAAATATGAACTCAAGATGAATCCCATGAAATGCGCCTTCGGCGTGTCCAGTGGAAAATTCCTCGGGTTTATTGTCCGTCATAGGGGCATTGAAATTGACCCATCCAAGATTAAGGCTATCCAAGAGCTCCATCCACCAAGGAATCTGTCCGAGCTGAGATCTCTACAAGGTCGTCTGGCCTATATCTGACGATTTATATCAAATCTGTCGGGAAGATGCCACCCCTTTCACAAGCTCATGATGAAAGATGTGCCGTTCCTCTGGGACGATGGCTGTCAGGAAGCCTTTGAGAAGATGAAAGAATATCTCAAGACCCCTCCAGTGCTGGGGGCACCAATTAAGGGCAAGCCCTTGATACTGTATGTCGCAGCCACGTACTGTTCCCTGGGGGCAATGCTGGCAGAGGTAAATGAAGAAGGCAAAGAACAAGCCTTGTACTACCTGAGTAGGAGGCTGATTAGAACTGAAGAAAGCTACAGCTACATAGAAAAGATCTGCTTGGCACTAGTCTTTACTGTCAAGAAGCTCCGACACTATATGTTGTCACATGAAGTCAGATTGATATCTGCAGCAGATCCGCTCAAATACATATTGACTCAGCCAGTACTGAAGGGCCGGTTGGGCAAATGGGCAGTGATCCTGATGGAATTCGATATTACCTATACACCCCAGAGGGTGATAAAAGGACAGGCCGTGGCTGATTTCTTCGCAGAGCATCCTGTGCCAGAAAATGATATGCTAGGGACTGAGTTACCCGATGATGAGACACTCGAGGCCTGCCAGACCCAGTCAGTTATGTGGCAACTGTTCTTTGATGGAGCATCTAGAATAGAGACAGGCTCCGATGGAAAGACCAGAATATGGGCTGGAGCCGGTATTGTGCTGAAATCACCAGAAGGGGAGGTCGTGCATACTTCCTGTTCTATAAACAAGCCCTGCACCAATAATGAGGCCGAGTATGAAGCTCTGATAATCGGGCTATATATCAGCCTCAACATGGGTATCCAAATGCTTCAAGTATTCTGGGATTCGATGCTGATAATAAAACAGATCCAAGGGGAGTTCAAAGTGCGGAAGCCAGAACTGAGTCCCTACCACCAAAAAGCTGTGCGCCTCATGGCGAAATTCTACCATATTGAGCTCAAGCATGTGGGCCGTGGACACAACGCCCAGGCTGATGCACTGGCAAAGCTGGCCAGCTCACTAGCAGTTTCGCCAAATAAGACACTGAACATTATCGTCATGAACCGGCGGCAAGTCCCCAGTATGCTAGAAGGGTGCCCCGAAGAAAACGAAGTTGCCACCATCAGCACAGAACAAGCGCCTGATTGGAGACAGCACCTGCTGCAGTGGTTTCTACACCAACAACTGCCGCAGATAAGAGAAGAAAAGATGAAACTCCTGAGAATCAAAGATTCTTATGAACTCAGGAATGGAATTTTGTTCCGAATAATGGCAGATGCACGCAAGAAGATTCTACTCCGCTGTCTGTCCACTGAGGAAGCCTGGCAAGCGATGAAAGAGATACATGCTGGGACAGCAGGTGCCCACCAGGCTGGTCCCAAGATGAAGATAGAAATCAAGAAGCTGGGCTACTATTGGCCCACCATGTTTGAAGACTGCTGTAAATTTACAAAATCATGCCAGAAATGCCAGGAGCATGCTACTGTGCCTAGAAGGCCTCCTACAACTCTGCACCCTACAGTTCCCAGCTGGCCATTTGCACAATGGGGAACTGATGTAGTCGGGCCACTGCCGACTTCCTCGGCCGGACATAAGTACATACTGGCCATAACAGATTACTTCTCCAGATGGGCGGAGGCTATAGCATTAAGAGAAGTGACTGGTGAACTGGTCTCCAGATTCATCAAGCAGAACATTATCTTCCAGTTCGGGATCCCCAGCCGAATAATATCTGACAATAGAAGTCATTTCAGAAATCAGAAGGTCTATTGGCTTGCTGAGAAGTATAAGATCGAATGGAGGACCTCCACTCCTTACAATCCACAGGCAAACAGACTGGCGGAAGCTTTTAACAAGACTCTCTGCACCTTGCTGGCCAAGGTCGTCGGTTCCAATAAGAAGGACTGGGAAGAGAAAATGTATGAAGCTCTGTGGGCATACCGCACCGTCTTCAAGACACCTAGAGGGTGCTCACCGTACTCGCTAGTATATGGCTCGGAGGTAGTGGTTCCGCTAGAGCTGGAAGTCCCGTCACTCAGAGTGGCAGTCCAATATGGCCTGGCCCGTGGCGAACAGACCAATGCAGAAAGAAGACTAGAAGAACTGGCTGAATTGGAAGGGAAGCGCCTCCAAGCCCAGAAGAGTATCCAGATATATCAGGCCCGCATGGCCGCAGCATTCAACAAACTCATAAGAGCGCAAGAATTCAAGAAAGGTGACCTCGTCATGGTCAAGAAAAAAGAAGTCATGGCGTCCAACCCAAAAGGAAAGCTGAATGCTAACTGGGAAGGTCCTTATGTAATACAGAGGGTCTACGAAGGAGGGGCCTACGTGGTTGTTAACCATCGAGGGAAAATCCAATTCTCACCACTCAACGGAAGACATCTAAAGCTGTATCATGCGGCACAACCGGCATTCCCCGAGTGATCAAGCCGAGCTACACCCTTTCCCGGTCTAGTGGCACTCCGCCCTAACCGAGCTACACCCATTTCTTGGTCTAGCTACACTCCGCCCTAGCCAAGCTACCCATTTCTTGGTCTAGTGGCACTCCGCCCTAACCGAGCTACACCTATTTCTTGGTCTAGCGGCACCCCGCCCTAGCCAAGCTGTACCCTCTTCCCGGTCTAGCGGCACTCTGCCCTAGCCGAGCTACACCATTTTCCCAGTCTAGTGGCGCTCCGCCCTAGCCGAGCTACCCATTTCTTAGTATAGCGGCACTCCGCCCTAGCCGAGCTACCCCTTTCCCGGTCTAGTGGCACTCCGCCCTAACCGAGCTACCCATTTCTTGGTCTAGCGGCACTTCGCCCTAGCCAAGCTACCTTCCTTGGTCTAGCGGCACTCCGCCCTAGCCAAGCTGCACCCTTTTCCCGGTTTAGCGGTACTCCGCCCTAGCCAAGCTACCTATTTCTTGGTCTAGCGGCACTCCGCCCTAGCCAAGCTACCCTTTCTTCGTCTAGCGGCACTCCGCCCTAGCCGAGCTACCCATTTCTTGGTCTAGCGGCACTCCGCCCTAGCCAAGCTACACCCTTTTCTTGGTATAACGGCACTCCGCCCTAGCCAAGCTACACCCATTTCCCGGTCTAGCGGCACTCCGCCCTGGCCAAGCTGCCCTCATCTTGAGCTTGTGGCATTCCCACCTGTCACCTTCTAAAAAGGGAGGGAAAGAAAAAGAAAGTAAAAAAAATGGGGTTAAAAATAGAGATACCCCGCCAGACTTGCTCCTGTATTAGGGACAAGTGCAAAAATGGCCTAAAACCCAGCTGTGGTGAAAACCCGAAAGGGCACTGCAGGCAAAATCGGGTACCCCGCCACGTGAAAACCCGAAAGGGCGCGTGGGCAAAAGCAAGAGGGGGCTGACTCCGGTGAAAACCTGAAAGGGCGCTTGGGTCGGTAATGTGGTGATTCCAAAGAAAGCCTCACCTCCCACCATAAAACTCCTCGTCGATCGACCGGCGCCTTGCCCTATCAACGATTAAACCCATCCGGAATGGACCTTACGTCTATTCTGTTGAAGCCGTCATGCATTGCTCGAGAAAAATTCCCTCGATAATAAGCCCACCTCGGGATAGGCCTTCCGTCTGTTCTGATAAAACACTTCCACTTGTTTCTGTCTAAGACCCACCACAATGAAACCTGCCCGGTTTAGACCTTACGTCTATCCCAATGAAACCTATCCTATGTCTCACCGCGATGAAACCTGCTGTTGACCGATTGGCACACTGCCCGATCAACAATGAAACCCTATCCGGTTTAGACCTTACGTCTATCCCGATGAAACCTATGAAATCCTTGCATTGGTATAAACCCAATACTAATGATGAAAACTGATACTGATCGACCGGCACTTTGCCCGATCAGCGATGAAACCTTGTCCGGTTTAGACCTTGCATCTATTCCGACTAGATCTACAGGTCTCTTTACGTCCCGCCGTGATGAAACCTGCTGTTGATCGATTGTCACACTGCCCGATCTATGATGAAACCTATCCAGTTTAGACCTTCCGTCTATCCTGATGAAATCCATGAACTCCTTGCATTGGTATAAATCCAATACCGATGATGAAACCCGCCATTGATCGATCGGCATCTCTCCCAGTATCAATGATAAAACCTTATCCAGTTTAGACCCCACGTCTATCCTGATGAAACATATGAAATCCTTGCATTGGGATGAGCCAATACCAATGATGAAACCTGTTATCGATCGATTGGCACGCTGCCTGATCGACGCTAAAATCTATCCAGGGTGGACCTTCCGTCCGCTCTGACATAGCACAACACTGCTCTTTGAATCTATTCAGACCCTCCGTCTGGATAGATCATGAAACTCTATTCCCTTGCATTAATGTTAAACCCCACATTAACGATGAAACTCATATTCTCAGCAAACGGCCTCGTGCCCGAGCTGCTACTTATATCCTCTAAATCGATTCGGACCTTTCGTCTGGATAGATTATGAAACCCTACTTCCCTTTGCATTGATGTTGGCACCCACATCAATGATCGTGTGTCCACAATAAACATATGGCGCCATGGTCCATAGGATGAAAGTTCTGGTCCCAGAAAAGACAATGAAAAAGAAAAGAGAAAGAAAATGACAAAAAGTATATATATATAAAAAATGGGGTTGAAAATAGAGATACCCCGGCAGACTTGTTCAGGCATTCTGGACAAGGGCAAAAATGGCTAAAACCCAGCTGTGGTGAAAACCCGAAAGGGCACTGCAGGCAAAATCGGGTACCCCGCCACGTGAAAATCTGAAAGGACGCGTGGGCAAAAGCAAGAGGGGGCTGGCTCCAGCGAAAACCCGAAAGGGCGCTTGGGTCGGTAATGTGGTAATTCAGAAGTTCCATGCCAACTGGCACGTTGCCTTTATCTCCCCTTCACTGATGAGGCCTTCCGTCGGTCATCTGGCTCTATGCCCCGCCGATGATAAAGCCTTTCCGGGGTAGATCTTACGTCTACCCTGATGAAATCTACATACCCTCTTTTCACATGTCCCACCGACAATAAAACCGGTCACCAGTCTGATGAAGCCTGGCCAGTTCAGACCTTACGTCTGTCCTGATCAAACTCCTAAAACCATCCCTTGACCGATCGGCTCCTTGCCCGGTCAACGATAAAACCCTACCAGGATAGACCCTACGCCTATCCCGATGAAACCTACGTATTTCTTGGCAAAGTCCCACCCGCAATAGAACCTGTTGGAATAGACCTTACGTCTATCCTGATGAAACTTGTGAAATTCCTTTGCATCGATATAAACCCAATATCGATGATGAAACCAGCTATTGATCGACCGGCACCTTGCCCGATCAATGATGAAACCCTGTCCAGTTTAGACCTTACGTCTATCCTGATGAAACTAATGAAATTCCTTTGCATCGATATAAACCCAATATCGATGATGAAACCAGCTATTGATCGACCGGCACCTTGCCCGATCAATGATGAAACCTTATCCAGTTTAGACCTTACGTCTATCCTGATGAAACTTATGAGATTCCTTCGCATCGATATAAACCCAATATCGATGATGAAACCAGCTATTGATCGACAGGCAGCTTGCCCGATCAATGATGAAAACCTACCCAGTTTAGACCTTACGTCTATCTTGATGAAACTTATGAAATCCCTTTGCATCGATATAAACCCCATATCGATGATGAAACCAACCATTGGTCGATCGGTGCATTGCCCGATCAATGATGAAAACTTGTCCAGTTCAGATTTTGCGTCTGTCCTGATGAAAACCACATACCCTTTTCACGTCCCACCTGTGATCAAGTCTACCCAGTTTAGACCTTACGTTTATCCTGATGAAACTTATGAAATTCCTTTGCGTCGATATAAACCCAATATCGATGATAAAATCCGTCACTGGTCGTTTGATACATTGCCCCGACCAGCTTTGAAACCTGTCCGAGATGAACCATCCGTTTGTTCCAAACGATGTTCTAAACCTCTTTTATTCAGCTACCCCCAGGATTGGGTTTAGGCACCCTCCGGATACCGTCGCGCGGTGGAGCGAGTTCCCCATCCTTTCTCTGAAAGGGTGGACTCTCTCCTGCTAGGTACGGGCTATTCCCATAGGGACCGCTGAAACCGCTGCCAAATCGTCGTATATTGACGGTGCGATAAGTTAAGAACAAACCATATATGAGACTGGTATAAAGATTCCTTTTCATTGAATAAAAAAAAGGGAATACAAGAAGGGCCCCTGAGGGGGAATTGTATTACAAAAAGGGGAAAAGAGATATTCACGAGCGCCGGAATATGTCTTCGAAGGCCAGAAGCCCTACATGCGGGGCAGCCCCCAGCTCATGAAGTCGAGCCTCCTCCGCCTGCAACCGAGCAGACTCATCCTGAAAGGACGCCACCTGCCCCTCCAACAGGGCTACCTCCTCCGCAAGCTGCGGCTGAGAAGTTGTTATCTGTGGCAGTTCAGCCCAGAGGTCAAACAGTTCAGCCTCCAGGATGGTTATCCGGCTGCGCACGAACTGCTCCCACTGCGCCAGAGATTGCAGTTGGCATTGGCGCTCCTGGAGAACAGAGCCCACCTTCTCCAGCTTAGATTTGCACTCCTTCCTTTGCAACTTCAAAGCTGCCAGTCTGTCAGACATAATATGTGCCAAGAAGTCCCGGCAATGTATAAACTTTAACAACAATATAACCCACTGGGTCCATATTTCCATGGGACAGCCCATCGCCTGTAGACCAGCGGTGAAACGCTCGGCTATCTCCTTCAGCCGCAGATAAGTCAGTCCAGGCTGGGACTCCACCAACTGGCGCAGCATGTCAAGATTTTGCCAGACAAAACTCTCAGAGGAAGCGAAGCTAGGAGAAGGAACTGGAGCTGCTGCGAAAGTCACCACACTGTCAATGTCCGCCCATGGCGTATCATCAGGTTGGGAAGAGGAAGACGGGAGGTCTGCGGAAGGTGCCAGCTGAGCTCTCTCTGCAACCCCTGACGAGACCAAGAGGCCTTCCACCTCCTTCTCCTCGGGAGTTGCTATTTGAATGCTCGTAGGGGCAACTTTAATAATTGCTGGAGCGGCTGCTTCCTGGGTCCCCAATATGATACCCGCAACTTCAGCATCCTCTTCTCGGGGCACCTCCTCTTCAGATTCCGAGAGCAAGGAGATCGATTCTGGGTCGGTTATGGACAATACTCCGGTCTCTGTGGCAGCTACCTCCCCTTCTTCCATCTCTGCTTCAGCAGCCAGTTCCTTCAATGACAAGGCGGCAGGGGCTACGGACCGTAAAGGCAAAAGTTTAGTTTCCATAATTACCGTTACGGGAATTGCTAACTCCGGCACAATGGTCATCACTGCGGCCGGTATAAAGGCAGAACCCCTAACGGGGTCTATCTCAACTCTGAAATCCAAGACCCGGATGAGGGCCAAACTCTCCCCCGAGGTCCTCAAGTCCAGCAATGCTAAGTCTGTAGAAGACTGTACCCTCACCAGCACAGGGTGAATTATCTCAGAAACGCCTGCACAGGTGGCTGACGAAGCAGGAACAACAGCCAGGGTGTCAGATAGAATGGCTTCAAGGGCTGCAGTCGCTACCGGGCTAGCAACAGGGGATTCCTGTGAACAGATCAATGCAACATCAAGCAGCAGATAAGAAAAATGATAATAATGACAATGAGGAAAAGGAGAGAGACCCACTTCTAATGTGATGGCGATATCCTCAAAGGAGTGCAAGGAAGAGGAAAGCTCCGCTGCTGAAGCAGTAAAGGGAGGAATTATATCTGCCTTGGTATCCAAGCCAGCAAATTCTTCCGGTAGTTCCTCCTCAGAAGATGGCACCAGCAGTTTGGGGGGGGTGAACAGTGGGACAATGGCAGTACATACGAATGGGGCCTCTGATTGGGAGATATTCTCCGGCTCGCTCTCGCTAAAATTTGCTCCTTCTCCCTCTGCCTCGGAAGCGATCGCGGAACTGCTAGAAGAGATTTCCACACTATCCACGGGCGGGACTTGCGTCCCTAACGTCTGCCTGGAGGAAGACCGGGTAACTATGTGGCTCACAGGGACAAGGCCCCGTTTCATCTGGGTCTTATGACCCTCTTGTGACTGAGTCATACCGCCAGCTGCTCCCATAACTGCAGCCCCCTCGCCGGCCGTCACTGCAGGGAAAAGCTTGTGAGCAAGATAATGAAAAAACAATTGAAATGTGCAAGAAAAGATGGGAAAGCACACTTACCCTCCGCCTCGCTAGCCGGCGTAGGAGAAGGCAATCTGGTCTCCACCAAAGAAGGTGTCACAACTGGCTCTTGGGCTGTGCAAAAAGGGGGGGTCAGATTCAAAGACTTCTATAAAATTCAGCAAAGCCGATGAAAGATACAACTACGGGCTGTTGATGTTACCCTCGACTGACGTCTGGGCGCCCTCCCTTTGAGATTCAAACTCATCAAAGGAGGGGATATCAAGAAGAGGGGTCCCAGGGTCCGTCACTGCTGAAGCCGACTGCCGAGCATGGGCCTTCTTGGCCTTCCTGGCCTTCCCAACTGCAGTCTTCACTGCAGAAATCTTTCTCTTCTTGCCCGGAGGCAGGGGAGTGGTCGTCGGTGCTGCTGCAGGGACTTCGAAATAAGCAGGCTTCTCAGCTTGCGCAATGATTTTTCTGTAAAGCCCCTGTCGCTTTATATCTGGCCTGTCTGTCGAAGACATCAAAGAAGTAATGAGATCAGTGGATGCAGAGTTTAAATACTAAACAGAAAGCACTACAGTCAGAAAGAAAAGATCATACCTGCTGGGCCATCATAAAAGATAGAAAGTGGCCAGTACAGATAAGCTACCTCCTTGGAGTGGAAAGCAGCCTCCTTGACAAGCCAGCAGACATCACCAAATGTATGGCACTTCTCCACTAAAGATGCCAGATCGCTATGACCATGAAAATCAAGGCATCGAAATAAGTCAAGGTGGTCCATGCCCCAGCCGTCGACATAATGAAAAGAAACGAACAATGGCTTATTCAGTATGCCGGCTATCGGACTCTCTGCAGATAGCCCATGTACATTCAGCAAAACAAACAGCCAGGACGTGTGCTTGTAGTATGTCTGAGTCCTATCTTCCCTACGCACAAACGTCCTGTAGGGATGAAATCTATCTGTCGGACCCTTCCAAGGGACGACCGTCAGGAGCGGCTCTTCAACAGGGAAAGGGTACTGCTGCGCCTCCAGACGAGCGTCTCCTACATGACACAGATGTTTCAAGCTCCTCATAAAAGTATCTTCATTAATGGCAGCAAAGACAGGCGCGGGCGGCTCGGAGCCTCCTTCTTTCAAAACCCGACGCTGAGTCAGATAGTTCTCGGCCTCCCTCGGATGTTGTGAATAAATCCTTTTCAGGTGGGCCTCGGGGATGTCAAATACCGGCCCGGGCTGTTGTTTCAGGAAAGAACGCTCGGCCATGTCCCAGAATGCACCCCTGCCATCCCTGTAAAAGCTGGTCCGAATGTTCCACCATTTGATATACTCGGATGTGACACGGGGAACACTGTTGGAAACAGTGGGAACTCTGAAAACTGCACCATCCTGGCGATGATAGAAATCCCACCACAACCGGCCATCACCAACAATGGTGGACCCATGCTTGGCTCGGCTATCCAGGGGAAATTGAGCAACTGATATAGGGATGTGCTGATCATAGCCAAAATTTTGCCCAAAGCGGAATGGGTAGTATGGTTCCAGGGGAAGCAGACCACCCTTCCTGAAGACTAAAACAATGGGTCGAATGGCCATGGCCCATCTAACTAGCTCCGGCTCCAGAATAGACCGAACAGCATTAGCCCCTGAAACGGGGTGAACATAGGTCTCTACCTCTTCCATCTTGCATTCTCTTTGAGAATGAACCAAAGGAGCTGAACCTGCTGCCAAGCTCTAGAAATGAATGCTGCCAGGGGCATCCACTGGTATCCTTGTCAGTCGGCCCCTTATTTTAAACAATTAGTCAGAAAAAGAGCCAGGTTCGGCACTGGCAAATTCAATCATTCTGGGCAACACTGTATCTGCCTGCAGAGTTCTAGGGGCCAATTCAGGAAATAGACTACAGACCCAGGCATTGAAGAAATGAAAGGGGCCCACGGTCCTCAAAGAGCGGCGAGTCTGATGCTTGTACAGATCCCCCAAAGATTTATAGATTAAACACAAGGCCACTGGGCAAAGTGACAGCCTCATCCCCCAGGCCATCTGGCATGCCGGGTATATGGCTTCGGGCCGAATGATTGTCTCGTCCCCTTGAGGGAGAGCGAAAGTGCACAACCAGAATGTGAAATAAGCCGCACAATGTGTGATAGGGTCCACCCCTGCTGGATTTGCACCACCTTTACCTACACGATGCAGTGAAGATGGCAACGCTGACTTATAGCGAGGAGCCCTTATCTACTTGCTGGCCGTCGGACCCATGGAAGGGAAGTCTGCATATTTCAAGGGGCCGTCAAAGAAATACTGAATCCACTGCCCTATCCGGACCCTCAGCTTGCTGCCTTTCTCTCTAGGATGGTAACCCTTGGAGGATCCTCTGCTATACGCCAGACAGATGGAGCGATACACCTTCATTAAATACCGGTAGGAATAGCCAAGTGAATACTTGCCTTCGCCATCTGAGCTATCCTTCTCGGAATCTGCCAAGCAGACCTCTTCATACGGCTCACCGTCAATAGGCAGACCAGAAAGCTGTGACAAACTCCAGAGGTCGAGAGATGTTTCGCCCTCTGCTGTATAAAATATGTTGAATAGAGGGCAGAATACTTCAAACATTCCACAGCATAACCCTCAGGATATGGGGTAGCGGAATCTAGAAGCAAAGACACTGTGATATACCCCGACTCTGATCAGCAGAGGGGCATATTCCTTTAAAACAAACTCGGTGAACTCCACCGCTCCCACCCGGAATAAGTGGGCGTCAGTGATCTTGGTATCTCCAAACCAACCGGCAGCTAGATGATACTTGAACTGGACGGTCGAACAATTCAATACAAAGGGCTCTTCACGGTATCCCCACTTTATCGGTGCCAGGAATAAACCATAGCCAGGCTTTTCCCTATGAACCCGGCCGCTAGCATTATCCCACCGGGCAAGTGTGAATTCCGGGGCCCGGGTCAACATTTTCTTCTCGGTTCCAGCTCCGAGATACCGAGGACTGCACCCCAGTCGCGCTTCTCCCCGGGAAGATAGATGGCTTTGCCACGATACACTGAGTCCTTCAGACTGTCCCTCTTAGCTAATATAGCAGCTTCAACTATACGAGCTATCCGATAGTCTCGCATGCCACCTACGGTAAAGGTTCGGATGAATGGCATCAAGTGGCGGTCTTTCGGGAGATCCGGCCGATAGTCGTTGCCCCGTCTAAAGCATGTCTCCATTGCAGTGGAATATACCCGCGATGTTGATACTGTATCCGTCTCAAAATCAGACGAGTCGTCAACGGCAGCAACTTTATCATATCCGAAGTCCAGGCTATGCACGTTCAGCCAGTTTACTATAGCCCGTGATATGTCTGGCTGGGCTGACGAGCTTGTTCCAACAGCTCCAGAAGATGCATCAGCGGAACTGGAAGCCATTACAATGCCTGCAGTCAAAGAAAATATGTGAATGAAAGTCCCAAAATAAGAAACAGTCTTACGAAGATTAAAGTATAAGGTTCTGTGGAAATTTTGGCAGTATTTCCCCTTGTTTAGGGTCTGCCCAAAGAGAATAGGGAGTCACCCACCAAGAGGGAGTGATCCCGCAATCAATAGGGATTTAATCCCCAAATAATGTCCCACCCGGACGAAATCTACTGAAACGGGGAAGAAACGGGATGGGAGCGCACGCGAAGAGGAGCTCGCCACTGCCGAGAGGATGAAGAGAGAGAAGGGACCGTGAGAAATGAAGGCAAATGGGGCTCTCGGCGGGTTAAATAGGCCCCGCAGAAGAAGGGTTCT
This sequence comes from Amorphophallus konjac, assembly GCA_022559845.1. Taxonomy (NCBI): domain Eukaryota; kingdom Viridiplantae; phylum Streptophyta; class Magnoliopsida; order Alismatales; family Araceae; genus Amorphophallus; species Amorphophallus konjac. Next base: position 119,798,335 of record CM040124.1, read on the forward strand.
CGGCGCGATAAGAGGCGCGCCGAGAACCCCCCATATTTCAAAAAGCCCGTCGCAAATGGGCAGGCCGAGAGCCCCTTTCGGCCAAGAGGCGCGCCGAGAAGTCCCCGCGCCGGGAAGGTTTGCTAGCTGAGAACCAAGCCCTGTACACCAAGAAGCCACCTGAAACTATTGATGAAGCACGAAATTGCCAGAAAGTATGAAAAACAAAGAAAAGAATACACTGAAGCCATTACAGTAAAGTTGTGAGGATAAAGATTAAAGAAAACTGAATGATGAAGTGCACCTGCGGACCCCGTGCCGCTTGTTCTGTGCTTACGCCGTCCACAGGTGGGGGGCATTTGTTGACACCTGAAATGTAACTGAGAACAAGATGAGACCAAAAAAGAAGATTGAACTAGACATGAAGCTCTCAGGAATTCCTACAAAGTCAGAATGGCAGAAGAGTCGTCACTAAAGTTATCACCCAGCTGAGACCCTTCCCGGTCATGCTGATGTCCGGTATTATCGTCGCTCAGACGACAGTACTGATGAAGAATTGCAGTCTACTGACTGATGAAAATCCCCAGAGATATCCTGATAAGACTGTGTCAACCCATCAACTAAGGGACCTCCACCTGTTCTGACAGATTCGAGGGACTGACAAATGAAAGGGCAGGTTAGGCAGCTTTGACAGCTCAAACCTACTGATGAGGAAGGGTAAAATATCAAAAAAACCTAAATGGGCTCACTAGTGTGACGCCGGGAGTTCCTCACCAGGGCCCAAAGCCCATGTGGGGCGGCGCCGGGAAGCCCCATCCTTTGGCGCCGAGAGGCCTCCCGCTTTCGATTAGGGCGCGCCGGGAGCTCGTGGTCTGCGCGCCGAGGTGAGCATGCCGAGAGGAGAAGGGTTTGTGCTATAAAAACCCCTTTTCTCTCGAGAAAAAAGGGGACGGACGACAAAAAAAAAAGAGGGGAACAGAAGAGAAGATAGCCACAAAGAGAAGCCAGAGAAAGGAAGAGAGAAGTCCATACCCAGCTCCAGGAAATCGACGGCTGCTGAGAGATCAAGGGAAGAGGAAGAAGGTCTGCTGAAGGGGGAGGGAGAGGAGTCAATGCTCCGCCCTCCCCTGTCTCTCTTGTATTTCTTCCCCCGATGCATACTGTTTTCGTCTGTGTTCTCTTTGAACATGCTATCTCCCATCTTTTTGCTGTTTTGAATGGGCTTCGATTCGCTATGTCATGTGTACTCCTTCTACCACGTTTATGTGGGATCTGTATTGATGCTAAAGGTTCCTTATTCGTTGTCATTCGAGGTGTACCTCTGTAGCTGATGATATATAAGCAGTAGAACCGATTGAATGGATGGAAGTTTGGGTTTCCCTCTTCTCACCCCTCTCTGATGACAGTGGTGGTCACCTTTCCAATTGCGAGTTTCGATCGATGAATGTGTGGTTCTGGGTGTTTGTCGTTAGCCCAGGTTCCTGTGGGTTTTAGGAAGCTGGTACAGAGCCCCAATCCTTGCCTCCATGGATTCTTGGGTTCTATCCCTTCTCTCTTCCGCGACAACATCGATGATTTAAACATTGCTAAGTCCATAGTCCTCTCGAGTTTCCCAAGCCATTGGGGCCATTATAGGAATCAGAGACAGTCATCTCTTGATCTCCTGGATGGCTGGCAATATAGACGGCATAAAGCCTGTTCCAGAGGGTTCTAACGCCTGTGACTTCAATCCCTCGGAATCTCTTCTATTCATGTGACTCCTTGATCTTAATCTGGCAGCTTGACAGGGCCCTCAGTCCCTTCCTCGTTTGCATCCTAAAACCCCCTAGCCGTTATCTGAATCCCAGGAAAAATCCCCAAAATAGAGCATCGTAGAACCCCCACGAACCTCCACGAGCCTTCCCGGCGCCGGGAGAGCTCTCGGCGTGGCCCGCGCCGGGAACCCCACGCCGAGAGCTGCCTCTTCCTTCTAAGGCCATGCCGAGAACCCATTCCCCCGCGCCGGGAAGCCTGCCTATGCTCGTTATTGCTGCGCCGAGAGCCTCTCTTCCTCTGCCCCATCTTTGAGCACTCTACCATACTAACTCGAGGGATATCTACAAGTCACAGGGTACACCCCATGGAATAAATAAACGGGGAACCATCCCCAACATCACACCGTGCCAGGGCCCGGTGCCTTTCTCTTTTGGTTTTCATCCCGGCACTCCGTGGATGATCACCTATTTCCCCTTGGGCATGTTCCGAGTCGAGGGGAGATGCTGCCGAAATCTAGTCCAATGTCATCAACCCCGATGAGTCGAGGGAGTGTCTCCGATACACTTCCCACCCGACTCCATCTTCGGGGGAAACGAACCCATTTGGAGCGACCGGTCAAGTGAAAGTGTCAAAAGGGGAATACCCCAATGATTAACCGAATTCCGTCCCACCACTGCGTGGATGGTCTTCTATCCTTACCCGGTACGGCTCAAAGTTAAAGGTTGTGCCGCCCGATTCAGTCCGCTGAACTAAATAAATCTGCCCTCCATTCATAAGCATGAAGCCTTTATTTCGCACATCAGTATTTTGACTGCCTTCTGAGGCCTCCTATTTCGGTGTTTAATCAAGGGTTGTCCTTCTTAGGAAGGGCGTAATTAACGTCATAGCCTTTATGGTATGGCGGACTTTTGGTCCCGACTCGGACTTCACAATCGACTGACCAAGTCAAGTCGAGCGCACGATGAAATCGTCACACATGTGACTGGCATGCCTAACAAACCAAATAAAAATAATAAAAATAAATAAATAAATAAATAACAATAAGATAAAAAGATGATTAAGAAAAAAAATCCCCGCGTCCACAGACGCACCTTCTCCTTATCGGTGCATTGGATAACATCAAAGATACGATTCATTTCATCTACCCTGTTCTCTGCCTCGTCAGGATTAGAAGAACCGAAGAAATGCGGAGGGTTTAAGCTCCAAAAGTTGCGATGCAAATCACCAGCCCTTGCTCCTGCGCCAGCTTGCGACATGGTTTGTAATGCCTGAGTGAGACCAGCAACCATTTGTTGCATGCCATGCCAATTTACGTGATGAGCCATAGTAATAATAGGGTACCTGAGGGAAAAATAACAACTTGTTATTTCTCGTGAGACTGGAAGGAAAAATCAATCTTAAAACTAATTAACTATCTCATCCCGGGTTCTACCCAATTCTCACATGGGTGTGGAAATTTCTTCCTTAGTTCATAGGTAGGGGTCCTTAAACCTTGGACTTATCCTATGACATGACTCTTCTTCCTAAGTCCTGAGACTTAGGCTCTGATACCAACTTAACTGTCACGTCCCGAGCCTTAATGACAGCAGAAGACTCACTCGAGAAACGTGAACAGTCGGCATGGTAAGCCTATTGTAAGGAAGAATGATCAGAGCACAAGACAATCACACACATAAATGCAATTGCACATGATTTTAATCAAACTCCAACTTATTTCATTGATAATCAGTATTCAAAATACAATAACTTTCAACTTCTTTCAATCTATCAGACTCAAGAAATAGGAAAAAATTACAGAGACTCGATCTAAACAATATAGACTTTCCTACGTCTTCACTCTCATCATGATAACACTTTCATTCGCTCTCGAACTCGCTACTTGTATAGCCCGAATCCGAATTCGAATCACTTTCATTTCCTGAAAAAGATTGGAAATAGGTAATGAGCACACTTGCCCAGTAGGTATCTTCGCATCAACATGAATATCACTATTAAAGTATTTAACATTTTTGCTCTAGGGAATAAGGTTAAATCATGTGGACGCGATCAATCATGCGAATAACCAAAGTAACAAAGATGATCGTTAAGATAGAATGAGAGCAATAATGAACTATCAAGAACGTGACCAGAACATGATATTGGCCTTTTATGAACAAGAATGTAACGAGAATGTACTAGCAATGCCACATAATCATCACTCCAGTATCTTTTGCTTATAAGCAAGTACTTCGTGAATTTCTGTGGAATATCAAGCAAGAAAGTCATGTACAAGAATGTCATGTCGTGCCGTATCGTATTGTGGATTTTCACTTATTTATAGAGAAAGTACTCCCAGCGCAATGCGACGCCAGTAGCATTATACCCCATGGTTTATAATAGCATATTTCTGACAATCAGCCGAGGGGACTAGCATAGAGCCCTTGAACATAATCAGTGCTCGATCGCATCTTCAAGTATAAATCAAGCTACTTCCACGCATGTAATAAAAAAATATGGCCAAGAATGTACAATTCCAACAAGCTCTTGATAACAATAATTCAATGAATGAATACTTTAATAAGAATCATGAGAAATCAAGAATGACTTATACTATGTTATGCTCATGAAAATAAATCGGTAGCATAACGGTACATTTCTTTAACTTCCATTCATTATATTAAGTTTCTTGATCAATATGATAAGTCCTAGACCATTATCAAGCCATCTAGGAACTTTAGAATATCAACCCTTGGGTCAAACCTCGGCTTAACTAGCTCAAGCATTGTGACGGTCAAGTACTGGGCCGTTACACTTATGTGACGCTCCAGGATTGGGCCGTTATAATGGTCTGAATCCCGAACGAAGAAAGTAAACTTAGTTCAATGTGACGGTCTTGTACTGGGCCGTTACGTTCACGTGACGCACCAGTAGTGGGCCGTTACATTAGTCTGAATCCAAAAATAGCAAAATAGACTTAGTAAAATGTGACGGTCGTATATTGGGCCGTTAGATGCTCCTGATGGTCCAGTATAGCTCCGTTATATTGCTAGAACTAGAAACATTGATAGTGTAATCTACTAAATGGGCTTTAATGGTACAACCAACTCGGCGTCCTAGTGGGAATCCAGGTTCGCAGAGAATTACGGAGGCCTTGAAACAAGATTTCCTAGTCCATTGGAAGGAATATCCAATAGAGAGATCCTCAAGTCCAAGAATAATGTTCCTATAGTGTAAAGTGTAAACTAATGGATAACATACCGGAATATGTGCCATGTACTTAAAGAAATGACTCTATAGATAGAGAGAGAATGTGTAACAACGTGAAACCAAGATAAAACTCCGTCAATACATCATTTAAAATCATGGAGTTAATACAAACTATAGTGCTTTGGCATGAAATTAACATATCCTTAAAATAATTCATGATGCTTTTAACATGCGATACTTATCACGAACCAATTAATAAATTTAAAGTCATATCAACAGGTCAAAACTTAGATAGCTAGGCATATTTATAAGTTAATGTGACTGTTCTTCAATTCTGTCTACAGTTACTCTGACGGTCGAGAATGGGGGCGTCACAGTGATTGTGACGGTTTATCGTGGGACCGTTACAGTGTTGTAACGCACTAAGTCTGTGCCGTCAGAGATAACAGAGAAATTTAAAAACAACAGAAGGTGTGACGGCTTGTCGTAAGGCCGTTAGAAAACTGTGGTGGTCTTACCTTGATGCGTCAGATCGTCTGCTGGTAGAAAAGATATTAAAAAAAATATAAGGGTTCAACTTACATCATGTCTGGAAATCATATATAAACTTCCACATGATAGAATGAAGGCTAACCTACTAGTATGCATGGCTTTTCTGTGAATTTGACAAGAGAGTTCCTTTTTAACTTAGTTAGGGTTAAGAGTATACATGTATGCATAGAACTATTAAAACATGAAATTTATGATCTATCATGTATGAAATCAATCAAAATCAGAGGGCTTTTATCCCTAACAAAATATTTTTACCAATCATGAGATGACCTACCGCTTAAATGAGCTTTAATCTTCCAATTTGGGACTACAAGACACGCCCTAGTTCTTCCCTTCCTGAGGTTTTTCAGCAACTTCACGTCGCTCTATCTCTCCAATCTCTTGATCTAAGGACGTAAAATTTTGAGGGTAAGAAGCTGAAACTAAGGTGAACAAAAAGTTCTAAAGGGTTGAACTCTAATTACCTCATTTAGACGTCCAAATCTCTTGATCTTCAGGGGTCTTTTGCTTTGAATTCTTGGCTACTATGACTGAATCAGCGGCTTTGGAAGCTTCTATCGCCTTGGTTGGTTGATCTCCTAGAACGAAATTTGGAGAGCTATTAGTCTAAAGTATACTAAACAAAATCTTCTAAAGAACTTACCCGAAATTATGACTTATTACCTTGATTCTTTATGAGCCAAAAGTAAGGGTCGCTCAGTCTAGAACTAAGTCCTATTTATAGGGTTTTGACTAGGGTTTGAAGATTAGATCGATTCTAGAGTCCTTAATTTTCCAGAACCCGATCCCTAAGAGTCCCTAGTAGGCTTACAGGTTCTCCCAATTAGGTCTCTTGTAGACAGGATCCCAGAGATTCAATCTTTCTACTCGTTCTTCCATTCACGGAACTGACAGAGTGTAACGCATCAAGACTGGTGCGTTACATGGCTGTGGCGGTCATACGATAGACCGCTACATCCAACGTGCACAGAATTCAACATAACTCAAACTCTTTTGTTAATTAATCAGTTTATTATCTATAAAAATAGTATTTATCCGTAAATAGGCTAAATAACCTTCTAGAATATGGGCCAAACTTAATGGGCTTGGTCCTTAGACCTTTTGGATTTTATTTAAATAGGCTAGGTTGATTATTTAACACAATTGGGCCTTATAATGACTTATTAATCTAATAATCCACTTATAAATCTATTTAGCCTTTATAAATTCCTAATAAATTCTAGAAAGTTCTATAAATAATCCAGAAATTATTACATAAATTCTGGGGCACTACAACACACACTCGCTGCAACAAACGCCGCACCGTAGACACACGATCGTATGCAAACGGTCACACACACACAGAATATCATTTCAGAAATAAAAAAAATGTTCATAAATAAATGTATATGTCCCAAATGAACTCTTAAGACTAAAACAAGGAGAATATAGCAAGTGTAAAGCTCCCCCTTCTCTAAACGATCCAGCCCTTCTTTGGTTGTACATAGATGATTGCGATTTTGACGTCTTCTTGTTCCTCTCTTCAAGCCGCTCCTCTTTCTCTTCTTGCACCAGCTCTAGAAATGGCTTGATGGAGATGAAATCCCTTCCTCAAGAGCTCCTTCGTTGCTTTCCCCCTTTTCTTCACCTACAAGATAGAAAACATTAGCACATAAGGGTTTCTCCACATGAAATTCGTAGGTCATATGTATGTATATATAAGAGAAAGCATAAGACCAATATAGCCTTTCTAGAACCCTCCAAAAGACCCCCAATAGGTCTACCAAGAACCCAGGGGCATATGGGTAAGTTTAGAGCCCAAATGGATCAAGATAGATGGGTTTCGGATGAGATTCGTGAAGCCGGATCTGGAGCCTGACGAAATCGGTCGACGGAAATTAAGGGTCGGTCGACCGAACTCTGAAAGATTTCAGACCAGCCAACACTGGGGATTTCGGTCGACCGAAATGCCCAGGTCGGTCGACCGAACTCTGCTACATTTTATCCAGCCAACTCTGGCTGAAATGGTCGACTAAACTGTACATTGGTCTATCAAAAACCTGCAAAACAGAAAGAATCAAATTAAAACCAAGGGTTTTCATATGCTTTGATGCCACCTTCCATTTGATCAAAGTCTAGGTGTCTTGGGAGCCTATAAAGCATTATAAAACACATTTTCACACCAAGAATCAATTCCACACTTCATATCAAGAGATTAGCTTAGTTCAATGCATGCAACCCAATTCCTAACAAACCAAGTTCATCAAGATTAATATATTGAATCCAATACACATAAACCATCAATAGCCCAAATGAAAGAAAATGGTTTGTTTATGGTTTGTTTTGCAAATTAAACATGTAGTTCAAGCTAGAACACAAACAACTCAAAGTCATAGTCTCAAGAGAGGAATTATGAGTCCAAAGCATAAAAGACTTGCATGATTGCAAGTCTTTCAGTGAGCAACTTTAACCACACCAAGCAATTCAACTTGTATTGTCAAAGCCAAAGAAGTGAAGTAATCATGCTTCCATGCAACATGTATGAGGAATTATATGAATCTCAACAATATTTGAAGCTCAAAAACTCATGAGGAATATTCATATCTTCACATTGGCTCAATGCATTGCAAGTAAGATCACAATGGCTTTACAGTCCATCCAAGTGACATGAAAATATCATGCAACCATTTTTCATCCAAGATTTGCATGAAAATTTCTACCTATATGACAAGCCTCAAAAGCCCATGTGCAAAATGCATGAAGCACATTGTAAAACTTAACAATCATGAAAGATATTCATGTAAAAGTAAGAAAAGCTCAGTTTTCCTAAACCATAAAAACAAGAGCTATTAGCCAAGCATTTGACTAATGTAAGAATGATGTGACACGACCTAAGGGTGTACTAGTAACAACCAAATGAACCTTGGACCTAGACTTGCAAGCCCACTTACAAATTGGCGGACTCGATGTTGGCGGACCGATATCGCAACACAACCCTTTTCCCGTGGTGACTAAATGATGGTAGGGTGGATTTGAGAGTCTAAACCATGCTGCTTAGGGTGATTGACTTGGCCAATGAGTTCCCCTCCCTTGGATCGGAGCACCCACATCAGTGGGGCGGACGCCGTGCCTTGAGGGTACGGGGGTCTCTCCTCACTCAATCCGCGGTGGCCACTCGCGATCGGGAATCACGGGATCGGGCACTCTCTTCCTTGCCGGCTGAACTAAGAGATGATACTAATAAAAAACAAATATTCAGGGAGGGTTCAGCTTATACCTGACCGGTGTGAGGACACCGGCCCCGAGTCGGAGACGTGGGCGAGCGGGGAAGCGTGGGTTCCCCACACGCCGCGCCGGGGAAGCTTGATCTGCCCAAACAAAGTACACTGCTACACCTCTCGCAGGAGGGGGATCTTGGGGTGGGGATTAAAGAAATTACAAATAATACTACCTCCACGCAGGGAGGGGCCTTCAGCCGGCCAAGCGGGATGGGGAAGGTGAGGCAAGAACAACGACTAATAGTGGATGCCGAGTCTGCCAACTGTCTATGAACAGAGACAGTGGGTTGGTGTTGCAGCTATAGATTCCACTCACGAATTTCTCTGATGGCAAGGTCAGTGGCAAAAGCTTCGTAACAGGAAGGGGAATGCTTCAGAATTTTTGTGATTTCTTCTGGAGAAGCTACCGATCGGGGCAGAAGATGGAACAGGACCTCTGTTTCTCGGACTAGCAGGGACTGACTTCCAACAGTAGGATGCAGAGGGTACTCCGGCCGCTCCCGTTGTTGAAATCAGGCGCCGTCAGAGTTTTTGGAATTGTAGTCAAGTTCTCTTCGCAGAAAAACTGACGGGGAAGCCTTCCGATGTCGGGGGAGGTCTGAGGACGCCGAACACTGCTGACAGGTCGAAGCAGACTGTGTTGTAGCAGAGCGATGCAGCATAGGGAAAAAAATGGTAACTTCGGCCACCGGAGGCCAAATGGAACTCCGCTTCCTGATTCTGAAAATAGACAGGGAGAAGTAGAACTTTGTAGAATAAATGGTAGACTGATTCCTTCGAGGTTTGACGTGGCAGGACTCTCAATCCGGTTCTGTTGCTCAGCAGGATCTGTTCCGCGCAGTCGGGGGAGAACGGAGTTTCTGAACAGCCCCGAGCTCCGATGAAGACGAAACCACTTCTGTTGCGAAGAAGACCCGGAGACGCTTCCAACGATGGCTCTTGTGTCTTCAAACTCGTCCGGATGGCATTGTGGTGGTCGCTGCAACAGATTGATTTATCTGTAACCTGTGGACAGCAACCTGCAGCTCTTGTGTTGGCTTCTAAAGAAGGAGATGGGGGAGGTGTATGTATGAGAGGGGTGATGGGGTGGAAGAAGTAGTGTGTATGGAGGGATGGGGAATGCTAATGGAGATAGGAAGAGGATGGGAGGGGCAGTGGGGCAGGTCCTCAGCTGGAGGTAGGGGAAGGTGGAGTCAATGGAGGTGAATGGAGGGAGATGAGAGGGGCGACCAAGACTAGAAGGGAAGAGAGGGGGGCGGCCAAAACATGGAGGGAAGGTGGATTTCAAATTTGAATTGGCCTAGGGAGGTGGAGGGTTGTGTGGGAACTAGTGGCATTGCATTGGGAGGGAGGAGATTATGTTGGAAGTGGAGGAGATGCCACCTAGGGACAATGGAAGTGGAGTAATGGTAACTTGGGGAAGTGGAGGGGTATTGAATGAGGTGGGTAGCTAGTGGAGGTGGTTGGGGAGGGGAGGAGAGAGAAGAAAATTCGAAATTGGGGTTGGAGGAGAGAGAAAGAAGGGTGAAATAGAGAGATTAAGAGGGGAATGGGTGGGGAATCTCTCCCCTAGGGTCTCTCACCCAAAAACTAGAGGAATCACTCCTTAAACTAGATTTGAACACTCAAATAGAAGGCTTTGTATTCATTCATTCATTAAGTTCAAATGGAGGAAATGGGGTCCTATATATAGGAAACCCACATTTCTACAAAAGACCCTGACAAAAGACTCATTGACAAATAACCGAAGGGGTAGGGGAGCTCATTGGGCTAAGTCCGAAGAAATGGGCCCAATTAGCACATTACACATTCTAATGACACTCAAACATAGGAAAATAAATGCTAGACCTAGAGACATGACTCTAAAAAATTAAAATTACATCAATGACTCAAATAAAAATTACATTGGACTCAAAATTAAATGGCTAGACCATGCCGGATGAAATAGGAGGTGATGTTCTCATCATACTCCCGTGGTGCGAAGAACTCGACTCCGTCGAGTAAGAGTCTTTCCTAGCTCGCCCATGTCTCCACCATCGTGGTCGGCCCTTCCACCTCATAAGATACTGCTGGATTGCCCTGCTCCTGATGGTGTCGTTATGTTCAACCAGTATCAAATCTTTGTTCTCATGCCGGGCTCTCAAGGTTAGAAGGGGATTCTTATTGGTGGGGTCACTCTTAAAGGGGGGTATGGGCTCAATATCCTCGCTAGGTGCCACCGCGGGGCCCTTGCAGGGCACAAGGTCTGCCACACTACAATGAGGGTTGACCCCACATTCCTTCAGAAGGAACAACTCATTGGCATATATACTCAATCGCCCCAAGATCTTAAAGGGTCCAGTCTCACGATCCCTGAGCGTAAAGGCGACTCTAGGGAAGAGCCTCTTTATCCTGACCATTAGATAGTCACCCTCTTGGAAGTCTAGGTTTCTTTTGCGGGTATCAATTCGCCTTTGACAAATCCTTTTACCTTTGATGATGGGCTTGCAAGTATGCAATCCTGAGACATAGTTGGTGAATGCTGGCACTCTATTGGATGTTGGGGGTCCCGGGCACCCAAATGTGGACCTAGCATGTTTAGACTCCCTATGAAGATTAGTGAAGATAGGAGGGCCTGGACCTCCAAATGTAGCTCTATCATGCAAAGGGGTGGTAAATGCCGGGGGACCTGGACATCCAAGAATGCACCTATCATGCTTAAGACTCATGATGAATGGAGGTGGACCATTACATCCAAAAATGGCCCATTCATGCTTCCTACTTGACATGTGGGTGATGTGAATGAATGGAACCGTCTTATGAATCATGCCAAGTGATGTGTTGTGCCAAGACTTATGCATTCCTATCCCAAAGATCACTTCTATGTGTATGGGTGTGGGATGACCTTTGAACTTCCATGTAAAAGGGTCAAACATATCTAGGAAGGTGGGCATTATGGAGAGGGGCTCTTTCTTGCTTCCTAGGCAGACATTATCTATGGCGATGGTTCCCTTTGTGTAGTCCAAGTCTTGTAAGAGGTGATCTTGGTCCAACATGGTTGGTTGGGGTAGGGAAATGTGAGTTGTAGGTAAGGTGGGTGTATCACATGGGTAACTAAGCTCCCATTGGAAGGAATCAAAGGGGTCATGGACTGGGCTTCCTAGAGGAAGGAACTCTATGTCCACATGGCCTATGCATGGTGGGTCATCCTTACTAAGGTCTTTAGTGGGCCAGTTGATCAAGGTACTTGGGATTTTAATGGTAGTGGAGTGGACCATGATGGGTTCTTTATCCATGGGGAGAATGAGAAGGAGGTCACTAGTGTAGCAACCAATGGTGAAGACTGAGGTGATAGAACCATCACATGGGTGGATGAGACTAAGTCTTCTTGGGTGGGCCGCTCCTATGGTCAATAAGCAAGTCAACTTTAGTTGCCATTCTAAACCCTTGAGGAGATCATCCCAACCATTTACCTCATAGTAGGATTGGAATGTGGTGTGATAGGAGTTAATGGGTGCTAATTGGAAAGGGTGCTCCATGGTTGGGGTTTGAAAGTAAAAGGCATGAGGGATGGGATTTTGCTTGAGCCATTTGATGATGAGTTCTCCTACGGTCACAACCTTTTCCGTGAGATTGAGTGATTTGGGAGGCATGTGTTTGTTTGGACGGGGATGAGTTGATGTCTTTCTTCCTTATTGATTGGGGTATGAATTTCCTTGAATGTGGGGAAGAGATTTGTGTTGGTGTCCAATCCCGGGGATTTGGTTTTGTGGGCCGGGTTCTCCTCATGTTCACTCATGACCTCATTCATTCTTTGTAGTGGGTTGAGAGGGCATGGTGGCCGGGTATGGGGCTCCGGTGGGTGAGGGAACAAAAGGTTGTTGAAACCATAGGCTCTCGGGAGATGTGGGGGATGAACTAGGCAAGACCAACGCAATGGGTGGAAGATGGTATTCCGTTCATCAAGCCATTGTTTTCCTAGGATTATGCAAGGGCCTTTCAAAGTACCAATTTGACACCAAGCTCCATCAAAGTATTTGATCTCTCCAAACCATTTATGAAATTCAACGAAGACTAGGTCTCCGTTGTGCACAATTTGTCCGGTCGTAGAGAGGGTGGCTACAATTTCGGGGGATACCCAATTATCTTCTACCATGTAGATGAAGTCAATTTCTGTGGGGCTCCCATTAGGTAGGTATGCTTGGGATATGATGGGAATTTGGGCCTTTTGGTCTGTAGACTCAATGACAATGGGAGGTGGATAATGCATGGAACGATCTGATGAGAACTCTAATGCAAGCGTGCCCATAGACTTGACTTGATAGAGACAAGTCAATGACTTGCTCTGATACCACTTGATGTGACACGACCTAAGGGTGTACTAGTAACAACCAAATGAACCTTGGACCTAGACTTGCAAGCCCACTTACAAATTGGCGGACTCGATGTTGGCGGACTGATATCACAACACAACCCTTTTCCCGTGGTGACTAAATGATGGTAGGGTGGATTTGAGAGTCTAAACCATGCTGCTTAGGGTGATTGACTTGGCCAATGAGTTCCCCTCCCTTGGATCGGAGCACCCACATCAGTGGGGCGGACGCCGTGCCTTGAGGGTACGGGGGTCTCTCCTCACTCAATCCGCGGTGGCCACTCGCGATCGGGAATCACGGGATCGGGCACTCTCTTCCTTGCCGGCTGAACTAAGAGATGATACTAATAAAACACAAATATTCAGGGAGGGTTCAGCTTATACCTGACCGGTGTGAGGACACCGGCCCCGAGTCGGAGACGTGGGCGAGCGGGGAAGCGTGGGTTCCCCACACGCCGCGCCGGGGAAGCTTGATCTGCCCAAACAAAGTACACCACTACACCTCTCGCAGGAGGGGGATCTTGGGGTGGGGATTAAAGCAATTACAAATAATACTACCTCCACGCAGGGAGGGGCCTTCAGCCGGCCAAGCGGGATGGGGAAGGTGAGGCAAGAACAACGACTAATAGTGGATGCCGAGTCTGCCAACTGTCTATGAACAGAGACAGTGGGTTGGTGTTGCAGCTATAGATTCCACTCACGAATTTCTCTGATGGCAAGGTCAGTGGCAAAAGCTTCGTAACAGGAAGGGGAATGCTTCAGAATTTTTGTGATTTCTTCTGGAGAAGCTACCGATCGGGGCAGAAGAAGGAACAGGACCTCTGTTTCTCGGACTAGCAGGGACTGACTTCCAACAGTAGGATGCAGAGGGTACTCCGGCCGTTCCCGTTGTTGAAATCAGGCGCCGTCAGAGTTGTTGGAATTGTAGTCAAGTTCTCTTCGCATAAAAACTGACGGGGAAGCCTTCCGATGTCGGGGGAGGTCTGAGGACGCCGAACACTGCTGACAGGTCGAAGCAGACTGTGTTGTAGCAGAGCGACGCAGCATAGGGAAAAAAATGGTAACTTCGGCCACCGGAGGCCAAATGGAACTCCGCTTCCTGATTCTGAAAATAGACAGGGAGAAGTAGAACTTTGTAGAAGAAATGGTAGACTGATTCCTCCAAGGTTTGACGTGGCAGGACTCTCAATCCGGTTCTGTTGCTCAGCAGGATCTGTTCCGCGCAGTCGGGGGAGAACGGAGTTTGTGAACAGTCCCGAGCTCCGATGAAGACGAAACCACTTCTGTTGCGAAGAAGACCCGGAGACGCTTCCAACGATGGCTCTTGTGTCCTCAAACTCGTCCGGATGGCATCGTGGTGGTCGCTGTAACAGACTGATTTGTCTGTAACCTGTGGACAGCAACCTGCAGCTCTTGTGTTGGCTTCTAAAGAAGGAGATGGGGGAGGTGTATGTATGAGAGGGGTGATGGGGTGGAAGAAGTAGTGTGTATGGAGGGATGGGGAATGCTAATGGAGATAGGAAGAGGATGGGAGGGGCAGTGGGGCAGGTCCTCAGTTGGAGGTAGGGGAAGGTGGAGTCAATGGAGGTGAATGGAGGGAGATGAGAGGGGCGACCAAGACTAGAAGGGAGGAGAGGGGGGCGGCCAAAACATGGAGGGAAGGTGGATTTCAAATTTGAATTGGCCTAGGGAGGTGGAGGGTTGTGTGGGAACTAGTGGCATTGCATTGGGAGGGAGGAGATTATGTTGGAAGTGGAGGAGATGCCACCTAGGGACAATGGAAGTGGAGTAATGGCAACTTGGGGAAGTGGAGGGGTATTGAATGAGGTGGGTAGCTAGTGGAGGTGGTTGGGGAGGGGAGGAGAGAGAAGAAATTCGAAATTGGGGTTGGAGGAGAGAGAAAGAGAGGTGAAATAGAGAGATTAAGAGGGGAATGGGCGGGGAATCTCTCCCCTAGGGTCTCTCACCCAAAAACTAGAGGAATCACTCCTTAAACTAGATTTGAACACTCAAATAGAAGGCTTTGTATTCATTCATTCATTAAGTTCAAATGGAGTAAATGGGGTCCTATATATAGGAAACCCACATTTCTACAAAAGACCCTGACAAAAGACTCATTGACAAATAACCGAAGGGGTAGGGGAGCTCATTGGGCTATGTCCGAAGAAATGGGCCCAATTAGCACATTACACATTCTAATGACACTCAAACATAGGAAAATAAATGCTAGACCTAGAGACATGACTCTAAAAAATTAAAATTACATCAATGACTCAAATAAAAATTACATTGGACTCAAAATTAAATGGCTAGACCATGCCGGATGAAATAGGAGGTGATGTTCTCATCAAAGAACACCATTCAAATCACATCCATCAAGTTTCAAGTAAATAGATTGAGCATATTTCAAGCCCAAAAATCTCATGTGAAAAATTCATGAAAATACCCAATCAAGACTTTGAAAACCCCTTGATGAAATGCATGAAACATGGATGGAGTCGACGCAATGAAATGAGTGGGTCAACTCCATTGAAGAGGAAAAACTACATTGATGCATTCCTTTGAGTTCCATGTGTAAACCATAGATTTTAATACTGGAAGCCATCCTTTAACTCATTAAACAAGTGACAAACATGTTACTCAATGAAACACACATAAGCACACTCGGTTTGATAAACATGTTACTCAATGATGCATGAAGAGGTGTAATCTCGCGCTGATCCTGAGCCGTGAGATCTGGGAGGAATCTTTCGATCACGGTCACCACGTCTGTATAAATCTGCAAGGTAGGAAACAGATCAGAGGTGCCCAGGGAGGAGTCCATGGGGTAAACCCTCTGATGCTTAAGTCAGCAAGTGCGATAGAGCATGAAGGCGAAGAGAGAGGGTAGGAGAGGGAGGACGCGAGATTATTCTCCACCAAGAAGTGTGGTGGTTTTATCTCAGGATCATTGCCTTACCTTCTCAGGGGGTCTCCCTGGAGTTTATATAGCAATCCGTTTAACGTAATAGTCCAGGGAGCTGAGGGGGCTTCGGGGGGTTACGTCCTTATAGTGGGCTCATTATGGCATAAGGACTTTTGCCTTCCCCTATCCTTTGGAGTTCCTTGCTCCTGCTAGATGCGTAACGGACGCTGGGATGAGCTTCCGACAGTTGGTCCGAGCCAGAGGCATTCGCTCGAGATTTTGTCCCGAGCGATGAGTGTATAGCTCGGGTAGGCCGTATCGGGTCCCCGCAGGAGATCTCTCGACGGTTCTGTCGCTCGGACTTCCAGGCCTGAGGGCCGCCTAGGAAGTGCTGCTCCGAGTGGGTTTGGGGACTTGAAGTAAGTGCGCCAATGGGGCTGTCACTTTGAGGAGCTGGGCCTAGTTTGGTCGAATTGGACCTAGTTGGGCCGTGCTCTCGAGCGGCAGATTTTCCCCCTCTCCACTTGTCCCCCGCCTACTCCCGAGCCAAGATTGGGCTCGGATGAGTAGTAGTTATGGGGATGACATTTGTGGCACGGTTTGGGTGGGGAATTATCTCCGACAGGGGCCACTTAATGCGACTGTCCTGAGAGTTTACCTATAATGATCACTCTTTTGAGTCGATGCGAGGAATCCCCTCCTTGGGTTTCGGAACGTCGTGCCATTTGGGGAGATAAATATTACACATGCTTGCGTCCCAAACCGTCTTCGTTTAGGGTTTTCTTTTTCCACCGCATCAGTATTTCCAAAGGGCCCATGCGCCACGAGAGAGATCGGGAAGAGCAGCATCTTGCGGAGGCCTTTGCAGAGCTAGCGAAGATTACGGCGGCGGTGATTTGCCAGCTTCCACCTCCTCCTGAATCGTTCGACTCGACGCTTTTTTCCTCTTCTTCCAGTTCCTCCCTTTCTTCCATGGGCGAGCAACATCCTTCGTCCAAGATGCGTGAAGCTGGGCCTGGCACGGGAAGTTTGGTGTCGCAACCTAAGCATCCTATGCACAGTGACCTAGGTGAGGCCGAAGTAAAGAGGATGGAGAAGCGGTATGGGTTGCCGTGGAGGTACTTCTTCTCTCCGCCGCAGCCTTATGAATCTGTTATGTTAGATGGAAGCACTCTATTACCACGGAGAGTGGATCTAGAGGGGGGTGAATAGATCGATGGCCTAATTAAAAAAAATATAAGGCTCTAATGCGGAATTAAAACAAGTAGCTGATGAACAACTGAATGAGCACAATAATATCAGAACAAAGCAGATCACAGTGATTGCGGACCTAAGCAATCATCTACTATGATACGAACGGTTGAACTGAAATCACAAGAACCACAAGGCAACCACACAGTAGACAGCAATTTTAAGGTGGTTCGATCTCAACCCAGAGATCTACGTCCACCCCACACTCCAACTAGAGTGTGGATTCTGCTGACTCACAGCTTGAACCGCTGGGCAATACAGCTTAGCCTACAACCGCTGAGCTTCACAGCTTGCTGTCCGAGACCAAGTCTCGCCCGCTGAGGATTATAGCTTCACCTGTCCAGTGGAATCCTCCACTACAACCGCTGGGGATTACAGCTTACCCGTCCAGAGGCAGCACCTCTGCAAACGCTGACTAACAGCTTGAAAACAAGAGTTCGAAAAACAAAAACAGAAACATACGAAAACAAGAAAGCCCAGAAGGGAATATAGCTCTCAATGAGCAAAACTCAGCTCTGGTATCTGAACCAAGAGTCTGAGTAACAACCTCTCAAATAAACTCTCTCAACTCATCTCTCTCAATCTTCTCTTCTTTCTCTTTTTCTTCTCTCTACTTTTCTTCTCTGTGGATCGTGCAGGCTGGAGTTCACTCTCTGCTCTTCTGCTTCGATCAGCCTCTCTGCTCACGATCAACCTTCTTCTGAGGAAGAAGACTTCCTTTTATACCAGCAGCACAGATAGGGCGTATGTCTTCCACATTTCCCGTCCAGAGTATCTTGACCACGTGGCAGCATCCTGGCTCGTTGCTATACATGTGTCACGTCATGGACACCTCGTCCATCCTTGGATCACGAGCCATGTCATCAATCTCTGCAAAGAGTCCCTGTCAGTCAGTCGAAGAAACTTATCAGTTTAAGGTTGAAACCTTGTACAGACTTTATAGTATGTAATGTACAGACATTGTATAGACTTACTGAAGTGTAATGCAGTGTGCACAAGGTGAAGTATGCACAACAAAAATTGAATGCACTAACATGCCGTCGACCATTGTACAGACTTCATGTTCACTATGCAGACGTTGTACAGACATGCTAATGTGTTAATGTAGAATGCATCAAGCAAAGTGTGTACATTGAAGATGAATGCATAGACGTGCCGTCAACAGATGTGTGGACTTGGTGTACATGCGACAGCAGTGTATAGACATTACAGACTTGTGCAGACTAGCCAGTGTATGGACTTGGTGAGCATGCAGCACACAATGTGCAGACTTCGTGCAATGCATGAAGAAGCAATGTATAGACTTGGCGTGCAATGTGCAACCAATGTACATACTTTGCAATGCCTAGTGTTAAGGCATGAGAACACAATGCATCATGTACAGACTATGCGATATGCAACCAGATGATGTCTAGACTTTGATAAATTGATGCACAACAAAAAGATGACTCTTTCCTAGGCGTCAGATTCAGAACGGACGCCCCTATTGATGGGCGTCAAATTTCAAGCATAATAGAATGTATAGACTTTCTACGGCATCAAGGCAACCATGATGATGTGCAATGTTCAGACTTGACAATATATGAAGAACATATGCTGTACAGACTTCGAATCAATAGATGCATGATGTACAGACTTTGCATGAGACGCTAGACGCTGTACAGACTTGGAGACAATGCATGCTGTAATGTATAGACTTAGCATATGCATGAGACGCTAAGTCAGACGGTGCATGTATAGACTTGAATGAGACACAGCATAAGACGCTGAACAGCCAAGGATGTATAGACTTAGCATGAGACGCTAAGTGAGACGGATGATGTATAGACTTAGCCGATGCAGACTTAGTCCGATGTACAGACTTTGCATTTGATGTACAAACTAGCTGGTCAAACAAACAAGAACTTTGTACAGACTTCGAATCAACGGATGTATAGACTTTGCTCAGTTCAGCTGGTGGATGTACAAACTTGAGATGAAATGCATTGGCTGTACAGACTTAGTCACTAACTGAGCTATCGGATGTATAGACTTTGCTCAGTTCAGCTGGTGGATGTACAGACTTGAGATGAAATGCTTGAACAAGCCGATGTACAGACTTGACCAGCATAGAAACGCTAAGAGAGACGTTGATAGGCTATACAGACTTCAGCGTGCAGACAGGCCATTTGAATGTATAGACTTGTGTTCTAAACGATGCACAAACACAACACAAAGTAATGTATAGACTCTACGTGCATGCTTCAATGCAATGTATAGACTTTGAGTGTGTTGACTTGTGTGTGTGTGCAATGTGTGGACCTGTGTGTGTGTGCATGACGATGTATAGACTCTGACTGCATGGAACACACAAACAATCTGATAAAGAGAGTTTCATCAAAACATAAACAGTTGCCAATCAATCAAAACAAGCTGTTGCCAATAAAGTAAAGCTTATTGTCAACATCATCAACACAGAGGAGTCACAAAAATCTCCCCCTTTTTGATGATGGCAACACCCTATCATATAGAATAGCAGCATCCTATCATACAGATGTATTTTTGATGAAAGACATGATTTTTTAGTCAGATTTGTCATGCAGATGCTATGAATGCATGCTAAGAAATGAAAACTAACTCCTTGCTCACAAGATCTCCCCCTTTGCCATAACATGATGCATACACTCCCCTTGGAATTCATCAAACATATAGTATATTCTCCCCCTTTGCCATCAACAAAGAGGAGGGATAGAAAATGTAAGGGAAGAAATAAAAGAAATCATCTGACTGGCATTCTGAACAAGTAGTTCAGGAATAAGCATTCTAAAGCACAGAGTCTTCAGTCATATGAATTTAGAAACTACTTTCAGATAGAGTTCTGGTTTAAAGATTATAAAATTTAGAGTTCATGCACTACATTCATTGGATAAGTTTGTTGTGCATTATAAAAGCAATAAACCAGAATCACATTTGAGCATGCGAGATTCAGTTTCAAAGTATCTTACTTTCTTAGACTCAGTAAAAAAATTGTTAAGAGATACCATGTCATGTATTGAAATTAAACAATTTGGCATACTTGAATTTTCATTTGAAGGAATAGCATTTTCAATTTTATTTTATTAAGGGCATTCAGGTACCATTTGTCTTTTTACGTAAGGGTACACGTTTATCAGACGTCAGTACCCCTAGATACTCAACATGATGGACCATTCTGCCTATGATCAAATTCAATAGAACTGATTTACACCTTTTTGTGTGAGGGTACACGTTTATCAGACGCCAGTTACCCCCAGGTACTCAGTGAAACCACCCTACTGTTTTGATCATTTATATAGAGATAACGGATACACCTCATGACATAAGTGTTATCCATTTTTTTGATGGATCACTCAGTTTCTCAGTGATTTACCAGTCATTGCTCTGCCAACATTATTTTTCAAATATTTTTCTAGATTTTTTAATATTTTTCTTAGCTGTCCTTTATTTGTTTCAGAATGACTTGTTTAAGGACAATACACATACTTAGCTTCTCTAACATGATTTCAGGTGAGTTTTCAGATTTCAGATACAGTTAGCTTTGTCTAACATGTAATGAAATAAGGGTTGAGAGCTATTATCAATTATCAACATTCTTATTTTCTGATTGCAATCTTTAAAATCTAAAGATTATAAAATTTAAACCATTAAGTCAGTCTTCAAGCAATTAAAATTCTTATAAAGGAAGAAGTTTGTTTTCTATTGCTTAAGACTTAGAACTGACTAACAGATTGCCATATTGTCAGACTCAACTCATTCAGGGTCAAGGAATGAATGAATTCACGAGAGACAAGAATTTGAGTTGCAATGAAGTTTATACCCTCTCTGAATTACATACAACACTCCCCCTGTCTATATGCATGTAGTTATGATATGCATGTTATGCAATGAATATGTCATGAAGAATGTGAATGTGATGCATGCAAGGTTTGATCCATTATTCAACTACCACAGAATTTTATTCAGACAAACAAATTTAAAACGAGATATTCAAACCAACTGAATTCTATTCATCATGCTGAAATTTACACAAGCCAAGTTCTCTTCTAAGAAATTTGAACCTTTCATTCCCTAGTGGCTTAGTAAAGATATCAACAATTTGTTTTTTAGTTTCAATGAAATTTAGTTCAATTTCCTTTTTATTAACAGCATCTCTAAGAAAATGGTGTTTGATCTCTTTGTGCTTAGTCCTAGAACGATGAACAAGATTTTTAGCTAAACATATGGCACTAGTATTATCACACAAAATTGGAATACATTCCAGTTTTATTTGATAATCAGCCAGTTGGTGCTTGATCTAAAGTACTTGGGATGCACAGTTACCAGCTGTAACGTATTTAGCTTCAGCTGTGGACAAAGCTACAGTGTGTTGCTTCTTAGATGCCCAAGTTACTAGATAGCCACCAAGGAATTGACAGTAGCCACTAGTGCTCTTTCTCTCTACTCGACACCCAGCATAGTCTGCATCACTGTAGGCTAGAAGTTCTAACTCACACTTGGTAGGATACCAAAGACCAAGCTCTTAGGTGCCTAGTAGATACCTAAAAATCCTTTTCACATATTTAAGATGTGATTCTTTAGGACTAGCCTGAAATCTAGAGCATAAACACACTGCAAACTGAATATCAGGCCTAGATGCTGTAAGATATAAAAGGGATCCGATCATACCTCTATATAGCTTTTGGTCCACTGGTTTATCTTGAGGATCTTCATCTAAGCTGGTCGAGGTACCCATTGGAGCAGCTATTTCTTTGAGGTTGTACATCTTGTATTTCTTCAGTAAATCCCTTATGTACTTGGACTGAGAGATGAAGGTTCCATCTTTTGACTGTGTCACCTGCAGTCTAAGAAATAATTTGAGCTCGCCCATTGAGCTCATTTCAAACTCATTAGTCATAATCTGAGAAAACTCCTCACACAGTTTGGGGTTAGTTGACCCAAAAACAATGTCATCCACATAAATTTGAATAATAAGAATATCTGAATGACTTATCTTAGTGAATAAGGTTTGATCAACTACACCTCTTGTGAAGTTTTTATCTGTGAGGAATTTGCTCAACCTGTCATACCAAGCTCTAGGAGCTTGCTTAAGACCATAGAGAGCTTTACAAAGTTTATAAACATGATTGGGGAAGTCTAAACATTCAAGGCCAGGAGGCTGCCTCACATAGACATCCTCACTGATTTCCCCATTCAGAAACGCAGAATTTACATCCATCTGATGGAGATTTATTCCTAGGGAACATGCATAAGCCAATAAAATTCTGATTGCTTCTAACCTAGCTACAGGGGCAAAAATTCTTCAAAGTCTATTCCAAATTCCTGATTATACCCCTGAGCTACAAGTCTGGCCTTATTCTTAATCACATTCCCTAATTCATCAGTTTTATTCCTGAAGACCCATTTAGTCCCTATGACTGTCTCATGATCGGGAGGTGGGATCAAGTGCCACACCTTATTCCTGTCAAATTGATTGAGCTCCTCATGCATGGCATTAATCCAATGCACATCCTTAAGAGCACAGTCAATGGACTTGGGTTCCACATGTGAAACAAAAGCATATGCATTCAGTTCATTTTGAATTCTTAAGTGGCCTCTAGTCCCAGGAGGGTCATGCAAATTGCCAATTACATTATCTACAGGATGATCTTTCAGATATCTAATGTTGACAATTTCATCATCATGATTTTCATTTACCTCCCCCTGAACTGTAGGCTCTTCTCCAATAAGCTCTTCATTTTCTTCCTCATCTTCGGATTTGTCTGCAGGATTCCCTTCTTTCAGAATATCACCATTGTCTTCATTCCTGCATTGACTAATATTAGTCTTTACCAAAGATTCATCAAAGACAATATGTGGAGATTCTTCAACAGATTTGGAATTCAGATTATACACTCTATATGCCCGTGTGTTTTCAGAATAACCAAGAAAAATTCCTGGTTCACCTTTAGGTTCAAATTTATCAATGTCTCTTTTATCATTTATATGAATAAAGCATTTGCAACCAAAAACCTTAAAATGAGCAATTGAAGGTTTCTTACCATTTATGATCTCATAAGGTGTTTTCTGGGTAGAAGGTCTTACCATAGCTCTGTTAATTACATAACATGCAGTATTTACAGCTTCAGCCCAGAACTTCCTTGGCAGACCACCTTCAACCAAGAGTGTACAACCCATCTCCACTAGGGTTCTATTTCTCCTCTCCACAACTCCATTCTGCTCGGGTGTTCTTGGTGAGGAAAACTTGTGATGAATTCCATCTGTCCTGCAGAAATCATCAAACTGTGAGTTTTCAAACTCACCTCCATGATCAGTTAAAATATTTTCAATTTTCTAGTTTATTTTAAGATAGAACTCCTAAAATTCTGTGAATGCATCACTTTTCTGTGACAAAAAATATACCCAAGTGTACCTAGAGAAGTCATCTACCATGACAAACCCATACCTCCTCCCTGATAAGCTGACAGACCTGGTTGGCCCAAAAAGGTCCATGTGTATCAGCTCATAGGGTTTAGAAGACAGATTTTCTGTTCTAGATTTGAATGACTTCCTAGTTAACTTGGACTGAGAACATGCATCACATAGTTTATTTTCTTTCTTAAAAGAAACTTCAGGAAGTCCTCTAACCATGCTATGCTTATTCAGTTTATGCAATACTGTGTAACTAGCATGGCCTAACCTTCGATGCCATAAGAATGCTAAGTCCTCTCTACTGGAAGTAAGGCATAGGTTAGAATGTTGTATATCATCTAAGTCTATCATGTAAGTATTATTTATTCTTTTACCAGAAAATTTAATAATTTCTGAATCAGATTCAAAAACTTTACAGCATTGAGAGTCAAAAAGAACTTTATATCCTTTATCACATAGCTGGCTGATACTAAGTAAATTATATGCTAAACCTTCAACTAGCATGACATCTTCAATGCAATAGGTAGTACACTTACCTACCTTACCTGTCCCGACAATCTTACCCTTTGTGTTGCTACCAAAGGTGACAAGGCCTCCATGTTTCTTTGTCAGCATGCAGAACTTGGCCTTATCTCCTGTCATATGCCTGGAGCAGCCACTATCCAAGTACCACAGATTATTCTTGGCTGCCAGGCATACTTGCACACACAATCAGGTAGAGAATTTTGGAACCCAAGTCTGATTGGGCTCCGGAGCAGATGAAATGCAGTTAAAACATGAAAGCAAGCTTTTAGGAATCCACATTTGTTTAAAAGAATTTTGTTCAGTGGATGCTCCATATTTCTTTTTGTTGTGTTTCTTCTTATTTGCACCAGCAGGATTATTTACAGATTTGTTGCTTCTGTGCCAGTGCCTTGGCCAGGGTGTATTCACGAAACTTTGGCCATAGTAATCTTTGGGCTGGCTGAAGAAATGTTCGTTCCTAGGTGTCCAATTGCCATACCCACCAACCCAATTTCTGGTGTAAGGTCTATAAGACTGTGTAGCCTGATGTCTATGGCCTGTAAACCTTCCCTGAGTCCTAGTCCACCCTGACCTATTTGGATAGGTTGACTGTGCAGTGTAGTAGGACTGGGCTCTAGATTTGTAGAAATGGTTGGGTTGACTCCTAAATGCATTCTGTCTCCCCTGCACCTTGGACCCTGCTGACCTATTCATAGGTGTGTATTGGGTCTTCTTCTGAGATGGTGATGGTGGAGACTTGGTGACCTTAACATGGGGTTTATGTGCATGTGTAGGCTAATCCCTAACCTGAGACTGAGCCTTAGAATTTTGCTTGGATGTACCAGCTCTACTAGACTCACTTATCTTTTGTTTCCCCTTCTCCTCAGCACTGGGCTTCTTCAGATTTCCAGTTTTGTTCACAGAAATTTTTGAATTCATGTTAATCAGAGGTCCTTTCTCTTTTTGTGCTACAAATGAAATGGTCTTCATTCCAAAACTTTTTGTTGCACTAGAATTAAATCCAAGGCCCTCTCTCCTGAAATTTACTTTTGACCCTAACAAAGCATTTAGGTTGTCTGAACCTTCGGACATTTTCTCAATAATTTTTAGCTTGTCCTCATTATCTTTTTGAATATCTTCAATGGATTTCTTCAGTTCGGTGTTCACACTTAGGACAGCTTCATATTTTTCACTCACAATTTTCATCTCACTCTCATATTTCTGAATTTTCAATTTCCATTCATCAGTTTCTTTTTCTAACCTCTCATTATCTTCTTTAGAGGCTCTTAACTCATGCTTGATTTCTTCTATTTCAGAGCATGTGAGTTTCAGTTTATTTTTCTCTGATTCAAGGCATGCAATTTTATCAGTTAGAGTTGTGTCATTTTGCATGGAATTTATCTTTCTTCTTAGATGCCTATTTTCCTTTCTGATATCATCTGCTTTATCAGCTATGTCATGATAGGCATCTACCCAATCAGCAATAGTGAAATTATCGAATCGAGAGGATACCTCATCTGAGTCTTCCTCTCTGTCTTCAGAGCTAGTTGCCATAAGACAAATGGGCTTTTCAGCTTCTTCCTCACTGTCAGAACTGTTGCTCAAGGAACCTTCGTCCTCATCACGCCAGGTACTCACCATGGCTTTCCCTTTAGTGTTCTTTCTCTTTGACTTGTCCTTGTGCTTCTGGTTCTCTGGACAATTAGCTTTCAGATGGTCGGTCTTCCTGCATTGATAACATGCATTAGTTTCAGTTTTCCTTGCAGAATTATATTTGTACCTTGTATCCCGTCGGCCGCCACCATGTTTCCTTCGGCTGAATTGCCTTCCTTCTTTCCTGAGGAACCGCCTGAATTCCCTGGTGATCATTGCTAACTCATTACATTCTATTTCTTCTCCAGTCAGGCTCTCCTCGAATGATGATCCACTAGAGCTGGATCGTCTGGATTTGCTGGCACCAGCTTTCAGAGCAATTGGTTTCTTCTTCTTCTCAGCTTCCTCTATCTTTGGCAGATTTATTTCATACGCCATCAGCGAACCAATTAACTCATCTACCCTGGTGTTGCGCAGATCCCTTGACTCTTCCATCACAGTAGCTTTGGTGTGCCAAACATGAGTCAGGGAACGCAGAATCTTCCTTACTATATCATATTCTGTCTGTGTCTTCCCAAGACCTTGAGACCGTTAGTAATGATTGTCAATCGAGCGTACATCTCCTTGATGGTCTCGTTGGGCTTCATCTTGAAGGCTTCATACTCTGACACTAGGAAATTCACCTTCATCTCTCTAACCTGAGAAGTCCCTTCATGGATAACTTCCAGTGCATCCCACATCTCCTTAGTTGAACTGCAAACCGATACACGAGAAAATTCTGTGGGGTGCAGAGAGCACTGGATAGCATTTATGGCGCTCCAGTTCAGAGTGGACCTTCTGATCTCTTCCTTGGTCCAGACATCCTCGTAGTCTTTCGCCCTCAAGAAGACTTGCATACGGTTCTTCCAGTATGCATAATTCGATCTATCAAAGAAAGGGGGCTTGGTGGTTGAGTGTCCTTCAGTGATCATTCCTCTAGCATCCATCTGTGCCTTTCCTCTTCGGGCGGTAAGTCACTGCAGAAGAGTTAGGCTCTGATACCAACTGTTATGTTGGATGGAAGCACTCTATTACCATGGAGAGTGGATCTAGAGGGGGGTGAATAGATCGATGGCCTAATTAAAACCAATATAAGGCTCTAATGCGGAATTAAAATGAGCAGCTGATGAACAACTGAATGAGCACAATAATATCAGAACAAAGCAGATCACAGTGATTGCGGACCTAAGCAATCATCTACTATGATACGAACGGTTGAACTGAAATCATAAGAACCACAAGGCAATCACACAGTAGACAGCAATTTTAAGGTGGTTCGATCTCAACCCAGAGATCTACGTCCACCCCACACTCCAACTAGAGTGTGGATTCCGCTGACTCATAGCTTGAACCGCTGGGTAATACAGCTTAGCCTACAACCACTGAGCTTCACAGCTTGCTGTCCGAGACCAAGTCTCGCCCGCTGAGGATTACAACTTCACCTGTCCAGTGGAATCCTCCACTGCAACCGCTGGGGATTACAGATTACTTGTCTAGAGGCAGCACCTCTGCAAACGCTGACTCACAGCTTGAAAACAAGAGTTCGAAAAACAAAAATAGAAACATCCGAAAACAAGAAAGCCCAGAGGGAATATAGCTCTCAATGAGCAAAACTCAGCTCTGGTATCTGAACCAAGAGTCTGAGTAACAACCTCTCAAATAAAGTCTCTCAACTCATCTCTCTCAATCTTCTCTTCTTTCTCTTTTTCTTCTCTCTGCTTTTCTTCTCTGTGGATCGTACAGGCTGGAGTTCACTCTCTGCTCTTCTGCTTCGATCAGCCTCTCTGCTCACGATCAACCTTCTTCTGAGGAAGAAGACTTCCTTTTATACCAGCAGCACAGATAGGGCGTGTCTTCCACATTTCTCGCCCAGAGTATCTTGACCACGTGGCAGCATCCTGGCTCGTTGCTGTACACGTGTCACGTTCTGGACACCTCGTCCATCCTTGGATCACGAGCCATGTCATCAATCTCTACAAAGAGTCCCTGTCAGTCAGTCGAAGAAACTTATCAGTTTAAGGTTGAAACCTTGTACAGACTTTATAGTATGTAATGTGCAGACATTGTATAGACTTGCTGAAGTGTAATGCAGTGTGCACAAGGTGAAGTATGCACAACAAAAACTGAATGCACTAACATGCCGTCGACCATTGTGCAGACTTCATGTTCACTATGCAGACGTTGTACAGACATGCTAATGTGTTAATGTAGAATGCATCAAGCAAAGTGTGTACATTGAAGATGAATGCATAGACGTGCCGTCAACAGATGTGTGGACTTGGTGTACATGCGACAGCAGTGTATAGACATTGCAGACTTGTGCAGACTAGCCAGTGTATGGACTTGGTGAGCATGCAGCACACAATGTGCAGACTTCGTGCAATGCATGAAGAAGCAATGTATAGACTTGGCGTGCAATGTGCAACCAATGTACATACTTTGCAATGCCTAGTGTTAAGGCATGAGAGCACAATGCATCATGTACAGACTATGCGATATGCAACCAGACGATGTCTAGACTTTGATAAATTGATGCACAACAAAAAGACGACTCTTTCCTAGGCGTCAGATTCAGAACGGACGCCCCTATTGATGGGCGTCAAATTTCAAGCATAATAGAATGTATAGACTTTCTACAGCATCAAGGCAACCATGATGATGTGCAATGTTCAGACTTGACAATATATGAAGAACATATGTTGTATAGACTTTGAATCAATAGATGCACGATGTACAGACTTTGCATGAGACGCTAGACAGTGTACAGACTTGGAGACAATGCATGCTGCAATGCATAGACTTAGCATATGAATGAGACGCTAAGTGAGACGGTGCATGTATAGACTTGAATGAGACACAGCATAAGACGCTGAACAGCCAAGGATGTATAGACTTGGCATGAGATGCTAAGTGAGACAGATGATGTATAGACTTAGCCGATGCAGACTTAGTCCGATGTACAGACTTTGCATTTGATGTACAAACTAGCTGGTCAAACAGACAAGAACTCTATACAGACTTCAAATCAACGGATGTATAGACTTTGCTCAGTTCAGCTGGTGGATGTACAGACTTGAGATGAAATGCATTGGCTGTACAAACTTAGACACTAACTGAGCTATCAGATGTATAGACTTTGCTCAGTTCAGCTGGTGGATGTACAGACTTGAGATGAAATGCTTGAACAAGCCGATGTACAGACTTGACCAGCACAGAAATGCTAAGAGAGACGCTGATAGGCTGTACAGACTTCAGCGTGCAGATAGGCCATTTGAATGTATAGACTTGTGTTCTAAACGATGCACAAAAATATTACAAAGTAATGTATAGACTCTACGTGCATGCTTCAATGCAATGTATAGACTTTGAGTGTGTTGACTTGTGTGTGTGTGCAATGTGTGGACCTGTGTGTGTGTGCATAACGACGTATAGACTCTGACTGCATGGAACACACAGACAATCTGATAAAGAGAGTTTCATCAAAACATAAACAGTTGCCAATCAATCAAAATAAGCTGTTGCCAATGAAGTAAAGCTTATTGTCAACATCATCAACACAGAGGAGTCACAACAGAATCCAGCTTGTCCTATCGTCCGGGCCTCTTCTGTACTTTCCTTTTGGCTTAAAAGTGTGGGTTCTGCCTCCCTCTTCACCATTTTGTTGTGTGATTACTTCAATTTTACCGACTGGCTTCTATCCAATTGGCCTCCAACTCGTATACTTTTATCTTTTCTTTCATCTTTCTCTGCCGCTCATGCGGGCTCCGCACTTCTTTTGAGCTTTTCAATTCTTTCTTTGAGTTGAAGGAGCAGACCCACACAGGTAAGGGCTTCTTCTATCTTTAAGTGAGGAGGGGAATGAGCTGCGTGTCCCTTTCCACCAAAGATTCTTCTCACAAGGGGTGGAAGACCCAATTCTTTTGGGTGGGTTCGTCTGTGGAGGACGCCCCCTGGGATTTCCCGACAGTGGTTAACTTCTATATGTCTATTCCTCTGAAGCAGGTGGCGATTTCTCCAGAACTAGAGGAGGAGATCAGGGTTCTCCTGGAGAATCGTCGGACGACCGCCGAGTTGATGACCGCGGTCAATATCAAGCAATATTCCTCCCGTGCATTGTCGTCTCACGATAAGAACCTTAGGGTCCCGCGTCACCACTTCCGGGTCGAGCAGGTAGGCTCTCTTATGATGTGCTAACTTTCGCTGCTCAGACTCTAGGCGGACGAATGATGAGGGGGAACAACCGTCGGAGCAAGAGATCGTCGGCCTGGAGGAGACGCCTGCTCCGAGTGAACCCCAAGCTTCGGGGACCCTTACGCCAGACCGGGGCAAGAAGATTGCTCGGGGAGATGCCTCCGAGCGCTGCGGGGCCAAGCGCAAGGATCCAGGGAAGCGGATGCTCCTGTCTTCGATGAAGGCTCGGACCGCTGAGAAGAAGCGGTTGAAGAATGCGGGAGTCTCTCGTCCAGCCGAGGAGTTTCTC
Organism: Amorphophallus konjac; assembly: GCA_022559845.1. Taxonomy (NCBI): domain Eukaryota; kingdom Viridiplantae; phylum Streptophyta; class Magnoliopsida; order Alismatales; family Araceae; genus Amorphophallus; species Amorphophallus konjac. The sequence goes on from CM040124.1 coordinate 119,828,613, forward strand.
GCTCGACCGAGGGGCACGTCCGCTCGGTCGAGGAACCTCCAGTCGAGGAAGTTCGCTGCCAGGATCTCCCGCCCGTCGAGCCAGAGGCGGCTGCCACTGTTGGGGGAGGTGTTACCGAACCTGACAGGCCGCAGATTGAGGCGGCGGCCTCTAAATTCCCGATCGAAGTTGGTGGGGGCACGGGATGAGGCGACATCCCAGTCCGTGCCGAGTGTGGTCATCCCAAAAGTGGGGACGCTCGGGGGAGATGTTTTGGTCCCAGATCCTCCGGAGAGGATTCCTCCTCCTTCGGTGGGTGCACCTATCGTCCGGGCTTCTCTATATCAACGGTGCCGATCCTTGGTGCCTTCGCTAAATCAGGAAGAAATCAGACGCGGTCCCCCCTCTTTGCTCTTTAAGAGGGTCATGGAGGGTGGTCTGATCATGGCCCAACTGGGGGCCGAGATAATTGACTTCTTCGCTCGGGGGGATAGTGAAGAGAGGTCCCTTTCTCGGGTTCGTGCTGAGTCTGATCGGAAGATCAGTCAATTGACTTCCGTGCTTGAAGTCTCTTGGCGGCAGGCCACCTCGTTCCGGGCTCAGCTCCGGTCGAGCCAAGAGGAGGCTCGGATGCTGGTTGACCAGTTGGCCCAGGCTCGTTATATGGCTGACCTGAAGGGCGAGCTCCTAGAAGAGGAGCGTCAGTCTCAGGTCGAGCGCTCCGAGCAATGGAGGGTCGAGCGGGAGGAGCTTGGCAACCAGGTCCGGGGGGCTGAGCAAGTGTGGGAGGAGGCCAAGGTCACGCGGACTGAAGCTGAGGTGAAGCTGTCCGAGACCGAGAGGAAATTGCTCAAGGCCGAGCAGAGAATAGCCGATCTTGAGAAGGAGGCTGAGCGAGCCGAGGCGGGGGCGATCGAACGATACAGAAGTTCGGAGGGCTATCGTGCAGCTCTCGAGGAGGCCGCCTTCTTGTATTATGATCCGGGCTACCGTCGGGGGCTGCGGAAGGGATTTGCCCAAGGTTACCATCGAGCGGTCGTTGAGGCCCAACAGCAGGTGTCCGACGAGCTTGTCTTTCCCTCCGGGCAACGCTACGACTTGGGCGCGGATAGCACGGATTCTCCTTCCTTCTCCTTCATCCAGCGAAGGAGGTAGTGGGGATGCCTGCATCTTGGTAGATGAATCACCAACTCCCCTCACCTCTAGAGGGCACGCGGTCAAGACAGTTCCCACACAAGTGGGGTCAGTGTCTGGACCGGCCGTCACCGAGGGTACCGGGGGCAGATCCCTTGGCGCTGAGGATCCTCCAAGTGCCGAACCTCAAGAAAGGCCAAGGGGCTCTAGGAGTCCCCCTATTTCCATAGACTAGGAGGAATTGTTTGCTTTCTCTCTTTTTTTTGTGCAAGGTTGGCCCTTGCTTTCTCTCTTCATCTTCTTTGTTTCTGAGTTTCTCGAGCGAACGGGGTCAGCTGTGTTGTGCCTCTTAGGCACAAGCATGTGCTATGTTACTTTGATGATAGCAATGCTATTTGGTTTTGATGATAGCAAGACAGTGAGTGCATTTGAGTGCATTTGATATTGTATTTTGATGATAGCAATACTATTGTGTTTTGATGATTGCAATAAACAAAGTGTATTTCTGTGCATTCTTATTCTTGAGCATTCTGCATATGATAGCAACATGAATGATGATGTTTAGCATTGATGGCATTTGTTCTTTATATATATGCATTGCATTCTGTCAGATATCATGTCTCTGCATGTATCTACAGTCTGAACAGTAGTGGGTCGACCCACCCTTGCTGATGCGTCGACCCATCAGAACATTGATTGTTTGGGTAGCAAAGTCTATACACTGCAGAGTAAAGCCCAATGTCTAGGCATTGTTGCATCGCTTGCATTTCAGAGTCTATACATTGGTTTTGTCATGCACATAGACTTCCAAGTCTATACATTCCTGCATTAGTGTGCTTCACGCTTTGTTCATGGCTGAGAGTCTATACACTGGGCTTGAAGTGTATACATTGAGCGTCTCAATGAGCATCTCATGTAAGTCCATACATTAATAGTGCATTGCATTGGCTAAGTATATACAACGTCAGTTCATGCATGTCTTAGGCTAAGTCTATACAGCATCTTAGGCTAAGTGTGTACAGTGTCAGTCGCTTACATTGTCTTAGGCTAAGTGTGTACAGCGTCTTAGGCAAAGTCTGTACAGCGTCAACGCATTTCACTGGCTCATGTTACAGCGTCAACGCATTAAGTCTGTACACTCGACTCGCCTTTGAATTGGTCAAGTGTGTACACTCCTTCACTGTAGCTTTCACGTTTCCAAGTCTACACATCGTGAAAGTCTATACACTCATCACTTACCTTCGTTCAAGGCAAAGTCTATACACTGGGGTCTTTCCCTACGTTTATTAGGCAAAGTCTGAACATTCGGTTCTGAAGCCTGAAGTCTATAAACTCCAGCCTATTCCTACGTTCAAGGCTTCAGCTACACATCAAGTCTATACATTGGGCTTCACTCATTCAAGTCTATACATCCACAGTGGATCTTCAAGTCTGTACATCCACAGTGGAACTTCGAAGTCTGTACACCGCTTGAGCCTCAACAAGTCTGTACATCGCCTTAAGCGTCTCAAGTCTATTCATTGGCTCAAGCTTCCAAGTCTGTACACTGGTTCAAAGTCTACACAACGCCTCTTTGATTCTAAGTCTTTACATTCGTTTTAAGGCAAAGTCTGTACATTGCCTTTGTGCTTCAAAGCCTGTCGATTGAAGAGTCTACACATTGGTTGTTCACACGTTCCTGCAGTCTGAAGTCTCTACATTGCTTTCGCCTATTTTTCATCTAAGTATCTTAAAGTCTGTACGTTGCTTTAGCCTTTACCTTCACAGCAAAGTCTATACAATGCAATGCATAAACTTAGAACTGATGACTTCGTTTCATCTGTCTGACAGGGACTGAAGAGGCTAATGAACCCCTTAAAGCAAGAGGGCTGAAGCCATCCAATTTCTGTTGCTGGAACACACCAATGCGTCAACGCCTTGATCAAGTGGCGTGAACGCAGTAGTTCAAACAATCAAGAAAGAAGCTTGTGGATTACTCTGGTGCATCAACGCATTGATCAAGTAGCGTGGACGCAGCAGTTCAAGTATCCCTTATTGCAGCCTCTGGAGTACATTGGCAGCATCGACGCTGCAGCTCCATGCGTCAACGCAGCATGCTGAGAGCGTCAACGCATCACGTCTATCTGCTGAAGACCTGCTCACTGGAACGCATCAATGCATCAACGCCATGGGTTGGAAGCGTCGACGCAGCAGTTAAAATGGGTTGAAGATCTCTGAAGGGTGCGTCAACTCCTTGGAGCAAGTGGGTTGACGCCATCTAACTCCAGTTGCTAAGCGTACTAATGAAGGGCACGTGATCCGAGGTGCCTGGCTCGTGATCCAAGGATGGATGAGATACCAGGATGCTGACACGTGGCCAAATGTTTGGGCGAGAGCTGTGGAAGCCACACTCGCCCTAGCTGCTGCTGTTGCTATATATATATGTGTCTTCATCCTCTGTAGAGTAAGGCAAAAAATTGAGTGATCGTGATCGAAGCCTGGGAGCAGAAGAAGAGAAGAAAAAGCAGAGAGCAGAAGCTGAGAGAAGAAAAAGAGAAAAAGGAGAGAGAGCTTCCACGATCCAGCAGAAGAAAAAAAAAGAGAAAGAGAGAAAAGGAGAACAGAGATCGAGAGAAGAAGAGAAGTGCAACAGAGAAGAAAGAGAAAGAGAGAGAGTGAAGAAAGAGAGTGAGATCGAGGGAGATCTATTCTTGATGGACTGTGGATCAAATCCAGGCTATCCAGCTCTTTAAGAGCCACATTGTGCTTCATTGCTTACAGCTTTCCGATTGCTGTCTTGTTCTATTTTCTGTTTTCTATTTTACATCTTTGTTCAAGCTGTTAGTCAGCGGATTGCAGAGGTGCTGCCTCTGGATGGCTAAGCTGTATTGCCCAATGGTTTGCAGTGGAGGATTCCACTGGACAGCAAGCTGTGTTGCTCAGCGGGGCGAGGAGGATTCCTCAGACGGCAAGCTGTGTTGCCCAGCGGTTGTAAGGCAAGCTGTGATGCCCAGCTGTTCAAGCTGTGAGTCAGCGGAAGCCACACTCGGTTTGAGTGTGGGGTGGATGTAGGTCTGCTGGACCGAACCACCTAAAAACCCATTGTGCAGTGGTTTGATATATTTGTGGTTTGCTTCCGTTAGATGATTTATTAGGGGCGCACTAAGTGTTGGCTTTCTGGTTGAGCAGAAAAGTTGATTAGCTCTCTTAGAGTGTCTTAATCTGTTAAGTAATCGAAATTCAAATTGAGCTATAGTTCATCTAACTTATCTTGTTAGAGTGCTCACTATCTGTTTGTTTAATTCCGCATCTGCTAATTAGTCTTCCAGATTTGATAAATCTTTCTAGTTAGCATTCTAAATAGTTAGTGAGCCTAATATGTTAATTGGGTGAAAGTTTTTATAGGCCATATTCATTCACCCCCCCCTCTGAATACTTGCACCGAACCCAACAATTGGTATCAGAGCAGGTCTCTGATCTATCAGATCTAACAATCTGCAGAGGATCCTGCTAGTGTTTGGTGCATTTCAGAGTGTGATTTCTGTGTTCGTTGTTTTGATTCTCCGACTTAGTGCTTTGTCTTGCTTTTTTGGTTTAGGTGCTTCAGTTTTTCTGTGTCTTCAGATTATTTGTAAATGGAACCAATCGTGTTGAAGGCTGGCTCCAGCAAAGCAAATAGATCCAGCCACAGTGGATCATCAAGCGAGAAAATCAGCCTGTCACGGTCTGAAATTGATGGAGACCACATTGGAATGGTGATCAGTGATTTCAGGAAATTTCTGAGAAAAAGAGAAGGAAAGCTTGATGGTGGCAAAAAGCAAACAAGTTATAATTCTAATCCTGCCAAGATTGCTGACACTAATGTTTGCTACAAATGCAGGAAGGCTGGCCACACGAAGGATGATTGTCCAGAACTATCGAAACTCAAAGGGAACACCTCGGACATTGATGAAGAAGGAGAAAAGTCCATATGCTTAATGGCCAACCGAGGAAGTGATGATGAGGAAACCTCATCTCAGGTAAGCTCCGAATCAGATGGATACACGTTTGATGAATTGATAGTGATGTATGAAGATTTGTTCAAAGTATCCAAGAAACTAAAATCTGAAAATATAAAGCTGAAAAAGAAATGTGATCATATTAATTCGAATGCTCATTGTAAAAAATGTCAAGATCTGAGAAAATCTCATGAAATGTGCTTAGATAATCTGAATGTGAGTAAGGAACAAAGTTCCGTTTTGGAAAACAAAAATCATGAACTCACTGCCAAGATTTCTGAACTTGAAGATAAGCTGAATTCATTAGGAAATGATCAAATCTTAACTAATGAATTAGTTCAGAATGAACAAACTAGAAAGGAGAATGAAGAACTGAAGCTGCTTAATTTTGCTATGTCTGAGAGACTCTTAATGCTTGAAAGAGGGAAAAGTTCAATTGAAAATGAACGTGAGAGAGTGACTGCATTAATAGAAGAGATTGACAGCTACAAAGTCATTAATGTCTTACTTAATGAAAAGATCACAGATTCTGAAATTCTCATTTCCTCTCTCAAAAATGAAATCACTGAATTGAATAATTCTCTGTCTAAGTCATTTAAAAACAAAGAAAATTCAAAGGCTGCTTCTAAGAAGAAAGTCTCTGATGGAGGCAGTAAACAGGAAGAGAGAAAAAGAATGTATACAACCTTTGTGCGTAGCTCTGAGTTAGCTAGCACTTCAGCTTCTCCTTCATGTCTGCCTGCGAATCCGATAGAAAAACAAAAGAAAATAAAACATAATAAAAATTTGTATGCTGAAATTTCTCAGGCCAAACTGTCTCATGTTAAAAGAAAGAATGTGAAATGTTCATACTATGGTAAATCTGGCCATGAGATGGATGTTTGCTTTGTCATGAGAGAGGATGAACTGAAATCAGATAGAATTCATGCTAGGAATTCTAAATCGAAGAAACCTTCTCATGATCAAAATAAGAGAATTCAATGCTTTTACTGTCATAGAATTGGCCACTTTATGCATGATTGTAGATTAAAGAAGCAAGATGATTTGAATGCTAAAAAGCTTCATGATAGGAATCATGCATATCTAAAAAAGAAACTTCATTGCTTTCATTGTAACAAATTGGGCCATATTGCTGCAAATTGTTGGCATGCTAAGGGAAGAACAATTAACTCCAAAACTGCTATAATCCCTGTAAAAAGACATGCATTCTATAAGAATCTTGACAGAATGAATTCTTCATGTTTTGAATGTGGAAAACATGGCCACACAGTCAAGGACTGTTGGCATGTTCAGAAGAATCATATTAACCCCCATGCTGTCAAATTCCATGCAAAATAATTTGTGAAATTTTCTTGTTTTAATTGTGGAAAACCTGGCCACAAAGCCTCTGAGTGCTGGGTGGCAGAGTTCAGAAAACAAAATGCCCATGCACACAACAGAAATTTTGACGTTCATGCACATGAATTTAATACTTACAATAAGGTGCATAAAATGAACTTAAATTCTGTTAGTTATCATGGTAAGTCTGGTCAATTTGGCTATTCCTTGTCCAACTATAAGTTGATGGGCTATGATGATAATTCTGTTAAGAGACCAGTCAGAACACCTGTTAGGGCTCATACAGGACCCAAGACAGCTTGGGTTCCTGCAAGATCATATTGATTGATATGTTGCAGGTGTGCCTTGGTGAGAGAAATAAAAGGGGTAATTTAGCCAAGGCACTCAAAAAGGAAGCCCCAGGATTCTACATTTCAGGTTAGTTCTGAACTTGTTTTTAAATTTCATCTGAAAATGCTGATTTGTCTGTTTGATATCTAAAATTGTTGAACTGTTCGTTTGATGTCTGATATTCTCTTCATGTCTAGCTGATCAGTCTGCGTTCCAGACTCAGCTACTGAGTTTTACTTTGCATATATTTGATGCTCTTCTCTCACTGATTATTGCACTGAATAAATGGGCTGTTAGATGCTTTGCACAATCATTTTTACAATCGATGCTTTATATGAACTTTATGTCAATGCATTGCATGCTTGTTGTTAGATGCATAAACTTAAATTGATTGCATAATTGCCTCATGTTTCATTATTGCATAGTCTGCATGTAGAACAGCCTAGTGCATAGCATAATCTTTGCATTATGATGTCAGGGGGAGCTGAGAGTTTTTCTGTTCAATTCATTGAATCCATGCTACTTCTCACTGTCCCCATCTAGTTCTTTCATATCTTTTGACATCAGATGCTCCAGGAACTCAATGCCTATTGCTATCATTTCCCTAACCTTCACTGAACAACAGTTCTGTTTCTGGTTTAGTACATTGAGTTGTGATTATTTCAATTGTTCTTTTATAAGAATCACACTTACAAATTGAAAGGAACTAAAGGTTTAACCTTCATAAATTGGAGAGTTAAGTGTCTGCACTTCAGAATTTGAGATAAAAGAAAACTTTTATAGCTCTTAATCTTTGTCTTATGGCTAAAATAGAAAAAGTTTTTGTAATGCCTAAATGTGTTGAACTAGATATGTCTAGAACATGCTAATAAGAGTGTGTACTGATTTTTTAAACAATCACTCTAAAAGAATTAAGGGCAGCAGTAAATAAGATCATTAATGTTAAGAACTGAACACAGTGACAGAGCAATGGCTGATTGCACTGAGAAACTGTGAACTCCTCCAAAGAAGCAGGAGAATTCACATGTCATGAGGTGCTTCAGAATATCTCTATTCATAGGGTCAAATCTATAGGGGGAGTCCTCACCAAGTAACTGAGGGTACTGGCCTCTAATCAAGGTGTACCCTTAATGTCAAAAGTGAAGACTATTCTTTGTGAGTTTTGATCTGAAATAGGTCTAGTAGTTTATGCCTAGTAACTGGGGGTACCTGCCTCTGATCAAGGTGTACACCTAATGTCAACAGCATAAATGCCACTGATCTATTTACTTAGTTCAGGTTTTGAAAAGTTCAAAAGTGAAAATCAAACTGCTGTAACCTTTCGAAAAATCAAAAGTCAATGAGTGAAAATTATTTTTATCAATACATGTTCAAGTTGCCTCTCTTGAATTTCCTTGTTTAATCACAAAAGGGTATTATTTCTGACTTATCTATTAATACCATGTGCCCTAGATTCATTGCTATAAATGGAGCCTATAAACTCTTTTTCAGGGGTCAGGTGTTTTACTCTAGATTTATCACTGTTAAACCTGAATTTTTGAAAATTGTATGTTGCTGATTCTTATACTTTAACAGTTGTTTATAATCATGCTTCCTTTCTGAACCTATGATTCAGCTGTTGTCAAGTGACCCTCCTACCTTCTCTTCCTTATTTATCTGTTCATATTCCTTCTCAAAGGGGGAGCTATTATTTAGGGGGAGAAATAATTCAGGGGAGTCTTACATTCAGGGGGAGAATGTTCTAGAGGAATTTACATGCATAATGCACTTTGCACTCTTATTTTTACTGTTTTTCTCTTTTTGATCATGTCAAAGGGGGAGAAAATTTATGTGTGACTCACTGTCACATTGTGTTGCCATCATCAAAAAGGGGGAGAATGTTGTGCCTCTTAGGCACAAGCATGTGCTATGTTGCTTTGATGATAGCAATGATATTTGGTTTTGATGATAGCATGATAGTGAGTGCACTTGAGTGCATTTGATATTGTATTTTGATGATAGCTATGCTATTGTATTTTGATGATTGCAATAAACAAAGTGCATTTCTGTGCATTCTTATTCTTGAGCATTCTGCATATGATAGCAACATGAATGATGATGTTTAGCATTGATGGCATTTGTTCTTTATATATATGCATTGCATTCTGTCAGATATCATGTCTCTGCATGTATCTACAGTCTGAACAGTAGTGGGTCGACCCACCCTTGCTGATGCGTCGACCCATCAGAACATTGATTGTTTGGGTAGCAAAGTCTATACACTGCAGGGTAAAGCCCAATGTCTAGGCATTACTGGATCGCTTGCATTTCAGAGTCTATACATTGGCTTTGTCATGCACATAGACTTCCAAGTCTATACATTCCTGCATTAGTGTGCTTCACGCTTTGTTCATGGCTGAGAGTCTATACACTGGGCTTGAAGTGTATACATTGAGCGTCTCAATGAGCATCTCATGTAAGTCCATACATTCATAGTGCATTGCATTGGCTAAGTATATACAACGTCAGTTCATGCATGTCTTAGGCTAAGTCTATACAGCGTCTTAGGCTAAGTGTGTACAGTGTCAGTCGCTTACATTGTCTTAGGCTAAGTGTGTACAGCGTCTTAGGCAAAGTCTGTACAGCGTCAACGCATTTCACTGGCTCATGTTACAGCGTCAACGCATTAAGTCTGTACACTCGACTCGCCTTTGAATTGGTCAAGTGTGTACACTCCTTCACTGTAGCTTTCACGTTTCCAAGTCTACACATCGTGAAAGTCTATACACTCATCACTTACCTTCGTTCAAGGCAAAGTCTATACACTGTGGTCTTTCCCTACGTTTATTAGGCAAAGTCTGAACATTCGGTTCTGAAGCCTGAAGTCTATACACTCCAGCCTATTCCTACGTTCAAGGCTTCAGCTACACATCAAGTCTATACATTGGGCTTCACTCATTCAAGTCTATACATCCACAGTGGATCTTCAAGTCTGTACATCCACAGTGGAACTTCGAAGTCTGTACACCGCTTGAGCCTCAACAAGTCTGTACATCGCCTTAAGCGTCTCAAGTCTATTCATTGGCTCAAGCTTCCAAGTCTGTACACTGGTTCAAAGTCTACACAACGCCTCTTTGCTTCTAAGTCTTTACATTCGTTTTAAGGCAAAGTCTGTACATTACCTTTGTGCTTCAAAGCCTGTCGATTGAAGAGTCTACACATTGGTTGTTCACACGTTCCTGCAATCTGAAGTCTCTACATTGCTTTCGCATGTTTTTCATCTAAGTATCATAAAGTCTGTACGTTGCTTTAGCCTTTACCTTCACAGCAAAGTCTATACAATGCAATGCATAAACTTAGAACTGATGACTTCGTTTCATCTGTCTGACAGGGACTGAAGAGGCTAATGAACCCCTTAAAGCAAGAGGGCCGAAGCCATCCAATTTCTGCTGCTGGAACACACCAATGTGTCAATGCCTTGATCAAGTGGCGTGAACGCAGTAGTTCAAACAATCAAGAAAGAAGCTTGTGGATTACTCTGGTGCGTCAACGCATTGATCAAGTAGCGTGGACGCAGCAGTTCAAGTATCCCTTATTGCAGCCTCTGGAGTACATTGGCAGCATCGACGCTGCAGCTCCATGCGTCAACGCAGCATGCTGAGAGCGTCAACGCAGTACGTCTATCTGCTGAAGACCTGCTCACTGGAATGCATCAATGCGTCAACGCCACGGGTTGGAAGCGTCGACGCAGCAGTTAAAAAGGGTTGAAGATCTCTGAAGGGTGCGTCAACTCCTTGGAGCAAGTGGCTTGACATCATCTAACTCCAATTGCTGAGCATACTAATGGAGGGCACGTGATCCGAGGTGCCTAGCTCGTGATCCAAGGATGGACGAGATACCAGGATGCTGACACGTGGCCAAATGTTTGGGCGAGAGCTGTGGAAGCCACACTCGCCCTAGCTGCTGCTGCTGCTTAATGTGGTTGTCAAACCACATCCCAACCCTTCATTAATCAACCCTTGATCCAAGGGCTTAGAATAGGTTAGACCCCTTGCATATATATACTTGTATTTTCATATTGAATGAATTAATGAAGGAAAAAAAAGGCATTTGCCCCCAAGTGAGATTTGCGCCCCTCCCCTCTCTCTCCCTGGTTCCTCCACCCCCTCTCCCCTTTCTAGAGTGTAATCCCTTCCCCCTTGATCCCCTCCAGCATCTGAAGCAACTCCGGTGATCGCCGCCGCCATCGTCTCGCCGCCGACGCGTCGTTGCCAACGGTTTCGGTGTTCTGTCCACTCAGGACAGATCCTTCTTCTCCGAATTCCTGCTATCACTCCCTTCATCTTCTGAAGCTACAAATTTCAGGGTTGGTTCCCCTCTATAACCCTTATCCCCACAAAAAAACTCACGTCAAAATTCATCCTTTAGCTATTTTGTGATTTTCGTCCAAGTCCAAGTTCCAGATCTGTCCTGGTTCTGTTTACTGTTCATCAGCTCTGAGTTTACCCCATTCGAACATATTTTGATTTCTGTTGGGTCGCCCAAATTTACTGGGAGCTCTGTCCACATCCCTCTACCACCAGGAATTTTCTTAATTTTTGGTTCACCCTCCAAGTATTTTACAAAAACCATCCAAGTTCCCAAGAACAGTCTACCCACAGTTTCCCAGATCCGACCCAGGTCTAGTTAAAAAATCCCAGAAAATCCATTTCTTCTCCAATCAAAAAACCAAAACTATTCCCGGATTCCTCTCTCAGAGACCTTCAACTTTTCTGAAGAAATCATTTCCAGATTCGGAGGTCTTCTCCCCGGTCAACGTCGATCTTCAGAGAAGTCAGAACCTGCCCCTGCAGTTCTGGCCAGATTCCAGCAAGCTTGTAAAATACATGATCAGAAATACAGATCTGATTATTTTTTTTGAAGAACCTTACGTCAAAGTATTCTGAGTCAGCTTTCCAACGGCGCTAATCTCGTCGCATTCCGACGACGGGGTTGATCGCAGGAGCAGTTTTCTCCGAGTCACGCGCCTGCAAACAGAACTTTCAGGTTCGTGGCCGAGTTCCCAACGAGCGTCGTCCGAGGGCCGCCCGGCGTCCGACGGTCGTTCCAGCAGCTCGCCATCCCAGGGGAACGCTTTCCAGGTGTCTCCACAACAGAGGAGTCATCAGGCCCCACATGACCCCTCCGGTCAATACGTGGGCCCCCACTAGCACGAGTACGCGTGAAGCCGAAGCATTGCCCGAAACCGCCCGTCAACCCGAACTTGGTCCTCCCGGGCCCACTTGTGTCGCCCTTTACCTCCCTGCGTGGAGTGGGCTTATTTGTACTGCTGTAAACATAATGTACTAAGTTCCCGGGAGTACGAGCTTTGGCCGGGTGCCGTCTTCGCCACGCCGAGAGCGTGGAGGTATCGCCTTCACCCTTACACTTGGCATTAGCTTAATTCTTTATATGCTTTATATGCCGCTGCTAGAGAGCATGTGTAGGGATACCTAGCTCGCCTTCAATTTATAATATCACCGCTGCGAGAGAGAGCGAAGCCGTCCCGTGACCCGATCCGGGCGCAAAAGAGAGCCGACCACCCTAGCTCATTGCCGGTTTCTCAACCGCGCACATCCGACGCTTCCCTCGTTAAGGGACGATCGCGAGCTTGTCGTGTCCGTGGTCCCGTCCCGCATCAATTTGGTATCAGAGCGAGTTTGAGTCTAGGGTGTCAAAAAGAAAAAAAAAGAGTGTCATTTACGTCTAGTCATTAGTCGGTCTAAGTCATGTTTAGGATCATCATATTTTTAAAACAACAAAAAGAGTCATTTTTGGGTCGCATACATCCCTTTACTCGGTATATAAAAAGGTGTTGTCCGACCGTTAGGTTACGCCTATCGGGAAGGCCGCACACTTGTGCAAGTGACCTTCGGGCCGATTATCTCCGCCGCGTACCGAGTTTTGGTTAAGTCTAGGCGCATCATTTTGCATTAGTGTGTTTTACTTTAGTCGGTGTCCTCTAGTCGGTGTGTTTGCATGCCCACTCGTTGGGGTACTCAATACTCACCCCCACCCCCACCTATGGCCAACCCACGGGATACCTCGGGAGACTTCCACTCCCTACAAGAGGCGATGATGGCCATTATGACTAGGTTGGACCAATCCGATGCTAACTTTCGACTTTCTCCGATAATATGGATGGTCGCCTTAGGGCCATGGAGGGACGCTTGGAGACCTCCGATAGGTCGGTCCAAGACCCCGTTGGGCGGTTAGATAGGATGTCACACGGGGACCCTCTTGGGACAGCCCAAGGTCCACCCGCACCTCCTCCTGCGGTGGCCCAAGTCCAACCCGCTCCCATGGCCCAAGTCCAGGCCGCTCCCGCGGCCCAAAACCAGCCACCACTAGTTCCTCCACCCGCCCCTCCTCGGGTTCCCCAACTACCACACCGTGACCTTGGTCTCGAGGACTATGGGTCCGACAATGCCTACGAGGGGTATGGTCAACGCCGTCGTGGTTTTCAGCCACAACGAGATGAGGATGATGATAGGGTCCTTAAGACCGTGCGAGCGGACCCTCCCGCTTTTTACGGGTCTTTGGATCCGAAAGTCTACCTAGATTGGGAGTTTGGCATGGACCGTTATTTTGAATGGTATGATATGTCGGAGCGTCGAAGGGTCCGATTTGCCACCATGAAACTCATGGGGCAGGCACAAACCTATTGGAAGAATGTGGAGAGCCTGCTACTTCAGCGGCTAGAACCCCCGATCGACACATGGGCCGAGATGAAGAATAAACTTCGGCAAAAGTACCTTCCTCCCACATACCGCTAGCGACTCATCGATAGATGGCAAAGTCTTAGCCAGGGAGACCGGTCCGTCTCCGAATACATCACGGAGTTTGATGAGTACTTTCTACGATGTGGTGTCACGGAGGAGAGTACCATGCCCGTGTCCCGCTTTCGACGTGGTTTGCGGCCACACTACCAGTATGAGTTTTTCCGCCGCAATGCCAAGACGTTGGAAGAGGCATATCAGGTTGCTCTCAAGATGGAGCAATTTGAGGGAGAGTTCGAGTCTAGCCATCGATTGGGCCCCACCCCTCTCCGTAGTGCCGAGCCCCGTCACTCCATAGGCCCGCATCAGCGGCCTCCCATGGCTCGACCTCAGGAGTCCACCCGTCAGGAGCACTTCGCTCCACGGCCTCGTCCTCCTCCACCCCGGGATCTATTTCCACCCCAACCACCGGCACCCATTGCCCGTTCCCCGGCTCCTATAGCCTGTCCTCTGGCACCGGCACCCCCTCCACTATTGTCCAAGGCACCTACATCTCCCCCATTACTGCCTACACCCCCTACCCGACGGGATGATAAGGGTAAGGCCCCTTTTATAGGAGAGAGTAGTCGGTCGCGAATACAGTGTTTCCACTGTCACGGGTATGGCCACATCGCCAGTGAGTGTCCCGCTCGCACCACCCTAGCCTTAGGTGTTGGAGGATCCGCACCTCCCGAGCTTGAGTGTGTCGATTACGAGGCCGATGAGGCACTGGCCGATGAGTACTATGCCATGGGGGAAGAGCTGGGCGACCCTTCGGCCGCCCAGGATACCGCCACCTAGTGGGCTTGAAGCTACCACCTTAGTCTGGAGTCATGTATGAGTCGGTGTGTTTTCTTTGTGTGGTTTGTTTGTGTGGTGATTTTGAGTCGATTGTTTGCGTGGTTTTCATTCATGTGTCAGTGTATGGCGAGTCTGCATGTGTCTTGTGCAAGCTCGTTGTCGTTCTCTTATGAGTGTGAAGCGAGTCGACTCACTTGATGAGTATGGGATCGGTTCTACATCTGCACCCAGATCAGTCACCTATAGGGACTCAGCGGTGATTCCTAGTGAGTATTCGAGCTGTTTCCTTCCTTTTGAGAGTGCCCCTTCGGAGTGACCACCTTTAGCCATAGCAGTTTGCATATCGAGTATATATGGAATGAGCAGGTGCCGATCACTTGGAGTGGAGCATACCCGCACTACTTGGCACGGTGACGGATCCGCCGGAGTACTCCCGCAGTCATACCCCTACTCGATGGGGTCGAGTTCCTCCCACCCGGGGAGAATTGATGGGGACATCAACGTCAGCCCGCTCACTTTGTGTTTGCATCTTCGTCCTTTTGTATTTGTATGTACGCCCTTGTGATATATGGGTACACAATAGTAGGTCTTAGTGGGTTTATTTGCAAAAGGCCATTGGGTTTCTTTGCAAATGTGCATGTAGGCCCTGCAGGGGCCCCCTCCCTCCTCCTTATTGGTCCACCTGGACTCCTGGGCCCAAGGTGGCTGGTCCATGGTCCAAACTTGGACTTGGACCTAGAATTAATTAAAGAAGACAAATTCTAATTGTCCTCTTAAAGGGGGGGGCGAACCTTGTTGTTTAATGGGGTTTAATGTGGTTGTCAAACCACATCCCAACCCTTCATTAATCAACCCTTGATCCAAGGTCTTAGAATAGGTTAGACCCCTTGCATATATATACTTGTATTTTCATATTGAATGAATTAATGAAGGGAAAAAAAGGCATTTGCCCCCAAGTGAGATTTGCGCCCCTCCCCTCTCTCTCCCTGGTTCCTCCACCCCCTCTCCCCTTTCTAGAGTGTAATCCCTTCCCCCTTGATCCCCTCCAGCATCTGAAGCAACTCCGGTGATTGCCGCCGCCATCGTCTCGCCGCCGACGCGTCGTTGCCAACGGTTTCGGTGTTCTGTCCACTCAGGACAGATCCTTCTTCTCTGAATTCCTGCTATCACTCCCTTCATCTTATGAAGCTCAAAATTTCCGGGTTGGTTCCCCTCTAGAACCCTTATCCCCACAAAAAAAATCACGTCAAAATTCATCCTTTAGCTATTTTTTGATTTTCGTCCAAGTCCAAGTTCCAGATCTGTCCTGGTTCTGTTTACTGTTCATTAGCTCTGAGTTTACCCAATTCGAACCACCTTTTCATTTCTGTTGGGTCGCCCAAATTTATTGGGAGCTCTGTCCACATCCCTCTACCACCAGGAATTTTCTTGATTTTTGGTTCACCCTCCAAGTATTTTACAAAAACCGTCCAAGTTCCCAAGAACAGTCTGCCCACAGTTTCCCAGATCCGACCCAGGTCTAGTTAAAAAATCTCATAAAATCCATTTCTTCTCCAATCAAAAACAAAAAATATTCCCGGATTCCTCTCTCAGAGACCTTCAACTTTGCTGAAGAAATCATTTCCAGATTCGGAGGTCTTCTCCCCGGTCAACGTCGATCTTCAGAGAAGTCAGAACCTGCCCCTGCAGTTCTGGCCAGATTCCAGCAAGTTTGTAAATTACATGATCAGAAATACAGATCTGATTATTTTTTTTGAAGAACCCTACGTCAAAGTATTCTGAGTCAGCTTTCCAACGGCGCTAATCTCGTCACATTCCGACGACGGGGCTGATCGCAGCAGTAGTTTTCTCTGAGTTATGCGCCTGCAAACAGAACTTTCAGGTTCGTGGCTGAGTTCCCAACGAGCGTCGTCCGAGGGCCGCCCGGCGTCCGGCGGTCGTTCCAGCAGCTCGCCATCCCAGGGGAACGCTTTTCAGGTGTCTCCACAACAGAGGAGTCATCAGGCCCCACACGACCCCTCCGGTCAATACGTGGGCCCCCACTAGCACGAGTACGCGTGAAGCCGAAGCATTGCCCGAAACCGCCCGTCAACCCAAACTTGGTCCTCCCGGGCCCACTTGTGTCGCCCTTTACCTCCCTGCGTGGAGTGGGCTTATTTGTACTGCTGTAAACATAATGTACTAAGTTCCTGGGAGTAGGAGCTTTGGCCGGGTGTCGTCTTCGCCACGCCGAGAGCGTGGAGGTATCGCCTTCACCCTTACACTTGGCATTAGCTTAATTCTTTATATGCTTTATATGCCGCTGCTAGAGAGCATGTGTAGGGATACCTAGTTCACCTTCAATTTATAATATCACCGCTGCGAGAGAGAGTGAAGCCGTCCCGTGACCCGATCCGGGCGCAAAAGAGAGCCGACCACCCTAGCTCATTGCCGATTTCTCAACCGCGCACATCCGACGCTTCCCTCGTTAAGGGACGATCGTGAGCTTGTCGTGTCCGTGGTCCCGTCCCGCATCACTGCTGCTATATATGTGTGTGTCTTCATCCTCTGTAGAGTAAGGCAAAAAATTGAGTGATCGTGATCGAAGGCTGGGAGCAGAAGAAGAGAAGAAAAAGCAGAGAGCAGAAGCTGAGAGAAGAAAAAGAGAAAAAGGAGAGAGAGCTTCCACGATCCAGCAGAAGAAAAGAAAAAGAGAAAGAGAGAAAAGGAGAACAGAGATCGAGAGAAGAAGAGAAGTGCAGCAGAGAAGAAAGAGAAAGAGAGAGAGTGAAGAAAGAGAGTGAGATCGAGGGAGATCTGTTCTTGATGGACCGTGGATCAAATCTAGGCCATCCAGCTCTCTAAGAGCCACATTGTGCTTCATTGCTTACAGCTTTCCGATTGCTGTCTTGTTCTATTTTCTATTTTCTATTTTACATCTTTGTTCAAGCTGTTAGTCAGCAGATTGCAGAGGTGCTGCCTCTAGACGGCTAAGCTGTATTGCCCAGCGGTTTGCAGTGGAGGATTCCAATGGACAGCAAGCTGTGTTGCTCAGCGGGGCGAGGAGGATTCCTCGGACGGCAAGCTGTGTTGCCCAGCGGTTGTAAGGCAAGCTGTGATGCCCAGCTGTTCAAGCTGTGAGTCAGCGGAAGCCACACTCGGTTTGAGTGTGGGGTGGATGTAGGTCTGCTGGACCGAACCACCTAAAAACCCATTGTGCAGTGGTTTGATATATTTATGGTTTGCTTCCGTTAGATGATTGATTAGGGCGCACTAAGTGTTGGCTTTCTGGTTGAGCAGAAAAGTTGATTAGCTCTCTTAGAGTGTCTTAATCTGTTAAGTAATCGAAATTCAAATTGAGCTATAGTTCGTCTAACTTGTCTTGTTAGAGTGCTCACTATCTGTTTGTTTAATTCCGCATCTGCTAATTAGTCTTCCAGATTTGATAAATCTGTCTAGTTAGCATTCTAAATAGTTAGTGAGCCTAATATGTTAATTGGGTGAAAGTTTTTATAGGCCATATTCATTCACCGCCCCCTCTGAATACTTGCACCAAACCCAACAAGCTGCCCCGTTATCCGAGCCAATTTTTACACTACGTAGAGTCAGTGGCTCGGCCTGAGGGTGCCAGCCATGTCCGCGCTGAGTTATCAGCTCGTGTTGTAGTATCAATGGATGTAATATTTTTGCTTTTGATATGTGTTGTATTGGCTGTGGCCTATCTGATGTATGAGGAAAACATTAATGAAAGGAAAATTGTCGCCATTTGTTGCTTACATGTCTGTGAAACGCTCAAAAGTAGAACTTTCGTAATGTTGTTACATTCCACGTCCGGGGGATAGGCGCTCCTTCCATGGTAGACAATCGATATGCCCCCTTCCCGAGCGTCTCGACCACACGGTAGGGACCTTCCCAATTAGGGGCCAGCTTCCCCGCCGCCTCTAGTGGTCGAGAGGCTTCAGCTTTTCTTAGGACAAAGTCTCTTGGATGGAAAAGTCTGTCCCGGACTCTAGCATTGTAATATCGAGTAAGGCGTGTTAGCGCAGCGAGAGTGATATAGAAGGGGGGGATGAATAGATCACTCCCAATTTGCAAAGCTTAGGCGAGAAAATAAATCTACCGCTTATGCCCCTTCTAAACTAGCACACAAAGAATTGCAAATGCAGGTACCAATCAAGATCGAATAAGAAAATGATAATTAAGAGCTGAACACACAACTAGTCGAAGAGACAAGCAGATAGAGAGCGCTGATAGAGATCGTAAACCACAGAGAAGACAACCAGTTTTTAGGTGGTTCGACTGCAGTCCGCAGTCTACATCCACCCCTCACTCCAACTAGAGTGAGGATTCCACTAGCCACTGCTAGAGCACAGCAGACTCAGTCTGCGAACAACTTGCTGCCAAACAGCTTGAAAACCCAAGGGAGACAAATCCCTCAACCAAGCTCTGCTACCCACAGAGCTTGTAACCTGTTCTAGCACCCAGCATGAACAGAACTGGAGAGTGCCTCTCCCTTCCTCCACACACCGGAGGGAACCTGCTAATGACAACCCGTCACTAGCAACACCATAGATCAGC
The DNA here is from genome assembly GCA_022559845.1 of Amorphophallus konjac. Classification (NCBI taxonomy): domain Eukaryota; kingdom Viridiplantae; phylum Streptophyta; class Magnoliopsida; order Alismatales; family Araceae; genus Amorphophallus; species Amorphophallus konjac. The sequence continues at coordinate 119,847,505 of CM040124.1, forward strand.
GATCTCTCTTCCTCTGCAACCCAGAGGGAAACCGGAGTTAGACTCCCTTCCTCCACACACCGGAGGGGAACAGATCAGAAATAGACGAAGAACACATAAAGAAAATCAGAAAATAAACTAAAGACTGATCGAGAAAACATTCGATACTGAGAGTTAATACAAATGTAGCTTCCTGGGAAGCAATTTCAGAAACCCGATACTGTAAACTCTCTTTCTCTCTTCACTGCTATCTCTCTTTTTCTTTCTCTTCACTGCTATCTCTCTTTTTCTTTCTCTTTACTGTTGGATTGAGCTCTCTGCAATACTGCCTTTTCTTTCTTGGCTCTGATCACCTTCATCGGTGGACGAAGGTTTCTATTTATAGCGGCAGCAGGTGGATAGGGCACAAAGCGCGTGTGCCTCCCACACTCGATCCAGAACCTTCCTGCCACGTGACCTCATTGGATTGGTTCCTCTTGTCTTGGATCACGTGCACCCCCTTTATTTGGGAATAATCTTCCTCGTACCTGTAAGAAGATAAAAACCATTAACACGCAGTATGGCCACTAAAACTAAAACTGCATGAGGTATATGATAACAGCACGACGTGACCAGTACACGAGATAGGAAAAGAACGACACGAGATACACTGTAACAGAACAGACACAAGATACACTGTAACAGAACAGACACAACGAGGAGAACGACACGAAGTGAGGTTATAAGACAAGAAGGACACGAGGTCTAGGAAAGGCAACACGAAGACATAAGGGTGACACGAGGTGGTACATTCAACAGCACGAGGTGCTGCAGTGTTCAATACGCGAAGAAACAACTAACGATATGAAGACGAGGACAACACGGACTGAAACCAACTCGAAGACGAAAAACAGAAACCAACACTAGGTGTGTTCACAAGGCAAAAAGTACACTAGGTCAGAAAGACAACACGAACTAACAAACGGCAACAAAAGATGACACGAAGTGAAACAACACTTGAAAACATAAGAAAAACAACTCGAGCACAAAATAGCTCGAATGAACAACTCGAAGATGAGGCGACACGGGCTGACCATGACACGAAGACAAATAACTATAAATGACACGAATACAGAGGACTCGAAGACATAAGGGTAACACGGGTTGGTACAGAAAACAGCACGAAGTCAGAAGAGTGACACGGCTATCGCGACACGTGATGAAGCAGTGACACTAAAACAAAACGACTCGAGGAGCAACAGTAGGTGACACGAAGTTAAACAAGCAGAGAGAAAAAAATGACACGAGATGAGGTCACAAAGCGACAAAGACACGAGGTCTAGAAAACACGACACGAAGACATGAGATAGACACATTCTTCAACAACACGTGATGAAACTGTGGAAGCAGAAGAACAACTCGAAGTATTACCTCATACAAGTTTTCCTGTCAAGCATGGAAATCAACACGAAGTGTTGTACGCTCAGACGACACGAAATCATTTCGTGTTGGTGAGGGAAAGCAACACGAAGTGTGGCTTAAGTGACACGAAAACAATTCCCAAAATTACCTGAAGTGGCTCGAGGATTTACGTTAACACAGAGAAATATTTTTGTTCACAAAAATTCATAGTGTTGAAACCATCAAGACATTAAGACTCAGGCAACACTAAAATTCATTTGGTCAAATTGTTCAATTGAACAGGACATTCCCTTACTGTTTAACCCATTCACTTACATGATGAAACATGAGATTATCTTGAGATAAAGAAATGATTTATAGTGTGAGACATCATCAAAATCATAGGGACACAACAATCTCCCCCTTTTTGATGATGGCAACACTATGAATCAGGCAATATCAAGGTTTATCGGGATATAACATGAAATCAATACCATCTGTAACAACAGATTAAATTCAAAGCATGCTCATGCAAATGAATTAGAATGCTCATGCAAATGAATTAGACAAACCCTACAACTCACTCTCATTAACTCACTCTCATTTCCCCCACAACTCATAATCAGGAACTTCCGCAAGGCGACTAGCCACATCCAACTGATTGAATCATTGATATAGCAGAACCTCTCTCCCCCTTTGACATCAGCAAAAAGAAATGCAGAAGACATAACAATGCTGGAGACATGAAGAAGAAGTGCAGTAACGATCTTAGTGCAGAAAGTCACGAATAGGTCTTAAGAAAATAAGTGAGGTTCTAACATCAAGAGAAGATTCTTTAAGCTTCAGTACACAATGGAGAAATAGAATTATGAAGAGTATATCAGCATACATAGTGTATGATGTAGAGCAGGAGTTGACAAGTATGGCCAAATAGAGCTGATCATTCAACTATTCCACAAGACAGCAAGAGTCTAAATCAGAGAGGTGTTCTCAAGGTATTGAGGACAAGCAATCCATTAGATGCATAACAACAAGGAATGTTTGTTGGAGATGATTTCCAAGAAGATCAATGAGTAAGTTGGTAGTTCACTTCTTTTGACATTAGGGAGACACCTTGATCAGAGGCCTGAATCCCCAGTTACTCAGAGTGAGTACCTCATTACTTCCCCTTTTTATTTTTCAAGGAACAGAGTTAGTAACTGTGGCTTTTGACATGAGGAGACACTTTGATTAGAGGCCAGAGTCCCCAGTTACTCACCAGCAAGCCACCATTGGTCTGTCATGACTTTTCATTTATTTTAAGTATCTGACACCTCATGACTTGGGAGAAATATTCATTTCATTGATGAAGCTCCCAATTTCTCAGTGATCAAAAATAGAACATGTTTGTTCAGTTAAGCCCTTGAGTTAAAGAGATAGAATGATTGAAGATAATACCAAAAGAGAAGGACTTTTCTTGTATTGAGTCTTGAAGTCTAGATTTCAAGTTGATTGGGTCAGATATCAATACATACATGTTTTTGGCCTGAACCATAATCAATGACAATGTAGGAAGATATACTTTATGCAATTAGTCCAGATCTCTGAGTGAGTGCCAAAGGAAAGATTCTAATTGGATTTTAGAGACAAGATAAGTGACACTCTACTGTCTGAGAGAACTACACTAGATTAGTCATGAAAAACCAGCAGAGATACACATCTGGACACTCCTTTTGAATTTGTCAAAGAACTTCTCTTCTCACATTACAACTCAGCTCCCCCTAAGACATAGCATACCTCAATAAAACATTTCAGCAAAATCTCAAGGCTTCCCTCAATTTAGAGCATTCCTGAAAGCTAACCAGTGAGCATTCTGAACTCCCCCTTAAACCAGCAAGCAAGAAGGCTAACCAACAGATAGACAAACCTTCCCCTCACAACAAGAACAGGCTTCATAATTAGGACACTTTGTATAAGCCTAACTCTCTTCTTAATGTAGTGAACTTTTCATTATCCAGAGGTTTTGTGAAAATATCAGCAATCTGATTATCTGTTCCTACATGAATCAGTTCAAAATTATTCTTAGACACCTCATCTCTTATAAAATGATGTCTTATCTCTATATGTTTTGTTCGAGAATGCAAAACAGGATTTTTAGCAAGATTGATGGCACTAGTATTATCACATTAAATAGGTGTGCACCCCAGGTCTACTTGGTAGTCCTGAAGTTGGTGTTTAATCCATATTACTTGTGTTCCACAACTCCCTGCAGCCACATATTCAGCTTCTGCAGTGGAGAGGGCCACAGAATGTTGTTTCTTGGAGCCCCAAGATACTAAACACCCACCCAAGAATTCACAATGGCCACTTGTGCTTTTCCTGTCTAGTTTACAGCCTGCATAGTCAGCATCTGTGTATGCTACTAGATTCAATGTTCGAGAAGCAGGAAACCATAAACCAAGAGAGTGACTAGCTGACAAATATCTGAAGATTCTTTTAACTGCAGCTAAGTGTAGTTCAGTGGGTCTCGACTGATATCTTGCACACATTCCTACACTGAATTGTATATCAGGTCTAGAGGCTGTTAAGTAAAGAAGTGATCCAATCATACCTCTATAAAGTTTGACATTTACTTCTTTACCTGTCTAATCTGCATCCAATGATGTATTGGTGCCCATGGGTGTAGTAATGTGCTTTAAGTTTTTCATGCCAAACCTTTTGAACAATTTCATTGTGTATTTGGTTTGGTTGATGAAGCACCCATCTTCTAGCTGTTGTACCTGCAATCCAAGAAAATATTTTAGTTCACCAACTAAGCTCATCTCAAATTCAGCAGACATCATGGTAGAAAATTCATCACATAGTTCATGCCTAGTTGATCCAAATACAATGTCATCTACATATAACTGAACTATGATGAGATCTTTACTCATGCCCTTGGTGAATAAAGTCTGATCAACTTTACCTCTTTTGTAGCCCTTGCTGATCAGAAATTCAGATAATCTCTCATACCAAGCTCTTGGAGCCTGCTTTAGACCATACAAGGCTTTGTTTAACCTGAAAACTTGGTTAGGTTGAGGAGAAAATTGAAATCCAGGAGGTTGTTCAACAAAGACTTCTTCTTTAATAACTCCATTTAAAAAAGTACTTTTAACATCCATTTGTTGGAGTTTAATGTTCTTTGAGCATGCAAAGGCAAGCAATAATCTTATGGCTTCCATCCTAGCAACTGGTGCATAAGATTCATCAAAGTTCCTCGAGATGATTCCATCTTCATTCATCTTATTTTTGAACACCCACTTGGTTCCTATGACATTAATACCATCTGGTCTTGGGACAAGCTCCCAGACATTATTCCTTTCAAACTGACCTAATTCCTCACTCATAGCATTTACCCAACCTTGATCAGCTAAGGTCTCTTCTACTGTTTTGGGTTCAATTTGTGAGACTAAAGCAATTAGGTCGTCATTATTCACATTTCTAAAATGAGATCTAGTCCTTAGAGGTTCTTCAGGATTGCCTATGACATTATCTAACGGATGGTCTTTAAGGAATCTAATATTTGTTGAAGACTCACCTGTTTCTCTTTGACCTTCCTGATTTTGGGAATTTGTTTCTCCATTCTGCTGAGTCTTCTCTTCTTCTTGTTGGTTTTCCAGAAAATCTCCACCATGATTGGAGTCCCTGTCAAGATTTTCAACATTAGAAATATCTTTCTTTTCACTAAAAAGAATGTGTGGAGATTCTTCCACTTTCTGATCTGATACATTAAATACCCTATATGCCCTTGACACTTCTGAGTAACCCAAGAATATTCCAGGTGAACTCTTGGCTTCAAACTTGTATAAATCTTTCTTATCATTGTTATGAATAAAATATTTTGCTCCAAAAATTTTGAAATGAAATAAGTTTGGTTTCTTACCTTTTAGAAGCTCATAGGGTGTTTTCTTGTGTATGGGTCTTACCATGGCCCTGTTGATTATGTAGGTTGCTGTATTGGCCGCTTCTGCCCAAAACCTTCTAGGTAACTTACTTTCAATCAACATGGTTCGGGCCATCTCCACCACTGTTCTATTTCTTCTCTCCACGATCCCATTCTGTTCAGGTGTCTTGGGAGAGGAAAACATGTGAGTTAGTCCTTCTTTGTCACAAAGTTCAGTAAACATGGAATTTTCAAACTCACCTCCATGATCAGATTGAATAGAACTAACCTTGAACTTTCCTCCTTGTTTGACCTTATTGAAAAATAGATTAAACTTTTGAAATGCATCACTCTTATTTGCTAAGAAAAATATCCATGAATATCTGGAGAAGTCATCTATGATGACATAGCCAAACATGTTACCATTAAGACTCTGAGTTCTGGTTGGACCGAAGAGATCCATATGAAGAAGTTCCATTGGTCTAGAAGACAATGGCTCAGATCTTAATTTGAAAGAGTTTCTGGTCTGTTTGCCTAGAGCACAGGCATCAGATGATTTTGAAATGGAATTAAATTTAATTCTAAGCATGCCTTTAATTAAATCAAGTTTGACCAGTTTATTTAAAGTAGAAAAGCTAGCATGACCTAGACGTCTATGCCATTCAAAAGCATCAGTTTCAGAGTTAGCAGATAAACAAATAGTAGATTCAGATTTCTCATTTAAGTCTACAATGTAGACATTATTAATCCGGTTGGCTACAAATTTAACCTCATCAGAATTTATTTCAAAGATTTTGCATGAAGTATCATCAAAAACAACCTTGTGACCCTTGTCACATAACTGACTGATGCTGATCAGATTATGTTGTAGCCCTTCCACAAGTAAGACTTTTTCAATGGAGTTTGTGGAAGACTTACCTACTGTGCCAACTCCAATTATTTTACCTTTGTTCTTTCCTCCAAACTTGACCAGACCTCCTGGCTTCATCTCTATCTTGCTGAACTTGGATCGGTCTCCTATCATATGCCTGGAGCAACCACTGTCGAGGTACCACTTGTTGTCTTCAGCTGCCAGGCCGACCTACACAAGTATATCAAGCAGAGTGATTTGGAACCCAAGATGAGTTGGGTCCAAGTACATTGTTTAAATCTCTGATCAAGTGTTTGGGTACCCAGATTTGTTTCAGCATGGTTTTCTCTGGCACCCTCCTTTCTGGTTTATTAAAGTTCAATCCAGCTGAACTGGGGAAATGAGTTCTATTCCTTTCATTGGTCTTCCTATTCCTAGGAAATTTCCTGTAGGCTTGTTGATTGGTATATCTTTGACCATGAAAGTTGTTCCTCCAGTAGGTCTTGTTTGGACCCATCTGATTGTTATAATTCCAGCTCTTATTCTGATTTGTTTTCTTGCTCCAGCTACCATTTATGTTCTGGTGAATGGACTTAATGTTATTCTTCATAAAGTTCATTCCAATCTTCAATGGTTGTCCAGTACTGGTTGTTGTGTTCTCTTTAGGACTTTGAGTTTTCTTAGAGCTGTTTGAGCTGGATGGTGTGTCCAGCTTTTCTTTTCCCTTCTCTGGACAGAAGGTGATGGTCTTGAATTGCAAGGGTCTCTTGTTGGTTGGGTCATAGCCTAGACCTTTCTTTATTGAAATTGACCCTAGTTCCTAGTATAGCATCTAGGCTAGTCTTTCCTTGGACAAACTTCTCTAAGACTTTATGTTTGTCTTCCAGCTCCTTTTGAAGAAACTCATAATTCTTTAGGAGTTCAGCATTTACTTTCTTCACAGCTTCATATTTCTCTGAATTCATTCTGATTTCACTCATGCTTTCTTCAATTTTAGTTTTGAATTCATTGAGCTATTTTTTACTTTCTTGGATTTCTCCCCTAAGCTTATCATTCTCTTTCCTTTGTGAGGTCATTTCTTCTAGTTGTTCTTTTAGCTTTGCATTTCCTCACAGACTAGAGTTTGTTCTTCAACATTTGTGTTAAATTTTCTTTTCAGAACTCTGTGCTCTTTGCTAAGTGAATTAAATTTATCTAGCAAGTCACCATAAACATCCTCCCAGTCATCAATTGAGAAATTTTCAAAAACGTTTATTACCTCCTCTTCACTGTTTGCCATAAGACAAATTCCTTCTTCATATTCCTCCGAGGAAGTGTCTTCGGGATTTTCTTCTTCCTCGCTCCATGTGCAGACCATCGCCTGTGGCTTTTTCTTCTTCTGCACCTTTGTGAACTTCTTCTGAAGATAGGGACCTTTCTTCTGGAGTTCTGGGCATTCGCCTTTCATGTGTCCCTGTTTGTTACAGTTAAAACAAGTCAGTTTCTTAGGATTTGTATCCCTGTAATTGGTAAACTCAGCATTCTTGTTAAAAGAGTGTGGGTTCTTCTTCCTGAAGGTCTTCCCCTTTGTCCTCAGAAACTTTCTGAACTGACGAGTGAGCATAGCCTGCTCCCCCTGGTCGAGATCTGAAAAACCTTCAAGCTCGGACTCAGACTCGGGGCTACTGCTGCTGCTCCCACTTTTACTACCCTTGTTGCGGGAAGCTCTTAGAGCTACATTTTTACCCTTCCTCTCACTACCTTCTCCACCTCCTTGGAAGTTCATCTCATAGGTCATCAGGGATCCTATGAGTTCATTCACAGTTAAGACAGTCAAATCTTTTGACTCCTCAATCACAATGGCCTTAGTGTGCCATGCCGGGGATAAAGATCTAAGGATTTTCCTGACTATATCTGCCTCAGCAAGATCCTTCCCTAGCCCTTTAAGAGTGTTAGTGATCAAGGATAACCTGGCATACATTTCGGTTATATTCTCATCTGCATTCATCTTAAACATTTCATACTTGGAGGTGTAGATATTTACCTTCGAAGCTTTCACTTGAGCTGCACCTTCATAGATCAATTACAGCTCATCCCACATTCGCTTGGCCATCTTATAGGCTGAGATACGGGCATATTCTTCCGGATGAACAGCACACTGGATGATGTTCAGTGCCGTCCAGTTGAGAGAGGATAGCTTGACATGGTCATCTGTCCAAGCGTCTTCGTTTGGTGGCAGATCATATGGCCCCACCGTGATTACTCTCCACAGTTTGTGACTCTGAGCCCTGATGAACACTTCCATCCTGTTCTTCCAAAACAGATAGTTATTACCATCAAAAAATGGAGGGCGACTAATGGATTGACCTTCGGCCATGAAGGTTCTAGGACCACTGCCATTTGCTTGATTGTTCGTCCACATGGCGTAAACCTGCTCTCATACCAAATGTTAGCGCAGCGAGAGTGATATAGAAGGGGGGATGAATAGATCACTCCCAATTTGCAAAGCTTAGGCGAGAAAATAAATCTACCGCTTATGCCCCTTCTAAACTAGCACACAAAGAATTGCAAATGCAGGTACCAATCAAGATCGAATAAGAAACTGATGATTAAGAGCTGAACACACAACTAGTCGAAGAGACAAGCAGATAGAGAGCGCTGATAAAGATCGCAAACCACAGAGAAGACAACCGGTTTTTAGGTGGTTCGACTGCAGTCCGCAATCTACATCCACCCCTCACTCCAACTAGAGTGAGGATTCCACTAGCCACTGCTAGAGCACAGCAGACTCAGTCTGCAAACAACTTGCTGCCAAACAGCTTGAAAACCCAAGGGAGACAAATCCCTCAACCAAGCTCTGCTACCCACAGAGCTTGTAACCTGTTCTAGCACCCAGCACGAACAGAACTGGAGAGTGCCTCTCCCTTCCTCCACACACCGGAGGGAACCTGCTAATGACAACCCGTCACTAGCAACACCAGAGATCAGCGATCTCTCTTCCTCTGCAACCCAGAGGGAAACCGGAGTTAGACTCCCTTCCTCCACACACCGGAGGGGAACAGATCAGAAATAGACGAAGAACACATAAAGAAAATCAGAAAAGAAACTAAAGACTGATCGAGAAAACATTCGATACTGAGAGTTAATACAAATGTAGCTTCCTGGGAAGCAATTTCAGAAACCCGATACTGCAAACTCTCTTTCTCTCTTCACTGCTATCTCTCTTTTTCTTTCTCTCCACTGCTATCTCTCTTTTTCTTTCTCTTTACTGTTGGATTGAGCTCTCTGCAATACTGCCTTTTCTTTCTTGGCTCTGATCACCTTCATCGGTGGATGAAGGTTTCTATTTATAGCGGCAGCAGGTGGATAGGGCACAAAGCGCGTGTGCCTCCCACACTCGATCCAGAACCTTCCTGCCACGTGACCTCATTGGATTGGTTCCTCTTGTCTTGGATCACGTGCACCCCCTTTATTTGGGAATAATCTTCGTCGTACATGTAAGAAGATAAAAACCATTAACACGCAGTATGGCCACTAAAACTAAAGCTGCATGAGGTATATGATAACAGCACGACGTGACCAGTACACGAGATAGGAAAAGAACGACACGAGATACACTGTAACAGAACAGACACAAGATACACTGTAACAGAACAGACACAACGAGGAGAACGACATGAAGTGAGGTTATAAGACAAGAAGGACACGAGGTCTAGGAAAGGCAACACGAAGACATAAGGGTGACACGAGGTGGTACATTCAACAGCACGAGGTGCTGTAGTGTTCAGTACGCAAAGAAACAACTAACGATATGAAGACGAGGACAACACGGATTGAAACCAACTCGAAAACGAAAAATAGAAACCAACACTAGGTGTGGTCACAAGGCAAAAAGTACACTAGGTCAGAAAGACAACACGAACTAACAAACGGCAACAAAAGACGACACGAAGTGAAACAACACTTGAAAACATAAGAAAAACAACTCGAGCACAAAATAGCTCGAATGAACGACTCGAAGACGAGGCGACACGGGCTGACCACGACACGAAGACAAATAACTATAAATGACACGAATACAGAGGACTCGAAGACATAAGGGTAACACGGGGTGGTACAGAAAACAGCACGAAGTCAGAAGAGTGACACGGCTATCGCGACACATGATGAAGCAGTGACACTAAAACAAAACGACTCGAGGAGCAACAGTAGGTGACACGAAGTTAAACAAGCAGAGAGAAAAAAATGACACGAGATGAGGTCACAAAGCGACAAAGACACGAGGTCTAGAAAACACGACACGAAGACATGAGATAGACACGTTCTTCAACAACACGTGATGAAACTGTGGAAGCAGAAGAACAACTCAAAGTATTACCTCATACAAGTTTTCCTGTCAAGCATGGAAATCAACACGAAGTGTTGTACGCTCAGACGACATGAAATCATTTCGTGTTGGTGAGGGAAAGCAACACGAAGTGTGGCTTAAGTGACACGAAAACAATTCCCAAAATTACCTGAAGTGGCTCGAGGATTTACGTTAACACAGAGAAACATTTTTGTTCACAAAAATTCATAGTGTTGAAACCATCAAGACATTAAGACTCAGGCAACACTAAAATTCATTTGGTCAAATTGTTCAATTGAACAGGACATTCCCTTACTGTATAACCCATTCACTTACATGATGAAACATGAGATTATCTTGAGATAAAGAAATGATTTATAGTGTGAGACATCATCAAAATCATAGGGACACAACAAGGCGCCGCTAGTATTCCATGGCTCGGATGCTAGCCATCTCTCTTATCTCGCTTGCCATATCGAGGTTCTCTAGTAGTTTCTGCTCATTTGCCTCGGGCGAGAAGTTGATGACTCGGAGAGATGGGCTACCCACCTCCAAAGGAATCACGTCATCCGTGACGTACACCAACTGAAAAGGAGTCTCACCGGTGGCGGTTCTTGGAGTAGTTCAGTGCGACCATAGTACGCTTGACAATTCCTTGACCCAGTAACCCTTGGTCTTACCGAGCCTGGCCTTAATGCCTTTTAGTATAGTTTTGTTGGCATTTTCGACCAGTCCGTTAGCCTGTAGGTGGCCTACCGAAGTGAAGTGGTTGTGAATATGAAGGTCGGCGCATTTGTTCCTGAAGTAATGGGAATCAAATTGCCGACCATTATCGCTCACTATCACTCGGGGGATGCCAAAGCGACAGATGATCGATTTCCACACGAAACTCCACACGGCCGACTCGGTAATCCTAGCAGTGGCTTTGGCTTCAATCCATTTTGTAAAATAATCGATGGCGACGATGATGAACTTCTTCTGGGCTCGGGCCGTGGGAAATGGCCCCAGGATGTCCATCCCCCACCGAGCAAAAGGGTTTGGCTCACTAAGGGTGACGAGCTCCGAGGCAGGTTGATGGGCCAGATGATCGAAACGTTGGCATCGGTCGCACCTTTATATGTAGGCCGAGCAGTCACGTTGGAGAGTGGGCCACCAGTAGCCTTGTCACAACAAGATCCTGGTGAGCGCTCTTTCTCCTTGATGTGTGCCGCAGACGCCTTCGTGGACCTCTTGAATTTCTTGACCGGCTTCCTCGATACCGAGGCACTTGAGGAGGGGACCGAAAAAAGACCTTCGATACAAAGCATCATCCAAGATGATGAAGTGTCGGGCTTGATACTTCAGTCTTCGAGCGTCCCGAGGGTTAGAGGGCTCTGGAGAATCCCGGAGCCAGGATATATAGGGGGTCCGCCAGTCGCTTGATAACGCCTAGTCAGCGGTCATGACTTCCGCTTCTATGCTTGGTCGTTCTAGCTCTTCGAGGAAAACTGATCGTGTACCTTCTGAGGCAACAGATGAGGCCAATCGAGATAGGGCCTCCGCTCGGGAGTTTTCCTCCCAGTGATCCGGATAACCTAAAAGTTCTCGAATAATGGGGCTATTCCTCTTACCAGTTGGAGATATTTGACCATCGGTGCTTCCTGAGCTTCGTAGTCACCGTTGACCTGGCTGGTGACCAATTGGGAGTCAGTGTGGATTCTGACTCGTTCCCCCCCTAGTCGCCGCGCCATCTTGGCTCCCGAGATGAGAGCCTCATACTCAGAGACGTTGTTGGATGCCAGGAAGTTGAACTTCAAGGCTTATTGCAATTCTGCTCCTTTTAGAGATCAGAGAAGAACGCCAGCACCGCTGTCGGCAGAGTTGGAGGATCCGTCGACGAAAAGATCCCAGGTGGGCCCGAGCGTCGGCGGATGAACTTCCTTGATTGGGATAGTACTCTCGGCGATGAAATCTACGGGTGCATGTCCCTTGATGGCCGAACGGGGGCGGTAAGATATATGGTAGGCCCCAAGCATTATGGCCCACTTGAGGAGGCGACCTGAAGCTTCAGGGTGAGCGAGGATCCTCTTCAGAGGCTCACTGGTCAGCACGATGATGGAGTGTCCTTGGAAGTAGGGCCGGAGGTGCTTGGTCGAGGTTACCAACGCTAGCACGAGTTTCTCGGTTATGGGGTACCATCATTTGGCATCACTGAGCACCTTACTGGTGTAATATACTGGTCTCTGCACTCCTGCATCATCTCAAACTACGACCGAGCTCACCGTAGAAGGGGTCGACGAGAGGTAAAGGTGTAGTGTTTCACCCGGGACCGGCTTCGATAGCACCGGGGGCGAGGCCAAAACTCCTTCTGTTTTGCAAATGCTTTCTGACATTTCTCGTCCCAAGCGAACGTAGCAAATTCCAATTTGGGCCCTCTCAATAGTTCGAAAAAGGGAAGGCATCGTTCTGCCGCTCGGGATAAGAAATGGTGGAGCGCAGCAATCCACCCAGTCAAGCGTTGGACGTCTTTGACACAAGCGGGTGCCTGCATATTTAGAATAGCTAGGACTTCGTCGGGGTTGGCCTCGATCCCACGCTGAGTGACTAGAAAGCCCAGGAACTTTCCGGATCGAACTCCAAAGACACATTTAGCTGGGTTGAGCTTCATGTTGTACCTCAGGAGAGTGTCGAAGGTTTCCGCCAGGTCGGTGAAGTGGTCCTCGGCTTTCGGTGTCTTGACGAGCATGTCGTCGATGTAGGATTCGATGTTCCGACCGATTAATCCTTCGAAAATGTGGTTGATCAGCCTTTGATATGTTGCCCCGGCGTTCTTCAACCCGAAAGGCATCCGAGTGTAGCAGTACACGCCGAAGTCGGTGATGAAGGCCGTCTTCTCAATATCTTTAGGATCCATTCAGATCTGATGGTAGCCGGAGTATGCATCCAGGAAGATGAGCAACTCGTTACCGGAGGTCGAGTCGACTAGCTGGTCGATGCTCGGCAGTGGGTAACAGTCTTTCGAAGTGGCCTTGTTGTGGTCGGTGAAGTCCACGCACATTCACCATTTGTTCGAAGCCTTTGGCACAAAGATGATATTGGCAAGCCATGTCGGGTAAAGGACCGGTCGAAATAGGCCGGTTTTCTTCCTCTTAAGAATTTGCTCTTTGATGATCGTCTGCTTCTCCGGGACATGTTTTCTTCTGCGTTGCTGGATGGGTTTCACCGACGGGTCAAGGTTGAGCTTGTGTACCACCATCTCCCCAGGGATCCCAAGAAGATGCTCATCAGACCATGCGAAGACTTGAATATACTCCGAAAGAAAATCTTTGTACTGCCTTTGTTTATCAGGTGATAAATCAACTCCAATTTTTACTCCTAGGGCCGTGTCATCTTTGAGGAAGACCATCAACAATTCGCCACCAGGCTCGGATGTTGTTGGTTCATCCTCGACTCCCCCGCCCTTTTTCTTTTTTCCCTCTGGCCTTACGGCTTCGACCGAGATTATGTAGCACCTTCGAGCTATTGTCTGGTTACCTCGGACCTCCCCGATACTGTGTTTAGTGGGAAACTTCATTTTTTGGTGATAGGTGGAGGGCACTGCCTTTGTCCGGCTGAGGATACCTCCTCCGAAGATGGCATTATAGGTCGACATCCCCTTGATCACGATAAAGTCAACCATAATGGTAACAGTTTTGGGAGGGGTGCCGATGGTGACTGGCAGGCTCAGGGTTCCTTCGGGATAGGTTGCCTGGCCATTGAACCCGCAAAGGGGGGTTCGAACAGGGCGGAGTTTGGATGGATTTTCTCCCATCTTGAGGAAGCATTCATACAAAAGTACATCAGGGGCACTACCATTGTCGACTAGTATCATGTCTACATTACAATAGTTTATAGTAGCTGATATTACAAGAGCGTCATCGTGTTGGGTAGATAACCCTTCCACGTCTTGGTCGGAGAATACCAAGGCCTGTTGCTCGGTCGCTGGTGGGGCTTTGGGGGGGCTCGGAGGCCCTGCTTCCCCATTCAGTGTGACTCTTCCTTCCTCGGCGAATGTCCCCTCCTGATGCCGCGCCGCCAGAAATGACGTTGATGTGAACCCCGCGAGGTTGATTGTCAATCTCCTCTGTAATACCACGGTCTTCCTTCTAGCGCCCGGACACGTACCTAGATAAGTCTCCTGGGTGGACGAGACGCTCGATCTCGTCCTTGAGTTGGTGGCAATCATCGGTATGGTGCCCATGGTTATTGTGGAACTGGCAATGTTTGCGTCGGTTGTGACGCTTGGCCTTCATAGGCTCGGGTTGGTGGAGAATGCCCGAGCCTTTGATGTCTTCATATATTTCATAGATAGGAGCGGATAGAGGAGTGTACCGCTCATATTTCTGAGGGGGCTCCCTTCGGTCCCCGTCTTGATTCCGCCGTTTTCCTTGGCCCGAGCCATGCTCGGATGGTCACTTCTTATGCCCCTCCCGACCCGAGCCCGTTGGGCCGCGGCAGGCGCTGAGGACTTCCTCGCACTCTACGTGGCGCAGGGCTAGGGTCACCAGGTCGGTGAGGGAGGTGTGGGGATGGAGGACCAGTTCTCGTCGAAGGTTCTCATCGTGGGTGCCTCCGATCAGCATGGTGAGGGTTGATGCGACATCCAGGCGGGGGATACTTAGGGCTTCTGATTTAAACTGGTTAATGAAGGCCCATAGTTTCTCCTCTTGTGCCTACTTTAGTGCCAGCAGCCCCGCTACTGACCTTGGTGGGCCGCTACCGGCGAAGCTTTCCTTGAATACTCGCCCGAATTATCTGAAGTCATGAATGCTGTCGGGGGCGAGTGCTCGAAACTAGGCCTGAGAGCCCTGGACCAAGGTGGTCACGAACGCTCGGCATTTGACAGTGTCAGAGGCTCCGTGTAGGGTCATCAGGGTGTCGAAGTTGTCGTAGTGGTCGGCCGGGTCTCTCTGGCCGTCATACGACTTGAAGGTTGGCAGCAGGATCCTGGGGGAGATCTCGGCCTTCAAGATATGGTCGGAGAATGGGGATTGCTCCTCATCTTCATTGGTGGACATTTTTTGCAGGGCGCGGAGGGCATGCTCTTGCTCCATAAATCGTCGCTCTAAATCTCGCAGCTAGAGGGCCAACTCCGGATGCCACTGGTCCGAGGGACTGTGGGGGCGTCCCTGCAGGCTGTCGCGTCATCCCTCGAGGGGATCAATCTCTGGGTGCTTCCAATGCGTCCCAGTTCCTTATCTCCTCGGGGTGGAGGAGGCTTCTTGTTCTGGAGGGGGGGCGTGCGAAGCTCCCCCTGACCTATTGCGTATAAGCCGTCGTCCCCGGAGGGTGAAACGGCCTCCAGCTGTGTGTTGGGAAGCTTCTCCAAGGGGAGGGCTTTCCCATGGGAGTCGTGACTTATCTTCCCTAGCCGCCTGGGTCCTCATTAGCTCTATGAGGATATCCAGTTTAGCGTTGAGGGTTTGGAGAGCGTTAGGAATCCCGTTAGGGGGTTGCACCTCCACGGGTGGTGGAGGTAGCTCGTCGGCTGGATTATTGTCATCGGCGGGGGGGTCTCCGCAGGGTGGGAGAGCGCAGGTTCTCCGCCCACCGCTTCAGTCTTTCCTCTACCACCGGTGACTTTCCTACCATAGTTTCTTTGCACCATGATGGCTCTTTGTTCGTTTCCCACAGACGGTGCCAGATGAAGAGGCATAATCTCGCGCTGATCCTGAGCCGTGAGATCTGGGAGGAATCTTTCGGTCATGGTCACCACGTCTATATGAATCTGCAAGGTAGGAAACGAATCAGAGGTGCCCAGGGAAGAGTCCCTGTGGTAAATCCTCAGATGCTTAAGTCAACAAGTGTGATAGAGCATGAAGGTGAAGAGAGAGGGTAGGAGATGGAGGGCGAGAGATTATTCTCCACCAAGAAGTGTTGTGGTTTTCTCTCAGGATCATTGCCTTACCTTCTCAGGGGGTCTCCCTGGAGTTTATATAGCAATCCGTTTAACATAATAGTCTAGGGAGCTGAGGGGGCTTCGAGGGGTTATGTCCTTATAGTGAGCTCATTATGGCGTAAGGACTTTTGCCCTCCCCTATCCTTTGGAGTTCCTTTCTCCTGTTGGATGTGTAACGGACGCTGGGATGAGCTTCCGACAGTTGGTCCGAGCTAGAGGCATTCGCTCGAGATTTTGTCCCGAGCGATGAGTGTATAGCTCGGGTAGGCTGTATTGGGTCCCCGCAGGGGATCTCTCGACCGTTCTATCGCTCGGACTTCCGGACCCGAGGGCCGCCTAGGAAGTGCTGCTCCGAGTGGGTTTTTGGGCTTGAAGTAAGTGGGCCAAAAATGGGGCTGTCACTTTGAGGAGCTGGGCCTAGTTTGGTCGAATTGGACCTAGTTGGGCCGTGCTCTCGGGCGACAGCTTTTCCCCTTCTCCACTTGTCCCCCGCCTACTCCCGAGCCAAGATTAGGCTCGGATGAGTAGTAATTATGGGGATGACATTGGTGGCTCGGTTTGGGTGGGGAATTATCTCCGACAGGGGCCACTTAATGCGGTTGTCCTGGGAGTTTGCCTGTAATGATGACTCTTTTAAGTCGATGCGAGGAACCCCCCCCCCCCTTGGGTTTCAGAACGTCATGCCGTTTGGGGAGATAAATATTGCACATGCTTGCGTCCCAAACCCCCTTCGTTTAGGGTTTTCTTTTTGTTAGAGATGTATGCCCTTCAAGCCAATCACAGGTGTTGTGATGGCAACATTTCTTGTATAATTTCATTTAGTTATAATAATAATGGCATTTCTTCATTACGTTCTAAGCACGTTATAGTGTATATGCTGTAATGTGATGAAGTCCCTGAATACGAGCTCTGATGAATGGTTCATAATGCGATTGTGATAATGAGATCAGTCATGTAGATGTTTGTATTCTAAATGTTCCTGGTTGTGGGATCTTCAAGAAGGGACATTGAAGATCCGGATAGACCGATGCACGTGGTACTCACTCATGTGATGAGAGTGGTCGATCTCATAACCACCGGTGTGGTGACATCAAGGTACACGTGCAGGTGCTCGTTAGTAGAATGAGTTCACTGAACTGACCCGATCTAGAATTCCTGAATGGTAATCATGCTGATTGTCAATCAGGAGATTCTAGTGCCACAGTAGCACAGTTGGATCTTTGACCTGAGTCACTAAAGAGGTTTTGCATGGACTCCACTGAGCGTTTGATTGCTGACTTATGAACTTCAACCTTCTGGTTCTTAATGGTTAGTTATTCGGACTCTTTGGGATTCATGTGAAAACACTTTGGTGGATAACAAGGGATCATTCACTCTCTGCATGGATTAAGAGAGAGAATGCTCTATGGACATGTACTTAGAAATCCTTGGCCAGGGTATGGGAGTTCACTGAGAAAAGGAGTTTTCCAGTGAACTGTACTTAAGAGTGCAAGGGTCCATAAGATCAGGATGCTTTAGGGTTTGACAGTTTGACCGTACCCTAATTCTGATTGGAGCATTGTATGAATGAGGATCTATAACTGTGTGGAATTTGATGACGGAAAGGTTCAATATGGGTTGCATCCCTCCCAAAGTTATTTGGGATCACGAGGTGTTGTTTGGTGCCATTCGTGATCGGAAAGCCCGTTAATTCCATTAGGAGTTAATGGATTATAATTGAATTAAGTTAAGAAGGGTTCTTAGCTTAATGGGCCTAAAAACTAAATAGACTATTGGGCCTCGAGGGTCACACACAATAGAGTAGTGGATTAGATGAATAAAGACGGTATTTATAGACTGTGTCTGGGTTTTTGTGAAAAATGCCAGAGTCTATAAATATACGCTGAGGAGAGAAACCCTGATCCAAGCAATCAGGGTTTCCTTTGGCCACCCCTCTCTTTCTCTCTCTCCTCCCTGGTCTGGCCGCCCCCCTCTACCTCTCCCCCTCCTGCTATGGTGGATGGTGCAGCTGAGGAGTGGCCGACGCGTGGAGATCAAGAAGGAGAATCCATATGTTCCCGCTGCTCGTGTGGATACATCTAGAGGCCGGACACTTGGACGGCTAGTAGCCCGACGAGCCTCTACTCGATCATCTTCGGGCATCTGGGAATTAATTAATCCCGCAAGGGTATAGAACTATTCTTCCTAAGCGGGTTCTTCGACTAATAATCTTTGATTTTGATCACCATCAACGATCCACAAATTAGGGTTTCATTGTTTCCGCTGCTCCTCTGATCGAAACCTTACAGTGGTATCAGAGCCAGGTTGCTGGTCTGATCAAAATTGAGATTATTTTATTATTTTTTATTCTTCACGTTCATGCATAGGGCTCAATTTTAAGGTGTTTGATTGGGTATCTCAAGTGATGGTTTTCGGACAATTGATCATGTGGAACTGTTCCTTGTAGTAAGAGGATCAAAACGCATGATTTGTTGTGTTGATTGACCCACTGTAGAGCCCGAATCAAGCACTTCCCCATGGCCATGGTCACCGTCCACGCGCTGGGAAAAAGGCCGTAATAGGCTGATGATCTTCGATTGTCGGCGCCATGGGACTGGTGAGGGACCCTAGAAGGTCCTCCAAGGCATCCGACGGCATCCTTTGGCGTGCGGTGGCCGGATGGGGCGGCTCTGGCGCGGTTCACGGCGAACAAGGTGGATCGGCCCCATGATAGTCGCGGGCGTCTCCTCCGGCCACGGCGTCGAGGGCGGTGGCCGGCGGACGTGCCGGCGGGACCCCTGGGGTCGTCCGCGGTGGTCAGGGCGGCGGACGGGCCCCCAACGGCGAACATCGGGGGTTATGGTTTTACTCCAACCCCCTCCCCGTGTTCGGGCAGGGAAGACGACCCCCGCGGGTCTGTCGCTGGCGGATCTGGCCCGCGCCCAGATACGCGCCCGATATGGCCCGCCCCCATATTTCTTTTGAATTTTATTCATTTTAAAATGTTTAAAATGCATATAATGTCAGGAAAATTTTGGGGAAATTCTAAAAAATATCTTAATGGATCCTAAAATTGTTTTAGCAATCTATTAACTTATTTTTCATTATTGGCCCTTGGTTAATTAGTTAATGGGAATTTTTAAAATGGTTTTTAGTATTTCCTATTATCTAATTAATTTATGTTAATTACTATAAGAATGTGTTTTTATGAGGTTAATTAACAGAATATTATTATTGAGCCCATGCGGTGAATTTGAATGACGATTGTCTAAAGTTGTTTAGACTTGGTTGATTTAACTGAATTGTTTAGTTAAATGTTTAAATGCGCGATTTCAAAACTAATTACTATTATTTTGAAATTATCGTGTTGTACCTCACTGTAATTATATGGTAATTACTTGATGATGCATGTGATGTGTCATGTGTGTGGATGGATGGTCATGGACTTAGATATCATGTGATGGTATGGTTTGTGGTGAATGGATCATGATGTGATTATTGGGGCCTGTGTGCCTCCTTCTCTCTCTCTCTTATTAATCCGGGTTGTACATTATATCTCCCACCTGTGTTGTACTCCCCTTGACTGGTTCAAGATTTCTTATTATTATCTGATATATATTTGTGAGCATGCGTGCCCAATTTCAAATTTACTTGTAATAATGAGAAGCGGATGGAGACTAAGAAGGAGACCAACTTCGGTGGGCTCGGGAGATTCTTCACATCCAGTGGGAGCATTGGATGCTCCAAGACTTTTTATTTGCCATGCTTATGTGTACATTACCAACTGGCTCTGGTAATGTTGCTAGGATAAAGTCCATGATCATCCATCGGTGTTGATGCATATATTTGATATATGTGGTTGTGCTACTAATTATATATATACATATATTTAGTGTATGTACGATACTCCAAATTATTATATATATATGTAGCACCTATATTGATGAGACCAAAATATCCAAATCCCCTTAAGTTCAATATTAGGTCGATAAGCGTGAGGCATTAAGAATGACCCACGTAGCCTTCCGTTGTTATAGTCTGAGTGAGCTGTCCTTAGACTGTGAGAGTTTGTTGTGCTACCACAAGATTCTCACAGCAAGGGGGCAGAGACTCGGGCTAAGGCTAAGGCCAAATCTTGGGATGGGGGTGGCATGGCTTTGTTGTGCTACCACAAGAGTTATGTCATAAACCCATTCTCATAACGTAACAAACGGGCTAGACCTAACCAAAGCTTGTGATTTGTTGTGCTACCACAAGATCACAAACGTTTGGAGGCTAAACATACTAGGAGTTGCATGGAGTTGCAATTGGCAAGAGTTGCCTACCCGTTAAGTATGGGGTAGTTTGTTGTGCTACCACAAGACTATTCCATAATGTTAATGGGATTCTAGTACCCATTAGGGTGCAGTCGTTGTGTCCCGTCTTTGCATACAAGGGGTGATACAAATTCGTCAAAAATTAGTGGGAGCATTAAATTAGGATTAAAGTCCATTTCTTAATTTAATATCATGAATGTTTGCAATATTGTTCTAAATTTGTTTAATTTCCTCTTGTAGACCGCAATGACGAACCACCCGTTGAGAGGCATACTGGATGCCAACAGGCTAAATAGTCCAAATTATGTCGATTGGCTCAGGAATCTGAGAATTGTTCTCATGGCTGAGAAAATAGCCTATGTCCTTGAGCAGCTTGTTCCTCTTGTTCCTGCTGATGATGCCGATGAGGCTGAGGTGATTCTTTATGAGAAGCATAAGGAAGATGCCACTCTGGCCCAATGTTATATGCTAGCCTCTATGACTAATGAGTTACAAAGGCAGCATGAAAAGATGGATGCTAGATCCATCCTATTCCACCTAAAAGAACTCTTTGGAGCTCAGAGTAGAACAGAGAGATATGAGATATCTAAGAATCTGTTCGGGGTCAAAATGTCCGAGGGAACATCTGTGCAGACACATGTTCTCAAAATGATAGAGTGGATTGAGAGGCTAAAAGAATTAGGTTTTGAAATGAACAAGGATTTGTGCATTGACCTAATCTTGTAGTCTCTCCCCTATTCATTCTCCCAGTTCATAGTGAATTTCAACATGAATAAGATCGAGTGCTCTCTGGCAGAGCTTCTTAATATGTTGAAGACAGCTGAGGGGACAATGAACAATGGTAAATCTTCTGTGCTACTTGTTGGTAAGACCAACAAGAGAAAGAATCAATTTGTTTTAAGAAAAACAAGAAGAAAAGACAGGATAAGCAGGGAAAGGCTGCGAAGAAGGATGAGGCTAAGAAGGACAAGGGCCAATACTTCCACTGCCATAAGGATGGCCATTGGAAGAGAAACTGCAAGTTGTATCTTGTAGAAAAGGCAAAACAGAAGCTTGGAGAAGCTTCAGGTATGTTCATGATTGTTGACCTAAACTTGTCTTATAGATCCACATCGTGGGTATTAGATATTGGATGTGCATCTCATATCTGCAATGACTTGCATGTGCTGACAAGCAGTAGGCAATTGAACAAAGGCGAGGTTGACTTGTGACTGAGAAATGGAGCAAAGGTTGCTGTGCTCGTGGTCGGGAAGGTGAACCTCTATATGCCTACAGGAGTTACACTAGAGCTTATAGACTGTTATTATATTCCTTCTATAATAAAGAACATTATTTCCATTTCTTGCTTAAATAAATATGGTTTTGTTGTAAGTTTTAGAAATAATTATTGTTCTTTATTATTAAATGGTGAATTGTTTGCCAGTGGGAGCTTAATGAATGGTTTGTATATTTTAGATGTGGCATCTCATGTGATGTGTGTGGACAGACCTCTTAAGAGAAAAAGAGGCAATGTGAATCAAGCTTATCTTTGGCATTGTAAACTTGGTCATATTAATGAGGAAAGATTAAAAAAGTTGTGTAAGAATGGATACATTGATAAATTTGATTATGAATCATTCACAACTTGTGAATCTTGCCTCATGGGTAAGATGACCAAGTCTCCATTTTCTGGACATGGAGAAAGAGCAAATGAGTTGTTAGAACTCATACACTCTGATGTGTGTGGACCTATGTCCATACATGCCAAAGGAGGTTATTCATACTTCATTACATTCACTGATGATTTCTCAAGATTTGGATACGTGTACTTAATGAAGTATAAATCTGAAGCTTTTGAGAAATTTGTCGAGTTTAAGAATGAAGTAGAGAAACAAACTGGGAAAAGTATTAAAACTCTTCGATCAGATCAAGGGGGTGAATACTTGAGTATGGAGTTCACACAATATTTAAGGGATAATGGAATATTATCTCAATGGACTCCTCCTTATACACCTCAGCTGAATGGTGTAGCAGAAAGGAGGAATCGTACCCTATTAGATATGGTACGGTCCATGATGTGTTTTGCTGGTTTACCCTTGTCCCTCTGGGGTTATGCCTTGGGGATTGCTGCTCACTTGTTGAACAATGTCCCATCAAAGTCAGTCGACTCCACTCCATATGAGATATGGAAAGGAAAGAAGCCAAATCTTACGTACTTTAAGGTTTGGGGTTGCCCTGCCCATGTAAAGAAACATGACTCTGATAAACTGGGATCTAAGATTGAGAAGTGTAGGTTTGTGCGATATCCTAAGGAAACTTATGGATATTATTTCTACCAGCCTAGCGATCAAAGAGTGTTTGTAGCTAAACATGCTGTATTCATTGAGGAAGAGTATATCCTTGAAGGGAACAGTGGGAGCTCGGTAGAACTAGAAGAAGTTCTAGAACCATAACCTGTCAGTGTAGCTTCTCAAGATCCAGTGCAAACTAAACCACAAACTGTGTGTAGGTCAGGCCGGATACCTGTTCAACTTGATAGATATGTGGGACATATTTCTGGTAAGGTACCACATAATGAGGATGATGATCCTAAGATCTACGAGGAGGCAATGAGTGTCATTGACTCTAGGAAATGGCAAGAGGCCATGATATCTGAAATGGATTCCATGTACTCCAACCAAGTTTGGAACTTGGTGGATCCACTTGAGGGTATTGTACCTATTGGATGCAAGTGGATCTTTAAAAGAAAGATTGGAGTGGATGGAAATGTTGATACCTATAAGGCAAGGCTTGTAGCGAAGGGATATCGTCAAAGGTAAGGTGTTGACTATGACGAAACCTTCTCTCCTGTAGCCATGCTGAAATCCATTAGAATTTTACTTGCCATTGCTGCGCGCTATGATTATGAAATCTGGCAGATGGATGTGAAGACGGCGTTCCTCAATGGAAACCTTGAGGAAGAAGTGTACATGACACAGCCTGAGGGATTCATATCCAAAGAGTATCCAGATAGAGTGTGCAGGCTTCAGAGGTCCATATATGGACTAAAGCAAGCATCCCGCAGTTGGAACATAAGGTTTGATGAGGTAATCAAATCTTGTGACTTCGTTAAGAACGAAGATGAGCCGTGTGTATACAAGAAAATAAATGATAGTGCAATCACCCTTTTGGTACTGTATGTAGATGACATACTACTCATTGGGAATGATGTAGGTATGTTATCGTCAGTCAAAGCCTGGCTGTCAAAGCATTTCTCCATGAAGGATTTGGGAGAAGCATCCTATGTGTTGGGGATTATGATCTATAGAGATAGATCAAAGAGGATGATGGGCTTGTCCCAATCGATGTACATAGACACCATTATCAAAAGGTTTGGCGCGGAAGACTCCAAAAGAGGTCTAATACCAATTAGACATGGAGTCTACCTCTCTAAGGAGATGTCCCCTAAGTGTTAGAAGAGAGGGAGTACATGAGTAGAGTTCCCTATGCCTCTGCCATAGGGTCCATCATGTACGCGATGTTATGTACTAGTCCTGATATAGCTTATGCTCTAAGTGTTACGAGCAGATATCAGGCATATCCAGGTGAACAACACTGGATAGCTGTGAAATGTATCCTTAAGTACTTGAGAAGGACTAAGGATCTATTTCTGGTTTATGGAGGAGAGGATTTGAAACTGAGAGGGTACACTTACTCGAGTTTCCAGTCTGACAAAGATGACAGCAAGTCAACCTCTGGGTTCATTTTTACTCTTAATGGTGGGGCAGTGAGTTGGAAGAGTTCCAAGCAAGAAACCACTGCTGATTCAACAACCGAGGCCGAGTATATAGCTGCTGCCGAGGCGTCAAAGGAGGCGGTCTGGATGAAGAAGTTCATCGATAAATTGGGAGTTGTCCCAAGCATCTCTGATCCTGTCCCCATGTTTTGTGACAACAATGGGGCCATTGCACAAGCAGAGGAGCCGAGGTCTCATCAGAAGTCCAAGCACATTCTGCGGCGTTATCACTTGATCAGAGAGATTATAGCTAGAGGAGATGTGATAGTAGATAGAGTATCTTCTGCTGATAATATTGCAGATCCACTGACTAAGCCTTTATCTCAAAATGTGTTTGAGCATCACCTTGGGCTAATGGGGATCAAGCATGTGGGTGATTGGCTTTAGTGCAAGTGGGAGATTGTTAGAGATGTATGCCCTTCAAGCCAATCACAAGTGTTGTGATGGCAACATTTCTTGTATAATTTCATTTAGTTATAATAATAATGGCATTTCTTCATTACGTTCTAAGCACGTTATAGTGTATATGCTGTAATGTGATGAAGTCCCTGAATACGAGCTCTGATGAATGGTTCATAATGCGATTGTGATAATGAGATCAGTCATGTAGATGTTTGTATTCTAAATGTTCCTGGTTGTGGGATCTTCAAGAAGGGACATTGAAGATCCGGATAGACCGATGCACGTGGTACTCACTCATGTGATGAGAGTGGTCGATCTCATAACCACCGGTGTGGTGACATCAAGGTACACGTGCAGGTGCTCGTTAGTAGAATGAGTTCACTGAACTGACCCGATCTAGAATTCCTGAATGGTAATCATGCTGATTGTCAATCAGGAGATTCTAGTGCCGCAGTAGCACAGTTGGATCTTTGACCTGAGTCACTAAAGAGGTTTTGCATGGACTCCACTGAGCGTTTGATTGCTGACTTATGAACTTCAACCTTCTGGTTCTTAATGGTTAGTTATTCGGACTCTTTGGGATTCATGTGAAAACACTTTGGTGGATAACAAGGGATCATTCACTCTCTGCATGGATTAAGAGAGAGAATGCTCTATGGACATGTACTTAGAAATCCCTGGCCAGGGTATGGGAGTTCACTGAGAAAAGGAGTTTTCCAGTGAACTGTACTTAAGAGTGCAAGGGTCCATAAGATCAGGATGCTTTAGGGTTTGACAGTTTGACCGTACCCTAATTCTGATTGGAGCATTGTATGAATGAGGATCTATAACTGTGTGGAATCTGATGACGGAAAGGTTCAATATGGGTTGCATTCCTCCCAAAGTCATTTGGGATCACGAGGTGTTGCTTGGTGCCGTTCATGATCGAAAAGCCCGTTAATTCCATTAGGAGTTAATGGATTATAATTGAATTAAGTTAAGAAGGGTTCTTAGCTTAATGGGCCTAAAAACCAAACAGACTATTGGGCCTAGAGGGTCACACACAATAGAGTAGTGGATTAGATGGATAAAGATGGTATTTATAGACTGTGTCTGGGTTTTTGTGAAAAATGCCAGAGTCTATAAATATACGCTGAGGAGAGAAACCCTGATCCAAGCAATCAGGGTTTCCTCTGGCCGCCCCTCTCTTTCTCTCTCTCCTCCCTGGTCTGGCCGCCCCCCTCTACCTCTCCCCCTCCTGCTGTGGTGGATGGTGTAGCTGAGGAGTGGCCGACGCGTGGAGATCGAGAAGGAGAATCCATCTATTCCCGCTGCTCGTGTGGATACATCTAGAGGCCGGACACTTGGACGGCTAGTAGCCCGATGAGCCTCTACTCGATCGTCTTCAGGCATCTCGGAATTAATTAATCCCGCAAAGGTATAGAACTGTTCTTCCTAAGCGGGTTCTTCGACTAATAATCTTTGATTTTGATCGCCATCAACGATCCACAAATTAGGGTTTCATTGTTTCCACTGCTCCTCTGATCGAAACCTTACACTTTTTCCACTGCATCAGTATTTCGGAAGGGCCCATGTGCCACGAGAGAGATCGAGAAGAGCAGCGTCTTGCGGAGGCCTTTACGGAGCTAGCGGAGATTACGGCGGCAGCGATTCGCCAGCTTCCACCTCCTCCTGAATCATCCGACTCAGCACTTTTTTCCTCTTCTTCTAGTTCCTCTCTTTCTTCCATGGGCAAGCAACATCCTTCGTCCGAGATGCGTGAAGCTGGGCCTGGCATGGGAAGTTTGGTGCCGCAGCCTGAGCATCCTATGCGCAGTGAGCTAGGCGAGGCCGAAGTAAAGAGGATGGAGAAGTAGTATGGGTTGCCGCGGAGGTACTTCTTCTCTCTGCCACAGCCTCATGAATCCAGCTTGTCCTATCGTCCGGGCCTCTTCTGTACTTTCTTTTTGGCTTGGAAGAGTGGGTTCCGCCTCCCTCTTCACCATTTTATTGTGCGATTGCTTCAATTTTACCGACTGGCTCCTATCCAATCGATCTCCAACTCGTATACTTTTATCTTTTCTTTCATCTTTCTCTACCGCTCATGTGGGCTCCGCACTTCTTTTGAGCTTTTCAATTCTTTCTTTAAGTTGAAGGAGCAGACCCACACAGGTAAGGGCTTATTCTATCTTCAAGCAAGGAGGGGAAGGAGCTGCGTGTCCCTTTCCACCAAAGATTCTTCTCACAAGGGGTGGAAGACCCAATTCTTTTGGGTGGGTTCATCTGTGGAGGACACCCCCTGGGATTTCCCGACGGCGGTTAATTTCCATCTGTCTATTCCTCTGAAGCAGGCGGCGATTTCTCCAGAACTGGAGGAGGAGATCAGGGTTCTCCAGGAGAATCGCCGGACGACCGCCGAGTTGATGACCGCGGTCAATATCGAGGAATATTCCTCCCCTGTATTGTCATCTCACGGTAAGAACCTTAGGGTCCCGCATCGCCACTTCCGGGTCGAGCAGGTAGGCTCTCTTCTGATGTGCTGACTTTCGCTGCTCAGAGTCTAGGCAGACGAATGACGAGGGGGAACAACCGTTAGAGCAAGAGATCATCGGCCTGGAGGAGACGCCTACTCCGAGTGAACCCCAAGCTTCTGGGGACCCTTCCTGTGCGCCAGACCGGGGCAAGTAGTATGCTCGGGGAGATGCCTCCGAGCGCCGCGGGGCCAAGCGCAAGGATCCAGGGGAGCGGATGCTCCTGTCTTCGATGAAGGCTCGGACCACTGAGAAGAAGCGGTTGAAGATGGCGGGGGTCTCCCGTCCGGTCGAGGAGCATGCTCGCCCGATCGAGGGGCGAGCCCGCTCGGTCGAGGAGTGTCCAGCCGAGGAAGTCCGCTCCCAGGATCTCTCGTCTGTTAAGCCAGAGGCAGCTGCCGCTGTTGGGGGAGGTGTTACCAAACCTGACAGGCCGTAGATCGAGGTGGCGGCCTCTAAATTCTCGACCGAAGTTGGTGGGGCGCGGGACGAGGTGACATCCCAGTCCGTGCTAAGCGTGGTCATCCCGGAAGTGGGGACGCTTGGGGGAGATGTTTCAGTCTCGGATCCTCCGGAGAGGATTCCTCCTCCTTCGGTGGGTGCACCTATCGTCCGGGCTTCTCTATATCAACAGTGCCGATCCTTGATGCCTTTGCTGAATCGGGTAGAAATCAGACGCGGTCCCCCCACTCTTTACTCTTTAAGAGGGTCATGGAGGGCGGTCTGATCATGGCCCAACTGGGGGCCGAGATAACTGACTTCTTCGCTCTGGGGGACAGTGAAGAGATGTCCCTTTCTCGGGTTCATGCTGAGTCTGATCGGAAGATCAGTCAATTGACTTCCGAGCTTGAAGTCTCTTGGCGGGAGGCCACCTCGTTCCAGGTGTTGTGTAGTGGACAGCGGATCTAGAGGGGAGGGGTGAATAGATCTGCCCCTCTTTTCGCAATACAACCCTCTATAAGGCTAGTTAAAAATAATTACAGCGGAATACAACTAGCTTAGCGATGTATAAAACGATTTGCTTAGAAATATGATTTCACAATATGGAGATTGAACCTAAGCATGCATCTAAAACATATCAATCGCACAATCAAACCACAACACAAAGGATTTTAAGGTGGTTCGGACTGAATCCCCAGTCCTACGTCCACCCCTCACCAAATCCGGTGAGGCTCCACTAGTGCCTCGCACAGAACCGCAAATCGAAAAGACCACCGATTGCCTTCCTACTAACCACCGGTAGGGACGTCAACACCGCAGATCGGACAACTTTCGATTGCCTTCCTACTAACCACCGGTAGGGGCGATCTTCAGTTTTAAATGTTTGAATGAGATGAAAAAGAACAAGATATAAAAACACTCAAACAAGATATAGAATATGCTCAAAGTAGAAAGATCTTGTCTGAGTTGCAGGAGCTTGAATCTGATGCTTCGATGTTGTCTTCTTCCTTGAGAGATGATCTTCCTTGAATCTCTTCTAGTTGATGAGGAAGACTATAGATGTAGCTTGGATTTTCCTTTTGATCTTCTTGAGTTGATGAAGAGGTTGATGCAGTTTAGATCACCCTTGAGAGCCTTGATTGCTTCTTGCTTCCTTGCAGGTTGAGATAGCTTCAGATCTAGGCTTGAATTCCTTGGAATGGATGAAGATCTCTTCATGAAGTACTGTTCACGGCTACAGTACCATCTCCCTTGAATAGCCTCCACAAGCCTCCCTTGATCTCCTTTGATCCAAATGAAGCATTAGGGTTTCTAACCCTCATTGTGTTGGTTTTATAGACTTTGAATGGTCCATAGACATCCCCCAGACCAGATCCACAAATCATGGGAGATTAGGTGAGTTTTGATTAAACAAATCCAAGGAAAGGGGCTGGCCTCAAGGTGGAAATCGAAGTCAAACATGGCTGCATCGGGGCTGGCGGTCGACCGGAGGTAGGCGGCGGTCGACCGCTACTGAAAGAGCTGCAGCCTGGAGGTTGCTGGATGGGGCGGTCGACCGCCCCTGTGCTGGCGGTCGACCGCCAGCTGGGCAGACCCCGGGTCTTCCCGGTTCAGTCCGTTAATCGCTTTATCTCCATCACTTGTCTCCGTTAGCAGCCCGTTCATGTCTGTGGCAACACCCTTGATTGTCTTGAAGATTTATTTTTGAGTCTTCAATCAAAATTTTGTTCTGGGGGCTCTGCCCCCGGAAACCCCCGCAAGGGGCGCTGCCCCCTTGACCCCCGCGACCTGACCGTGTTGGTCGATCCGCGTGCGAGGGCGCAACATTGAGCTTTCACATTTACCATCTCCACTTCATTCCTTGACAATTCATTGGCATATCTGTCATGAACAAAACATCACGTATGTCAGTCATATGAGAGTTAAAATAATAATGACTTATAGTGTTTAGCTATTATCAAAACCAAGAATATCCAATAATTCAAATGACCACAAGATGATGTCGAATGACCCAAACCACAGGAAGACTCAAATGATCATAGGGGCACAACACCAGGCTCAGCTCTGGTCGAGCCAAGAGGAGGCTCGGATGCTGGTTGACCAGCTAGCCCAGGCTCGTTATATGACTGACCTGAACGGCGAGCTCCTAGAAGAGGAGCGTCAGTCTCAGGTCGAGTGCTCCGAGCAATGGAGGGCCGAGCGGGAGGAGCTTAGCAACCAGGTCCGGGGGGCTGAGCAAGTGCGGGAGGAGGCCGAGGTCGTTCGGACTGAAGCTAAGGCGAAGCTATCCGAGACCGAGAGGAAGTTGCTCGAGGCCGAGCAGAGAATAGCCGAGCTTGAGAAGGAGGCTGAGCGAGCCGAGGCGGGGGCAATCGAATGATACAGAAGTTCGGTGGGCTATCGCGCAGCTCTCGAGGAGGCCGCCTTCTTGTATTATGAGCCAGGCTACCGTCGGGGGCTGCGGAAGGGATTTGCCTAAGGTTACCATCGAGCGGTCGTTGAGGCCCAACAGCAGGTGTCCGACGATCTTGTCTTTCCCTCCGGGCAACACTACGACTCGGGCGCGGATAGCATGGATTCTCCTTCGTCGAGCGAAGGAGGTAGTGGGGATGCCTGCAGCTCGGCGGAGGGATCGCCAACTCCGCTCACCTCTAGAGGGCACGCGGTCAAGACAGTTCCCACACAAGCGGGGTCAATGTCTGGACCGGCCGTCACCGAGGGTACCAGGGACAGATCCCTTGGCGCTGAGGATCCTCCAAGTGCCGAACCTCAAGAAAGGCCAAGGGGCTCTCGGAGTCCCCCTATTTCCATAGACTAGGAGGAATTGTTCGCTTTCCTTCCATAGACTAGGGGCTCTCGGAGTCCCTTGGCGCTCATTATGGCGTAAGGACTTTTTCCCTCCCCTATCCTTTGGAGTTCCTTGCTCCTGCTGGATGCGTAACGGATGCTGGGATGAGCTTCCGACAGTCGGTCCGAGCCAGAGGCGTTCGCTCAGGATTTTGTCCCGAGCGATGAGTGTATAGCTCAGGTAGGCCGTATCTGGTCCCCGCAGGAGATCTCTCGACCGTTCTATCGCTCAGACTTCCGGACCCGAGGGCCGCCTAGGAAGTGCTGCTCCGAGTGGGTTTTTGGGCTTGAAGTAAGTGGGCCCAAAATAGGGCTGTCACTTTGAGGAGCTGGGCCTAGTTTGGTCTAATTCGACCTAATTGGGCCGTGCTCTCGGGTGGCAGATTTTCCCCCTCTCCAATGCACATACACATAAGCACACTCGATTTGTTATCATTAAAACCAAACACCAAAATCAACTAGGGGACGCAACAATCTCCCCCTTTTTGATGATGACAAAACGATGTGTGGGAGAGTTCCAAAAGATATAGTAGAAGCATTTCAATGAATGTTATGAG
Organism: Amorphophallus konjac; assembly: GCA_022559845.1. Taxonomy (NCBI): domain Eukaryota; kingdom Viridiplantae; phylum Streptophyta; class Magnoliopsida; order Alismatales; family Araceae; genus Amorphophallus; species Amorphophallus konjac. The sequence continues at coordinate 119,878,665 of CM040124.1, forward strand.
AATGAAGGATAAGGCATTCAATCACATTCTCCCAAAAAACTACTCTCTCTCATTAAGCACAGAATCATAAAGAATCTAAGGCATTGAGCACACAAATCCATTCTCCCCCTTTTTGTCATCTACAAAAAGACGACTGACAGTGGGGTTTATATAAGATGATATGAACATGTTGGCCCCGAAGATATGACACCAATTTTTGAAAGATATGTGCAAAATGAAGTGTTCAAAATGATGTAGTTCAAAATATGCACTATATGCATGATATGCAGAAAATGCCAAATATGTAGATATGCACTCCAAGATCTTCAACCTATGGTACCTATGCACATGAGATATCAAGATGAAAGTGAACATCCTTTCTTTTTCTTTCATTTTTTATCAACAACAACAAAATCAATGGAAAATGTATGATCATGCAGGCTCGCAAGCATAACTTTCATGCACATAAATATGACTAATAGCAACTCCCCCTTAATGGGTCACGGGTTAAGAAAAGAGCAAGTGATTCAGATTCAAAATGTAAGACATGAAGCATAACCAAGAGTTTTGTGCATTCATAACAAGAAGTACTGCATAAACCATGAATTTAAACAAATTCATAGAATACATAATGTTAGAATGGGTGGAACACGGAAAATATATCCAGAGGGGGGTGAATGGATCTTTTTGTAAATTTTGTTTAATTAAAGCTCTCAAAATCAGATACATGCAAAAATAAGGCTAGCTGATTAAAACCGAACAGAAGTTCAATTGCAACTCACAATCGAACACTTAGCAAGCACACGCAACCTAATGTTTTGCTAAGCTCACAGACCAACACTTCACAACTGTAGATATAAAGAAGATAACATAGAAAAAGATCTTCGAAGAGCAGAAACCTCAACTGATAAGCGAGTGAACGATAGTGATCATTCACTCTCACAAATTGACAATTCACAATATCGAAGGATCAAATAACCATATATCGAGCAAAACACATTCAACCAAACATTCATATCGACCCTGTCAAGGAGGTAGAAGAAATGGACAAACGCACTATCAAACCACTGCATACTGAATTTTTGATGCGGGACGGACATGGGAGACGACACTATACAGTGCCACCCTCGGACTCTAAATGAAGACGCGACCAGCAATACACACCAGGGAGACGCTAAGCCCGACACTACGAGCTCCTAGTGGCAAACGTCGCTAACAGAAGTACAAGCTCACTCGGCGTCCCATGCGAGGGAAAGCGTGGATCGTGCGCGGTTAAGGAACCGGCAGAGTTCAAGGTAGTCAGACTCACTTCCGGACTCGGATCGAGTCGCGGGACGGGTCACTCTCACGCTCACAGCGGTGACATGGACACACGGGCTAGGAACCTACACTCTCGGCAGCGGCCTAAGACCGTATACTAGCTAAGCAATGTAACGCCAAGAAGTTAAGACCTTTACCTCCACGCACCCGGCGTGGCGAAGACACCCCGGCTGACTTACGGACCCCCGGTTAACATAACTCACAGCAGTACAAAAGGATTCGACCCACTCCACGCAGGGAGGTAAAAGGTCACATGTGGGCCCCGGGGATCACGCAAATCAGGTTGACAGGCAGCATCTTGATGTCGACTCGACGCGCCGAACTCCGCGTTTTCGTACTTCCCGAACGGCGGGTTCTGCGGGCCCGTGGGGCCCACGGATGGCGCTGTCCTCCGGATCTGCGGAGGTGGGTCCCACTATGATGGAGACCCCTGGTGGCGCGCCTCCACGGACGGCGGTCGGCCGGAGACACCGATTGGTGGCCGGTCGGGTCCGATCTTCAAGTTGTGGAATGGCTGCCCACGGATTTCAGTTCTGTTTTCCCTGCGCGCGCTCCGGTGAAAACAGCCGCTGCGGTCGATCCCGACGTCGGATCGGGACGCATGAGCTATCGTTGGAAAGCTCTCTTCAAATGCTTCAATCTAGACTCAAAGAGATCTGATGGATCTAGCCGGATCTAGACTTTAATGAATTTACAAATCCCTGTTGTACAGTAACCGAGACATCAGATTTACAGGGTACTTGTCTGAGAACCACCGTTGACCGCCTACTTGCCGTAGGAATCAGACTTCAAGCTCTTCTTCAACTTTGTAGATAATCAAACCATGAAGCTGGGACAATTTTTGGAATTGGATTCCGAGGTGGTGGTGATTTGATAGGATTTTTAGAGTGTCTGGTGGTCAGATCTGGGAACTGGCAGAAAGTACTGTAGCTTGGGAAGAACTCGATTTTTGTAAAATATAAGATGGACTCACAAAAATTCAAGAAAATTTGGGGATAGAGGGGATAGTGGACATAATGCCCAGTAAAATTGGACGAACTAAAAAAAATCAAAAAGTGGACCTAAGACTTAAAACTCCGGGCGGGTGGAAATGGAAACAGACAGGAGACAGATCTGGAAACTGGGATTGGACGAAAATAAAAAAATACCAAATGAGATCTTTATGACCAACCAAAATTCTGAGGACGTGATGAACACCTCGGGGACATCCAGTAAAATTCTCAGCTCGATCTGAGGCCGTGGCTGAGACTGAAATTTCGTAGAAGCTGCTGTGGTACTGCACGGACAGAACTCCGGCGGTGGCGATGGCGGCTCGTGGCGGCGGCGGCGGCGACCGGAACTGATAGGGTGGAGTCACACCACCAAGAGGCAGCCTTCACAGCTGCAAGGGGGAGAGGGAGAGAGGAAGGGGGCGGCCTAGGCCTGCTCAAGAGATTTTTTTCCAACTTTCAAATGGCATTTATTCCATAAAATGGGAAATTACAACCTTAAATAGTCTACATCTCACATCCATCCATAGCCATTGGATCTAGGGGATGGGGATGAAGGGCTAGGATGGCATGTGACACACACACAAAATACAATATAATATTAAAGGGGGGGGCGGCCCTTGGATCAAGGAGAGGGGGGGTGGTGGAAGGTTGAAAATGGTAGGTGGGAGGTAGGTAGCCTCCTTGGACTTTTTAAGTCCATTGTCCCCCATGTGTTCAAATACAAGTCAACCTTCTAGATGCTCCCATGTGGCATGTTGACTGGCCCCACGTGGGACCCTGGGATGAGGTGGCCCAATGGGGTGGGGCCCGGGAGGCCTGTGGGGCCCACGGGGTCCGAAATGCTCGTAAGCCCCTATTACACTCAAAATGGCCAACCGGACATAACGAAATAAATGCGAATTAAACACACATAAAGTCTAACTGAATATAATAAATGGGGAGGCTCAAGGCGGAGTCTCCAGGCTGTCTCCGAGCCAGATGGACGCTGAGGTGGCTCGTGTCGTGCTCCGTGTGCGGTACCGGTGGCTCGGTGTGTCATGCCGATCAACTGCTCGGGTGTCCGCACCAATTCTCCCCGGGTGGGAGAAACTCGACCCTGTCGAGTAAGGGTCTGCATCGCTCCTGTATCGCTCCAAAAGGTCCAGATCAATCTGCTGCAACTCGCCATGTGTGATCCATGTGTCCTCAGTAGCGGGCCGTCCTCTCCATCGCACTAGGTAGCGCGGGTAAGATCCACTCCTGGTAACTGTCACCTGCTCGTCCAGTATACGATCTATATGCTCACGCTGCCGTGAAAAAGGGGCTGGAGGTAGAAGTGGACACTCAGGTGTGGGATCACTCTCAAGGGGAGGAGATGGCTCAAAAGGCTCACTAGGGATCACCGCTGGGTCCCTATATGCAACAAGATCCGATACATTGAAGGTAGAGCTTATACCATATTCCTCAGGCAGGTCCACAACATACGCATTGGATCCAACGCGTTTCAACACTCTGAATGGACCGGCTCCGCGAGCTTGCAACTTCTTAACGGTTCCAGAGGGAAACCGTTCAGGTCTTACCCTGATCATGACGTATTCGCCCTCGTGGAACTCTCGGTGGTGTCGGTGGGCATCGGCTAACTCCTTGTACCGTGCATTGCTGGCCTCAATGTGACGACGGATGTCGTCATGCAAACTCCTAACATGCCTAGCAAATGACTCGGCCGACTCCGACACTCTAGCATGGACAGGCATGGGGACAAGGCCAACTGGTTTCCTAGGCCTACGACCTGTGACAATTTCAAATGGACTCATGCCAGTAGACCTATTCACCGAATCATTATATGCAAACTCAGCCATAGGTAGAATGAGATCCCAATCCCCAATGCGGTCCCTAACAAGACATCTCAAAAGATCACCCAGACTCCTATTGACCACCTCGGTCTGACCATCTGTCTGGGGATGGTATGCAGTGGAAAACTTGAGGTGCGTACCCATCATATGCCATAGTGTCTTCCAAAAATAGGAAGTGAACCTAACATCACGGTCAGACACTATAGTGCGAGGCAACCCGAACTTGCACACCACATGAGTAAGGAATAGGCGGGCTACCCTAGAAGCATCCGAAGTCTTTGAGCAAGGGATAAAGAGGGCCATCTTCGAGAAACGGTCAACCACCACATAGACCGAATCATGCTTCCTGGAGGTACGTGGCAATCCCAAAACAAAATCCATGCTGACATCCTGCCACGGGGCATCAGGCACGGGGAGAGGCGTATAAAGGCCCGAGCTTTGCTTCTTCATTTTGGCCGTAGCACATGTACGGCACTGAGCCACGATGTTAGCAACATCGCGCTTCAAGCTCGGCCAATAAAATCGATGCTCCACTGCCTCAATAGTCTTGTTCCGACCAAAGTGGCCGGCTAGACCTCCCGCATGTAGTTCCCACACTAGGAAATCTCGAACCGAAGTTCGGGGAACACATAGCCTGCTACCTCGAAAGAGGTAACCCTCCTGAAGCACATAATCATCATGGTCTCTCGAGGGCCCGGCCTGGAGAGTAGTAAAAATCTGACCGAAGTCAGGACAATCAACATAGGCCTCTTTCATCTTCTCTAGCCCTATGACCTCGGCACTCATGGTGGTAAGAAGACATGCTCGCCGACTCAAGGCATCGGCCACCTTGTTCTCCACTCCAGCCTTATATTTTAGCACAAAGGTGAACTGCTGGAGATACTCAACCCAACGACTATGACGCGAGTTAAGCTTCTTTTGCGAATGGAGGTACCTCAATGCCTCGTGATCGGAGTATAGGACAAACTCCTGATGTAAAAGATAGTGCCTCCAATGCCTAAGAGCCTGAACAATTGCGTAGAATTCTTTATCATATGTGGAATATCGCAGTTTCGCGTCATTCAGCTTCTCGCTGAAATATGCAATCGGGTGGGACTCCTGACTCAAAACTCCTCCTATCCCAACACCCGACGCATCACAACAGACCTCAAACACCTTCGAGAAATCAGGCAGTCGAAGGATAGGTGTCTGGGTCATGCGCTCCTTGATGTCCCTGAAGGCAGCAGATGCGGCCTTCGTCCATACAAATGTGCCCTTACGGATGCAATCCGTGATCGGGGCAGTGACGGAACTAAATCCGCGGATAAAGCGACGATAGAACGTCGCAAGACCATGAAAGCTGCGGACATCATGAACCGTACGGGGTTCCGGCCACTCAACAATGGCCCGGACCTTCTCCGGATCGGCGGAGACCCCAGTACTAGACACAATGAAACCCAAGAAGGTAAGCGGAGATGTCATGAAAGCACACTTCTGTGGGTTCGTAAATAACTGCTCTCTCCGAAGAAGTAGACAGACCTGCCGAAGGTGGTCTAAGTGGTCCCCTGTGGTGCGGCTATAGATAAGGATATCATCAAAATACACCACTACAAAGACTCCAATGAAAGGTCGAAGGACCTGAGTCATGAGCCGCATGAAAGTGCTAGGGGCATTGGTCAACCCAAAAGGCATGACCAACCACTCATATAGACCGTCCTTGGTCTTAAATGCGGTCTTCCACTCATCACCTGGCCTAATCCTTACCTGATGGTAGCCACTCTTAAGATCGATCTTCGAAAAGATAGTGGCACCTGCCATCATGTCTAGCATGTCATCAAGGCGGGGAATAGGGAACCTGTACTTCACGGTGATTTTGTTGATGGCACGACTATCAATGCACATTCTCCACGTGCCATCCTTCTTCGGGGCGAGTAATGCGGGTACAGCACATGGACTCATGCTGTCCCGAACAGATCCTCTCTGCACAAGCTCATCGACCTGCCGTTTAAGCTCGGCATGCTCCGTGGGGCTCATTCGATAATGAGGAAGATTGGGCAAAGAAGAGCCCGGAACAAGGTCGATGGCATGCTGAATATCCCGCATAGGTGGGAGTCCCTCGGGAAGCTCATCGGGGAATACATCAGCATACTCCTGCAGAATGGGAACAACCTCGGGTGGGAGCTCACCCTCGGAGTCCCGCTCCACCTCTCGGACCGTAATGGCAAACACCGGACAGCCCTGACTAAGCTCCTGCTCCATTTCCCGGGAGCTAATCATCATCAATCTCCTCGTCGAGGGCTCTCCTGGGCCAGAGGTAACGGTCATAGCCCGAGCTGGGGATGGGGTACTAGGCCCGGGAACGGAAGGCTTCGGGGTACTCGGGCCAGTAGGACCCCTGACTGATGGGCTCCTGGGCCGAACGGGTTGGAGGGTGACCCGCTGGCCATTGTGGTCGAAGGTACAGGTGTTCGACCGACCATGGAGTGTGGCATCTCGGTCGAATAACCACGGCCTACCAAGAATGATACTTCCCACTTCCATGGGGAGAACGTCACACCAGATATCGTCACGGTAGGAGTGGAGCTGCAGCGGGACCAAGCACCGCAGCCTGACCGAAATGTAAGTGGTATCCACCCATGATACCTGATAGGGACAAGGATGGTCTACGGGTGTGAGACCAAGACGAGTGACAGCGTTCGTGGAGATTGCATTGATACAACTCCCGCTATCGATGACCACCTTGCAAATTTGCTTTCCCAGCCTACAGAATACATGAAGGATAGTGGTCCGACGCCAGTCATCACTGACCTGTGGCTGGGTGAGGACACATCTGACGACCCCCACATGGGTATCGTCTAACTGCTGGGCATCCTGGGCCTCACCTCCCATCTCATAGTACTCGTCAGCTAGCTCTTCATCTGCCTCATAGCTGACTAACTCTAGGCCCGCAGGGGTGGTATCCTCGGCCTGTGTGTCCCCAATGTGAAGAGATGGGCGGGTGGGACACTGGTTGGCGAAATGGCCAAACCCATTGCAGCGATAACACTACTGCCGTGATCCACTAGGCTCCCCAATCATAGGTCCTTTACCTTTATCCTCCCGACGGATAGGAGGTGTAGGCAACAAAGGACGCGCAGGAGGTGCGGGTGCTGGTGGACGGGCTATGGGTGGGGCCGTAAGATGCTAGGGACGAGGAAGGTCCCTCGGGGGTGGAGGGCGAGGCCTAGGAGCAAAGGGCTCGTGGCGAGCGGGCTCCTGAGGTCGAGCCATGGGGGCCCTCGGATATGTGCCAGATGAGCCACGGGACTCGACACTACGAAGGGGAAAGGAGCCCAGCCGATGGGGTGACTCGAACTCGGCCTCGAACTGCTCCAATTCGAGAGCAATCTGATATGCCTGCTCCAAAGTGGTGGCATTGCGGCGAAAGAGTTCATATTGATAATTAGGCCGCAAACCTCTCCGAAAGCGGGATATCGTCATGGTGCTCTCTTCCGTGACCCCGCACCGCAAATAATACTCATCGAACTCGGCGGTGTACTCGGTCACGGATCGGTTCCCTTGGGAGATGCTTTGCCACTTGTCTATAAGACGTTGGCGATATGAGGCAGGAAGGTACTTCTCCCTCAATTTGAGTTTCATATCATCCCAGGTACCGATTTGGGGTTAACGTCGCTGGTTGAGCAGGCTCTCCACATTGATCCAATAAGTTTGGGCCTGCCCTTGTAGCTTCATCTTCGCATATCGGACTCTTCGGTGGTCTGTCATCTCAAACCACTCGAAGTACCGGTCCATACCGGCCTCCCAATCTAGATACACCTTAGGGTCCAAGGACCCGCTAAAAGTGGGAGGGTCCGCACGCACACCCCTAAGAATGCGGTCGTCATCCTCGTCATCACGATTCCGTCGTTGATGACGACGACCGTTACCCCCGTGATCATTGTCGGAGGCATAATCATCCACTATATGCGCCTGTTGCCTCCCGACATCCTCTACCTGAGCCCTTGGCACAGCGGGTTGCTGCACCGGCTCTTGTTGGCCGTTCGTCGGCGCGGGTTGCGCCGCTACTGGGCCCCTCTCTAGGACGGCAATCCTCCCAACAAGGCCTTGAATGGACTGCTCCGAAACCCCGGCCCGATCCTCGAGGACCTTCATCCTCCCTTCTAGACGCGTCCCTATGCCATCCATACGCGTACTAAGACCATCCATACGCGTGTCTAAACGATCCATGATGGCCCGGAACATCTCGGCCGTGGAAGACTCATCGGAACTACGGGCTCGGGAGTCCGCCATAGGTGGTGGTGGCGAGTATTGGGTGCCTCGACGGGTGGGCATGCAAAGACGTACGGACTAGGTGACAACGACCGACTAATGCAAACACACTAAATGATACACTTAGACCTAATTGCAATTTGAAAACACTCCTTTTTTGGTATTTTGAAAGAATGCAATTTAAAACACTTTTTTTTTTGTTTTGAAAAGAATGAGACTCGACTACACCCTAGACACGGCCAAGACTCGGTACGCGACGGAGGTAATCGACTCGAAGGTCACTCGCGCAAGTGTGTGGTCTTCCCGGTAGGCGAAGCCTAACGGTCGGACAACACCTTTGGATATACCGAGTGAAGGTGTGTGTGGGGTAACCTTAGACTATGCAAGACTTATGCAACGACTACCCTAGACTCGACTTGCTCTGATACCAAACTGATGCGGGACGGACATGGGAGACGACACTATACAGTGCCACCCTCGGACTCTAAATGAAGACGCGACCAGCAATACACACCAGGGAGACGCTAAGCCCGACACTACGAGCTCCTAGTGGCAAACGTCGCTAACAGAAGTACAAGCTCACTCGGCGTCCCATGCGAGGGAAAGCGTGGATCGTGCGCGATTAAGGAACCGGCAGAGTTCAAGGTAGTCAGACTCACTTCCGGACTCGGATCGAGTCGCGGGACGGGTCACTCTCACGCTCACAGCGGTGACATGGACACACGGGCTAGGAACCTACACTCTCGGCAGCGGCCTAAGACCGTATACTAGCTAAGCAATGTAACGCCAAGAAGTTAAGACCTTTACCTCCACGCACCCGGCGTGGCGAAGACACCCCGGCTGACTTACGGACCCCCGGTTAACATAACTCACAGCAGTACAAAAGGATTCGACCCACTCCACGCAGGGAGGTAAAAGGTCACATGTGGGCCCCAGGGATCACGCAAATCAGGTTGACAGGCAGCATCTTGATGTCGACTCGACGCGCCGAACTCCGCGTTTTCGTACTTCCCGAACGGCGGGTTCTGCGGGCCCGTGGGGCCCACGGATGGCGCTGTCCTCCGGATCTGCGGAGGTGGGTCCCACTATGATGGAGACCCCTGGTGGCGCGCCTCCACGGACGGCGGTCGGCCGGAGACACCGATTGGTGGCCGGTCGGGTCCGATCTTCAAGTTGTGGAATGGCTGCCCACGGATTTCAGTTCTGTTTTCCCTGCGCGCGCTCCGGCGAAAACAGCCGCTGCGGTCGATCCCGACGTCGGATCGGGACGCATGAGCTATCGTTGGAAAGCTCTCTTCAAATGCTTCAATCTAGACTCAGAGAGATCTGATGGATCTAGCCGGATCTAGACTTTAATGAATTTACAAATCCCTGTTGTACAGTAACCGAGACATCAGATTTACAGGGTACTTGTCTGAGAACCACCGTTGACCGCCTACTTGACGTAGGAATCAGACTTCAAGCTCTTCTTCAACTTTGTAGATAATCAAACCATGAAGCTGGGACAATTTTTGGAATTGGATTCCGAGGTGGTGGTGATTTGATAGGATTTTTAAAGTGTCTGGTGGTCAGATCTGGGAACTGGCAGAAAGTACTGTAGCTAGGGAAGAACTCTATTTTTGTAAAATATAAGATGGACTCACAAAAATTCAAGAAAATATGGGGATAGAGGGGATAGTGGACAGAATGCCCAGTAAAATGGGTCGAACTAAAAAAAATCAAAAAGTGGACCTAAGACTTAAAACTCTGGGCGGATGGAAATGGAAACAGACAGGAGACAGATCTGGAAACTGGGATTGGACGAAAATAAAAAAATACCAAATGAGATCTTTATGACCAACAAAAATTCTGAGGATGTGCTGAACACCTCTGGGACATCCAGTAAAATTCCCAGCTCGATCTGAGGCCGTGGCTGAGACTGACATTTCGTAGAAGCTGCTGTGGTACTACGCGGACAGAACTCCGGCGGTGGCGATGGCGGCTCGTGGCGGCGGCGGCGGCGACCGGAACTGATAGGGTGGAGTCACACCACCAAGAGGCAGCCTTCACAGCTGCAAGGGGGAGAGGGAGAGAGGAAGGGGGCGGCCTAGGCCTGCTCAAGAGATTTTTTTCCAACTTTCAAATGGCATTTATTCCATAAAATGGGAAATTACAACCTTAAATAGTCTACATCTCACATCCATCCATAGCCATTGGATCTAGGGGATGGGGATGAAGGGCTAGGATGGCATGTGACACACACACAAAATACAATATAATATTAAAGGGGGGGGGGGGCGGCCCTTGGACCAAGGAGAGGGGGGTGGTGGAAGGTTGAAAATGGTAGGTGGGAGGTAGGTAGCCTCCTTGGACTTTTTAAGTCCATTGTCCCCCATGTGTTCAAATACAAGTCAACCTTCTAGATGCTCCCATGTGGCATGTTGACTGGCCCCACGTGGGACCCTGGGATGAGGTGGCCCAATGGGGTGGGGCCCGGGAGGCATGTGGGGCCCACGGGGTCCGAAATGCTCGTAAGCCCCTATTACACTCAAAATGGCCAACCGGACGTAACGAAATAAATGCGAATTAAACACACATAAAGTCTAACTGAATATAATAAATGGGGAGGCTCAAGGCGGAGTCTCCAGGCTGTCTCCGAGCCAGATGGACGCTGAGGTGGCTCGTGTCGTGCTCCGTGTGCGGTACCGGTGGCTCGGTGTGTCATGCCGATCAACTGCTCGGGTGTCCGCACCAATTTTTTAGGTGGTTCGGCCAGACACCAGTCTGCCTACATCCACCCCTCACTCCAAACTGGAGTGAGGCTTCCCTACCAAAGTAGACACAGACTCAGTCTGCTACAAATGCTGCCTAACAGCTTGACCCAGAGGAACCCTCTCCTCTCTTCTTCTGATGAAATCAGAAGGATACTTGAGTAACACACAGTTACTCAAAAACCGGAGGACCAATCCTCCCTTCCTCCAAACCGGAGGGGAACCACTAGTGACACCCCGTCACTAGCAACCGGAAACACCGTCTCCCTTCTTCTGCATATGCAGAAGGGACGTGAACAGCAACCCACTGCTCACCAAAACCCAGAGGATTAAATCCTCTCTTCCTCTGAATCCACTCCTAAATCCACAGAAGGAAAACCAAACCCAAACCAGAGAATCAAAAAGCACTAAGGAAATGGAAAAAGAACAAATGAGAAAGCAAATGAGGAAAGCAAAAATAGATATAGCTCCAATGACTCGGGATTTGATCCACGAGTCAATACATGAATAGGTCTTCAATATAGCACTGGCTGCTTCAATCTCGATCTCTCTCTTCTTATCTTGCTCACTCTCCTTTCTCTTTCTCTGCTCATCACTCTCAGCTCTCCCTTCTTCTTCTTCTTCTTTTGGCTCTCTTCTCTGGAGGCTGTTGCTTCTTTTTTTTTCACTCTTTCTTCTGCACACACCTTTCTCTTCCTTTCTTGCTCCTCACTCCTCTTCGAAGGATGAGACTCTATTTATACAAACCAGAGTATCGGAACCCATTTGGAAAGAACGATTTTATGCCCTTTTGTTTCTATTGGACCACGTGGTAGGAAAGAGAAGAATTTTTCTGACATAGCACCCTCGGATCACGTGTCCGTCAAGGATTGACTTAGGAACACGTGCCTCCTCTCTAGTTCGAGCTCACGTGATTGCCATGAGTTCAGACAGATTTACTTAGGTCCAGCTGCTGCCAACTGCTCACTCAATCATTTCATCAAACACCTTACACTGAGGAGTATGCTCAGACCTTCACGGTGCTAGTGAATAGCTTGCACCGACCTTCATCTGCACTTGAGAAGGATTGCACCGACCTTCCTTCAGAAGCTGTACCGACTTGTTTGTTGAATGAGTAAAGATGAACCGACCTTGTTTGCCAAACGCCAAGAGGTGCACTGACCTTGTAAGCACATGTGCATCAACCTTCATTAGTCCCCAGTTAACTAGCATCGACCTGAGTCTATGCATATGTCAATATGCACCGACCTTATGTGTGCGAGACGAAAGCCTACACTGACTTATGTGCAGGCATAATGCTACAACTAGCACCGACCTTGGCTGTGTGAAGAACACAACTAGCATCGACCTTGGCTCTCCATATGAACAGTACATGCATCAACTTTGGTTCTACAGTAACTAAGGTAGCATTGACCTTGGTTGCGTGTAGATTGAAGTAGCATCGACCTTGGCTCTTCATAAGAACAGTACATGCATCGACTTTGGTTCTGTAGTAACTGAGGTAGCATCGACCTTGGTTGCGTGCAGATTGAAGTAGCATCGACCTTGGCTCTCCATATGAACAGTACATGCATCGACCTTTGTTCTGCAGTAACTGAGGTAGCTGATAGCCACAAAACCGTCGTTAAAAAGTTGTACTATAATTTTAAAATATTCATACTCACTCACTTTTAAAGATTAGAAAATCAAGTATAGTGGTAAGTGGAGTCGATCCCACGAGGAGAAAATAATATTTTGGAACAAGTTGAAAAAATATCTTTATGCTTTGAAAAGCTGAGTTTTGAGTGAGATTAATCTAAGGAAAAATAAATTGCATGAAAATAAACTCACTAAAGAAGATGAGAGGGGTGAAGAAAAGAACATAGAAGAGATAGAAAGAGGAACTAAGACAGCCATAATTTATAAAGATGAACTTTTATTAAGATGAAATTGAAAAGTACACTCTATGAAAATGAAAAATTACAACTCATAAAATAAAGAAAAGGGGAAAGAATATAGCCAAGATGAAGATGAAGATCGCCGTGGAAAGAGGTGAATGAAGAAGCCGTCGTCGTCCACGTCACGAGCCTTGGAACGTCGCTCGCCTTGATGTACACGCCGCCATACAAGGAGAGTTGTGAAGGACACACTTTGGAGAGAAATATAGAGAGGAGTATAGAAGGGTTTGTGTGGAGATGAAGAAGGAAGAAGATGAGAAAGTAAGACAGTGGGAAAAAAATATAACTCGTAAACTAAGAAGAATTGGAGGAAGTGATAGAAGAAGAAAATCTAGATATATAAGATAGGAAGAACTTTGATGAAAAACTCAGAGAGAAAAGAAGAGTGGAAGGGCTTCAAAACGGAGGAAGAACAGAGGCTAGCATCTCGGATGAACAGTACAAACGGGAAGATAGCACCTTGAAAAAGAGAAAATAACTTTAAAATTACATAAAATTAGAAGATCATGCAAAATCAGAAGTTGTAAAGCATTTATAAAGGAAGAACTTTTGTGAAGAAATGAAGAGGATAAGAGAATCAGAAATGGGGGAAATAAGGGGAAGAATCATAGAGAAACACTAGTTTGCAGATGAACAGGATAGCATAGTGAAAAATATGAAATAACCTTAAAAGAAGAAGGAATTAGAAGATGATGTAGAAGAAGAAGTTGCAGAGAATTTAAAAATGAAGAACTTACATGAAGAGTGCAAGAGCAGAAAATGAATTGAAGGGGGAGACATCGACGACCTAAGATGTAAGAGGGAGAGGGAGAGTGAAAAATTGTCAAAAGAAGGACTCCCCTTCTCCTCCTTGTCTTGTGCTATTTATAGGAAATGTTGGGTCAATGGAGGGTGGAGATTGTATCAAAATGAGATGGATGGCTGGGATTTAGGTAGAAGATGATGTGTGGGAAAAAGGAAAAGGAGGTGGGCAACCCCTTTCTTGGACTTTGGACACCCCCTTTCTTGGACTTTGGACACCCCCTTTCCCAAGGCTCATCATGTCTCTCCTTTATTTCAAACTTTGAATTCAATTTTTCCTCCAACCAAAATATGTGTTTTTCCTCAATTTCAAATTTTTGAAATTTTTTTTCCCTCCAACCAAAATATGTGCTTTTGACTTGGTCAAAGCGGTGATGACAGTTTTGCCCCCGGCTTCTTTTGCAATTACCTTCGGTGTCCTGCACACATATAATTACGATTTAATCCATAAAAATTACCATAATGTGCACATGAATCACAATTGCTCGTAATTATGCAACGGAGAATTAATGTTCATGACTCGCAACTCCATTTTATTAAATAAAATCGTTAAATTAATTAATTTACGTGAAAGGTCCAATCTACATGCAAAGTTGAGATTAACGATAGATCATGCATAATTGCCTAATTATATGCACATAAAATGGTGTACATGCGATGAATTGCCATAGAGAATGGACACTTATCACACCCCCAACTTAAATTACTAGTCCCTTAGTAATGTAAATAAATAAAAATTTAGGACTAACAAGAGTTTGTAAAATTCATACTTTCATATCCAGCTCTCCCTTCAAGGAATCAACCAAAGATTAGGAATCTGGAATCATTAATGCACACTAGCCTTATGTAGGAACTTAATAGTACATGATTAAGAATTCAAATCAAAGTTCAATCGCACTTGTGCATGTGTAACTACCAAATCCACAGCTTAGATAATTGCATCCCCCATTTGCTATTCCAAATAAGTACCTTTCAACCATGCACCTCTTAATCAGAGCATTAAGCATATTAGCTTTTTATCTGCTTTACTACTTCGTCCCTTAGGGATCTTTTTTTTATTATTTTTTTCTACACACATGATGCTGCGCTACCCTTCACTGTTTAACGCGAACCTCGAAGCAAGTTCGATTTCGCAGATCAAAGTTCCCTTATCCTTTTGACGCGAACCTCAACACGTCTTAGGTGAAGTAGGCCCGGTTACTCAGATTCGGAGCATTTTTCATGGTGTTTTCTTTTCTTTTTTTTTTCAATTATGCTTTTGCACTACTTTTTGATAGATAACTTGGCAGAAAGCTTATAAAAGATCTCTTCTTTACGAAGTGCAGAATGTCAGGCAACATACCAAAAATAGCAGAAGGCTTGTCCGGTCATGTTTCATTAGCGTGCAAGTGATTTTCATTTTTCTAAAGTGCACATGAACTTTAAAGAGATTCTTAGATCAATTTTTCATGGCTAGATTAAATAAATTTTTCAACATCCTTCTCCCAATTTTTCCTATTTTAGAATTACTTTCAATGGAAGCATGAATCATGAAACTCCAAATGGATTTTTTTTATTTTGAAAAAATGAGGTTGTATAAATGAAAGCAACATGTGCAATGGCATGATTTCCACCCCCCCAACTTAAATGATATTGTCCTCAATGGCATGAACAATACGAAATAATAGAACAATGTAGACATGAAATATGTGAAGGAACGGGACAACCTGACGGAAGTGAACGTCGACGGGCATCCTTGCTGGAATGAAAGGCGGTACTTGGCTTTGAAGATTTGGACAACAGAGCAAGCAATCTTCTCTCCTACAACTTATCCTTTATTCACACCTGCAAAAAAAAACACAAGAAACACTTGGGTTACCTCCCAAGAAGTCATTTATTAGCACACGAAAATCATAAAAACTATGGGTTGCCTCCCAAGAAGCGCTAAGTTTAACGTCTTCAGCCAGACGCAGGTAAGCTCTATAACCAACGAGTTGATTTTAAAATGAGCCATCAGAGCATTTTATCCTTGTCAAAATTTTCTTTTTCATGCCCTGAGAGAAACAACTGTAACTGGTGAGTATAAGGGCAAAGCATATATTGGGGTGGAGGCATTGCAAAAGGACCACCCTGATCAGAGAATGGAGGAGGAACATTAGTAAAAATCATGTCATCAATTATGAAATATTCCTTCTAAAGGTCTGAATAAGGTGTGAATGACTTAATGCAGACCTTATCATCTCTCAAATAATTGTTTTCCACCTCAATTTTGGGAATTTCATGAATGTTATTGAGGTGAGAATAGATTGGAGGGTGACGGGTTCCCATAAATTGATCAATGTCAAGGAGATTATCAATCTCAAGAGTCAAAGAAACATGCTCCTCAACATAATGGTCGTGAGAGTCAATGAGATCTGCCAACTCGGCTAGAGCAAAATAAGACCAATCGGCTGGAAGAATGTCAAAAGAATTATTGTGGTCATGAATTGGCAAAAGCTCTACCATTTCCTCCATATGGAAATTATCATGTGGCACACTCAATTCATTCAATTCCTCATTAACTCTTACTTCATTGTTCAAATAAATGTTCAATTCTTGTTCCATCTTCACTTCTTCTTCCTTCCCATCTTCAAAGGGAATTTCAGCAAATTCGGGGAAAGACATTTGATCATAGATTTGAGATTCATTATTTTCCGCCTCTCCCCCCAATTTGAGATCATCCACCTCTCTAGCATTCTCCTCACAAGGATAATCAAGCACAAGCTCCTCAAATTCAATTTTAGGAGGGGGAATATGATCATTCATTAGTTCATCACCTTCCTTTATTTCTTTTCCAGTAAATTCCTTAATCCCCTCAAATTTTGTAGGTTCCTCATTCAAATTTTCCTGACAAGATCTCTCCATAATTCCTTCATTATCTGAGTCACAGTGGATCTGAATGTTATGATAATGGGAATTCAAGGATTGATCGTAGTCAGTATCAAGAATTTGATGAGTAAGAGTGGATCCAGAGTAATCAAAGAATTGACCTCCCTCCATATTTTTGACTTCCTTAATCAGCCTATTGGTTTGCACTTGGAGGGATTGCCTTTGGAGAATTAACTGATTGAATTGATCATCTGGGTTATCATCTGAGGGTGAAAGAGATGAATAGCAATGAGAAGAATGATTTATATGTTGGGCTGCATCATAATAGTCATTAGAGTTTGGGGCCCAAAGTTGATTTTCATTTTTCTCTTGTTCTCCCCCCAACTTAGACACCTCATTATTCTCCTTGACCATTATAAATTGAGATTCATTAGCTTCCCCCCAATTTTCCTGATATGGCTGCTCCATGTTATCTTCATCATCAAAAATTATTTGAGAGTTGTTGAATTGATGATTGATGGATGAATCATTCAATGTGATATTATAATCGTAATCAGGAAATGGATTTTCAAAGTTTTCCGTGGGGAGGTTAGCATGTTGGTCCATTTCAAGCTCTCTATCAAGTTGGTCAAGCTGGGCTTGGATAATTTGGCTCTGAGCTTTAAGGGACAGCTGATTGGTCAAGATGAGTTGAGTCATTTAGTTGAACCTATCCTCCTTATCAGACTTTGGAGGAGCTGGATAGGTTGGGTGGCACTCAGACTGTGGTGAGTAATAATCAGAATAGAAGTCAGTCTGGTGCTGAGGCAGTGGGGAGTAGATGAGTTCTCCTTGGGAATGGGCTTGATTGTAAGAATCATTGGAATATGAAGCCTTTTGAAAAGTGTAAGTTTGAAGGATTTTGCATGGGGTCTTGGTAATGTGCCCAAGATGACTATTGTTAGTTTTCCCACCTAGGATATGGATTTGTGTGAGAGAAAGAGGTGGAAAAATTTGATGACAATTGATAAGGTTCTTGGGTGAAACATGAATTATTAACCCCATTGTGGAAGAGTGAAGGAGTTTGATGACAATGGACAAATGAAGGATTTGAATTCAAATAGCTTGTATGGTTGAACATGAAAGAATCTATTAATGGGCCTGAACAAAAGTGGATATGGCAATACAAAAGGCCCAAGAAAAGAGATGATTTTTTAATGTTTTTTATTTTTTATTTTAATTTTTTTATTGTATTTTACAGAAAAATCTTTTTGTTTTAATTTTTTTTATTTTTTTACATACACAAACAAGTTGACACATAATTTACCTAATGACCTAGATGTGACATAGACCTACAAATAGGGTTTCACAAAATGACTAAAGTGTAACTTAAGTTCACCCTCAATATTTTCACCAGCCAGGTAAGGGGTGGGGTGTTAAACAGGAGGACGGTGAGCTAGAAGGGGAGGGGATGAATAGATCACCGTTTAAAAAATATTTATCCGAGCCGAGGAGATCTTAGAAGATGAGATTGGCTAGGAGGACTGACAATATGTAAAATGATCCGGAACCTTAACCGAGATAAAGCAGGTCACGAGCGCAGAACATATATCACTCAGAATTTCATCAGCAGATATGCACAAGCACTAAGCAAGCAGTCAGACCAAGGTTTCGATCATCAACAATCACACTTACTTCATGAAGCCAGACAGAAGCATAAGGAAAATAGATGCGCACAACCACACCACGGAGAACAAGAGATTTAGATGGTTCAGTCTGCAACCTGCAGACTTACGTCCATCCCTCACTCAAGGCAGAGTGAGGCTTCCCTTTCACAAGAAAGAACCGCAGACTCAGTCTGCCAACAACACGCTGATCCACAGCTTGGGGATCGAAATCCCTACAGACGCTGAACTCACAGCTTGCACCCAGGTCTCACACCACAAGACCTGACCCGGAGATAACTCTTCCTTCCTCTTAGACAAGAGGGAACCCATCAGTGACCCACCCTCACTGCAATTCAGAGACGCTGTCTCTCTTCCTCCTCAGCCGGAGGGAAGAACCCAGGTAGCCTTCTCACTACCTGAACACAAAACCCCGGAGAACTCCTCCCTTCCTCTGATCTAAATCAGAGGGAAGCCACACTGCGACCCAGAGGATTCACCTCTCTTCCTCTACACCTAGAGGGAACGAAAACAGAGTATCAGAATTTGAGAACGAACAAACGAAGACATAAAGAAATATTGAAAGACAATCGAACGGAGAAACAATGTAGCTTCTTAAAGAAGCATAGACAAAATGTAGCAGAAAACCATCCTCTCCTTCATCACTCTCTCTCTTCCAGGTACGCTCAACGAATGGATCAGGATGGCTTCTCCTCTCCTTCCTCTCGCTCTGGCCTCACCCTTTTTCTTGTGGCTTCAGCGGCTTTTCAGGAGCAGAAACCTTCCTATATATCCAGACTCACGAGAGACTGAGGGTGTGGGAGACACGCGCGAAGAAGATGCTTCCAGATGAGCCGAGCCACGTGTTAGATGATTATTCCCTCAAATCACATGCTCACATGATTGGAATAAAGTTCCAATTTGTCTTTAAGTCCCTGTAAGGTTTCAGAGAACATTCAGTCAATCTCAGAAATATTCAAGTCATACATTTGTTCACACAGATTGCACGGGACTTATCAAAGGACTGAAGAACGCGTCAACGCAGTAAAGCCAAGGCATTAACGCAATGAGTTTAAAATGGAGAGCAGGACCCTTCACAATACACACCAATGCGTCAACACATTAGTGACAGCATCGACGCATCGGCTTGGTTGTTGATCAAAAGACCTTTGGACATCAGCCCAAGGCGTCAACGCTTCCATCGTGCAGTGTCGCCTCAGCTCCTCAAGTGAGATGCTCACGCCCTTGGCAACTGGCCAATGCGTCAACGCATCCAGTGTCAGCGTCGACGCAATGAACAAGACAGCAAGTGAAAGATGCACAATTGCATCTACGCAGTCAGCCAAGTGCGTCAACGCACTCAAAAGCACAGAACCCATATAGATGAAGACAGACAGGTACGAGCTAATGGGTGAACGAGTTAGAGGAGCATTTAATCAGAAAAGCATGATGAAGACATTTTAATCAGAAGATGTGCATGCAAACAAGAAATTTCCCAAGGCTCCTTTCAGAACCAAGATCCAGAGATTATCCAGACAATGCAGGATCTTTAACAGTCACCAGGAAGCAACACATAATTTGATTCATAGTGTTAGTCATCATCAAAACTACAGAGATTCAACAATCTCCCCCTTTTTGATGATGGCAACACCATGAGTCAAATTCCGTGAAAAAGGAACACCAACCTAAAGCAGTCTCAATAACAACAGTAATAGTTCTCGATAAAACAGCAATGGTGACCTCTCAAAAACTGAACTCACAGCACTCAATATCTTTTACCCAAAACATTCCAAAAACTTCCTTTTCACTAGCTCAACCTTCTCCTTTCAACCTCTTCACTCCCCCTCCTCCTTTCAACCTTCTCCCCCTTTGACATCATCAAAACAAAAGAGAAAGAGAGATGTTGACGCTGGATTGATGAGAAAAGATGGAGAGAGTTCCAACAGTAGAAACTCAGTGACAAATCTTAGATGCTTAAGTGGGGCTTTAAGGTCAGTGAAGAATCTTGGAGTTCTGGTAAGAGAAAGAGATTCAGAAGAAGCTTGAAGTTTATCAACTTACGATGAATGTGAAAGAAGAGCAAGTGTCAACAAATATGACTGAGGTAGCTGTTAAGGCTCGTCAAAAGGACAACAAGAATTTGAACCATGAAAACAGCCTGTAGGCGCTGAGGATAAACATTCCAAGGAGAGAAAGCACTGTTGTAGAGTGTATTTGTCCAGTTACACCTTTGACATTAAGTATGCACCTTGGTCAGAGGCCAGCATCCTTAGTTACTCAGTGTAAGAGCCTCATACCTTCTCAGTTAGAGAACAGAGATAGTGACTATTGGTTTTTACATGAGGAGACACCTTGATCAGAGGCCAGAATCCCCAGTTACTCACCACATGGCATCATTGCTCTGCCAACCATAAATTTTGAATTGAATTTCTTTCTTTTGTTTTTGTTTATGAGAACTGATACTTCATGACTTAGAAAGATCACATTTCATTGATGGGATTCCTAGTTTCTCAGTATACAGTTTTAAACACTGATCAGTTTAACTAGCTCTTCAAGAAGGTTGTTTGAAGACAAAGCCAGGGCAATTACTCGTGGTCTTATCACGAAATCCAATGAAAAGCGTATAACAGAACCCATTTCATATGAGTCTAGCTTGTTCATCAGTCAAGAAACAAAGTAAGAGGATATACTTGTGAAGGTTAATCTTAGCCTCTTAAGACTTACTAGAAGAAGATTCTGGCTGGACTTTAATTGCACAAACTTAAGAATGTAGGAAATGAACGAGGTTCTACTAAAAAGGGATACTCAAGATCAATTCTGACAATTAATCCAGCAACAACAACCATCTTTCAAACGTTTTTAATTAGTCAAGCTCCCCCTCTCTAGTAGCTCTATCTCCCATTCTACCCTGATAACAGTAGAGAAACAGACCTGATACCTTTCAAATCTCACACCCGCTCCCCCTCACATAGTGACCCCATCAGAAAAAGTAAGACAGAACTATCACTAAAATCGTGGAAAGACATAAAACTGAATTCATTGCCACAGATCAGTCAGAGTTTGTAAATACCAAGTTCTCTTCTCAATGAAGTGAATTTTTCACTATCTAAAGGTTTTGTAAAAATATCAGCAGTTTGATTTGCAGTCCCAACATGAATTAGTTCAAATGTTTTATTTGCAATTTCATTTCTAATAAAGTGGTGCCTGATTTCAATGTGTTTTGTTCGTGAGTGTAAAACAGGATTCTTTGCAATGTTTATGGCACTCGTGTTGTCACAAAAAATGGGAGTGCATCCTGTCTCTACTTGGTAATCCTGAAGCTGATGCTTAATCCAGATAACTTGAGTGCCACAGCTGCTTGCAGCCACGTATTCAGTCTCAGCAGTGGAAAGGGCCACTGAATGTTGTTTCTTTGAACTCCAAGAAACTAGGCATCCTCCTAAGAATTGGCAGTGGCCACTGGTGCTCTTCCTATCTAATTTGCATCCAGCAAAGTCTGTATTAGTGTATGCAACTAAATCTAATGTGCGAGAAGCAGGATACCATAATCCTAATGTGTGTGTGGCAGACAGATATCTAAAGATCCTTTTTACAGCAGACAAATGAAGTTCAGTAGGCCTAGACTGATATCTTGCACATAAGCCAACACTGAATTGTATGTCTGGCCTAGAAGCTGTTAAGTACAAGAGGGATCCAATCATACCTTTGTAGAGTTTTTTATCCACTTGTTTACCTGACTCATCTGCATTAAGGGTCATGCTTGTGCTCATTGGGGTGGATATTTACTTCAGGTTAGTCATCCCAAACCTTTTTAGGATATCCAACGTGTACTTGGTTTGGTGGAAGAAGCAGCCATCTGACATTTGATTTATCTGTAAGCCAAGAAAATAAGTCAGTTCTCCAACTAAGCTCATCTCAAATTTAGCTGACATAAGTTGTGAAAATTCATTACATAGTTCAGGATTTGTTGATCCAAAGATGATGTCGTCTACGTATACCTGAACTATGATGAGATCTTGTCTTGAATTCTTAGTGAATAAAGTTTGGTCAACATTACCTCTGTTATATCCTTTATTCAGTAAGAAACTGGTCAGCCTTTCATACCAGGCCCGAGGAGCCTGCTTTAGTCCGTAAAGAGCTTTGTTTAACCTGAAAACTTGATCAGGTTTAGTCAAAAACTGAAAACCAGGAGGTTGTTCAACATAAACTTCTTCTTTTAGAATTCCATTCAAGAAAGCACTCTTAACATCCATTTGTTGAAATTTTATGTTGTTTGAACAAGCAAATGCTAATAGAATTCTGATAGCCTCCATTCTAGCTACTGGAGCAAAGGATTCATCAAAGTTCACTCCATACTCCTGACTGTAGCCTTTAGCTACAAGTCTAGCTTTATTCCTAGAGATGACACCTTGTTCATTCAGTTTGTTCTTAAAAACCCATTTTGTTCCTATTACATTGAAATTTTCAGGTCTAGGTACAAGTTCCCAGACATTGTTTCTATCAAATTGCCCTAGTTCTTCACACATGGCAGTTACCCAATTCTCATCACTTAAGGCTTCTTCAATGGTCTTAGGCTCAATTTGAGAAACTAAAGCAATTAAGGCCTGATTCTGAACATTTCTGAAATGTGATCTTGTCCTAGGGGGATCATGAAGATTACCAATAATATTGGTTACAGGGTGGTCTTTTAAAATTCTGACATTTTTTGAGGACTCACCTTGTTTGGCTGTACTTACTGGGTTCAGATCAGTGGGTTCTTCAGCCGGTTGTACTTCCTCCTCTTGCATTTGATTCAGGAACTCTCCATCATGACTTGTAGACCTGTTATCATCATTTAGACTGTTAGAGATTTTTGTTTCATCAAAAATGACATGAGGAATTTCCTCTAAAGTTCTATCAGTTTTATTAAAGACCCTGAAGGCCCTAGATGTTTCAGAGTATCCTAGGAATATTCCCGGAATACTTCTGGCATCAAATTTATCTAAGTCTCTCTTGTTGTTATTATGAATAAAGCATTTTGAACCAAAAATTTTGAAATATGAGACATTAGGTCTCTTACCTTTCAGGAGTTCATATGGTGTTTTCTTATGTATGGGTCTTACCAAAGCTCTATTTAGTATATAGCAGGCAGTGTTTGCCGCTTCTGCCCAAAAACTCTTCGGTAGCTGACTCTCCATTAGTAATGTTCTTGCCATTTCCACTATTGTCCTATTCCTTCTCTCCACAATTCCATTCTGCTCTGGGGTCCTGGGAGAAGAAAATTTGTGAGTCAGTCCCTCCTTGTCACAAAAACTAGAAAATGAGGAGTTCTCAAACTCTCCTCCATGATCTGATTGGATAACAGTGATCTTGTGGCCTACAAGTTTTTGCTTATTAAAAAAATGTTCAAATTTTTGAAAAGCATCACTCTTATTAGCTAAGAAAAACAACCATGCAAATCTAGAGTAATCATCGATAATGACAAAACCAAATCTCTTACCATTTAGGCTCTGGATTCTGGTAGGACCAAAGAGATCCATGTGCAAGTGTTCCATAAGCTTGTTTGACAAGCTCTCAGTCCTTATTTTAAAAGAAGCTCGGGTTTGCTTGCCTAGAGCACAGGCATCGCAAGGCTTAGAGAATGATTTGAACTTCAAGCTCGGCATGCCTCTAACTAAGTCAAATTTAGCTAATTTATGCAAGGTGTTAAAGCTAGCATGACCTAGTCGCCTATGCCAGTCAAACATGTTATTCTCTGAATCAGTAGAGAGACACAGATTAAACTCAGACTCAACATCAAAATCCACAATATAGACATTATTGACTCTATTTGCAATGAACTTTATTTTATCAGAGTTTGGTTCTAGAATTTTGCAAGCATGCTCATCAAAAAGGACCTTGTGACCCTTGTCACATAACTGACTAATACTCACTAAGTTGTGTTGTAGACCTTCGACCAACAATACTTTTTCAACAGAGTTGGAGGTTTTCTTACCGATGGTTCCGGTCCCAATGATTTGGCCTTTGTTTTTACCTTCAAACTTGACTGTCCCTCCTGCTTTCAATTCAAGCTTGCTGAACTTTCTTTGATCCCCTATCATATGCCTCGAGCAGCCACTGTCGAGATACCACTTGTTGTTCCCGGCTGCTAGGCTCACCTGCACAATAACAATTTAAGTAGTGTGCTTTGGAATCCAAGGTAAGTTGGGTCGAAAAATACCGCTCAAATGATTAAGCATAGTTTTGGGGATCCAGATCTGCTTCACCCCTTTTTTCTTTCTGTGCTGAGAATTGACAGTTTTGCTATTGATGTGCATTTCAGTTGTTTCCTTTTGTTTCTCAAAGTGTGTCCAGTTTCTGTTGATAAAAGCTTGGGTCCCAGCCAAACCATAATTTCTAAACTGTCTAGATGAAGGCATTTTATTGACAGTATTCTGTGTGTAGTTAGACCTTCCCATGTTTCTTTTAAAATAGCCCATTCTTTTATTAGAGTCATAGTTGTTGAATTGACAGGCACTTTGCTTCTGGTGCGTGGGCTTGTTGAATTTCTTAAAGACATCTTTTCCAAAATCAGGCTGTTGTTTATGGATGTTCTTTTGTTGTTCAGTACTTTTGGAACTGGATGGGATGTCCAGTTTTTCTTTTCCTTTCTCAGTGCAAAATGTGGTGGTTTTTATCCCAAATGCTTCCTTCTTATTTGGGTTGAAACCCAACCTTTCTTTGTTAAAGTTCACTTTGGTGCCTAACAAGGCATTCAAATTGCTTTCTCCCAAAACAAACCTCTCAAGAGTTTTCTTCTTATCTTCCAATTCCTTCCGCAGAGATATGTTGTTTTCCAGCAATTCATCATTGACCTTTTTAACAGCTTCATACCCTTCCTTGATTAAGTTATTTTGTCTCAGGTTTTCTTCAGTATGTTGATTTATTTCAGCAAGCTGTTTTCTAAATTTTTCAAGCTCATTCTTAACAAGATTATTCTCATTTCTTACATTTTCCATCTGAGCTAATTCAGCTACCAGTTTGAAATTTTCTATCTTGAAGAGTTCTTGTTCTTCATTCACCACATTGAGTTTGCGTTTGATGACTCTATGTTCTTTAGCTAAGGCATTGTACATATTTAGCAATTCACCATATTTATCTTCCCAGTCATCAATAGAGTAAGTTACAAAAGGATTGGTTACCTCATTTTCCTCGTCGACCATCAGACATACTCCTTCAGTCTCCTTTCCTGAGGAATTAGTCTCTGAGTCTTCTTCTTCATCGCTCCAAGTGCATACCATAGCTTTTGGCTTTTTCTTGTACACTTTGGAGCCTTTCTTGTGGTAGTCCTGTGTCTTCTTCTGAAGCTCAGGGTAATCTTGCTTCATGTGCCCAAAGTTCCTGCAATGATAACCCATCACACCTTTAGCATTCATATCCTTGTCATTGCCATTGTTCGGATATTTACCTGATGAGTAGTTTCTTCTTTTCCTATATGAATTTCCCTGCATTTTCAGGAATTTCCTGAACTGAGGTGTGAGCAGTGCTTTTTCACTTCTGTCAAGGTCTGGAATTCCATTAGACTCTCCGCTGCTGCTACTGCTGCTGCTGCTGCTGCTGTGTCGTTCAACTTTAAGAGCAACATTCTTGCCCTTTCTGTCATTTCCTTCTCCTGTTTTCTTGAGATTTATATCATAGGTCATAAGAGACCCTATGAGTTCAGTGACGGTCATGGTTGTTAAATCCTTTGATTCCTCTATCACAATAGCTTTTGTGTGCCACGCTGGAGTCAAGGATCTTAAGATCTTTCTGACTATATCCCCTTCAGATATTTCCTTTCCAAATCCCTTGAGGCTGTTTGTGATCAGTGACAGCCTAGCGTACATATCAGTCACGCTCTCCTCTGACTTCATCTTGAATAATTCATACTCAGAGGTTAGGTAGTTTACCTTGGTAGCTCTGACATGAGAGGTACCCTCGTAAATCAGCGCTAGTTCATCCCACATCTTCTTAGCTGTCTTGCACGTCGAAATTCGGGCATATTCTTCAGGGTGAACTGCGCACTGGATGATGTTGAGCGCAGATCAGTTCAGTCCGGATAATTTGACTTGTTCTTCAGACCACATCTCCTCATTCGGAGGTAAATCATAAGGTCCAGTTGTAATGACTCTCCACAGCTTGTGGCTCTGAGATCGGATGAAAACTTCCATCCTGTTTTTCCAAAAGAAATAATTACAACCATCAAAATATGGGGGACGGGAGATTGACTGTCCTTCAGCTATGTAGCTGCGAGGACCACTGGTTCCAGGATTACCCTGGCCGTTGGACCACATCTCAGGTAAACCTGCTCTGATACCAATTGTTAAACAGGAGGACTGTGAGCTAGAAGGGGAGGGGATGAATAGATCACAGTTTAAAAAATATTTGTCCGAGCCGAGGAGATCTTAGAAGATGAGATTGGCTAGGAGGACTGACAATATGTAAAATGATCCAGAACCTTAACCGAGATAAAGCAGGTCACGAGCGCAGAACATATATCACTCAGAATTTCATCAGCACATATGCACAAGCACTAAGCGAGCAGTCAGACCAAGGTTTCGATCATCAACAATCACACTTACTTCATGAAGCCAGACAGAAGCATAAGGAAAATAGATGCGCACAACCACACCACGGAGAACAAGAGATTTAGATGGTTCAGTCTGCAACCTGCAGACTTACGTCCATCCCTCACTCAAGGCAGAGTGAGGCTTCCCTTTCACAAGAAAGAACCGCAGACTCAGTCTGCCAACAACACGCCGATCCACAGCTTGGGGATCGAAATCCCTACAGACGCTGAACTCACAGCTTGCACCCAGGTCTCACACCACAAGACCTGACCCGGAGATAACTCTCCCTTCCTCTTAGACAAGAGGGAACCCAGTAGTGACCCACCCTCACTGCAATTCATAGACGATGTCTCTCTTCCTCCTCAACCGGAGGGAAGAACCTAGGTAGCCTTCTCACTACCTGAACACAAAACCCCGGAGAACTCCTCCCTTCCTCTGATCTAAATCAGAGGGAAGCCACACTGCGACCCAGAGGATTCACCTCTCTTCCTCTACACCTAGAGGGAACGAAAACAGAGTATCGGAATTTGAGAACGAACAAACGAAGACATAAAGAAATATTGAAAGACAATCGAACGGAGAAACAATGTAGCTTCTTAAAGAAGCATAGACAAAACGTAGCAGAAAACCATCCTCTCCTTCATCACTCTCTCTCTTCCAGGTACGCTCAACGAATGGATCAGGATGGCTTCTCCTCTCCTTCCTCTCGCTCTAGCCTCACCCTTTTTCTTGTGGCTTCAGCGGCTTTTCAGGAGCAGAAACCTTCCTATATATCCAGACTCACGAGAGACTGAGGGTGTGGGAGACACGCGCGAAGAAGGTGCTTCCAGATGAGCCGAGCCATGTGTTAGATGATTATTCCCTCAAATCAAATGCTCACATGATTGGAATAAAGTTCCAATTTGTCTTTAAGTCCCTGTAAGGTTTCAGAGAACATTCAGTCAATCTCAGAAATATTCAAGTCATACATTTGTTCACACAGATTGCACGGGACTTATCAAAGGACTGAAGAACGCGTCAACGCAGTAAAGCCAAGGTGTTAACGCAATGAGTTTAAAATGGAGAGCAGGACCCTTCACAATACACACCAATGCGTCAACGCATTAGTGACAGTGTCGACGCATCGGCTTGGTTGTTGATCAAAAGGCCTTTGGACATCAGCCCAAGGCGTCAACGCTTCCATCGTGCAGCGTCGCCTCAGCTCCTCAAGAGAGATGCTCACGCCCTTGGCAACTGGCCAATGCGTCAACGCATCCAGTGTCAGCGTCGACGCAATGAATAAGACAGCAAGTGAAAGACGCACAATTGCGTCTACGCAGTCAGCCAAGTGCGTCAACGCACTCAAAAGCACAGAACCCATATAGATGAAGACAGACAGGAACGAGCTAATGGGTGAACGAGTTAGAGGAGCATTTAATCAGAAAAGCATGATGAAGACATTTTAATCAGAAGATGTGCATGCAAACAAGAAATTTCCCAAGGCTCCTTTCAGAACCAAGATCCAGAGATTATCCAGACAATGCAGGATCTTTAACAGTCACCACGAAGCAACACAGAATTTGATTCATAGTGTTAGTCATCATCAAAACTACAGAGATTCAACATGGGGTAGTGGGAGGCTCCCCCTACTTCCGTAGGGACCTAATTATGTCAAACCACAATCCCGCTTAAGGCGTTTACCGTCCGACCGTCTTGCCTTAGGCACCGGTTTCCACAAGAGGGTAAACTCAAATCGTACTAAAATCACAGTGTGATCCTAGGGCCAATGTCTACTGACTTTTATTTAAGGCTTAGGTCATGCAAAGATGTAAGGGAAAATGTGGTTTGTGGGCTAAGGAAGAGTGATGAAATCCCCACCTTATGTTATTTAGGGATGTTGCCCTTAGAATATTTTGAAATAAAATGCACACCATAATTTCAAACAAGGGGTTCTTATGTAATATGCATACTAGAATAGGATAAGTAGAACATACCTTGTCCCTTGCAATCTCCAAAATGCAATGACAGAAATTAAATAAAAAGGAAAAATCATATGCTAAATGATGCATGACCTAGAGCATGGATGGCGTGATTTCTACTCTTGAATAAAATCTTTTATTTTTAATGCAAGTGATTTGTTCTTTTTTTTTTAGTTAATGAAACTATCTAGCCAGCATAATTTTATTTTTTTTGATTTGATTTTTTTTAATTTTTTAATAAGAGATGAATACAAGAAGTTATAAATAATAAAATGACAAAGACATATAAATTTATTACAAAATAAAGCCTAAAATGATGTTGTTTATATGTTCTGATTTTTCTAATTTTTATAGTTTTTTAGGAATTTTTTAGATTTTTTTGAAGATTTTTCAGAAATCGAAAAAATAGAACATGTTCCTACGTTTCAGCCCTTTAGCGACGCTTGACTGCTATAGTTCCAGGCTTTCAGCGACGCTTTATTTTCTATGAATTTTAGGTCCGATTTTCCTCTTTCTTTGATTTTCTGATTTTTTTCCTTTTTCCTGTAAAATAAAAATAGAAAAATTAATATACAAATATACATATCAAACATAAGAATATCCAACTATGAAAAATAATTTCCTCTCCGGCAACGGCGCTAAAAATTGATAGCCACAAACCCGTCGTTGAAAAGTCATCCTATAATTTTAAAATATTCGCACTCACTCACTTTTAAAGATTAAAAAATCAAGTATAGTGGTAGTGGAGTCGATCCCACGAGGAGAAAATAACATTTTGGAACAAGTTGGAAAAATATCCTTATGCTTTGAAAAGTTGAGTTTTGAGTGAGATTAATCAAATGAAAAATAAATTGCATGAAAATAAACTCACTAAAGAAGATGAGAGGGGTAAAGAAAAGAACTTAGAAGAGATAGAAAGAGTAACTAAGACAGCCATAATTTGCAAAGATGAACTTTTATTAAGATGGAATTGAAAAGTACACTTTATGAAAATGGAAAATTACAACTCATAAAATAAAGAAAAGGGGAAAGAATATAGCCAAGATGAAGATGAAGATTGTCGTGAAAAGAGGTAAATGAAGAAGCCGTCGTTGTCCACGTCACGAGCCTTGGAACGTCGCCCGTCTTGATGTGCACGCCGCCATACAAGGAGAGTTGTGAAGGACACACTTTGGAGAGAAATATAGAGAGGAGTGTGGAAGGATTTGTGTGGAGATGAAGAAGGAAGAAGATGAGAAAGTAAGATAGTGAGAAAATAAATATAACTCGTAAACTAAGACAAATTAGAGGAAGTGATAGAAGAAGAAAATCTAGATCTATAAGAGAGGAAGAACTTTGATGAAAAACTCAGAGAGAAAGGAAGAGTGGAAGGGCTTCAAAATAGAGGAAGAATAGAGACTAGCATCTCGGATGAACAGTACAAACGAGAAGACAGCACCTTGAAAAAGAGAAAATAATTTTAAAATTAGATGAAATTAGAAGATGATGCAGAAGCAGAAGTTGTAGACCATTTAAAAAGGAAGAACTTTTGTGAAGAAATGAAGAGGAGAAGAGAATCCGAAATGGGGGAAATAAGGAGAAGAATTATATAAAAACACTGGTTCGTAGATGAACATGATAGCACAGTGAAAAATATGAAATAACTTTAGACGAAGAAGGAATTAGAAGATGATGTAGAAGAAGAAGTTGCAGAGCATTTAAAAATGAAGATCGTACATGAAGAGTGCAAGAGCAGAAAATGAACTGAAGGGGGATAAATTGATGACCTAAGATGTAAGAGGGAGAGGGAGAGTGAAAAATTGCCAAAAGAAGGACTCCCCTTCTCCTCCTTGTCATGGGCTATTTATAGGGGAAGTTAGGTCAATGGAGGGTGGAGATTGTATCAAAAGGAGATGGATGACTGAGATTTAGGTAGAAGATGATGTATGGGGAAAAGGAAAAGGAGGTGGGCACCCCCTTTCTTAGACTTTGGACACCCCGTTTCCCAAGGCTCATCATGTCTCTCCTTTATTTCAAACTTTGAATTCAATTTTTCCTCCAACCAAAATATGTGTTTCTTTTCCTCAATTTCAAACTTTTGAAATTTCTTTTCCCTCCAACCAAAATATGTGCTTTTAACTTGGTCAAAGCGGTGATGACAGTTTTGCCCCCGGCTTCTTTTACAATTACCTTCGGTGTCCTGTACACATATAATTACGATTTAATCCATAAAAATTACCATAATGTGCACATGAATCACAATTGCTTGTAATTATGCAATGGAGAATTAATATTCATGACTCTCAACTCCATTTTATTAAATAAAATCATTAAATTAATTAATTTACGTGAAAGGTCCAATCTACATGTGAAGTTGAGATTAACGATAGTTTATGCATAATTGTCTAATTATATGCACATAAAATGGTGTACATGCAATGAATTACCATAGACAATGGACACTTATCATCGACCTTACTTCATCAACCACAGAAGCTGCATCGACCTTAGCTGTCAGCTTGCATTGTCTTGGACTTTGACTTGCCAACCAAGACTATTGACAATTCCTTTGACTGTGCATTGACTTCATTGACCATGTTGAATTTTCTTATTGATTGTGTATTGACTTCTGATATTAACTGGCTTTCAACATGTTCTTTTGAGCATACAGTCACAGACTTTTACACATGAATCAAATGTAATATAAGCAATGTGAACAGGCAATTGCATTAGGTTGATTAACATCGAAAGCAGTGCACCAATGCAACATCAATAGTGTTTGGCATCATTAAACCATATAACTGCAACATCAACACATATGACATCATGCTTAGATGACTCATAGTGTTTGGCATCATCAAAATCACAGGGGTACAACAATCTCCCCCATTTTGATGATGGTAACACTATGAGTCATAAAATAACATAAAACAACATGTTGACTCATATCAAACTATTCTCCCCCTTTGACTTCATCAAAAAGGAAATAATAGTTTGATAAAAATAGTAGAGAGAAATAGAATGATGTGACACCACCTTGGGGGTGGCAGCCACTCGACCGATGCTCCTTGGACCTATGACTCGCAAGCAACCCAATGTACCCGGCGATATCACTTAAGCGAACTCACCCGCATAACGCACACATGTGCCCGTGGGCAACCCGGTGATGATGGAGAGGGTTCGGGGAGGGACCTTGATGCTCTGGGGGATTTGGTAAGCTTGAGGCTAAACCCCTAAGGGCCCGGGATGCCCAATTTCACGGGCGGTCAGCACGCCAAGGGCGTGGGTTGTAGGGTCTCTCTCACAACTCGCTCCGCGGTGGTCGCTCAATTTGATGGTACTTTGGGAGCGGGCACTCCCTCACCGCCGATAGAGCTAAAAAGCAATACTAATTAAGCAAGGAATGCCAACAAAGAGAAGTGACCAGAAGCTCACATGATCAGCGTGAATACACCGATCCCGACCGGAGACAAGGGCGAGCGGGGAGGCGTGGGTACGCACCCACATGCCGTGTCGGTGTCGCTTTGATCTGAAAATTGAAATGAATACACCACTACACCTCACACAGGAGGGGGTTCTCGGGGTGGGGGTTAAGTGAATTACAACCAAACACTACCTCCGCACAGGGAGACACTGTAAGCCAGCCAGGCGGGGAGGGGGAGTGAAGCTAGAAGCCGATGTGCCTAGCCATGTCGGTGCTGCCAGCTTCTGGAACAGTCGGACAGACAGTCGAAGATGGCACCGCCATGGTCTCTGCTAAGCTCATAAAAGGTGGCAACCAGTGCCAAATCTTTTTGACTTGACCTAGGACGACGCCTGAATTTCGTGGAATTTCCTGACGATGTCGCTGGCTGGGGAAGGGTCTGGAACAGGGCTGGACCGCTCTAGATCTGGTTGCTCTCAGATTACTGCTGCTAGAAGAGGAAGGCACCACAAGCACTCCCGGGGTCCGATTGATGCGGGACCAGAACCTCTGCGATCATGGTCGAGTCTTCTTCGAACGGAGACCAACGAGACCATCTTTGGAGGTTGGAGCTGACCGCGATGACTGGATCAGTGGAAGGAGGTCGGACCAGGTTCTGGGGAGCTGACCTTGCTCACCTCGGGGAGAAAAATTGGAATTCTTGACTCTGAGCTCCGAATATTGTTCTGCTTCTTGGAGATGGTAGGGGACTTGTAGGAGAAGTCCTCAGCCAAATGGCACCTCAAGAAGCCTAGGGTGCTGGTCGTGGGAGCATCTGAAAGTCACTACTGGCGGTCTATCTGGGAGGAAATGCGCAGTCTGACGAAGATGACTCCTCGAAGTAGCTCCGAAGTCGAACGATGACGAGACCACATCGTCTACGAAGTAGCCTCGCCAAGCTTTCCAACAGTATAAGGTACACCACCTGAAGATGTGCGGTGAAGATGTGGCAGCCTCTATAACTCGACCTTTGACTACTGCCTGTGAACTGGGATGAATAGGGTGGTGATAGGTGATGGGAAATGGGATAGATGGGATGGGAAATGGGGTGGATGGGTGTGGGGGCAACCCCTAGCTGTGAGGGGGTCTGGGAGGGGGAGAATGGGGGTTGGAAGGGGGTCTAGCAGGTGGAGGGAGGGAGAGCTGTGAGTTTGGGTTGGGAAGGAGAGATCTCTCTCAAGGTTGGAATGTGGCTTAATGGGGGTTGTTAATGGGGGCTCTTGGGGATGGGAAGGGTTGTGTTGGGGAAGGGAAAGGGTGCTTGGGGAGTGGGGAATTCTATCTTGGGGAATGAGAGAGGTACTTGGGGAAGGGGAGTGGGTGGTTGGTGGTTGGAGAGTGGTGGATTCTATCTTAGGACTAGGGGGGAGTAATGAGGTGTTGTGGGAAGTTGTGGTGGCTCTTGAATGAGGGGAGGAGAGAGAAGAAATTAGGTAGGAGGGGGAGGAGAGAGAATGGGGGCGCCCCCCTTAGAGAGAGAGAGAGATAAGAGAGAGAAGAAAACTCTACAAAGGAATTATCTATTATATTGATCATCAAAGGTTACAAATGAGAGAGGGGAGGGGGCTATTTATAGACTCTAGACTTTTCATATGACCATACTGACCTTGGACAATTGACACAATGACCAGACAGACCAGGGAGGGGCGCCCATGGGCCTAGGCCATTGAATTGGGCCCAATAGTAAACCTAATCAACCATAAGATATAGAACTTAGGTAAATGACTCACTAACCTAGGTACCGAACTCAAATAAAGGGAAAATTACATAGTTTATGACTCAAATAAAATATAAAAATTACATGACTAGACTCAGAAAAATATGACAAACACAATGACGCATACTGACGAACAATCCGAGCCTCGAAAATGTGGAGGGGCAAGGGATGCCCCCATCATACCTCCGGGGTGGGGAAAACTCGACCCCGTCGAGTATGGGTCCACCGGGGAAGTAGTACACCAAATGTAGCTCCGGGTGAGCCACCATCTTCAAACTCAACTCCACGTCCGTAGTCGGGGGACGGCTCTTCAGCCTCTCAAGGTAGCTCGGGCACACCCTCTTGCCGGTAATGGTACCCTACTTGCCTAGTATTGCCTCCGTATGCTCACGTCGGGCTCTCAAGCTGATTGGTGGAGGCTCTCCGAAGGTGTCACTCTCAAAGGTAGGTAGAGGCTCGAGGCACTCACTAGGATCCACCGTGGTGCCCATATAGGGTCCCGGATCCGCCACGTGGGAAGTGGGATGAATCCCAAGATGCATCGGTAAGTCCAACCCGTAAGCTGGGTTGCCAAAGTCACTCAGAACTTGGCAAGGTCCAAGTCCTCGTGCCCTTGATTTGGAGATGACCCTAGGGTAGAGCCACTCCAATGTCTCCATCACCAAGTTTCCTACTTGGAATTCCAAGTGACACTCACGAGTTTTTGCCCACTCTTTGTGATCCTCACAGCTCGTTGTGAGATGCTTGCGTGAATGCTTATACCATGCACTACGATGCGGTGTGGGTGTGAAATGTAAGGTATGCAAAGGTGGACCGGGGCAACCATGGATGGCCCTATCATGCTTTACTGCCACATTGACTTGGATGAGCTTGGGAGGACCGGGGCATCCATAGGTGTCCCTCTCATGCGTGAGTGTGATGAATGCCGGAGGACCCGGGCATCCATGAATGCTCCTAACATATGTAAGACCAATGATTAATGGGGGAGGGCCGCTACACCCAAATATGGACCACTCGTGCTTCCTTCTTGACATGTGGGTGATATGAATGAATGGACCAGACTTACTAATCATGCCAAGTGGTGTGAGGTGCCAAGACATATGCATTCCTACTCCAAAGATGACTTCCATGGGCGGGGTTGTGGGATGGTCTTTGAGCTTCCACTCAAAAGGATCGAAGGGATATAGGAAGGTCATCATCATGGAGAGAGGCTCTTCTTTGTTCCCTAGGTGAAGATCTTCCATGGTTATGGTTTCCCATATGAGACCCGAGTCTTGAGAGAGGTGGGCTTGATCCAACATGGTGGGTGAGGGTAGGGAATACTGGGTGGTGGGTAAGGCGGGTGGGTCACATGGGCATCTAGGCTCCCATAGGAAGGGGTCGACGGGATCATGGCATGGGTTACCTAGAGAGAGGTACTCTAAGTCCTCAAGGTCCTCAAAAGATGGTGAGGCATCCTCCTCCATCGGGATAATTGGGTCGGTGATTTGGGTGGGATAGTAGGCCTCGAATGGATGGCTTGACTCTCTACCCGAGATAAGCAACTCCAATTTGTGGATAGCATCAGGCTCATCGGGTGTGGGAAGGAATAGAATGAGGTCTCTAGTGTAGCAACCCACAGTGTAAACCGCGGTGATAGACCCGACACATAGGTGTTGGAGGTCAAGGCTCCTAGATTGGCTGGTCACCGGGGTCAACATGCTCGTGAACTCGATTTGCCATGCTAAGCCCTTAAGAAGATCCCCTAAGGTCTCCACTTGGTAGGATGTTTGGATTGTGCTGTGATAGGAGGAGAAGGGTACTATGGGGAGGTCAAGCTCCATGGGAGGGTAGGCATTGGATGTGATGGAAGGGATTGGTCTCTCCTTTAGCCATCTAGCTAGGGGCCCATCTATGATTATCGTGCCATTTGTGAAGGTTTGTGGTTCTTGAGGATCCGAACTATTTGGAGTGGTGAAAGCTTGAGACTCTTCCTCATCATTGGTGTGAACTTGGGTTTCCTCATGGGTGGGGAGAGGGTCTAGGCTAGCATCTACTCCTATGTAAGTGGGTGTGGCCTCCTTTCCCAAGGGAATGGGAAGGTCTCTTGGGGATGTGGTGATGATGGTTGGTGCATGGTACACCCGGGGTGGTGGGTAAAGGGAGACTTGGGTTAGGATAGGGAGGGGAAGTAGTGGAGGCCTAGGACATGGTAGAGTTGGGGTCGGGAGTGGGAGATGGGTTGAGTGAGGAGGTTTGGTTTGGTTGGTCTTGGGAGGTGTGTCCCTTATGGGAGAAGATGGAAGAGCGGAGGGTGGGACCATTCGGGCTTAATTGTTGAGGGTTAGGTGGTGGAGTGTGGGGGAGGTGGCCGAGGTAGGATCGGTAGGGAGCGGTGGGGTTTGGGCCATTGGGGTGACCTTAGGCGGGCCGGGTGGGAGTGGAGGAGTGGTAGTGTCACGCCCCGAACAAGGCGAAATATCGGGACGTACAGTTAGGGACACGCTAGCAAGAGAGAGAACTAATCTAAATTAATACACAAGTGCTACAAGATGGAAATACTAAATGATCAATAACAAACCACAACTGATACAATAACCTCAAGTTCAACTTAATACAACTGGAATAATCAACCACTAAAACGCAATGACATAACTGAAACTAAATGCTCTCCAAAACACAACTAGAACTGATACACTCAAGACATCACTCATGCCCTTCCCCATCGGTAAGCGCGTCACCTGAAAAGCCTGGAAAGGGGAAAACACAACTATGAGCTGACGCTCAGTAGGAAATAACAGACGGGTATAAGTGATTAACAGTTTAATTATATTTTAAAAATGTCATGCTACGAATGATAAAACACTAAAAAGATAACGATGATAACACGAAACAAAATTCGAAGATCTTGCAAGGTCAAGAAATATACTGAATAGAATGGTAAGACAAGAATACTACAGGAGATAACGATAAGAAGTTGGCCATATCAAGTCAATTCAAGTCATGTCAAGCACGCATGTATTTTCATTTCCACGTCCAAGTAATCAACAAGTAGAGTAACCACAAGTAGAGTATAGAACAGTAAAGAGTGGAAAGTGAAACGTAGTAGCAAGTAAGATAGAGAGTAGTGGAAAGAGTAGTGAGTAGTGGACAGTCCTAGATTTAACACATGACATAGTACTGGTGCCAAATGCCACACCTAGTCATTCACCTCCCCGGGGGTACACGTAGTGTTCGGGCGCTCTTCCCAGGACCAGACCGAGCCCTTATTTGTTTGCCAGGCATTGATTTCTTTTGGATCAAAGATCCCACGAATCTAGACTTCCACAGTTTATGGCCAGAATT
Organism: Amorphophallus konjac; assembly: GCA_022559845.1. NCBI lineage: Eukaryota > Viridiplantae > Streptophyta > Magnoliopsida > Alismatales > Araceae > Amorphophallus > Amorphophallus konjac. The sequence continues at coordinate 119,916,022 of CM040124.1, forward strand.
CCAAGGTTTAAGCTAAGTAGCAATAACAACATCAAGTAGGGAAGAGATTCATTTCCAGAATTTCAAGGTAAGTATAATCATCAAGGAGATTGAAATCAAGTCACAACAAGAGTTAATCATGCTGCGCTACTGTAAAACAGCAGCAATCAAACAAGCTAATCAACATATTAATCCTAATCACCAAGTTAAGATATCATGCTTAACCATTATCATTTGTATTAGCCAAAGTGCCAACAAGCTAGAACAAGTTATCAAGGTAAAGAACAAGCTCTCGCAGGAGTGAAAAAGAATGCATTAACAGAGATTTAGTTACACCATTAATCATTAATTAAGTGAGTTTCTATTTAATCTTGTATGCATTGAAATGAAGATAGTAAACGGTGTGTTTTTACACTAAGTTTACATGTAGGAACCAATGCAAATTTGAAATCAGGAGGGGTACATGAATAGGTCAAAAGTTCTTCAAAAATATAATTTCAATGGGTCTAAGTTAAACGGGTTGATCCCCCATTGATTCGGATCCATATTCGGTTCGAAAAACGAAGAAAACGGGTTTTCTGGTGTACGGGTCGACCCCTGGGGTCGACCCCTTCAGAAATGGGGTCTGCCAGTTGGGTGGGTCGACCCCTGGGGTCGACCCCCACAAATTCTGCAAGAAGGGTCGACCCCTGGGGCCGACCCCTAAAATCCAGTGCAATGGGTCGACCCCTGGGGTCGACCCTATGCAGGGCCTGGAAATCCAGTGCAATGGGTCGACCCCTGGGGTCGACCCTATGCAGGGCCTGGATGGGTCGACCCCAGGGGTCGACCCTCGCGCCTGGGCCAAATGGGTCGACCCCAGGGGTCGACCCTCGGGCCTGCCAGGGCACCCAGAAAACGGGTCGACCCCTGGGGTCGACCCCTGCAAGAACAGCAACGGCTGCTCTTCCGGGAAACGTGAAATCTCACCCAAATGGGGTCCAAATGAGTTGAAATTAAAACCATATGATCTAGGAATGTTAATGGACATTCTAGGGTCATAAAACTACAATTTGGAAACACTAATTTCATCAGAAATCACAAGAATCACAACCTATTCTATGAAGAACACAAGTAGACCTAGTTCAGGACATACCTCCACTAAATCGTCGAATACTCTCGATATACAAAACCAAATTTGGGGATTTTGGTGTCAAAAGAAAGCTAACTCGATCATGAATCCAACCATATACTATATGCTACATTAAGATCAAGTTATATGACTCAAAATGAGCCCGTAATCAAGCTCTGGCTTAAGGAATTCTATATGAAACATGTTCTAGATATATTTTTACAAAACTTCGAAATTCATGATGCATGCTCAATGGAATTTGGGGCTTCCTAAGTTAAATGAAAGATAATAACATGCTGATTACTTCATGTGAATTAATTAAAGTTTGGTTGTTAGATCCTACCTCAAATCGGAGAGAGAAAACTCGAAACCCTAGGATGAAGAACACTTGGACAGCACCTCACAAAAAGCTCGATTTCTCCACGGATACCTAATGAAAATTGGGACTTTTGCCACCAATGGATAGAGCTCGATGAGAGGAACAATTTGCTATACTCATGATCAAGATTTGGTTGAGAATTCCTACCTCAATCGATGGATCAAAGAAGGATGAAGAGAAGCCAACGGCCTACTGACCCACCTCCACAAATCGAACTAGATCTCTCCAGATCCGAAATTTCAGCGAACCCCACAGCAGCCAAATGAAAGAAGACCCGTAGGGCTTCATTTTGATAGCTCATAGAGCTTCTGGAGCCTTCGGAATTGGGATTATTTGCTGCTGTAAGCCGCGTGCTTAGAAACGGCGCCGAAATCCTAGACTTGACCAAACTATGTCGGCAGCACGTTTTGGGGCTAAGTTTACCTCAAATTGATTGAGGGTAAATGTTCCTTACATTGTGGCCTTCCATTTGCCCCTGATTTCAGATCATTTGGTTGAGTAATCAGGTCGAATTTCGCGTTTTAATCTAAGGGTTAGGTATGAGTCAAAAGTGTGCACATTTGGGTTTGAATTCTAAATAGATCTTACCACGGATTTACCATGACTTAAAGCCAGAAGGAAAAGTTGTTATCTACATCAATCTTAATCTATTTACTATTTTTACAGATTTTTCTGAGGTAGTCGAATTTTTACTTATACTATTCCGTAATTAATTAAATGTTAAGTTCGGAAGACTAAGTTCACTAATTCCGGCGTAATAAATGATTTTCTTAGGCTTAAATGTAGAAGACAAAGTTGCTAAACAAAATTAATTCTACAAGATGTGATTTTTGGAGATTTTTAGAAAATAGTTAAAAAAATGACTTATTCTATTAATTAATTAATTAATCTAATTAATTTGGATAATTCTCATTAATTCGAATAACTTCAAATAAATTCTAAATAATTGCAAATAACTTTCTAAATAAATTTCTAAAGAATTTGGGGTCTTACACCCTCCCCTACTTAAAGAAATTTGGTCCTCCAAATTCACTGCACTAAAACTGAGAGTAGAAAAAGATCACTCACCTAGAATAGATCGGGATACCGCTTTCGCATAGTCTCTTCAGATTCCCATGTAGCTTCTTCGGTCCCACGCCGACTCCACTGAATCTTGACTATCGGTATCGAACGGTTCCGGAGTTGCTGTTGCTTCCGGTCCAGAATCTTGACAGGTCTCTCCTCATAGGTCAAATCTTCCTTCAGTTCAAAATCCACTTGCTGAATGATATGAGTGGAATCGTACACATATTTCCGTAACATAGACACATGGAAAACATTGTGTACGCCAGACAAATGCGGTGGTAAAGCCAGTCTGTATGCCACCTCTCCCACTCTATCTAGAATCTCGAATGGACCAATGTACCTCGGACTTAGCTTGCCATGAATGCCAAATCTTCGGATCCCTCTCGTCGGAGAGACCTTTAAGAACACATGCTCGCCAACCTGAAATTCCAATGCCCTTCTCCTGTTATCGGCATAACTCTTCTGCCTCGACTGGGCTACTTGTAACCGGTCTCGGATAACACGGATGTTCTGTGATGATTCTGAAACAAGATCTGGTCCAAGCCACTGTTTCTCACCTACCTCGTCCCAACACAACGGGGAACGACAACTTCTCCCATATAGTGCTTCAAAAGGAGCCATCTGAATGCTAGACTGATAGCTGTTATTGTAAGCGAATTCAATTAATGCTAAATGCTCACTCCAATTACCACCGAAATCAATCATGCAAGCTCGCAACATATCTTCCACTATCTGATTGGTTCTTTCAGTCTGTCCATCTGTCTGTGGATGAAAAGCAGTACTGAAATTCAGACGAGTACCCAAAGACTCTTGCAGTCCCTTCCAGAAATGTGAAGTAAATCTGGGGTCTCGATCAGATACTATATTCACTGGAATACCATGCAATCTCACCACTTCCTTTATATACAAAGCAGCCAATATATCAATCGTCCACTTGGACTTAATTGGTAAGAAATGAGCCGACTTTGTCAAACGATCGACAATCACCCATATCGCATCAAATCCACCACGAGTCCTAGGTAGACCCATAATGAAATCCATGCCAATGCTTTCCCACTTCCATTGGGGTATGTCGAGTGGTTTCAATTTCCCTGCTGGTCTGAAATGTTCGGCCTTAACTTGCTGACATACCAAACATCTGCTCACAAAATCTGCAACTTCTCTTTTCATATTCGGCCACCAAAAGGACCTTTTCAAATCTCGGTACATCTTAGTGCCTCCAGAATGAATGGTATATCTGGATCTATGAGCTTCCTCAAGAATCTTGTTCTTTATTGTAGCCTCATCCGGAACACAAGTTCTGCCTTTAAATAATAATCTACCATCATCGGCCAACATGAAGTCAGGTCTACTGCTCAAGTTTCCCTTGATTTCTACCAACTCGGGATCATTTTCTTGCAAGGACTTGATTTCCTTCAACAATTCGGGCTTAAGTTGGATCTGAGCAATCATGACCCGATCATTGTCAATATTGAGATCCAGACTAGATAACTGTTCCAACAATCTCTATTCTTGTAACATGAGACTTGACAGTCTAGCTACCGGCTTCCGGCTTAATGCATCTGCCACAACATTACCTTTGCCAGGATGATACTCAATCGAGAAGTCGAAGTCTTTCAAGTACTCCAACCATCTCCGCTGCCTCATGTTGAGTTCCTTTTGAGAAAATAAATACTTCAAACTCTTATGATCCGAACTGTAAAGGTTTCTCCATACAAGTAATGCCTCCATATCTTCAAAGCAAACACGACTGCAGCAAGTTCCAAATCATGAACAGGATAATTATCTTCGTGCTTCCTCAACTGCCTAGAGGAATAGGCAATCACCTTCCCATGCTGCATGAGTACACAGCCTAAGCCAATACCTGAAGCATCAGTATAAACAATAAATCCTCCTTCACCAGAAGGTAAGGCCAAAACAGGTGCAGTAGTCAAACACTCCTTCAGAGTCTAAAAGCTTCACTGACAATCATCTGACCAATCAAACTTATTCTCCTTGCGGGTTAATCTTGTCATAGGTACTGCAATCTTGGAGAAATCTAGAATAAACCTTCGGTAATAGCCTGCCAGGCCTAGGAAACTTCTAACTTCAGTTGCACTAGTAGGCTGTTCCCAATTCTTCACTGCCTCAATCTTCGAAGGATCAACAGAAATACCTTCCTTGGTGATAATATGTCCGAGAAAGGACACTTCTTGTAGCCAGAACTCACACTTACTGAACTTAGCATATAGCTGATGATCTCTCAACAGTTGCAATGCCATTCTCAGATGCTCAGCATGCTCCTCCTCATTCTTAGAATAAATCAGGATGTCATCAATAAAGACTACGACCCATTGATCAAGATAGGGCCGAAATATGTCGTTCATCAACTGCATGAAAGCCGCTGGTGCATTCGTTAGACCAAAAGGCATAACGACAAACTCAAAATGACCGTACCTGCTGCGGAAAGCTGATTTATAGATATCCTCCTCCTTAATCCGCAACTGGTGATATCCAGATCGAAGATCGATCTTAGAGAAATATTGAGCTCCCGCTATCTGGTCAAATAACTCGTCAATCCTCGGCAAGGGATATTTGTTCTTGATAGTCTGCTGGTTTATTTGCCGATAATCGATGCACAACCTCATCGAACTATCTTTCTTCCTGACGAATAACACAGGGGCTCCCCACGGAGAAGTACTAGGACGAATAAAACCCTTCTCGAGTAATTCCATCAGTTGCTGCTTCAGTTCTCTTAGTTCCGTAGGAGACATACGATAAGGAGCCTTAGAAATAGAAGCTGTGCCAGGAATAAGATCAATGGAAAAGATAACTTCCCGTTCAGGCGGAAGTCCTGGTAATTCCTCTGGAAAGACATCAGGAAAATCTCGGACAACAGGAATGTCCTTAATCTCCATCTGCTGCTCAGGAGTTGTACAGACAAAGGCTAGAAAAGCCTCACACCCATGCCTCAAAAGCTTATCAGCTCGAAGAGCCGAGATGAGCGGTACGGAGTTATGGTGCTTGACTCCCGTAAAAGATACACCAGAATGTCCAGTAAAAGTCACTGAGCTAGAACTACAGTGAACATTGGCCTCATACTTGGCCAACCAATCTGCTCCTAGGATTACATCATAATCCTTCATATCCATGCAGACCAAATCTGCTGGAAAGTTCTGTTCACCAATCATAACCTTACTAGAAGGATAGAAATACTGGATTGTTGATCTAGTGCCAATAGGGGTTGAAATCTCTAACGGAGTATTCATCAAAACAGGTTCCACAGCTAATGACTTAGCAAATCTCCGTGAAATAAAAGAATGTGTTGCACCAGTATCAAAGAGAGCAATTGCGGGCTTATCGATTATAGTAAGGGTACCTTCGACGAGTCCGCCATCATCAGAAATCCCAGTTTCCTCTGCATGTAAAGCTTGAAGCTTGCCTTGTGGTTTCTTGAAGACTAGAGGTTTTGCCGGTGTAGCTTGCTCCGATATGAGAGGGCAATTGGGGATACGGTGCTCCTTGCTTCCACATCGCAAACATGCGCCTTGCTTGCTCCAGCACTCCTCTATCTTGTTACCCGGACGATCACAATAGTTGCACACGCCCTTGAATGGAACAATAGGGCCAGGCTTCTTATCTTCATGCCTCGGCATCTTGCCTTTCCATGATCCGGACCCGCTCCACGAACCAGGTCCACTAATAGGCCTCTTCTTGGTATACCCGGGTTTGACACTCCCGGAACCCGTAGGTAATTCTTTCTTGGTGCCTTTCCCACAGATTCTCTCCGTCATCTCAAGAGTATCCTCCAGAACTTGCGCTTTCCTTACCATCTCGGAATAAGTGGAAATCTCCATCGGTGCCAATTGGTTGATATAATGAAGCTTCAATCCATTGAGAAAGTGCTTCGCCTTCATCTTCTCGGTGGAAATGAGATGTGTAGCATATCGAGAAAGCCGTGCAAATTGAGCCTCATACGCTGCCACGGACAAACCTCGCTGTTTCAAGGCCGCGAACTCTGCCGCTTTCTTCTCTTGCACTCTATCAGAAAAATACTTGCTGTTGAAGAATTCCTCGAACTCTTCCCACATAACTTGCCGATCACCGAGAGTTGCCTTGATAGAATCCCACCAAGTACGTGCATCATGTTCCAGTTGAAATGTGGACAAAAGGACACGCTCCTGGTTGGTGCATTGCATAACTTCAAAGATTCTTCCCATCTCATCTAGCCAGTGCTCGGCTTGGTCGGGGTCAGTCGAACCAGCGAATCTAGGCGGATTCATTCCGCAGAAGTTCCGGTATAGATCACCGGTGCCATGCTGTGCCGCTCCTGCCTGAGCTACTTGCTGAAGGGCCTGAGTAAGGCCTTGAACTGTACACTGCAGGTTCCTCCATTCAGCACGATCAGCTGCCATCTACAAGGGAAATAGATTACTTAGGTTTAATCAAGATAAATAGTTATACGATTAAGAAACGAACTTAACCCAAGTTCTACCCAATCTCACCAGGTCAGGTCTAGACTTTTACAAGGTTAGGGATCTAATGCACCTAGACACGACCAAAACTCGGTACCTGGCAGAGGTAATCGGTCCGAAGACCACTCGCGCAAGTGTGCGACCTTCCCGATAGGCATAGCCTAACGTTCGGACAACACCTTTTGATATACCGATTATTGGGATGCAATGCAAGAAACCTACAACTTAGGAAACCTAGGAATGTGAAACCTAGTGCTCTGATACCAACTAAACTGTCACGCCCCGAACAAGGCGGAAATATCGGGACGTACAGTTAGGGACACGCTAGCAAGAGAGAGAACTAATCTAAATTAATACACAAGTGCTACAAGATGGAAATACTAAATGATCAATAACAAACCACAACTGATACAATAACCTCAAGTTCAACTTAATACAACTGGAATAATCAACCACTAAAACGCAATGACATAACTGAAACTAAATGCTCTCCAAAACACAACTAGAACTGATACACTCAAGACATCACTCATGCCCTTCCCCATCGGTAAGCGCGTCACCTGAAAAGCCTGGAAAGGGGAAAACACAACTATGAGCTGACGCTCAGTAGGAAATAACAGACGGGTATAAGTGATTAACAGTTTAATTATATTTTAAAAATGTCATGCTACGAATGATAAAACACTAAAAAGATAACGATGATAACACGAAACAAAATTCGAAGATCTTGCAAGGTCAAGAAATATACTGAATAGAATGGTAAGACAAGAATACTACAGGAGATAACGATAAGAAGTTGGCCATATCAAGTCAATTCAAGTCATGTCAAGCACGCATGTATTTTCATTTCCACGTCCAAGTAATCAACAAGTAGAGTAACCACAAGTAGAGTATAGAACAGTAAAGAGTGGAAAGTGAAACGTAGTAGCAAGTAAGATAGAGAGTAGTGGAAAGAGTAGTGAGTAGTGGACAGTCCTAGATTTAACACATGACATAGTACTGGTGCCAAATGCCACACCTAGTCATTCACCTCCCCGGGGGTACACGTAGTGTTCGGGCGCTCTTCCCAGGACCAGACCGAGCCCTTATTTGTTTGCCAGTCATTGATTTCTTTTGGATCAAAGATCCCACGAATCTAGACTTCCACAGTTTATGGCCAGAATTCCAAGGTTTAAGCTAAGTAGCAATAACAACATCAAGTAGGGAAGAGATTCATTTCCAGAATTTCAAGGTAAGTATAATCATCAAGGAGATTGAAATCAAGTCACAACAAGAGTTAATCATGCTGCGCTACTGTAAAACAGCAGCAATCAAACAAGCTAATCAACATATTAATCCTAATCACCAAGTTAAGATATCATGCTTAACCATTATCATTTGTATTAGCCAAAGTGCCAACAAGCTAGAACAAGTTATCAAGGTAAAGAACAAGCTCTCGCAGGAGTGAAAAAGAATGCATTAACAGAGATTTAGTTACACCATTAATCATTAATTAAGTGAGTTTCTATTTAATCTTGTATGCATTGAAATGAAGATAGTAAACGGTGTGTTTTTACACTAAGTTTACATGTAGGAACCAATGCAAATTTGAAATCAGGAGGGGTACATGAATAGGTCAAAAGTTCTTCAAAAATATAATTTCAATGGGTCTAAGTTAAACGAGTTGATCCCCCATTGATTCGGATCCATATTCGGTTCGAAAAACGAAGAAAACGGGTTTTCTGGTGTACGGGTCGACCCCTGGGGTCGACCCCTTCAGAAATGGGGTCTGCCAGTTGGGTGGGTCGACCCCTGGGGTCGACCCCCACAAATTCTGCAAGAAGGGTCGACCCCTGGGGCCAATCCAGTGCAATGGGTCGACCCCTGGGGTCGACCCTATGCAGGGCCTGGATGGGTCGACCCCAGGGGTCGACCCTCGCGCCTGGGCCAAATGGGTCGACCCCAGGGGTCGACCCTCGGGCATGCCAAGGCACCCAGAAAACGGGTCGACCCCTGGGGTCGACCCCTGCAAGAACAGCAACGGCTGCTCTTCCGGGAAACGTGAAATCTCACCCAAATGGGGTCCAAATGAGTTGAAATTAAAACCATATGATCTAGGAATGTTAATGGACATTCTAGGGTCATAAAAATACAATTTGGAAACACTAATTTCATCAGAAATCACAAGAATCATAACTTATTCTATGAAGAACACAAGTAGACCTAGTTCAGGACATACCTCCACTAAATCGTCGAATACTCTCGATATACAAAACCAAATTTGGGGATTTTGGTGTCAAAAGAAAGCTAACTCGATCATGAATCCAACCATATACTATATGCTACATTAAGATCAAGTTATATGACTCAAAATGAGCCCGTAATCAAGCTCTGGCTTAAGGAATTCTATATGAAAAATGTTCTAGATATATTTTTACAAAACTTCGAAATTCATGATGCATGCTCAATGGAATTTGGGGCTTTCTAAGTTAAATGAAAGATAATAACATGATGATTACTTCATATGAATTAATTAAAGTTTGGTTGTTAGATCCTACCTCAAATCGGAGAGAGAAAACTTGAAACCCTAGGATGAAGAACACTTGGACAGCACCTCACAAAAAGCTCGATTTCTCCACGGATACCTAATGAAAATTGGGGCTTTTGCCACCAATGGATAGAGCTCGATGAGAGGAACAATTTGCTATACTCATGATCAAGATTTGGTTGAGAATTCCTACCTCAATCGATGGATCAAAGAAGGATGAAGAGAAGCCAACGGCCTACTGACCCACCTCCATAAATCGAACTAGATCTCTCCAGATCCGAAATTTCAGCGAACCCCACAGCAGCCAAATGAAAGAAGACCCGTAGGGATTAATTTTGATAGCTCATAGAGCTTCTGGAGCCTTCGGAATTGGGAGTATTCGCTGCTGTAAGCCGCGTGCTTAGAAACGGCGCCGAAATCCTAGACTTGACCAAACTATGTCGGCAGCACGTTTTGGGGCTAAGTTTACCTCAAATTGATTGAGGGTAAATGTTCCTTACATTGTGGCCTTCTATTTGCCCCTGATTTCAGATCATTTGGTTGAGTAATCAGGTCGAATTTCGCGTTTTAATCTAAGGGTTAGGTATGAGTCAAAAGTGTGCACATTTGGGTTTGAATTCTAAATAGATCTTACCACGGATTTACCATGGCTTAAAGCCAAAAGGAAAAGTTGTTATCTACATCAATCTTAATCTATTTACTATTTTTACAGATTTTTCTGAGGTAGTCGAATTTTTACTTATACTATTCCGTAATTAATTAAATGTTAAGTTCGGAAGACTAAGTTCACTAATTCCGACGTAATAAATGATTTTCTTAGGCTTAAATGTAGAAGACAAAGTTGCTAAACAAAATTAATTCTACAAGATGTGATTTTTGGAGATTTTTAGAAAATAGTTAAAAAATGACTTATTCTATTAATTAATTAATTAATCTAATTAATTTGGATAATTCTCATTAATTCGAATAACTTCAAATAAATTCTAAATAATTGCAAATAACTTTCTAAATAAATTTCTAAAGAATTTGGGGTCTTACAGGTAGTGCTCCTCGGGCTATGACTACCCGGGTAGGAGGGGGAGGGTTGGGGTGTGTAGACCTTTTAAGCTCGGCCTTCATTTCTTCCCAAGTGTTAATCAAGTCTTACCCGCGGATCCTCCTTAAACCCTCAACCATTAGCCAATGAGTTTTGGCTTGCTTGGAGAGGTGCATTTTGGCTAGTCTCAATTTCCTATCTTCGGCCAAGGGGTACCAATCAAAGTATTGGCCCATCGAAAATTCCCAATCTAGATAGAGGCTTGGGTTGTAGTATCCCTCAAAGGTGGGGGTTTTGACTTTCAAAAGCACCAAGAGGTGGTCATCCGGATTTTTCCGGGGGTAACTCTTATCCATTCTTGGTGAAGGCCTACTTCCCTCAAGTTTATCGAGTTGGGCAGTGATATCATCAAGCCGTCCAAAAATGTTCGGCATGGCCTCCATGAGGGAGTTGATGCAATTAACCTTGTTGGCAGCGGGCCTTCCAATGAGTTTGGGATCCATTGGGAGAGGTGAAAGAGTTGGGTGTGATTGGTATGAGGTAGCCATAGGAATGCAGGAGTGATGATGCTCGGGGTGATGGATGCAAATGCCCTAGGACTTGACTTGTGGGAACAAGTCAACGACTTGCTCTGATACCACTTGATGTGACACCACCTTGGGGGTGGCAACCACTCGACCGATGCTTCTTGGACTTATGACTCGCAAGCAACCCAACATACCCGGCGATATCACTTAAGCGGACTCACCCGCGTAACGCACACATGTGCCCGTGGGCAACCCGGTGATGATGGAGAGGGTCCGGGGTGGGACCTTGATGCTCTGGGGGATTTGGAAAGCTTGAGGCTGAACCCCTAAGGGCCCAGGATGCCCAATTTCACGGGCGGCCAGCACGCCAAGGGCGTGGGTTATAGGGTCTCTCTCACAACTCGCTGAGGTGGTCGCTCAATTTGATGGCAATTTAGGACCGGGCACTCCCTCACCGCCGACAGAAATAAGAAGCAATACTAATTAAGCAATGAATGCCAACAAAGAGAAGTGACCAGAAGCTCACCTGATCAGCGTGAATACACCGATCCCGGCCAGAGACGAGGGCGAGCGGGGAGGCGTGGGTATGCACCCGCACGCCACGTCGGTGTCGCTTTGATCTAAAAATTGAAATGAATACACCACTATGCCTCACACAGGAGGGGGTTCTCGGGGTGGGGGTTAAGTGAATTACAACCAAACACTACCTCTGTGTAGAGAGGGGCTATAAGCTGGCCAGGCGGGGAGGAGGAGTGAAGCTAGAAGCCGATGTGCCGAGCTCTGTCGGTGCTGCCAGCTTCTGGAATAGCCGGACAGACAATCGAAGATGGCGCCGCCACGGTCTATGCTGAGCTCAAAAAAGGTCGCAACTGGTGCCGAATCTTTCTGACTTGACCCAGGATGACGCCTGAATTTTCGTGGAATTTCTTGACGATGTCGCTGGCTGGGGAAGGGTCTGGAACAGGGCTGGACCGCTCTGGATCTGGTTGCTCTCAGATTGCCGCTGCTGGAAGACGAAGGCACCACAAGCACTCCTGGGGTTCGATTGATGCGGTACCAGAACCTCTACGATCATGGTCGAGTCTTCTTCGAATGGAGATCAACGAGACCGTTATTGGAGGTCGGAGTTGACTGTGATGACTGGATCAATGGAAGAAGGTCGGATGAGGTTCTGGGGAGCTGACCTTGCGCACCTCGGGGAGAAAAACTGGAATTCTTGACTCCAAGCTCCGAATATTGTTCTGCTTCTTGGATATGGTAGGGGACTTGTAGGAGAAGTCCTCAGCCAAATGGCACCTCAAGAAGCCTAGGGTGCTGGTCGTGGGAGCCTCTGAAAGTCGCTGTTCGCTATCTATCTGGGAGGAAATACGCAGTCTGACGAATATGACTCCTCGAAGCAGCACCGAAGTCGAACGATGACGAGACCACATAGTCTACAAAGCAGCCTCGCCAAGCTTTCCAGTAGTATAAGGTACACCACCTGATGATGTGCGGTGAAGATGTGGCAGCCTCTATAACTCAACCCTTGACTGCTGCCTGCGAACTAGGATGAACAGGGTGGTGATAGGTGATAGGAAATGGGATAGATGGGATGGGAAATGGGGTGGATGGGTGTGGGGTCAACCCCTAGCTGTGAGGGGGTCTGGGAAGGGACAAACCAAGGTGAGGGAGGGGGAGAATGGGGGCTGGAAAGGGGTCTAGCAGGTGGAGGGAGGGAGAGCTGTGAATTTGGGTTGGGAAGGTGAGAGGGAAGGAGAGATCTCTCTCAAGGTTGGAATGTGGCTTAATGGGGGTTGTTAATGGGGGGTCTTGGGGATGGGAAGGGTTGTGTTGGGGAAGGGAAGGGGTGCTTGGGGAGTAGGGAATTCTCCCTTGGGGAATGAGAGAGGTACTTGGGGAAGGGGAGTGGGTGGTTGGTGGTTGGAGAGTGGTGGATTCTATCTTGGGACTAGGGGGGTAATGAGGTGTTGTGGGAAGTTGTGGTGGCTCTTGAATGAGGGGAGGAGAGAGAAGAAATTAGGTGGGAGGGGGAGAAGAGAGAATGGGGGCGCCCCCCCTTAGAGAGAGAGAGAGAGAAGAGAGAGAGAGAGAGAGAAGAAAACTCTACAAAGGAATTATCTATTATATTGATCATCAAAGGTTACAAATGAGAGAGGGGAGAGGGCTATTTATAGACTCCAGACTTTTCATATGACCATACTGACCTTGGACAATTGACACAATGACCAGACAGACCAGGGAGGGGCGCCCCTGGGCCTAGGCCATTGAATTGGGCCCAATAGCAAACCTAATCAACCATAAGAAAGAGAACTTAGGTAAATGATGCACTAACCTAGGTACCAGACTCAAATAAAGGAAAAATTACACAGTTTATGACTCAAATAAAATATAAAAATTACATGACTAGACTCAGAAAAATATGACAAACACAATTACGCATGCCAACGAATAATCCGAGCCTCGAAAATGTGGAGGGGCAAGGGATGCCTCCATCATAGAAAGCATGCATGATGTGGTTGAGTCAGAAGCTGTTCTCCCCCTTACTAAGGAACCGAAACTGCCAGACAATGCAAATTATGTAATCTACTCCCCCTTAATGTGTGAGATGAATTGAGGTGAGGATAGGGTTATGACAAAGGACTGACATGAAAGAAATTAGCAAAGATTGCAGGGACAGCCAAGAGAGTATAAATCATGGCAGAAATAGCAAAGAGAGCATGCAGAAATCAAAGCCATAATGATGCCAATGAGACAATCTTCCCATTTTAGGAAGTGGAGTGGAAAATCATTATCAGACATATAGGATTCAGTCTGATACCAAATGTAAGGATCAGAGATGGTATCAACAAAATCACAGGATTAAAGATAAGTTCAGGTCTTGTCCATAAAGCATCAAGGACTGAGAGTAAAATCTGAACAATCGTATGATCAAAGGCAGTGAGTAGGATCTGAGCACAAAAATTTTTGACTGAGTTTCCAATGAATAGATAAGGCAGGAAGATATTCAATAAGATACCAATTTCATAAATCCAAGTAAAGATTTCATACTCTTCTATTATAAGAACTTATGAATGAGTCTTAATCAACCAGCATGGTTTAAGCATGATGTATACAAAGTTTGTTAATAAAATTCATTACTCATATCTAAAATCAAATTTTAATAAAAACAAACCAACTCCTCATATAACATTCTTGATTAACCTCCTTCCATCGAACTCATCTAATTTTCAATGACTCCTTCAGGAATTATAGGAAGTAGTATAGAGGTTAAACAACTGTGAAACCATTTGATTGTCTAGGGTTATAGCAATTTATCCTTTGCAACAATTTTTAGATATTTTATTTGTTCAAGCAGAAAATTTTATGCTTTCAAATTTTAAGAGCAATCTAGTTCAGTACACACCTTGTCACTAGAGGATATACGTTGATTAGACGCCAATATCCCTAAGCACTTAGTGTGATTAACAATCATGCTTTATAATGAACAGAGTTAACTTGACATCTCATGACATACCTCAACTCATTTCTTTCATGAGTGAGATGTATTTCTCAATGTGCAAGCCATTGCTCTGCCCAATTTTCAATCATTTTTCAGCAGAGTTAACTATGGCACTTCATGACACAGTCCTTTGGACATGGTTTCTCAGTGACCAAAGTCATTGCTCTAACAGCTTTAGACCCTTAGACATTTCAGAAAACTCAGATGTTTAAAGACAATACTCACTTCATGTATCTCAACTAAAGATAGTCATGATTTTCTAAGTTTTCAAAATTCAGAAGGTTTTTCAAAAAGAAATGAAGCAGTCGGTTAAGATTTATTAAAAGAATGATTCAGATATTTTCAAGTCTTTCACATCCAAACTTAATGAATACATTAGACTTAGACCAATTTGATCCTTCAGACTTTCATAAACCTGAATAATAGAAGATTCCTTAAAGAATTGGTTTTCATATTTATGATCAAGATACACAAATTGAAATCTTCTCAATTCTCAGTTCAAGGAAGTTTAAGATCAGACAATGTTCAATAGAAACAACATCAAGGACATGCAATATATGAATTACTCTTGAAGTTCATGCATGTAGTCAAGATGTCCAAGATTTATTAGGGAAGAGCAGATTTCAATGAAACAGCACTGAAAGTTCAAAGATATTCATTCATAGTGTACCAAGAAGAAATCAGATTATGACAGGGATTTTCAGAATTGAAGGAACCAGAATTTCAAGGACTTGAGACTCAATACAAATGGCAGTGAATTCAGAGAGAATGTAGGGACAACAATGAAATGCATTTAATGATGCAAGTTTGCCACTAGCTCCCCCTGACTAAAAACAAATATGTCATGAAACACTAGCTCCCCCTGAATGTATGCATGATCTATCCAGAGAGAGATCTATTTAAATCAAAAAGAGGCATGCATGGGGCTAATGTTTATTCATGCAATGGACACAATATGGCCTTGTTTAACTCCCCCTTTCTATATGCAATGTATGACTAGACTATGAAGGGAGTTATTCTAACCAAATATGCATGAAGCACAAAAAGTTACCTAGGCTGACTCCCCCTATCTATATGCATATATGAATTGGACTCTGAATGTAGCATATGCAGAACATTAGAACCATAAGAAAAATATGTTCATGAAGGTCTAGACTGCTCTATGTGCAAATTTTTGACCAATGGTACTGGGTAGAGGATCTGGTCTAAAGACCACCTCATACATAGTAAGAACTTCCAGACATATTGCATTTGCCCTTTAGTAACTTACCATTTGATATACCATAATGATCATGCATAACAATGCAGTGCAAGTGCAGTCCAATATGCATGACAATTTTGCTGAGCATGTATGTGAACAGATGAAAATAGATGTAGTTGACATATGCAAAACACATGTGGTTCAGATTTTCAGAGTATGACATTCAATTCAGGAAATGCTGTTCACATTCAGATGTCAACATGAATTCAAATTATGTGCAGCAAATGTGATAGTCCCGCATGAAGAAGAATTTATTTCAGATTTATGCATTTTCATGAGGATCGGCATATGCAGGCATGAAAGTATGTTCAGATTAATCAAATTCAAATCATGTGTCATGATAGGCTTCATAATCAACCCTTGGTGCTAGACGAAGAACTTAGGTCTTACGACCACCTCACGCATAGTGTGGATTTCTAGACAGACAAAATCTACCCTTCTCCTGACACCATTTGATATACCAATGGGTTTAATTTAGCCAGTATCAAAAACACATAATGAGAGCAATTTACTTAACACACAAAGAACATGCATAAGAGTGCAGAATGCAGTCCTATGTGCAACTCCAATTTTTGGATGATAGTTTTCTGAACAGATATATATGGGAATGAGCATGTATGCAACTGATTTTCAGTGATTGTGTTAAAGATGCAATATGACACATTCAGGCATTAGACACATGCAGTCCAGATTTTCAGACAAGGTATGCAATTCATTATAAATCTAATATATGCACTGATTGCTCAACATATGCTTATGACAAACAATGCAGATTATCAAATTCAAATGTGAACATGCATGCACTAGATTTTAACTAACAAATCAATCATGATATATATATCTATCTGAAGAAAATTATTGAAAACTCAAATAGCCAAACCTATAAAGTGCAGAATTGGGGTTTTACCATACTCGGGTGCCTTGGCTTATTAACCCATTTTTATTCCTCAGCTCCAAGGCACACCTGCAAAACAAATTCTCATTTTTCATTTCTAGGTACCCAAGATTTCTTGGGTCCTGAACTTTCAGTGGCACCTTTGAAAGGTGTTGTCCACATTTTCTGAGCTTTCAAATCATCAAACAGCATTAAAAAGCAATTGTTCAGAGAATGCCCACCTTGACCACAGTAGTGACATGATAAACTAGATTTTGAATTCTTTTTATGCACATTAGCATTAACATGGAATCTATGTGCATGTTCATGTAAGTTTCTATTTTTATCATGAAATTTTGTCTTTTATTGCCACCAAACACATTCTCTTTTGTAGGGAATCTAGGATATCTAGAATTCACATTCCTTCCCTAGACATGTCAACAGTCCTTGACTGTATGGCCATGCTTCCCACAATTAAAACAGGAAGAATGATTTCTTCTTTTAATGACAGACTAGCACTCACTCGCCAAATGGCCTGGCTTCCAACAGTTGAAGCATGCAAGAGATTTTCTGTTAAAGACATATTTGGTTTTATCAAAATTATTTCTATTTGCAGAGAATTTAACAAACTTAGAATTGAATTTTCTTCCTTGGGCATGCCAACATTAAGCAACAATGTGGCCCATCTTGCCACAGTAAAAACATTGAACCCTCTTTTTCTGAAATGCATGATTTTTATCATGTGATTCCCTAGCATGCATTTTTCTAGCATTCAAATCATCTAGTTCCATTAATCTACATTCATGCATTTGATGACCAACCTTGTGACAATAACGGCATGTTATGAATTTCTTGTGTGCATGTGTGTATGTGGATGATTTATGAACAGCATGCAAAGAGGTAGCAGGAATATTTTTGTTCTTTTCTTTTTGTTTTTCAGTTGTTTTTGAAGTTTTCTGAGCAGTAAACTGAAAAATAGGTTGGTTCAGAGAACTATGAGAATGAGAACTGGAAACAAAGGATGTTTAAATTTTGTTTTGAAAATTCTTTTTATTTGCAGGGTTATATCCCAACCCTTCCTTCTGAAAATTTACTTTCATTCCCAGTAACTTATCCAAATTATCTTGACCTTCAACAAATCTAGACAAGGAATTCTTTAGTTCCTTAATTTCATTTTCCAGAGATGTAATATGTATCTCATAACTTGCAATCTCTTGTTCACTATAATTAACACACTAATTTAGCACCTTGTTTGCAGTTTTATATTTCTCGACTTTATGTTCCAGTTTGAGCTCTTTTTCAACTTGATTTTCATTAACAACACATTTTCCTTTTTCTAGGACAAGAAGCCTCTAAGACATAGCAGTGTTCAACTACTTCAATTCTTCATACCTTTTTTGCATCAATTTCAATTTTTTATTTTCAGACCTTAATTCTTTGATCTGTTCAGCAAGATTTTGATCATTAGACATAGAACTTAGCTATTCAATTAATTCTTCCTCTCTCTGTTCAGTTTCTAAGTTTTTATCCAACATATTTTTGTTATCTTCCCTCAAGGATGCAATTATGTCTTTATCCCATTGGACATCAAACTGGAGAAATTCATTAATTTCTCTTAGAAACAAACACTTATTACAAGCAGCCATGTCAGAACAAGCATTTTCAGATTTGAATTCTTTAATTTGTTTCTTAAGACAATTATTCTCATATTGTAAATTGTCTGCTTCTGCTTTGACAGTGTCCAGATCTTTTACATGTTTTCTCAGTCTGTCATTTTCAGATTTTAATTGTTCTAGTTCTAAATCAATTGAATCAAGGTTGTTTAGTTATTTTATGAAAATTTCATTCTCAATTTTCAGCGTCTCAATATCAACATCCTCAGAGTTGGAGTTAACAGCTTCAAGTAAATTATTTTTCAAGGATTTATTTTTTCTACTTAATCTTTCATACCTTTCTAACAACTCACCATATGCATCCTCTCAGTCATCTAAGGTGAAGTTGTCGAAGGGGTTTACCTGATCATCGTCCTCTTCATCATTTTGATCGTTGCTTCGATCATTGTTGTCAGCCATCATGCATCTGTCTTCACCTGGTTTTGTCTTCTTGGTTGAAGTTGCGGCTGCTTTCAACCTGTCCAGAATTTCTTTTGCAGACCTGCAAGTGGAGACAAAAGGAAAGACACTATGATCAACGACATTTCTCAAGATATTGAGAGCTTTAATATTTTCATTATTTTTCATTCTATGCCTGTCTGTCCATTTGAACACATCTTTGGGCAGTCTATGTGGGCCTTTGGAAATAAGATTCCAAAGGTTTGGATTTACATCATTTGCAAATGTGCACACACTGCCTATCCATGCAGCAAAATCAAAACCATCAAACACAGAAGGATGAGCCATAGATAAATTCAAGAGCGATTAACCAAGAGCTATGAATCAGCACACAAAAGAGCACTTAAGAACAGCAGGATTCACTGCAGATCGTTGGATCTGGTGTACCAGAACCCACTCTGATACCAATTGTTAGAATGGGTGGAACACGGAAAATAGATCTAGAGGGAGGGTGAATGGATCTTTTTGTAAATTTCATTTAATTAAAGCTCTCAAAATCAGATACGTACGAAAATAAGGCTAGCTGATTCAAACAGAACAGAAGTTCAATTGCAACTCACAATCGAACACTTAGCAAGCACACACAACCTAATGTTTTGCTAAGCTCAGGGACCAACACTTCACAACTGTAGATATAAAGAAGATAACACAGAAAAAGATCTTCGAAGAGCAGAAACCTCAACTGATAAGTGAGTGAACGATAGTGATCATTCACTCTCACAAATAGACAATTCACAATATCGAAGGATCAAACAACCATATATCGAGCAAGACACATTCAACCAAACATTCATATCGACCCTGTGAAGGAGGTAGAAGAAATGGACAAACGCACTATCAAACCACTGCACACTGAATTTTTTAGGTGGTTCGGCCAAATACCAGTCTACCTACATCCACCCCTCACTCCAAACCGGAGTGAGGCTTCCCTACCAAAGTAGATGCAGACTCAGTCTGCTACGAATGCTGCCTAACAGCTTGACCCAGAGGAACAATCTCCTCTCTTCTTCTGATGAAATCAGAATGATACTTGAGTAACACCCAATTACTCAAAAATCGGAGGACCAATCCTCCCTTCCTCCAAACCGGAGGGGAACCACTAGTGACACCCCGTCACTAGCAACCGGACACACCGTCTCCCTTCTTCTGCAAATGCAGAAGGGACATGAACAACAACCCACTACTCACCAAAACCCAGAGGATTAAATCCTCTTTTCCTCTGAATCCACAGAGGGAAACCGGGGATCACTCTCCCTTCTCCTGAATCCATAGAAGGAAAACCGATCCCAAACCAGAGAATCGGAAAGCACTAAGGAAATGGAAAAAGAACAAATGAGAAAATAAAAGAGGAAATCAAAAATAGATATAGCTCCAATGACTCTGGATTTGATCCACGAGTCAATACATGAATAGGTCTTCAATATAGCACTGGCTACTTCAATCTCGATCTCTCTCTTCTTATCTTGCTCACTCTCTTTTCTCTTTCTCTGCTCATCACTCTCAGCTCTCCCTTCTTATTCTTCTTCTTTTGGCTCTCTTCTCTGGAGGCTGCTGCTTCTTTTTTTTTTTTCACTCTTTCTTCTGCACACACCTTTCTCTTCCTTTCTTGCTCCTTACTCCTCTTCGAAGGATGAGAGTCTATTTATACAAACCAGAGTATCGGAACCCTTTTGGAAAGAATGATTTTATGCCCTTTTGTTTTTATTGGACCACGTGGTAGAAGAGAGAAGAATATTTCTGACATAGCACCCTCGGATCACGTGTCCGTCAAGGATTGACTTAGGAACACGTGCCTCCTCTCTAGTTCGAGCTCACGTGATTGCCATGAGTTCGGATAGATTTACTTAGCTCCCGATGTTGCCAACTGCTCACTCAATCATTTCATCAAACACCTTACACGGAGGAGTATGCTCAGACCTTCACGGTGCTAGAGAAGAGCACTGACCTTCCTCTGCGCTTGAGAAGGATTGCACCGACCTTCCTTCAGAAGTTGCACCGACTTGTTTATTGAATGAGTAAAGATGCACCGACTTGTTTGTTGAACACCAAGAGATGCACTGACCTTGTAAGCACATGTGCATCGACCTTCATCAGTCCCCAGTTAACTAGCATCAACCTGAGTCTATGCATATGTCAATATGCACCGACCTTATGTGTGTGAGACGAAAGCCTGCACTGACTTATGTGCAGGCACAATGCTACAACTAGCACCGACCTTGGCTGTGTGAAGAACACAACTAGCATCGACCTTGGCTCTCCATATGAATAGTACATGCATCGACTTTGGTTCTGCAGTAACTGAGGTAGCATCGACCTTGGTTGCGTGCAGATTGAAGTAGCATCGACCTTGGCTCTTCATATGAACAGTACATGCATCGAATTTGGTTCTGCAGTAACTGAGGTAGCATCGACCTTGGTTGCGTGCAGATTGAAGTAGCATCGACCTTGGCTCTCCATAGGAACAGTACATGCATTGACCTTTGTTCTGCAGTAACTGAGGTAGCATCGACCTTGCTTCATCAACCACAGAAGCTGCATCGACCTTAGCTGTCAGCTTGCACTGTCTTGGACTTTGACTTGCCAACCAAGACTATTGACAGTTCCATTGACTATGCATTGACCTCATTGACCATGTTGACTTTTCTTGTTGAATGTGCATTGACTTCCGATATTAACTGGCTTTCAACCTGTTCTTTTGAGCATACAGTCACAGACTTTTACACATGAATCAATTGTAATATAAGCAATGGGAACAGGCAATTGCATTAGGTTGATTAACATCAAAAGCAGTGCACCAATGCAACATCAACAGTGTTTGGAATCATTAAACCATATAACTGCAACATCAACACATATGATATCATGCTTAGATGACTCATAGTGTTTGGCATCATCAAAATCACAAGGGTACAACACATACATCACAATGATACCCATAAGTGAAATGTGATGCAATGAATAATGAGCTTCAAAACATATGGATTTTCAAATTTTTTAAGAATACTAAAAGGTAATCTCCTCTCTACACTTTCACTATAGATTCTCGACTATCGGTAGCTTCGCACAACCCCGTTTTTTTTTCTTTTAATGGACTTCACCGTTTGACGTGAGTTTTCTCATATGTCTCAATGGGGATTCCTGGCTACTAGGATTCGTCACGCATTTTAATTTTTCATGTGGATTTTAGTTTCATCGTTTGGCGTGAGTTTTCTCATTTATCTCAATGGGGATTCCCGGCTATTAGGTTCGACATTCCACTTATTGATCATTGTGGGGTAGGCAGCTTTTTCCTCACGATTACTCCTTAATGTCTATGTAAAGATTCAAGTTCCCTTTTAAAGTGTTGGAGAGAATTTCTCAAATCCTTTTCAATTAAAGCCATTAGTTTCATTAAGTACAAAAGTGTGGGGGTAATATTTTGCACGTATAAAATGAATTTGTCAAGACACAGTTATGACTCCCCCTAAATGTATGCAAGGTCGGAATCAAATCCTCCCCCTTAATGTATGATATGAATCACATATGAATAAAATCACTGCATTGTTATTTAGGAAGGAGGTAAAGCCTTAGAATAATCAAGAAAAGGTTTTATAGACTAAATACATGCAAGCATGCAAGGATTTAGGAAACGATCATGCAAGCACTCATGAATCAAGATATGCAGCTTGCAGATGCTAGTATATGCAGAGGTGAATGATTTGCAAAAGCATCAAAGTATGCATGAGACTCATATTCACAATGTATGCAAAATATGTGAATGATATGCAAAGATGTCAATGCAATCTTTTATACAGTCTAGAACATTCAAGCATGAAACTAGTAAATGCATGAGATATAAGTTTCAGTTTGAACATGATATGCCCTACATGCATGAATGTGCAAAATGCATTTTGATGAGCATGTTCAAATGTCTAACTTTCATTTCAGCCTCTCCCTGAAAACTCATACAGAATTTGATAATTGAGCAAGACAAGTGTTTGAAAATCTATTGACAAGAGGAAGATTTTTGAACATGTCAAATAGCTTATCACCATCGTAAAGCAACCACACAAAGTCATTGAGCTTAGACTAAGCCATGATCATTCAAAGACATTTTTGCATTCAAGAGTGAACAATTCCGAAGTTTATAAATTTTTGCCTTGTCGAAACAAGAAAATTTTTCAGATTGAATTTAAAGGCTATGCAAATCAAAGGTAAATTGATTTCATTCAAAATACATGATTCCTCATAAGCCAAACAGCCAAGTTTCTGAATTTTGGTACTTGGCGGAGGTCTTGATCCAAGGATCTAACTATCGCATAGTGTTAGCTTCCTGATAGACTTAATCAGTCATTTCACACAACACCATTTGGTATACCAAACATTCACACTATGAAATCTTGTATGGCTTGTGAAGAGTTCAGAATCATGAAATGAAAAGCATAACAAAATCACATAAGTAAAAACATCAAAACCACCAAGTTTGACAATGAAGATAGGCAAGGTCGGGGTTTTATCAAATGAGTGTGTCTTGTTCCTTTTTATTGGAATCCCTGTATTCTCTATTTACCTCAAGGCACACATGCATCAATCATCAATTTATTTGACAGATTTATGCACCCAAGCCTTCTTGGGTCCCTGGAGGTTAGTAACATTTTTAGCAAACAATTTCTTCATCTTTTTCATTGCCTTCTTGTCATCACTTTCTATGATCCTACAATCCTCAATAACATGTCTATGGTTTTCACAATAAAAATAATGAGGAGGTGCAGTTTTAGCAAAAGATTTCCTTTTATGAGCATAGGAGTTTTCAAAAACATTCCATCTCCTATTTCCAAAAGATCTAGGTCTAGTAAAATTAAACCTAGCATTCATCCTAGAAGCATGAAAGTTATCATTTTTTAAAAACAAACAATTTTTCATAACATGCCCATACTTACCACAATGAAAACAATAAGGAGAAGTAGATCTACCGAATGATTTTTCATTATGAGCATAAGTTTTTCCATAAAACTTTCCCTTATAAGATGAAAACCTCTAAGCATGGAAAGCATATTTATCACTAAATTTTCGCTGAAAATCAGATTTAGCATTCATAGCATGAAGATCATCATTGTGCTTTAAAAAATAATTTTTCATGATATGACCATGCAAACCACAATAGAAATAAGAAGCATTTCTTTATCTTTTGAAAGCATTTTTATCTTCACATGCATGTTGGTCATCTTTCTTCATGACATTACAATCATCCATGACATGGTCATACATATCACAATAAAAGCATTCAACATTCGATTTCATTTTCTGAGATTTATTTTGCATGGAGGATTTTGAGTTAAAACTTTTCATTTTCTCAAAACCATTTTCAAAAGTTTTCTTTTGAGAGATAGGAAGAGGTGCTTTGGAAGTGCTAAGAATGTCGGAAGCATGAACAAATGAAATTTTCAATTTAGATTCAAATGAATTTTTATTCACAGGGGAATATCCAATGCCTTCTCTTTGAAAATTTATTTGACACCAAGCATTTTATCCAAAGTCTCTTTTCCTTTTACAAATCTTGACAAGTCATCTTTTAAGGTTTGCACTTCTTCTTCTAAAACAGATATATGTAATTAAGCACTTGTGATTTCTTCTTCGCATGCACAAACCTTGGCATTCAACATACAATTCACAGATTTGAAGTTTTCATTTTCTTCCATGACTTCCTTGTTTTCAGCATTTATAGAGTTTAATTTTTCTGTTATTTTTTTAAGAATTTTTTCAGTTTCAACAAATTTTGAACTCTTTTCAAGCAACCGTTCATTTTCAAATTTCAACAATGACTTTTCCTTTTCAAGTTTATCAAAACTTTTCAAGCTACTTTCAAGAAGAGAAATCTGAATCAACATGTCACTGTTTTTCTTTTTAAGCTCTTCATTTTCAATCATGATGCTCTTGCTATCAATTTCAGTGTCAAGAAGTTTTTCAAATATTTTTTCATCGTCAGACAATAAATCTAACTTGTTTCTAAGATATTTTTCTGTTTCTTCAAGCAATGAAATTTTAGACAACAAGAGTTTATTTTGTTCACGCAATTCATGACATTCACTTTCAGATGCAAGAGAGGTATTGGATTTTCTAGCCATTTCAAGGTCTTCATTCATACAAGACATCTCATCTGAAAGTAATTCAACTTTAGATTCAAGATATTCATTTTGGTTTTCTAAATTTCTAATTTTTGACTTCATATCTTCAATCTCTGATTTTAGCAATTTGCATTTTTCACATGAAGAATTAGCATGGTCATTTTCACATGGATCAGAAGTATGCTTGATTTCTTCAAGTTTCTTTTTCAGTTTCTTATTTTCATATTTGTATTTCTTACATCTGTCATGCATCTCAACATATGCTAATTGCCATTCCTCAACTGAGAGTTCTTCAGAGTCAGAATTTACCTCATCATTGTTATCTCCATGAGCCATCATGCACGAAGCCCTTGCATCTCCTTCATACTTGCATGTCAACTCATTCCAAACTTCCCTTGCTGACCTGCATGTTGAAATTCATGGAATTACATCAGAGTCTATGCTATTCCTCAGAATGTTTAATGCACTAACATTTATTACATTTTTCTTGATGTGTTTTTCCTTCCATTTGATTTCATTTGGAGGAGTTTATATGGACCATTACATATCACTTTCCACATTTCAGGTTCATAAACTCCAAGATAAGCACACATTTTGTTTCTCCATGAAATGAAATTATGACCATCAAAATGAGGAGGAAGAGAAGACAAACAAATATCAGATATGATTCTCAATGAAACTCGTCGACATGGATCTCTCTATAGGTCGTTAGACCTCAAGAAAATAGATCAGTAGCTCTGATACCAATTGTTGGCCCTAGTAGGCGAGCAGACAAGAAGGGGGGTTGAATTGTCCCCCACGCGATATGGTAAATTTAAAACTAACTTAGCAAGATTAGAGCAACTATCAAATTTAAACTAAGATGAACTGAGATTTGAATCCTAAAAGAATTAGTTCTCTCAACCTTTCCGATCTCACACGATCACCTAGACGGATTTATCAAGCAAGCACGTAGTACGATGCACAGCGGACAAACAAGTAGTGTGTGTATGTAAACAAGATGTGATCTGAAAAAAAGTAATGTGCGTGATCAAGATAAATCTTAAACTGATCTCATGTGACTGTGAATGATGTAGATGATAAGGAAATAATCACACAAATCAAACCACAAGGCACAAGAATTTTTAAGGTGGTTTGGAACCACGACGGGCTCCCTACGTCCACTCCTCACCAAACTGGTGAGGCTTAACTCGCTGGAAAACCAGCACGGGGATGACTCCCCAACACGGAGCGGCGCTCCAACATACACGAGGATAAATCCTCAACACAGAGCCAAGCTCCAACACACACACACGCAGGACAACGCCTGCACACACACGAGGATGCACCCCAACACACACGGAGACGGAGTCTCCAACATGATCCGACGACCTGATCAACAACGCACACACTCGCTGCAACAAACGCAGCACTGTAGACACACGACCGTACGCAAATGGTCACACACACATAGAATATCATTTTAGAAATAAACAAAGCGTTCACAAATAAATCAGTATGCCCCAAATGAACTCTTAAGACTGAAACAAGGAGAATATAGCAAGTGTAAAGTTTCCCCTTCTCTAAATGATCCAGCCCTTCTTTGGTTGTAGACTGATAATTACGATTTTGACGTCTTCTTGTTCCTCTCTTCAAGTCGCTCCTCTTTCTCTTCTTGCACCAGCTTCAGAAATGGCTTGATGGAGATGAAATCCCTTTCTCAAGAGCTCCTTCGTTGCTTTCCCCCTTTTCTTCCCCTACAAGAAAGAAAACATTAGCACATAAGGGTTTCTCCACATGAAATTCGTAGGTCATATGTATGTATATATAAGAGAAATCATAAGACCAATTTAGCCCTTCTAGAACCCTCCAAAAGACCCCCAATCGGTCTACCAAGAACCCAGGGCCATATGAGTAAGTTTAGAGCCCAAATGGATCAATATAGATGGGTTTCGGATGAGATTCGTGAAGCCGGATCCGGAACCCAACAGAATCAGTCGACCGAAATTGAGGGTTGGTCGACCGAACTCTGAAAGATTTTAGACCAGCCAACACTGGGGATTTCGGTCGACCGAAATGCCTAGTGTTGGGTTCTGTACACCCCCTCTTTGTCTTTGATAATGGTTTTGATGATCACAATATATTATGTGGTTTGCGTATGCTGTAAAGTGAAAATACTTAGTGTTAATTTTGGGGAAAATGTCTTGAGATTTTGATGCTCACATGTTGATCTTCTGGTTTGCACTTTGTAGGGTTGAAATGGCCCTGACTGGTTTCAGATAGTACTACACTGGCTTGGTAGGTTTTATACTGCCCATCGCAAGGGTCGACCCCTGGCTCATTGAGCATTGGTTTTCACCTTCTTGCCCAGCTGGTCTCTTAATGGTAAAATTACATACCTTGAGTCTGCCTTACTCTGAGGTATGTTCAGCTGGCCTTTTAGTAATGGGTCATGGGTTGCTTTACCCAAGTTATGATTTGCATTGAAATTTTTCTATTAAATGTCAGTCTCTTGATGAATGATTCAGCATGCCTTACATAATGTGTCCATTGCACTAACCTCGTGCATCATTGCACAGACTTCATTCTTCACTGCACATACTTTGTTCTGTGATTGCACAGACCTTTGGTCAACATTGCACCGACTTGACTCTTCATTGCACAGACTTTGTGCTTCATTATGCATAGGTCCAACCATGGGTTGCACTGACCTTGATAGAATGCATTGAGTGATTTTGATCTGGACTAACATGACATTGTGGCTTCTAAGCATGCAGGTTCATATTATCCACAATGCTTTGGATCCAAGGTAAGAGTTTATGTTTTGATGTATTTCCATGTGGCAAGATAAGGTTTAATTCATATATCATGGTTTTGGGGTTTAATTCATTGCATATCTTTAATTTCTGGATTTCAGTGAGTGGGTCGACCCCTGAGAGTTCCCGAGCCTTCGGGTCTCTCTGTTTTCATGTTGGTTGGATGCATGGGTCGACCCCAAGGGTTGACCCCTGGGAGTTGTTTTTCTCGCCAATATTTTTCTTTCCCTCTGTTCAAACTTGCACCGAGTTCTTCAGGAGTGCACAGACCTTTTTATTTTTTATGTTTTACACAGTGTGCTCAAACCATGTGCTATGTACAGACTCTGTGCTATGCACAAACTCTGTGCAACATCCTATCATTGCACCGACCTTGCACTTGCATCTAAAGCTTGCATCAACTTGCTCCTGTGTGCACTGACCGTACTTAACTGCACCGACCTTGTCTATAGGTCTAATTCACAAAAGTGCACCGACTTTAGCAACTTTGCACTCTTTTGCAAGTTTCACTTTGCACCGACCTTGGAAAGTTGTTAAATGTTTGCACCGACCCTATCCTTTGTAAAACGTGCACCGAGCTTCACTTTGCAATGACCTTGTCTTTGCTAGTTTACATCGACTCCGACTGTCCTGCCTTTTCTTCATATTTGCACTGAGTTTCATATGTGCACCGAGCTGGTCCTTGTTGTTCTTACATATATGCACCGACCCTGTCTTTGTGTTCTACACAAGTGCACCGACTTTGGGCTTAATTCAATTAACATGTTTTTGGGTTGATCGGATTTAATTTGCCTCAAGCGCTGCGGATTGGGTTTCCGGTTCTCACTGAGAACCCATTAATCTAAGATCCGATTGACTTGGTCTTTTACACTATTACCCTTAGGGTTTTTCCTATGATATGGGTGTAACTTTGTTAGGGTTTTTTATGGGCTTCTATGGTCTTTTGTTCTATATCACTGCCCTATTTAAATCATGCGATCTCCATCGGAGGAGACAATCCCGTGTGCTAACATTCTCCATCTGCTTGCAGGAAAAGAAGAAAGAGAGAGGGGAAGAACGTGAAGGAGGGCGTTGCTCACTCAAGGAGGAGGAAGAAGAAGGTGCAGAGGGTGTCGTCCACGAGCCTGAGTCTCGTTTTGGGAGCTATAGCTGCTGCTCTCCACTGTTCGAGATTTTGGGGGTCTGAAACTTCAAGTCCTGCTGCTTCCACTCCAAGGATCTACTTCCAACGCACCCTACCTACTGATTGAAGGGAGTTGTGGGACATTCAAAGGGGAATATATATAAATCTTCTTTCATTTGTCTATGATGTCCCTTTTAACCAAGATATAGTTCTGGAGCATATTGACTCATCTGGTCTTGGTGTGTGCAGGCTTGATTGGAGCTGGGATTTGAACGAACAAACGTTAGATCCTTAAGAAGGACGATCGACTGCTCCAACCAGCTGCGGATAAGACTTTCTCCAACCTAAGCTTCAAGGAAGATCCCCTCACGACGATTGGAGAATCAAGGAGATATTTCTACATCCTCATTATGTTTATCTCCATGAGTGCTTCATAGTCTATCTTCATTTACATACTGATGTGGGCGTTATTATACATCTTGTTGTTGTCTTAAACTCGATATATCATCGTGTGTGGGCGGAGCTGCATCTCCGTGTGGTTTTAGTGTCCGGGGTTGTTCCCCGACGTTGTGTGTGTGTGTGCTATAGTGGTTGCGTGTTGGGGCCAGGCCCCGTGTGTGTATTGCTACGGAAGCAGTGTGTGGTGTTGGGGTTCGTCCCCGTGTTGCTACGTTTCGTAGCGTGGAGTGAAGCCTTACCGGGTTCGGTGAGGGGTGGACGTAGGGAGCCCGTCGTGGTCCCGAACCACCTAAAAATCTCTATGTCTCGTGTGATTACCTGTGTGTTTGTCCAATTCTTCTATCTCCCTTCACAGGTCAACTTGTAGATTTTTATTCACGACACCTCCACACATTGCTACCTCTGTTATCCGTGTTAAGCATAAATTTATCTGTGTTGAGCTTGATTTGTTTGATTAGTTGCATTGTTAATTTGAGTGAGATCGGAATGCTTGAGAGAACTCTTTTAATCTCACATCTGTTTAGGGTAATTAACGCTGTTAGTTTTAATTCCACTATGTTTAGTTAAGACAGTTTTTAAAATCCGCCATCTCCGCAAGGGGACAATTCAACCCCCCTTCTTGTCCGCCATCTCTCTGGGCCAACAATTGGTATCAGAGCCTAGTCTCTGATTTTTTATTAGCGGACCTCACGGTCTAGAAGTAAAGGTCATTTTCATGATGGCTAGCTTGAATTCTATTCCTGTTTTCAATGGTTTTGATTATGCTTCATGGATAGGAAAATTTTGTGTTTGGATTACTAGCTTTGATCCAAAACTCATGAAATTAATCTCTCAAGATCCACATGTCTTACCCAAAAATGAATTAAGGTGGACTGATGAACACAAGAAAATAAATTCGGATAATTTGTTTGTTTTGAATGATCTTAAGGTTGCCTTGGACACTAATCAATTTCCATTTGTTTTGTCTTGTAGGACAGCTAAAGAAATTTGGGACGGGCTGAGCGAAGCCCAAAAAGAAAGTTGCAACAACGGTGACTGCTTAATTGCAAACAATGAAATTGAGCGTCAAAGCGAGGAGAGTTCGAGGGTAAACTCTAACTCCTACTCTGATGATGATGATGAGATTAGCTATGATGAACTTGTGATTGCTTATGATGAACTATTTGAAAAATATAAAATGATAAAATCTGAAAACAAAAGATTGAAAAGGAAGCATGACAACTCTTCATGTGCAAAATGCACCGAGCTTGAAAGGTTAGTTGAGTCTCACATGCTTTATGATGAAGAACTCAAAGAAATGATTGCAGACCTTAGATCTGAAAATAAATCATTGTTGGATAAAATTTTAAAACTTCAACATATGGCAAAAGATAATGAAAATCTGAAAGAATTGAATGGTGCTATATCTAAAAACTTACTTGTCCTTGAAAAAGAAAAATGTATGTCTGTTGACAAATCTGAATGGTTAAGGGAGCTAAGACATGAAATAGAAAGCTTAAAGAACGTGAATGATAAATTCGAATGCAATGAAAGCATGAATAATATAGTTGATGAAAATGTGAGTTTTCAAATGAAAGAACTTGAACACACTTCCATGAACAAAAATTCATTTGACAAACTCCAAAATGAAAATAGTACTTTGTCAATTCAAATTTCATTGCTTGAAAGTAAATTGAGAAGTCTTGAAAAGGTTGAGAAAGGAAAATGTGTGATCATTGATGATTGTGACAAATTACAAATTCTTGAACAAGAAATTGAAAGTCACAAAACTGTTAATTCCTTACTGAATGAGAAAATTGCATCATGTGAAGAAGAGATTGCTAACTCTCATTTGCAAATCTTGAATCTACAAAATAAAATCAAGAGCTTAAATGAATCTTTGTATTCATGTGATAAAGAAAATGAAA
Source organism: Amorphophallus konjac (assembly GCA_022559845.1). Taxonomy (NCBI): domain Eukaryota; kingdom Viridiplantae; phylum Streptophyta; class Magnoliopsida; order Alismatales; family Araceae; genus Amorphophallus; species Amorphophallus konjac. The sequence continues at coordinate 119,947,233 of CM040124.1, forward strand.
AATAAAAAGATGTTGTTGAATGCTCTTATGTGCATGAAAAAATTTTAACTGTTAAACATGATCATGCAACAAGTAAAAGAAGGAATGTTTCATGCTATTATTGTGGATAATATGGTCATGACATGTATGACTGTCTCCTGATGAAATCTGATGATGAACAAGCATTGCAGTCACAAATGAAAATTGTTGATGAGTCCAAAAATCTTGAAAAACCCATAAAGAAAAGATTCAACAATCATTGCTTCTATTGTGGGTTACATGGACATGTTTTTGAAAATTGTTTCACAAAGAAAAATGATGATGAATGGTTTGTCAACAAGAATTTTTCATGTTATTATTGTGGTGAACATGGACACATGATGAATAATTATTTTTTCATGAACAATGATGAAAAATGGTCCATGAGAAGAAAATCTTCTCACTGTTTTTACTATGGCCTGAATGGACACTCAATGGACAATTGTACCATGATGAGGGCCGATGATGAATGGTATGAGAAGAAAAATAAAAAGAACACACTTGCTCATATTAGAACTAACCCCTCGGGACTCAAGATGGCTTGGGTACCCAAATCACCAAAATGAGAATCTATCTTGCAGGGGCGCCTTGAGACCAAAGAAAGTCAATAAATAAAGGACTCTCAACGCGAAAGAAAGAAAATTGTTTATTTTTGAAGATCATTTTGCTTAGGTTCATTTTGAAAAATCTGAGAAGGTAAAATTTGAGCCTTGGTGGAAAATGATTGAATTCAAATAGTTGCATTCATGCACTATTGATTAAGACAACTTCTGAAGTGTTGAGATCTTCAGGTTACATGATTAGCTGATGAAGTTAGCTTTACATTCTCTCTGTTTTACATCTTGAAAATAACAATTCAGTTCCTGAATCCTTCAATTTGAACATAAAAGTTTTCATACTTTTAATCACTTTTTGTAAATAACAATTCACATGTGCATACATAGTTCACTTATGCATACATAGGTGGCATACTTACTTTCATGCACATATCATACACATCTTTGCATACTTGTACATAAAGAAAGTCTTTGATCATATGCTCGGTTACATGCATACACTTACATATCATTGTATACTTCTATACTTGAATGCCATGATTATTCGGTATATAAAATAGTGTTAGTGGAAGGTTAGATTATGTTCAGCCGGAAACTCTCACTACGCGTGAGGTGGTCTTCGGACCTACGTTCTCTGCCAAGTGCCGATAATCAATCTGCTTGAAGTCATTGGAAAATCTATGGTTGAATGCATGTATATACTTTATACAACCACTTTTTGACTCCTTCTATGACTCATCCCTTGCTAAATGAAATTGCATTGATTTATATATGTTTGCTACATGGCATATATTAAGGAGGAGATTTTTTATAACTGTGCATATATTTAGGGGGAGACATTACTGTGATGAGACTAATTCATCTTTTACATTCAATACAATCACCCACACAAAAATGCACCTTTTTGAGATAATGATTAATCTAATAAGGATTACTATTTTCTACTCTACACTTTAGAGGGCTATTGATTCTCTTCATAGAAATCACATGTCTCATGAGGAAAAAGGTGTTTACCCCACCAAAAATTTGTACAAGTGGAACGTGGATCCGAGTAGCCGGGAACCCCCCCTGAAATAAAGGAGGAAACTCACGTCGAAAGGAGAAACTAATCCACATAAAAATAAGTGTGATTTGCCACCGAGTAGCCGGAAAGTGTCCCTGAGACAAAGGATACAACTCGCGCCGAAAAGTGACAAAATTCACAGTTAAGATAAGTGACGGAACTGAGTAACCGAAAAGTGTCCCTGAGATAAAAGATACAACTCGTGTCAAAAGGTTAGTCACACCTTTTTAGTAATTAAAAAATTGGGGTCATACGTAGCTACCAATATTCGAGCATTGTGTATGAAAGTATATGGATGATAAGTTCTTTTTAGTGCTCTTTAGAAAATTTGATTATCCATATTACCTTGGATTTCATTGCTCAATCTTTCACATATACACCTTGGGTTTGATTGTGTGAATGTACCTTATGAATCTGTCAACTTCCATGGTTTATGCAGTACCTTATTTATGTAAGCACGACCTTCTTAGTATTGTACATGCACATCATGTTCTATAATTGATTGCATAATCCTTACACCCGTCCCGAAGGGACTAGCATGAGTCTATATCTTTTTATGCTTGCTTGAGTGTTTGAATGCTTGATCCGTCTTGTTCATAACATACTTCATATCATTCAGATGCATCTTTAGGTTATACTTGTAAATATCAAGTTAAATAACCCATTGTCAGTTGATTTTTGTTCTTGACAATTGGGGGAAAATAATGTGCTTTTTAGCATAATCCATTATGTGCATAACTTAGTCTTACACTCTGCATATAGTTTCTTTATACTACTTGTGCATAATTAGTCATACATATAGCAAAAACTTACAAAAATTGAGCATTTGCATTTATATCACACATCTGCTAATTGGACATAAAATCTCAAGTTCGTGCTTGGTTTTGGTCTCCACACCTTCCCTTGATGGGAGGTTAATTGCTGGGTTCGTGCACCGACTATTCTGTCTCATTCGGTTTAACCATTTCACATTTGTTTACCTCGTCCTCCACTTTTTGATAATGTCAAAGGGGGAGAGAGTTTTGGTGGTCATAATATATTGTCATCATCAAAAAGAGGGAGATTGTTGGGTGTTGTGCACCCCCTCTTTATCTTTGATAATGGTTTTGATGATCACAATATATTGTGTGGTTTGTGTATGCTGTAAAGTGAAAATACATAGTGTTAATTTTATGAAAAATGTCTTGAGGTTTTGATGCTCACATGTTGATCTTCTGGTTTGCACTTTTCAGGGTTGAAATGGCCCTGACTGGTTTCAGATAGTACTACACTGGCTTGGTGGGTTTTATACTGCCCATTGCAAGGGTTGACCCCATGGGTCGACCCCTGGCTCTTTGAGCATTGGTTTTCACCTTGTTGCCCAGCTAGTCTCTTAATGGTAAAATTACGTACCTTGAGTCTGCCTTACTCTGAGGTATGTTCAGCTGGCCTTTTAGTAATGGGTCATGGGTTGCTTTACCCGAGTTAGGATTTGCATTGAAATTTTCCTATTAAATGTCAGTCTCTTGGTGAATGATTCAGCATGCCTTACATAATGTGTCCATTGCACTGACCTCGTGCATCATTGCACAGACTTCATTCTTCACTGCACAGACTTTGTTCTGTGATTGCACAGACCTTTGGTCAACATTGCACCGACTTGACTCTTCATTGCACAGACTTTGTGCTTCATTATGCATAGACCCAACCATGGGTTGCACTGACCTTGATAGAATGCATTGAGTGATTTTGATCTGGACTAACATGACATTGTGGCTTCTAAGCATGCAGGTTCATATTGTCCACAATGCTTTGGATCCAAGGTAAGAGTTTATGTTTGGATGTATTTCCATGTGGCAAGATAAGGTTTAATTCATATATCATGGTTTTGGGGTTTAATTCATTGCATATCTTTAATTTCTGGATTTCAGTGCGTGGGTTGACCCCATGGGTCGACCCCTGAGAGTTCCCGAGCCTTCGGGTCTCTCTATTTTCATGTTGGTTGGTTGCATGGGTCGCCCTCAAGGGTCGACCACTGGGAGTTGTTTTTCTCGCCAATATTTTACTTTCCCTCTGTTCAAACTTGCACCGAGTTCTTCAGATGTGCACGGACCTTTTCATTTTTTGTGTTTTACACAGTGTGCTCAAACCCTGTGCTATGCACAGACTCTGTGCTATGCACAAACTCTGTGCAACATCCTATCATTGCACCGACCTTGCACTTGCATCTAAAGCTTGCACCGACTTGCTCCTGTGTGCACTGACCATACTTAACTGCACCGACCTTGTCTATAGGTCCAATTCACAAAAGTGCACCGACTTTAGCAACTTTGCACTCTTTTGCAAGTTTCACTTTGCACCGACCTTGGCAAGTTGTTAAATGTTTGCACCAACCCTATCCTTTGTAAAACTTGCACCAAGTTTCACTTTGCACCGACCTTGTCTTTGCTGGTTTACACTGACTCCGACTGTCCTGCCTTTTCTTCATATTTGCACCGAGTTTCATATGTGCACCAAGTTGGTCCTTGTTGTTCTTAAATATATGCATCGACCCTGTCTTTGTGCTCTACACAAGTGCACCGACTTTGGGCGTAATTCAATTAACATGTTTTTGGGTTGATCGGATTTAATTTGCCTTGAGCGTTGCGGATTGGGTTTCCGGTTCTCACTGAGAAACCATTAATCTAAGATCTGATTGACTTGGTCTTTTTACACCATTACCCTTAGGGTTTCTCCTATGGTATGGGTGTAACTCTGTTAGGGTTTTTAAAGGGCTTATGTGGTCTTTTGTTCTATATCCCTGCCCTATTTAAATCCTGCGATCTCCATCAGAGGAGACAATCCCGTGTGCTAACATTCTCCATCTGCTTGCTGGAAAAGAAGAAAGAGAGAGAGGAAGAACGTGAAGGAGGGCATTGCTCACTCAAGAAGGAAGAAGAAGAAGCTGTAGATGGCGTCGTCCACGAGCCTGAGTCTTGTTTTGGGAGCTGCAGCTGCTGCTCTCCACTGTTCGAGATTTTGGGTGTCTAAAACTTCAAGTTCGGCTACTTCCACTCCAAGGATCTACTTCCAGCACACCCTACCTACTGATTGAAGGGAGTTGTGGGACATTCAAAGGGGAATATATATAAATCTACTTTCATTTCTTTGTGATGTCCCTTTTAGCAAAGATATAGTTTTGGAGTATATTGACTCATCTATTCTTGGTGTGTGCAGGCTTGATTGGAGCTGGGAATTCAACGAACAAACGTTGGATCCTTAAGAAGGACGATCGACTGCTCCAACCAGCTACGGATAAGACTTTCTCCAACCTAAGCTTCAAGGAAGATCCCCTCATGATGATTGTGATGGGGCAAGTGATACGCGGAAGTAGATCCAAAGGGGGGGTGAATGGATCTTTTACAATCAGATCATCTATTTAACTAGTGAGCAATCAGATCATCTATTTAACTAGTGAGCAAACACTTGGAGCGCACCTAAACATGCATCTAGCTAAGACAGAGTAAACAGACAAACCACTGCATGCATGATTTTTTAGGTGGTTCGATCTCTATCTAGATATCTACGTCCACCCCACACTCAATAGAATGTGGCTTCCGCTGATATACAGCTTAACGGCTGGGCCTCACAGCTTGCCTACATCAGCTGACGAACAGCTTGAACAGCTGGGCATTACAGCTTCACCGACCTGAGGATACCGCACCTCTGCAACCGCTAGGGCTTATAGCTTAACCCATCCAGAGGAATCCTCCTCTGCCCGCTGAGCTTCATAGCTTGCTCTACTGACAGAAAAGCTTGAAAGTAAAGTAAAATGAAAATGGAAAAACAAGATGGAATACAGCTACTAAAAGCTGGAAATGAAACCCGATGGATATCGCTCACACAACTGGCCTGGATTTGATCCAAATACCAGTGAATCAGAGCATCAAAGATTCTCCTCTCGATCTCACTCTCTCTTCAACTCTGCTTTCAATCTTTCTTCACTTTCTTTTCTCTCTAGATCATATATGCTCTCCTTGTTTCAGTTCTCCTGAAGGATTTTAATCATCTTCACAATTCACGATCACGATCTTATCTCTCCAGATGGAGAAATCTTCCTTTTATAGCAGCAGCAGATAGATGGGCGTGTGTCCTCCATGAATTCCCGCCTTAGCGCCTTGACCACGTGGCAGCATTTCATCTCGCTGCTTTACACGTGTCACGATCCTGGCACATCTTCCATTCTTGAGTCACGTGCCCTTATTAGACTCCTCGAACAGAAATCCTGTTAGGTCGGACTTATTACCAGCTTGAATTAATCTGAAGGAAAAGAGAAAAGATGCACCAAGTTAGTTCGAGATTTGAACTAAGCATGTACAGACTTGATGCATATAATGCATTATGCATATAGGAAAGTATGCACAATGAAGATGAATGCACGACATGCCACCGAGATGTGTACAAACTTTTAGTGTGCGTGGGACAGGAGGATGCACCGACTTGCTGTCCCTAGAGTTCAAGCATGACTGCATAATGCACAGATCTAATGAAATGATGCACGAACTTAAATGCTTGTATCAACAAAAGTTGTACAGACTTGTGTCCATGCAGCAACAAGAGTTGCACGGACTTGGTAATGAAGTATGCACTGACTATGTATATGCATGACTCAAAAAGATGCACTGACTATGGATGCAGAATGAACACGGACTATACTGAATTAGCTGCGAGCTGAGCTAATGGATGAATAATGCTTGCACTGACTTGGTCGAGTGTAGCAACATGGGTTGTACATACTTGATAGTGTGCAGCGAAATATTGCACCGGCTTTCAATGTATAGACATCATATGCAATGAACACGCATCGACTTTCAATGTGTAAACAAAGTATGCACAGACTTTGTATACTAAAAGATGAAACTATGCATTGAACCATGTATGTAGAGATTAAATGCAGAACATTTATTTATTCTAATCTCACATGACTCATAGATTGTCATTATCAAAATCAGGGATCCAACAATCTCCCCCTTTTTGATAATGACAACTATAAGTCATGTAAGATTTATTTGCTAACATTCATAACCGAGTTTATCGACAAAATGAACCATGCATTCAACATACTCATGCAATCAACACATTCATGCTTCAACACAACCATGCAACACAACATAGCATTTCTATGTACTTTAAAAAGATACAAAGTAGTGTTTGAATGAAAAATTCTCTTTCAACACTGATTTCACAGCAGAAACTGTCCATCAATCAAGACCACCAGTAAACTGACAAAGCTGTAAAAATGTCTGTCCAAAAAAAAACTGACTGTCCAAAATAAAATTGTCTGTCCAAACTGACTCTGTCCTGTTGCTCTTCATTTACACATTCACATTCATTCTCCCCCTTTGTCATTATCAAAACAGGGAGCTGGGAGAGATCAGTGACCTCGGTAACTCCCCCTATCTCTTGGAAGAGATGCGGAGCTAGAACCAGAGATGGGAAGTCTATTCAGCAAGGAGGTGTAAAGATCTCTGATGGATTCTGACAGCTTATCTAGTTTATGATGCACAATACTCCCCAGTCTGTCCACCAGGGAGGTAGTTGACTCTTGTTTTGTGATAGATTGTTTAACATTCTCTGAGAGGGTTTGCAAATGAGACTGGACAACTTGAAACCGATTTCAGGCTGATTGGCTGCTATCTTGTTCAATGTGCCCTTTATCAGTTCAAGCTCAATTTTAAGATCAAAAGAGTGGCTAAGAATTTGAGTCATCTTGCTGAAAAAGGAGAGTTGGGTATCTTGAATTTTGCTGACCATGTTACCAACTCTATTGTTGATAGCCATAAGAGATTCCAAAATCTCTTGTACTGCTGCATCAGTTCTTTGTTTAGTAGTTAAAAACTCTATCCCTTGAGCTTTTACAATCTTTTCCAGATGTTGCAGTCGGCCTTCTAGTCTGTCGAGTTGAACAGTATTGAACAAAAACTATTTGTGCATCAGTTCATTTTGATCAAGTACAATCTTTGTCAAGTTTGACAACATCTGTGCAATATTAGGTTCAACATTTGTTTTATGTGACCTGGAAGTGGAGGCACTAGAGTCTGGTAACTCAACTTGATACGAATGTAGCTGTTCAGAAGGTGGAGGAGGTAGTATGCCAAGACTAATCACATCTTCAAGATGTGGACCATATTCAGGAGCCTGAGAGAATGACATTCTTGGATAAATTCTGTGATGATGGGCAGGTCCCATAACATATTCTTGTGATTTTTCTTCAGTTGCCCCTGGAGCTGGAGCAATTGGTTACTCGTGTGGAGCTTCTTCGGCAGATGCTTGGGCTCCTTGTGGTACATCCTCCTCTTCATTTACCACAGACTCTACAGTTTCTTCAAAGATCTCTTCAGCAGCTTCTTTCATTATCTGTATGATCATTTCAGCAAGAGACTCTTTTTCACTTTCCTTTTCTTGAGGAATTTCAGTTCTTTCATCTTCTTCGGGAATTTCATTTCTTTCCTCTTCTTCATCTGCCTCTTGTCCTTGCTGGACGTTATGTTGTTTTTGTTCAGATTGTACCCCAAATTTATCAAACAACTAACTTATATTTTGATCCAACTGTTGTCTATTTTGAGTATCTGTTAGATTTGGCTCATGGACTTCTTGCTGCAAGAGAATATCCTTGAGATTCTTCTGAGCAGACTCAGCAGTGGTCTCCTCTTATTGTACAGCAATTGATTGACTTCTTTTATCTGACAAACCCTTATGAATTTTCTTCTTCTTCTTCAAAGGAGCTAAGTCCTGATCATCTGACTCTTCTTGATCCTTTTCTATACTGACCTGAGGCTGTTCACTTTGTTCTAGGGCATTCACTTTACTGCCTTTGGATGATTTTGACCTCAAGTACTTGTTGATAAAATCTAAGTTATAAATGTTCACCTTGGGAATATTCTTTGATGATTCCCCTTCCAGTGGAATTTTCATTTTTTTGAAAATTGCTGTCCGATGAGCAGCATAGGGTAAGTTTCTATTTGACTCCTTGAAGGTGCTCCTTATCTGAAGCATTATAGCTGGTAGATAGATCTTGATACCTTTGAGTAGGCAGAAGAGAATAAATCTTTGAGAATCTGTCACTCTCCCTCTACCTCCGACTTGTGGAGTTATCATTGTTGTAAGAATATGATGAATTAATCTCCTTGGAGGGGAAATTTGCATGCATTGAACTGGGAGAGATACGTCTGTTTCTTTGGATCTTGGGATCTCTGGGCATTTCTGAAATGAGGGAGTAGGCCTCATGCGGGTTTACATCGAATTCACCTTCTACTTCCCCTCCTTCTGGAATATGAAAGACTTTATGTAGAAATTGCCTAGACAAGTCAATTTTTACTCCTCTAACTACAGACTGAACCCTTGACTTTTCAGAGACGCATTTCAAGTTGTAGTAAAATTCAACAACCAATTTAGGATAATGAATCCTATGCTTACTCAAGAATTTCTTCCATTTCTGAAATTTAAAAATCTCTAACACTTCAGGAAATTCAAGAATCATAGGTTCGTCATCAAAATCTACGTACCGTGGGAGCATGACCTTTCCTACTTCCAAAACCACTTCAACCTGTGAAGAAGACATATCAGCTTCTGAATGCTTAGCAGGGACCCCTTCTTCTTCAGAATCATACGTATCGGCTTCTGAACCAGCCTTCTTGCGCCGTTTGGAGGAGGTCATTTCTACCTTTTCTTTCCCTTTTTGTGTCTTTTGTTAAAATACCTCTCTGGGCGAATCTGATGGCAACTTCTCTTCTGAAGTATCCTTCGGCTGTACTGCTATTTCCTTTTTCTTCCTATAGAGTGATTCCTTCTGAACCGATTCAGAGGTGGCTTCCCTTGAATGTGCTACCTTTGACCTCCGCTCAAACCAACGAGTGACACCAATCTGCTGGGCCTGTGGAGGTGGCGGCTGTTGCTATTCTGAGCCATTCTTCTTCCTTTCATTCGTGGCTGACAGAGAAGACATGGTGGAGGCGATGAGAAGAGAAGGAAGAGACGTGAATAAGAAATGTGCGGGATGAGAGGATGGAGGGCTGGAAAAGTAGGCTTGTTGGCTGAGCTTGAGAGAGGGAGACTCGAGAGCGGGACGACGCCTCGTCTTCAAAAAGAGCGTATGATCGGAAAAGCAAGTAGGGTTTCGTATAAATGAGATACAGCCAACTTTACCAATATTCAATGGTTAATACCCAAAATACCCTTTACCTCTAAAACATAAAAAGCCTTCCTACGCAGAAGAGGGATATTCGGAGTATGAGATTATATCTTAAAATATTATTCTCCACAATTTATCCTTATGGGTCAACGGAAGAGAAACAGCTTAATCAAGGAAATAACTCAATCAAAAACACCCTTAATCTTACCAGCGTCTTTCATAAGCCAATAACTGATTGAGAAGCCCAATTTTTATATAGACTTTAAATCAGTATAAATTTAATGAAGGAACCATAGGGTCAACCATATTGATCATAAACTTTTGCACAATTTTGATTGAACATTTCAGTATAACAGCACCTTTTTACTCAAGGAAACATGTTGATCAAACACCAGAATCCCTGGTTACTCAGTGCGATATACCTTTATGTTTCATAAATTTTTGAACAGAGATAGCATTAATTCTCATGACTTAACCTCTGAATTTCTTTGAGACAGATGGCCAGTTTCTCAAATAAAATGCCATTGCTCTGCCAAGATTAATTTTTATTAGATGACGTATTCCCAGGTCCTTTATCAGAATTTTCTTTAGACATGAATTAAGGACCATATAAGCCTTAGATTTCCTATCAGATTGGCTTCTTACTAAAAGCTTTCGGATTTTAGATGCCTTACTGAGCAATTTCCAATTTGAACTATTTCATAACCATTGAGGAATGATTCAGATTAATTGTGATGGCTCTTCAATTAAGATTTAATGTTCATATACTGAAAATCACATCTCAACAAAGGTCAGCAATTTAGTTCTAAGATCAGGGTGATTTCAGTAGTTAATTATTGAAGATAAGTAAAGGTGACATTAATCTGATATTACTCCCCCTGACTTGCATAATTTCTGATCTTATTAGAAGATAGAAGTGGAGAAGAGAAGAAGATACTAAACACGGAGATGTTAGAGAGAGCCACTCATAAACAAGGAAAAGACTAAGGCCAGAAAAGATGAGTCCAAAAGCACAACCTTAGGCACCAATAGCAAATGACCACTCAACTCTTATAAACTAGAAATCTTCCAGAATTGACCTTTCATCTTATATCAGACTTCAAAAACTATATCACAACAGCAGTATCATCCAGCCCGGCAACAACAAAGTGCTGACTGTCTGAGCAGCAAGACATCATTAACTCACACGAACAATTAATCTCTGATATGTTCAGCTCCCCCTCAGAACGAGCAGAGATATCAAACAATCACTATTCGATTTTCTTAAGGTACACATATATGTATGAGTTTGACATAAACATGCAGATGGATACATATACTTATACTCATGAATTTTAAACAAAATGCATCAATTAACAGCATGAAAAAGGTTGATCGACATTGATCACAGTAAATAAGCAATCTAGTCATGCATGCATACTAATGAAAGAGAAAAACAAGATAGACCAGAGAAGAGAGTGGGGTTGACTGACCTTTGTGTGCCTTGATATTATTATCCCTTTTATTTCCTTCTTCAAGGCACACCTGCAAGTTAAAATTACTTTGCAGATTTGGGGACCCAAGAGCTCTTGAGTCCTGTTAGTTGAGTAACACCTCTAGCATGTGTATTCCAAGATTTCCAGACCTTTCTATCGTCAAATTCAATGGCATGGCAGTCGTTCATGATATGTCCTATTCTCTCATGATAATGACAATGAATAGCACCATTCAGATTTCTCTTGACAGAATAAACATGAGTATTTTTTGGTTGAACATTTGTTAAAATGTTTCTGCCATGAAAATTAGTGCTTCTTTTCACATGCCAGCATTCAAAGGCACGATGGCCAACTTTACCACACTCAAAACATGCATAAGTATTTCTATTAAAGGCAGCTTTATTCACAGAGGAGTTTTTAGATTTTGAACTACCTTTTCTTCCCAGGGCATCCCAGCAATGGGCTGCAATATGGCCCAACTTCCCACAATGGAAACAATAAATTTTCTTCTTCTAAAATGTATGGTGTTTGTCTTGAGTTTTTCCAACATGAAGTTTCTTAGCAGTCAGCTCATCTAGCTCCATTGTCCTGCACTCATGCATCTAATGACCTAGTTTCCCACAATAATGACATGAAGTGATTCCTATGGGTGCATGTGAGTGAATGGGGGAAATTTTTGTAACATGCACTTGTTCTTGACATTTTTCAAAACCAGATGAAATCTTAACAGCATCAGATGGAGCTTTAGCTTTCCTTTTACTTTCAACCTTTTCTGTTTTACTACATTTTTCAGATTTTTATCTTGATTTTCAGTCCTTTTTGCAGTAAACTAAAAAATAGGTGTAACAGAACAAGAAGCCAAAGAATTTTGATTTTTATCAACAAGATCCTTCTTACCTGTAGGATGATATCCTAACCCTTCCTTTTGAAAATTTGTTTTAACACCGAGGATCTTGTTTAGGTTATCTTTTCCTTGAACAAATTTAGATAGTGAATTTTTAAGATCATGAATTTCAGAATTCAAGGAGGTAATGCTCAATTCATAGCTTGCAATTTCAGTTTCACAGGAAATGATCTGTTGATGCAGTGCATCATTTAGGCTCTTCAGAGTTTCAATTTCATGTACAGGTTTTTGTTCCTTATCAGCATCAACTTCCTTTACGGCACATTTTCCTTTTTCAATAGATATCCATTTTTCTGACATGACAATGTTCAGAACCATTAGCCTTTTGTTTTGATCCTTCAATTTGCAATTCTCTTCAATCAAAATATCTTGATTAATAGCTTTCAGATTTTCAATCAATTGTTGTTCATGCAACTCAAGTTCCGAATTCCTATTCCTCAGATCTTCTATCTCTCCTTTAAGAGACACAACGTGTTGCTCTTGCAGCCTAAGTTCAGATAGGAGATCATTATTTAACATTTTAACAGAATCACATTTATTGCATGAATTTTCACTTATTTTCAGACTGCCTTTTAGGTTGGCATTTTCACATTTCAACTCTCTAATTTCATGCAACATGGCCTTTTTCATCTCTTTCATTTCACGTTTATAAGATTTATAACTATCAAGCAAATTATCATGCATCTCAATCAGTTCATCCAATGAATTTTGTTCTAATTCGGAGTTTACCTTTGATGAAAAGTCGTCAGATTGATCACTGCTTTGATCCTTTGTCATAAAGCACTTATGGTTCTCTTCACCATATCTGAGGATCAGCTCATCCATCAACTCCTTAGCATTCCTGCACTTAGTCACGCATGAGACTACATTAGCCTTTATAGCCCCTTTCAACATTTTCAGGGCTTTTCTATTTTCAGTATTCATCAACTCGTGACCAATATTCCAGTCTGACTTATTCACTGGTATATCATAAGGTCCATGTTCAATCAAAATTAGTAGATTTGAATCTACGAAATTCATGTAACCCCTAAACTCTCTATGCCAGTCAGAGAAACACAATCCATCGAATATAGGAACTTCAGGCACAGAGTCCATGACAATTAAATGAGATCCTAGACAATGTACACAATCAATCAAGGCACCCGAAATAGCAGGATCCACTGCAGATCGTTGGATCTGATGAATCAGCGACCTGCTCTGATACCAATTGATGGGGCAGGTGATACGCGGAAGTAGATCCAAAGGGGGGGTGAATGGATCTTTTACAAAAAATTTCCCAAATAAAATTATGAATGAGCTTCCAAGGATTGATTGAAGGATTCACCACCTAAAAAGCCAAGCAATCAGATCATCTATTTAACTAGTGAGCAAACACTTGGAGCGCACCTAAACATGCATCTAGCTAAGACAGAGTAAACAGACAAACCACTGCATGCATGATTTTTTAGGTGGTTCGATCTCTATCCAAAGATCTACGTCCACCCCACACTCAATAGAATGTGACTTCCGCTGATATACAGCTTAACGGCTGGGCCTCACAGCTTGCCTACATCAGCTGACGAACAGCTTGAACAGCTGGGCATTACAGCTTCGCCGACCAGAGGATACCGCAGCTCTACAACCGCTAGGGCTTATAGCTTAACCCATCCAAAGAAATCCTCCTCTGCCCGCTGAGCTTCACAGCTTGCTCTACTGACAGAAAAGCTTGAAAGTAAAGTAAAATGAAAATGGAAAAACAAGTTGGAATATAGCTACTAAAAGCTGGAAATGAAACACGATGGATATCGCTCACACAACTGGCCTGGATTTGATCCAAATACCAGTGAATCAGAGCATCAAAGATTCTCCTCTCGATCTCACTCTCTTCAACTCTGCTTTCAATCTTTCTTCACTTTCTTTTCTCTCTGGATCATATATGCTCTCCTTGTTTCAGTTCTCCTGAAAGATTTTTATCATCTTCATAATTCACGATCACGATCTTATCTCTCCAGATGGAGAAATCTTCCTTTTATAGCAGCAGTAGATAGATGGGCGTGTGTCCTCCATGAATTCCCGCCATAGCGTCTTGACCACGTGGCAGCATTTCATCTCGCTGCTTTACACGTGTCACGATCCTGGCACATCTTCCATTCTTGAGTCACGTGCCCTTCTTAGACTCCTCGAATAGAAATCCTGTCAGGTCAGACTTATTACCATCTTGAATTAATCTGAAGGAAAAGAGAAAAGATGCACTGAGTTAGTTCGAGATTTGAACTAAGCATGTACAGACTTGATGCATATAATGCAGTATGCATATAGGAAAGTATGCACAATGAAGATGAATGCACGGACATGCCACCGAGATGTGTACAGACTTTTGGTGTGCATGGGACAGGAGGATGTACCGACTTGCTATCCCTAGAGTTCAAGCATGATTGAATAATACACAGATCTAATGAAATGATGCACGAACTTAAATACTCGTATCAACAAAAGTTGTACAGACTTGTGTCCATGCAGCAACAAGAGTTGCACGGACTTGGTAACGAAGTATGCACTAACTATGTATATGCATGACTCAAAAAGATGCACTGACTATGGATGCAGAATGAACATGGACTATACTGACTTAGCTGCGAGCTGAGCTAATGGATGAATAATGCTTGCACTGACTTGGTCGAGTGTAGCAACATGGGGTGTACAGACTTGATAGCGTGCAGCGAAAAATTGTACCGGCTTTCAATGTATAGACATCATATGCAATGAACACGCATCGAATTTCAATGCGTAAACAAAGTATGCACAGACTTTGTATACTGAAAGATGAAACTATGCATTGAACCATGTATGTAGAGATTAAATGCAGAACATTTATTTATTGTAATCTCACATGACTCATAGATTGTCATTATCAAAACCAGGGATCCAACAGATTGGAGAATCAAGGAGATATTTCTACATCCTCATTATGTTTATCTCTATGAGTGCTTCATAGTCTATCTTCATTTACATACTGCTGTGGGCGTTATTGTACATCTTCTTGTTGTCTTAAACTTGATATATCATCGTGTGTGGGCGGAGCTGTGTCTCCGTGTGGTTTTAGTGCTCGGGGTTGTTCCCCGACGTTGTGTATGTGTGTGTGCTGCACTGGCAACGTGTTGGGGCCAGGCCCCGTGTGTGTATTACTGTGGAAGCAGCGTGTGTGGTGTTGGGGTTCATCCCCGTGTTGCTATGTTTCGTAGCTGGGAGTGAAGCCTCATCGGGTTCGGTGAGGGGTGGACGTAGGGAGCCCGTCGTGGTCCCGAACCACCTAAAAATCTCTGTGTCTCATGTGATTGCCTGTGTGTTTGTCCATTTCTTCTAACTCCCTTCACAGGTCAACTTGTAGATTTTTATTCACGACACCTCCACACATTGCTACCTCTGTTATCCGTGTTAAGCATAAATTTATCTGTGTTGAGCTTGATTTGTTTGATTAGTTGCATTGTTAATTCGAGTGAGATCGGAAAGCTTGAGAGAACTCTTTTAATCTCACATCTGTTTAGGGCAATTAATGTTGTTAGTTTTAATTCCACTATGTTTAGTTAAGAAAGTTTTTAAAATCCGCCATCTCGACAAGGGGACAATTCAACCCCCCTTCTTGTCCGACATCTCTCTGGGCCAACACCTAGGTCGGTCGACCGAACTCTGCTGCATTTTCTCTAGCCAGCTCTGGCTGAAATGGTCGACCGAAATGTGTACATTGGTCGACCGAAAACCTGCAAAACAGAAAGAATCAAATTAAAACCAAGGGTTTTCATATGCTTTGATGCCACCTTCCATTTGAGCAAAGTCTAGGTGTGACGACCCAAGATCCGGATACCGGGAAGAACCTGATACCATTCGAATCCTGGCCCGCCGTCAACGAGCCGGAAGGGCTCGGAAGGGCTAAAAGGAGTGTGGAGGCACAAAGAAATAGAAAATAATGTGGGACAAATCAAAAATTAACAGAAATAAATATAAAACTACAACAATAGAGTTCAGTCCAACAAAAAGTACAGTTAAAAGTAGTAAAACGTACCACATGCCAAGTGAACACTTGGCCCGGTGAGCTGGCAACTAAGAACCTCATAACAACACCCTCGAACCTCAAGGAAGAACCGCCGCACCTGAAACGCAGGGGTGAGCCTCCTGTCACTAGCTCAGTAGGGATCCCGCGGAACCCCAACTGAGAACAACGGCGGCACGGAAAGTAGTAACTACAAGAACAATAGTAGCAGCAAGAACAGTAACTCGGTGGCTGGTCAAAAATTGGCACTACAACTACTCCTACTGTACCAGGAAAACGCACCCCGATCTCATAGTCGGGGGACTACCGAACCAACGGAAGAACCTCTGGCTATGTCGCCAGAAGAAAATGATCACGACCTCGCAATCGTGAACCTAACACCGTCTAGGGAAAACCCTCGGTGGCGCTCACCAAAAACCCTAGACCTCTACCTCGGGAACACTCCCTGAAGCTATCGGGGGAACCACGTCTCACAGATGGGAAACGAAACCTGAAAATAGGAGAGTCACGTCTCACATGACAGGAGTACCTGCCCACCAGAAGCAAGGCCGGATGTGTCCACTGATGACTTAGATCGCGCCTTAGGTGTCTCCCACCGGCCCAGCGGGAACTGAGACACCGTACTAGTAACCACATAATAAGTGACTAGCTAGGGTCGCGCTCACCAGGGAGGGTCCAACCGCCCCAACCACGTGTGCACACACAGATCGTGCGTCTCTGGTCTGGCCCTCTGACTGGTTTTCCCCTCAGTCGGACTCTGGCTGGTAGACGTGGGGCCCGATGGAAACCAGTCTAAAATCGTCTCTCTGGGGTAGCCTCGCCACCACTCCCTGGTGGGACCAATCGCGTGTCGGAAGGCTACGACCAGTGGGGAGTCACTGATGTGACCACTCTCCGAAGAGAAACTCCAAGAAACACGCACGCACCCTACGTGAAAGTCGAGAAGAACCAAGTGGCGTCGAGCCACTGGACTCTAGACAGTCCTCTAGACTCACTAAATCCAACAGTCCTTGAGTCACAAGACTCGGGGTCAAGACTGCTGTACGCAACGGCACAAGGGCGTCAATCTAGCCTAATCCCTAGGTTTAAAATCACGATAGCACAAATATCGAGGTAGCTCACAAGCCACCGAGACCATTCCCTCGGGAAGGGAACTGAGATGCCTTCCAGCCCCAAGCTGGACAGCTAGACTCACAGTCCAAGGCCATACATATGGCCCACGCGAAAAACACAGAAGCATGATTCCCAAGGCAGCTCACAAGCCACCACGCCGATTCCCCATCCCTGGGAAAAGTGGGAAACCTCCAGCTCCAAGCTGGATGATTGGACTCACAGTCCAAGGCCTTACTCGAGGCCCACACGGGAACCTTCTTCCGCAGAAACCCACGACATGGGGGGGAATCCCACCGCACTCACACCGCTACACGGTGACTGGATCAAGCGTAACACAAAAGTCCAGAACACATGGGGTCACCCGGACCCACCACACCTATGGGCATGCTAATCGAGGTAACACAGTACCTCCAGACACCCCAGCAACATAGACACAGAACTCACGGGGTGTCCGGGACACTCACGAGGCCGAAGGTCAACCATTGGGTCACAACCGGGTCGACCGGAGACTAACACAATGTGAACCCGACATCGCAAGCATGGGGATCACCTAGCGATCCTCTCTTGGGCCGCTACATGACTCTAGCGGCCCAACCTTAGGCCGCCACAGGTAATGTAGCGGTTCAACAATGAGCCGCCACACCCTAGGTCGTGAAAGAACAAGCGGTCCTATATAGGGCCGCCACAGGGCATGTAGCGGGCGTACCTTCGGCCGCCAGACCCCAGAACCTCAAACGGTCAAAAACCAGCGGTCAAAATGCCTCGAAGGCCACGCCGGCAAACTGGGCTTAGCGGTCGGACCTTCGGCCTCCACCTGGGCTCTGGCGGCTCATCGTGCGGCCGCCAGGCCCAACCCATGCACGGAAAGGTTGAAACAATCGAACGGGGACCACCAGAAGGATGTCTAGAAGGACCGCCACACTTCTGAAAAATCGAGAACGGCGGGAAATGCCCCAAAAATCCGATACATGCCCCAACCACCCCCGGGTGATGGGGAAACAAAGGGGAATCCATCCCCAAGCCCCTAGGCATGCATCTAAACCCCCAGATCGACCAAAAACTCCGCGAAACGAGAGATCCGGCTCACTCCCCAAAAATATGGATTTTCCCCAAAAAGCTCAAATAAGCCCGCTCGGCTCACCACGGCCTACAAAACTCGTGGGAAAGGAAGTGCATGAGCTGGGGGTCCATCTCCCTACCTCCACCGAAGATTCGACACGCCGTGGACGCCGATTCATGAAGAAAACTCCACGAAACCCTCATTCTTCCCGAGCTTCCCACGAACCACGTACGCCACCATGGTCACCACGCCGCCGCCGCCGCCGCCGCCGCCGCCGTCGCCGCGTCATCGCCCACCGCCGTCTGCAGCCGGAGGGGAGCACGCCGCCACATCCACGGGAGAGGGGGAGGAGAGGGGGCGCCGGTCGCTCACGGTAGGAAGAAAGGAGGAAGAAGAAGAAAAAGAAAAAGGAAAAGAAAAGGGGGTTATATAGAAAATCTGGATTTTCTGAAAAATATGAAAAAATAGAATAATGTACCCCCGTGATCCTCGGAACACGCTGATCACCGTGGTAACGTCTCGGTGTTGGAGAATGTAACGGTTCACCCTGTACGCTGTTCCAAAGGTCTGACAGACGAAAACACGCGTAAAACCCAAAACACAACCCGAGACCCACAAAGGTGCTCCGAAAATTCCAGAAAAATACCGGCGTGCTCCTCACAACACCATGGACCCAAGGAAACTCACGGGCACACCACCAATGGGTCCAACAATCCGGTAAAAATAGTCTGAAGCTCAAACGGACACAATCTGCAACCCGCGAAAAGTGATCCGAAACCCGCGGATCCAGATCCAAAAAACCCGGGGCATTATAGCCCTCCCCCCTTAAAGAAATTTCATCCTCAAAATTTAGGACAAACACAGGAACATTGGGGAAGAAAGCCTTAACCAACTGACAACGCCATCAGAACCCCAGCACAGAAAACCTCAATCTTTCGAAGACACGAATCCTGAGGGACACAACTAGACTACAATCACGAAGACGCCTCGCTCATCATGCCGCGCACTGGAAATCGGAGTAGGCACGCACCAAAGGACACAGTCCGGCATCACCTCAGTTTTAAAGAAAAACCAAAACAGAGCCTCCATCGGCTCATGCAGTCATCTCAACAGACTGCAACCAGAATATCGGCTCAGCACCCAGAACCACCTCACACTTGGCAAGCTGAAAGCCAGACATATCACTGTGCCAACTCTGTCAGAAGATAAATTCTAACAAAGCCCAGATCCCATCTGGAAAGGCACATCATAGAAACAACCACCAAAGGCCTCACCGATACACGGCTCTCACCAATCTCAATGCGCAACCAGCAGCATCTTCTGTCTGTGAAAGACCATACGCCGGTCGCCGACTGCTCGTCAATGGGAAACCTCCATCGGCCCAACGGGCACGATCCAACTCGTAATAGGCCATCCGCTGACTCACACAGACAATTACCACATCCCGAGCTACACTTCTCTCGGACACCACATCTGATCTCGAGCATCGCGCCAACTCGACCCTCTCGGGGAGCACGATGAAACCAAATGACAAGACTCAGGAGTCTTTGATCATCACCTCACTCGACTCAGACTTATAGGGAAATCCTCCCATGCTGGTCACCAGACCAGGGATAACCACTCCAACGCAAACGTCTCATCAAGGACCACCACTCCGATGCCAATCTCACTTAAAGGCCTCCGCCCACAGGCGTCACTCTTCCGTCTTGTCTCATCAAATCCTTCATCTCAATTAATCCAAGTGGACACCTGCCAATCCCGATTCCGCCCTTACCACAGAGCCACGGGACACCACCGGAATGATTCATGGCACACGTCTCTAGGGGAGGAAAGTGACATCCAATATCACAGCAACCTGGTCGCCAACGCCGTAACCAATGCACACGGGTCCCCAAGCAATATACATCTTACCATGGTCGACTACGAGACTAGCCTTACCAGTCACTCGCAGCTACCAACAGGAACCCAAAATCTCTCAGAGACCACTTCCTCTAGAACACGATCTCCTCCGAGAACACAACTTGCGACACAAGTCGGGCACCAAACCACCGACTCTGACCAACACGACCTCGACCTCCTTCAGGCGACATCCTCAACAACCACTTCCGGGTCTAACACCGATGCCTGACACGGCTTCCATCACAGGAACAGGGTAATCATGTGGCACACTTGCCAACATTTTTCCCAAACATTCCATCCTGCCAGTGCCAAGAACCACAATACCTCGAGCAATGGCACGGCAACAACACATCTCGCACAGAGGAACCAATCCTCCGATGCTCAACGCAAACTCAAGAATCCGCCCGTAGCAACCAACGCTACGATCCTGAACCAGTGGGTCACAGGCCCACCAAGCTTCCGCTATGCACTATAATCCACGCGCACAGCCAAACACGGCAACTCGAGACTCGCCATCTCGACAATCCACAACTCATCTGGTCAAACTCAGAAAATAGGGTGAGGAAAGCTCCATTACCTCGAACCCCAGGCACAGATTCACTCCTAAATCTGGCAATTCTCTACAACTCTACAGGCTCCAAACCACCACGCATCAGAAAATTCCAGCACCAGCCAAGAATGCGAACACCGCCCAACCATCACTCGTTCTTCCGAAATAGTGCCTCCGATACAATCGATGAGTGTCACGTCGGACCACAATCACAGCATCTCTCGATGCACCACCACGCAATTCCTCGAACTTCAACTCAGCACGCCAAGAGTCGCACACGAGCCATAATCGGCAACCGTCGACGCTCATCCTCGAGTCCCGAAACCACCACGGAACCTTCACATCCCAACCAAATCCAAGGCGAACACAACCCATTCGCACACAAGAGCGCAAGAGCAAGACTTACTGGGACACCACAGCCTAATCCTGTCTCAAAATTCGCAAGAACAACCGGGATCGACACGTCATTTCTGACGCCACAGAGCACGACAAGAACATCATGCTCGACAAAATAGCAGCTCACCGAGAAGATTCTCCGCTCACTCGAGCACACTTCTCGATCAGAGTACTCGCTCCGACACCTCAAGCCACAACCTCAACACCTCAGGGGCCGGATAGCCTCAAGCTAAAGTGGCCAAACTCGACAACAGCTCCCTCAGAGCACGCTCACAGCCACTTAACCACAAAGAATCCTTGCCAGCCACCTGGCCTCGCTGCAAACACCTCGAACGCAGCAACACAGCAATGCACCTGTCGGTAACCTCTGCCCAACGCTCGACAACTGGGATCACCACCGATGAGGGAGAAGCTCTCAACCTCGATCCTTAGATCAGACGCCGGCATGAAAGCCGCGAACAAAAACCACCTTAACAGCACCGCGCGGCGCGCTTGAGCTCTCAAGCGATAAAAAAAGCAAATAAAATATGCACTAAATCCTATGCCAGCTGCCGACTATACTGGACCTTATGGACTTTGATCACTGTAATATTTTGAATTCCTATGTACGTCCACAACCACCGCTCTGATACCAGCTGTGACAACCAAAGATCCGGATACTGGGAAGAACCTGATACCATTCGAATCTTGGCCCGCCCCCCACGAGCCGGAAGGGCTCGGAAGGGCTAAAAGGAGTGTGGAGGCACAAAGAAATAGGAAATAATGTGGGACAAATCAACAATTAACAGAAATAAATAAACAACTACAACAACAGAGTCCAGTCCAACAGAAAGTACAGTCTAAAGCAGTAAAATGTACCACGTGCCAAGTGAACACTCGGCCTGACGAGCTGGCAACTAAGAACCTCCGAACAGCACCCTCGAACCTCGAGGAAGAACCACCGCACCTGAAATGCAGGGGTGCGCCTCCTGTCACTGGCTCAGTAGGGATCCTGCGGAACCCCAACTGAGAACAACGATGGCACGGAAAGTGGTAACTACAAGAACAATAGTAGCAGCAGGAACAATAACTCGGTGGTCGGTCAAAACTCAGCACTACAACTACTCCTACTGTACCAGGAAAACGTGCCCCAATCTCACAGTCGGGGGACTATCGAACTAAAGGAAGAACCTCTGGCTACGCCGCCAGAAGAAATGATCACGACCTCGCAGTCGTGAACCTAACACCGTCTAGGGAAAACCCTCGGTGACGCTCACCGAAAACCCTAGACCTCTACCTCGGGAACACTCTCTGAAACTGTCGGGGGAACCACGTCTCGCAGACGGGAAACGAAGCCCAAAAATCAGGGAGTCACGTCTCACGTGACAGGAGTACCTGCCCACCAGAAGCAAGGCCGGATGCATCCACTGACGACTTAGACCGCACCTCAGGTGTCTCCCTCTGGCCCAGCGGGAACTGAGACACCGCACTAGTAACCATAGAACAAGTGACTAGCTGGGGTCGCGCTCATCAGCGCGGGTCCAACCGCCCCCAACCACGTGTGCACACACAGACTATGCGTCTTTGGTCTGGCCCTCTGACTGGTTTTCCCCTCAGCCGGACTCTGGCTGGTAGACGTGGGGCCGGACAAAAACCAGTCTAAAACTATCTCTCTGAGGTAGTCTCACCACCACTCCCTGGTGGGACCACTCGCGTGTCGGAAGGTACGACTAGTGGGGACTCACTGATGTGACCACTCTCCGAAGAGAAACTCCTAGAAACACGCACGCACCCTACGCGAAAGTCGAGAAGAACCAAGTGGCGTCGAGCCACTAGACTCTGGACAGTCCTCTAGACTCACTAAATCCAACGGTCCTTGAGTCACAAGACTCGGGGTCAAGACCGTCGTACCCAACGGCACAAGGCCGTCAATCTAGCCTAATCCCTAGGTTTAAAATAAATATAGCATGAATATCGAGGTAGCTCACAAGCCACCGACACCATTCCCTCGGGAAGGGAACTGAGAAGCCTTCCAGCCCCAGGCTGGACAGCTGGACTCACAGTCCAAGGCAACAAATATGGCCCACGCGGAAAACACAGAAGCATGATTCCCAAGGTAGCTCACAAGCCATCACGCCGATTCCCCATCCCTGGGAAAAGCGGGAACCCTCCAGCTCTAAGCTGGACGACTGGACTTGCAGTCCAAGGCCTTACTTGAGGCCCACACAGGAACCTTCTTCCGTAGAAACCCACGACATGCGGGGAAATCCCACCGCACTCACACCACAACACGGTGACTCGATCAAGCGTAACACAAAAGCCCGGAACACATGGGGTCACCCGGACCCACCACACCTACGGGAATGCTAATCGAGGTAACACGGTACCTCCAGACACCCCAGAAACACTGACACAGAACTCACGTGGTGTCTGGGACACTCATGAGGCCGAAGGTCAACCACTGGGTCACAACCGGGTCGACCGGAGACCAACACAACGCGAACCCGACATCGGAAGCACGGGGACGCCTAGCGGTCCTCTCTTGGGCCGCCACAGGTACTGTAGCGGTTCAACAATGAGCCGCCACACCCTGGGTCGCGAAAGAACAAGCGGTCCTATATAGGGCCGCCATAGGGCATGTAGCGGGCGTACCTTCAGCCGCCAGACCCAAAAACCTCCAACGGTCAAAAACCAGTGGTCAAAACGCCTCGAAGGCCACGCCGGCCAACTGGGCTTAGCGGCCGGATCTTTGGCCGCCACCTGAGCTCTGGCGGCTCATCGTGTGGCCGCCAAGCCCAACCCACGCACGGAAAGGTTGAAACGGTCGAACGGGGACCGCCAGAAGGATGTCTGGAAGGACCGTCACACTTCTGGAAAATCGAGAACGGCAGAAAATGCCCCAAAAATCCGATCCACTCCCCAACCACCCCCAGGTGATGGGGAAACGAAGGAGAATCTATCCCCAAGCCCCTAGGCATGTATCTAAACCCCTGGATCGGCCAAAAATGCCGCGAAACGAGAGATCCGACTCACTCCCCAAAAATATGGATTTTCCCCAAAAAGCTCAAATAAGCTCGCTCGGCTCACCATGGCCTACAAAATTCACGGGAAAGAAGTGCATGAGCTGGGGGTACATCTCCCTACCTCCACCAAAGATTCGACACGCCGTGGACGCCGATCCACGAAGAAAACTCCACGAAACCCTCATTCTTCCCGAGCTTCCCACGAACCACGTACACCACCACGATCACCACGCTGCCACCGCCGTCGCCGCGTCATCGCCCACCGCCGTCTGCAGCCGGAGGGGAGCACGCCGCCGCATCCACGGGAGAGGGGGAGGAGAGGGGGCGCCGGTCGCTCACTGTAGGAAGAAAGGAGGAAGAAAAAGAAAAAGAAAAAGGAATAGAAAAAGGAAAAGAAATGGGGGTTATATAGAAAATCTGGATTTTTTGAAAAATACAAAAAAATAGAATAATATACCCCCGTGATCCTCGGAACACGCTGATCGCTGTGATAACGTCTCGGTGTCGGAGAACGCAACGGTTCACCCTGTACGGGGTTCCGAAGGTCCGATAGACGAAAACACACGTAAAACCCAAAACGCAACCCGGGACCCACAAAGGCGCTCCGAAAATTCCATAAAAATACCGATGTGCTCCTCACAACACCACAGACCCAAGGAAACTCACGGGCACACCACCAATGGGTCCGACAATCCGGTAAAATTAGTCTGAAGCTCAAACGGACACAATTCGTAACCCGCAAAAAGCGATCCGAAACCCGCGGATCCAGATCCAAAAAACCCGGGGCATTACACTAGGTGTCTTGGGAGCCTATAAAGCATTGTAAAACACATTTCCACACCAAGAATCAATTCTACACTTCATATCAAGAGATTAGCTTAGTTCAATACATGCAACCCAATTCCTAACAAACCAAGTTCATCAAGATTAATATATTCAATCCAATACACATAAACCATCAACAGCCCAAATGAAAGAAAATGGTTTGTTTATGGTTTGTTTTGCAAGTTAAACATGTAGTTCAAGCTATAACATAAACAACTCAAAGTCATAGTCTCAAGAGAGGAATTATGTGTCCAAAGCATAAAAGACTTGCATGATTGCAAGTCTATCAAGTGAGCAACTTTAACCAAACCAAGCACTTCAACTTGTATTGTCAAAGCCAAAGAAGTAAAGTAATCATGCTTCCATGCAACATGTATGAGGAATTATATGAATCTCAACAATATTCGAAGCTCAAAAACTCATGAGGAATATTCATATCTTCACTTTGGCTCAATGCATAGCAAGCAAGATCACAATGGCTTTATAGTCCATCCAAGTGACATGAAAATATCATGCAACCATTTTTCATCCAAGATTTGCATGAAAATTTCTACCTATATGACAAGCCTCAAAAGCCTATGTGCAAAATGCATGAAGCACATTGTAAGCCTTAACAATCATGAAAGATATTCATGTAAAAGCAAGCAAAGCTCAGTTTTCCTCAACCATAAAAACAAGAGCTATTAGCCAAGCATTTGACTAATGTAAGAACACCATTCAAATCACATCCATCAAGTTTCAAGTAAATAGATTGAGCATATTTCAAGCCCAAAAATCTCATGTGGAAAATGCATGAAAATACCCAATCAAGACTTTGAAAACCCCTTGATGAAATGCATGAAACATGGATGAGTCAACGCAATGAAATGAGTGGGTCAACTCCATTGAAGAGGAAAAACTACATTGATGCATTCCTTTGAGTTCCATGTGTAAACCATAGATTTTGATACTGGAAGCCATCCTCTAACTCATTAAACAAGTTACAAACATGTTGCTCAATGAAACACACACAAGCACACTCGGTTTGATAAACATGTTGCTCAATGATGCACATACACACAAGCACACTCAGTTTGTTATTATTAAAACCAAACACCAAAATCAACTTGGGGATGCAACATAACCATCGACGTCTATGCTGATAGATGCATATAACAACTTTCAAGATGTTCGATCGTCAGCGTCCAGGCTGACAAACAAAAAATATTCAAGATGTTTAATCGTCGGCATTTGGGCCGGCAGATATCCAAGATATTCAATCGTCGGTATCTAGGCCGATAAATATGCAAAGACATTCCAAGATGTTCAAGATACTCACAGATATCCAAAATATGTTCAAAGATGTTCAACTACCGGTGTCCAGGCCGAAAGATATTTCAAGCTATTCGAAGATGCTTAAAGATGTTCAACTGCCAGCGTTCAGGCCAGCATATGTTCGACAATACCCAAAGATATTCAACTGTTGGCGTCCGCGCTGACAGATGCTCTATGATGATGAAGATGTTCAACCGTTGGCATCCGCGTCGACAGATGTTCGATGATGATAAAGATGTTCAAGATGTTCGATCGTCGGCGTTCGCGCCGACAGATGTTCGAAGATGCTTGATGATGATGAAGATATTCAATCGTTGGTGTCCGCACCGACAAATGTTCGATGATGATGAAGATATTCAACCGTTGGCGTCCGCGCTGATAGATGTTCGATGATGATGAAGATGTTCAACCATTGGCGTCCGCGCCGACAAATGTTCGATGATGATAAAGATGTTCAAGATGTTCGACCGTTGGTGTTCGAGCCGACAGATGTTCGAAGATGCTCTATGATGATGAAGATATTCAACAGTTGGCATCCACGCCGATATATGTTCGATGATGATGAAGATATTCAACCGTTGGCGTCTGCGTCGATAAATGTTTGATGATGATGAAGATGTTCAACCGTTGGCGTCTGTGCCGACAAATGTTCGATGATGATAAAGATGTTCAAGATGTTCGACCGTTGGCGTTCACGCCGACAGATGTTCGATGATGCTCGAGATGTTAAAGATGTTCAACCGTTGGCATTCAGCCCAACATATGTTCAAAGATGTTCAATGATGATGAGGATGTTAAACTGTTGGCGACTGAGCGACAGATGCCCAATCAACTGCCTAGACGTTTCCCCTAAGCCAACAATTACCCTTGGCCCAGACCTTCCGTCTGAGTCAATGATGCAGATAATGACTCTCCTTGGTTAGTACCGATCCCTTGTCCTACCGGGATCCCCCTCGATGTATAAGACTCTTCCTCCCTTACTTCAGCATTGATTTTGTACAAAAAGAAAGAAATAAAGAAAAAAAAAAAGAAGAGAAAAAAAAGAAGAAGAAAAGAAGAAGAAAGAACAGAAAAGAGAAGAAAAAAAGAAAAAACTAATCATCAAAGCCACCGGAGGATATCAACTCATCAAAATCCTACCAGAATTCAAAATCTCTCTTGTCACACCGATGAATAAACCTATGGCCCAGACCTTCCGTCTGAAGCCATGAACAAAAATACCCCTCTACTCTAGATCGGACCTTCCGTCCGACTAGAGAGCCAAAAGACCATTCCACTCTGAGTCGAACCTTTCGCCTGGCTAGAGAACAAAATACCATTTCACTTTGACTCGGACCTTTCGTCCAACCAAAGAACAAAAAGACCCTTGCTTTGACACTAACCCCGTGTCAACGAATAAACCACGTCAGCTTTCGGCACCTTGTCGCAATTGACGAATCAACCTTTGACCTAGACCTTTCATCTAAGTCAGAGAAACCCGAACTCTTTGTGTCAACATAAACCCAATGTTGACGATACCATATGGATTGGCACATGTCTCTCATGCAGGACTAACCCATCTGTCCCACCGTGATGACCAATATAACCCAACGGCTTAGACCTTCTGTCTAAGGTTGGATAAACCTAACTCCTTGCGTCAACATGGACCCAATGCTGACGATCTCATTCTGATTGGCACCTGACTCTCTATCAAAACCAATCACTATAGTTCGCGGCCAAGATCGTTCGCGTGAAGCCGAAGATGTTCTACCCCGATATCAACCTTCTGCTGAACGAGAAGATACACCCGCAGTCCCCGCTCTCTCGTTCCTTGCCCTCAACACCTGCGGGTGGGGGGCATTTGTTGATGCCTAAAAATTAACATCGAGAGTAATGAGCCGCACTAAGCCAAACAAAGGCAATTAAAAGGGGAGATAGCTGAAACAAAAGATGATGATAGGAATGATGTAAGATGAAAATGAAGAAAAGAGATGAAGAAGGGCAAGGGGCCTTTGAGCTGGCCAAGCACCCCCATCCAACATGAATCAGCGCCACCCATAACTGAATCAGCACCCCCTCATGGCCACTTGAACCGACGCGCAAGCAAGCCTCCCTTGACTCCTTGATTCGGCGCGCAAAACCCCCTCAATGCCAAGTGAACCAGCGCGCAAGCCTCCCATGCCCACTGAGTTGGTGCGCCCCCCTCAACCCCATCTGATATGGCGCGGCCCTCTCCTCCTTGAACCGGAATGAGAAACATCCCCACACCCATACGGAACTCTATTGTCCCGCCGGAGCACTTCAGGCGAAGCTTCGAGAAGAAAAGGGAGAAGAAGAAGCCCCATTCGCCGACCTCCGACAGGGCATTTAATGCCAACCCAGTGAGCCATCAAGGAGATCCCTGATTAAAGAAGATCTTCTACATCGACCAATGGATAAAGCCAAGCACTTGCCGGCAGACCAGCTAGAAGATTCATCCGTTCACCTTAGACATCCAAAAATAGAAACCTTCGAACCATTGCGGAAGGACGAACGGCGTGAAAGATGTTGACGTCACCATCAGCCAATCCCAGGAGGGCACCCCACCTATCCTCTGCGCCCCCTACATGCAGGCTCATGATGGCTTCGAGTGGGGTTTGAAGGCCCACACCTCCACTCCTATAAAAGAGAGGCAGGCTCCACTGCTGAAGGGGTTGGAGAATTGAGAGAAAGGTTGGCAAGAAGAGAAGAATAAAAAGGAGAGGGAGAGAGCCCGTCTGTGCACCTGCGTTGCAGAGTGAAGAAAAAGAGAGAGAAGAAGAGAAATGTGAGGTTTAAGGGGGGAAGGAGCCCATGCTCCATTCCCTCCCTCCGATGTATTTCTCCTATTTTTTCTCCTTGCTATGCTTCTTGCTATGGGGTAATCCCTCTTGTATTTGCTTTTCCTTCAATGAATAAAAAGACTTTAAGTCACGCCATGTTATGGCCTCCATCTCGTCCCCTTCTTCTAGTTAAAGTAGTCCTTTTCTGTTCTCATAAATGTATGCTACCGTGCTCGATGGACGCGTGATACCCCCTTTTTTGAGGAGACAATCGGTTGCCCTTTCACTCACACCGATGACTTGTGGGGGCTCCGCCATCTCTCCCAAACTCCTTAGCATCTAGATTTCTCTTTCGTTCGCCGAGGAACTATTATTGGTTTTCTCACGATGATCACTCCGGGTCCCTAGGACTTGCTTCTTCATAAGTATGGTCCCTGGGGAACCCCGCTAGAGAGTGAACAGAAATGGCCAAATGTCGGCACCATAATAAACCTATGTCCCAAGCTTCGGATGCTACTACCCATGGGTCGCCGGAGCCCCCCGTAGGCTAGTCCTCAAGGTTGTGTACCTAACTCAGGTTTCGGGGTAGTTGTTCTCAGCTCACCCACGAATCTTTGAGGCCCTCTCGGATCCCTCCGTGGGCGGGTCTCTCTTTTACACCCTACAAACCTCGGGTCCGGGGGAGGTGCTGCCGAAATTCCGCTAGAAACGTGGCAAACAAAAAAATGCATATCTAAACATTGCTAACCATGAAAATGAGGCTGAGTAAACAAAAAAAAATGAATAAAAGGACCCGTGAAGCATCAAATGCATTGGCATGGACCTCTCATGGACCAAAAATAGGGAATCTCTGCAATTATGAACTTAAGTGTATCTAAACACTCCCCTTCCCTCACACACGTTGAGGCATGACACTACCCTTGGCATAAAGCTGCACAAAAGAGCTCTACAAGCTCCATGCATGCATTAAACCGCATATAAGTTCTCATGCACCCACATGAACATTTCTGATGAACCCCCTGCGTCGACCCCTTGCTTTTCCCGATCAACTCCTCTGCGTCGGCCTCATGTATATCAAATTCATGTGCATTACCTACTGCATCTTCATGAACAAACGCTAAAAATGGGGAGCCCCATGGGCTCATCTCAAACAAAATAGGACAGGTACATCTTGTGCATTAAGTCAGATGCATCATAAGCACAGAGCAAGCCCCACACCTATGCATAATAAACCCCCATCATACTCATGAATATGTATACCCCAAGCACCCAAAAAGATTCATTAATCTACTTTGCTAAACAAAACACTCTAAACACAAAAACAACAAAAAAACCTTTGGCCGGTCTAGGGCGAGTCGACTTGGCTAGGCCCCAAGTCGACTTTCCCTCTCCCCTACCCCTTGTTCTGCTACTGTGAGGGGGGCTTTCCAGCCTTTCTCTCTCTCTCTCTTGCCTTGCACGTCGATTCAATCTCCCATTTAAAAAGGGGGGAGAAGGCGGAGGTGAACCGGCACGCGCGCGAGCGCTTCTCGCGCCGGTTCACTCCCCACATCTCTATCTCCGTGCTCCTCTCTATGTGCTGACTCAACCCCCTCTTCTCCCTCTCTCCTCGGCGTCGATTCACTCTCTTCACCCTCCTCTTGCCTTGCGCCGATTCACCCTTCTCTCTCTCTCCGCCTCTCTCGCCTATGCGCCGGTTCATCCCCTCATCTACCTCTCTCCCCTATTAAAAAAAAGGGGGAAGCAAACAAAGTAAAAAAATGGGAAAAAAATAAAAGAAAACAATAAACAATTTTAACAAAAAATGATGAGTTAGCCACCAAAGTAACAAATGAGCGACTAAATCAAGGATCAAAAGAATAACAAAATGTGACCAAAGAAAATCATGATGACAATAATAAATGGATAATAATATCGATGGTTAGATAAAAATTGCATGCATGCATCTAAATAAAATTAAATAACCAAACAACAAAACAATAAAGTCCACTCCGGAACCCCCGCTTCCTGGACCCGGTGAAAGGAATGTCAATGACGCCCCAGTAAAACGGGTTTGGACCTCGGGGGTCACCCCAATATGGCCATGACCTGATATTGCCTTGGTCCAATAGCTCAATAAGCCCGACCCGTCTCCACCGGGATCTACCCCCGCACTCTCATTAGATTTATCGTACACTCGGCAGACATTTGCTCAGATTTTATCGCCGTCTTCGTCACGCTTTCAACACGGACTTCCGTCCGGATATGAAACGATCGCTAAGCGACCAACATGATTTAAACGTTTACACCTCATGCAAGGGCATTTTAACGTGATTCGAGATTTCACTATCTCATTTATTTCATTGATGCTAATTCTAGGCCATGAGGCCTCTTATCTTGGCGATTAATCAAAGGTTTTCTCCTCGCCGAGGGGATGTAATTAACGTCGTGACCTTTATGGCACAGTGGGTCTCTAGTCCTGACCCGATACCCACCATCGTCTGGTTATGCAGATGGAGCACACCCTTGGCTCCGGACCACCCCAGTCTCAAATCCAGAATCAATTGTCACCTATGTGACTGGCACGCCCATGCACTAAATAAACCGAATAAACAAACAAACAAACGAATAATAAAAAAGGAAGTCCCAAAAGTGCGTCCAACAGCGCCATGAACCTTCTCATTCCTGGAAAGCTGAACGCCAATCATAGCACTAGACCAACTCTGGTCTGAGCATAAACCTTCAACAAATTCTAGATCCAATCCAGAGGAAAAGGGCATATCTCATAATCGGCCACACAAGGCCTCGCTGGCACATGGCTCTCGCCATTCTCAATTCACCACAACCGACATCTTCTGTCTGTGAAAACCCATTCGCCGGTTACCAGCTATTCGTCAACGGGAAACCCTTGCTTGCTCACCGCCTACTTACGTGCTCCTTCACTAAACCCGAAAAGCACATTCCAAATCTCGACAGGCCATCCATTGACTCTTCCACTGGTCATCACTGCATCTCAAGACGATCCTCACTCGGACACCTCATCTGATTCTGATTCTCACGCCAACTCTACCCTCTCAGGGGAGCACGACAAATACCAATTGACGAGATTCCATAATCATTGGTCCACAACAGTACTAGACTTAGACTTACAGGGAAATCCTCCCATGCTGGTCACAGACCAAGGCTCTGTTGTGCATGTGTGGTTCATGCATTATCTTGTTGTTTTTGATTATGTCTAATTATAGTCATTAGTGGTAGATTGATCTTGATCTAACTATGATTCAATATGATAATTGTCATGATTCATTGTTTCATGTTGCCATGACTTTCATGATTCCCCTCACATAAGAATAAATGAACTTTATTGAAAGCTCGCAGAAGAAGGACAATAGCAGAACAATTCTTCAAGGACTGCGTCAACACAGTGAACAGATGGCGTTAATGCACCAAGAATCTCAAGCCAGCCGCTCAAGCTTGCAATAGCAGCTACAACACGTTCTAGGCAGAAATGTCATTGCAAGCAAGGATATTTGTTCGTCCTCTCTCAAGGTGCAAAGGGGTCTACTAGAATAAAGTTACAAGGGTCCAGTTAGAAAAGTCAAGGGTCAAGCATTCAAGTGCCCAACAACTAATGAAGTCGTGACCACAAGCTACGTTGACCTCACCCTGGTTGCGTCAACGTAACACTTATTCCAATCTATTTAACGTCACCCGCCAGCTGAAGGAAATACCGTTGACAAATAAAGCAAAGGCGACAACTCCTAGCGGCTAAGGGTGAAAAATAGCTATTAAGGGTGACAAATAGACAGATAAGGGTGACAAATAGGTGATAGCGGTGTCAAATGGCCCGAAAGGCAATTTGCGCAAAGGATGCGTCGACGCATCAAGGATATCACGTCGACGCTACAAAGTCCAGCCCGCAAGCAGTTCCTAAGAACATGAAGTTGCGTCAACGCACCTCTTCACAGCATCGACGCCATAAAGGCCAGCTCGCCAGTAGTTTCAAGAATCTGTGAAGCTGCGTCGACGACATGTCCATGCTACGTCGACACACCATAAGCTGTTCAAGCATTTCTCTGTCAAATCTGCAACACATTTGAAGATCATCCAGAGGATTAAAATATGAACCGCAAATATCCAAAAACACAGTTTTTAAGGAATAGAGAAGGCTCCTAGGATTGATCACTGTCCCTATCATACTAAGTAATCAGAACAATCTTTTGGACAAGGTTTCTGTCAAGGAAAAGACTCCTTCTCTGTAGTTCTTTCACCTAGAGTAAGCCAGCAGGATTTCAATCTGGAAAGAAAATCTCTCTGGTCAAAGGGACGTCCTTCCCTGTAAGCCAGCTCATGAAAATTAAAGACGTCAGGCACTATTAGTCAAACCTCACTTTCTTATTCCAGCAATTCAAATCGCAAAGCATTGGAAGGAAAGTTTCTACCTCTTGAGTCAGTGGGAAGCCTCCACTAAATATATTGAGATCTACAGAATTACACAAGCTTAAGACTTGTGATCCAATGGCCTAGATTACTTCCTCTAAGATCAAAGGTGCAGATTCAAACCTTGGTCTATAAATATGTTGCCCCTTCCAACTGGGAAGAGTTGGCCGAGCATTGTATCAAGGAGAGATCTTGTTAGCTCGTGCCCAAGGAGCCAAGGAGAGAAAAGAGAAAGAAGAAGAGAGGAAAATAGAGTGAGCGGCCTGAGCATCCATGGAAAACATTTGAGTAGAAAAGAGAAGTGAGCTGAGGAAGCAGAATCCCAACCTTGAAGAGAATGCTTCATGACTCAATCAGAAGCTACAGTTGGCTTTTCAACTCTGATTGATGTTTTCATTTTTTACTTTAAACTCCATATCTTTGTGTGGTTTGCTGTAGTTACAGCAGTGTCTGGTGCTCTGGCTAGAGATCGGAAGTGTTTTTGTTGTACTTGCAGCTTGTTTTTTTCTTTTGTTTGTGTGTGTGTGTGTGTGTGTGTGTGTGTGTGTGTGTGTGTGTGTGTGTGTGTGTGTGTGTGTGTGTGTGTGTGTGTGTGTGTGTGTGTGTGTGTGTGTGTGTGTGTGTGTGTGTGTGTGTGTGTGTGTGTGTGCGTGTGTGTGTGTGTGTGTTGAGGACTTCGTCCTCGTGTGGAAAAGTCTCACCGGTTCGGTGAGGGGTGGATGTAGGTCTGCGGGTTTGCAGACTGAGCCACCTTAAAAACACCTTGTGCAGTGGGGTGTGCCTTGTGTGATTGTCTCCATTTCTTCTATCTCCACTTCACAAGGACTTACAGTTTTATCTTTTATTGTTATATCTGTTGTATGTTCAAACAAGAAGCTTGTCTGGTCAAATAAGTTTTTTTAAGAGGGCATATTTTTTAAGGGATCTATTCACCCCCCCTCTAGATCTGGTTGCACCCATGCTTGGACCCAACAATTGGTATCAAAGCTAAGCTCTGTGTACCTAAGATCCAACGATCTTCAGAGGTGATCCTAGTGTAACTAGTTTTGATTGTTATCGTTGAACAATTTTCAATGAATTCCTTTATATGTTTTAAGTACGCCTTCTGGCTTGGCAAACTATAGAAAGTTAATATTTCGTTGAGCTGCTCAAGGCACTGTTTGTTAATGAAATTATTTCTGAATTGTGATTTATGCCCTTCTTATGGGCTAATCTTTTCAACTGTGATTCAATTATGCATGTGCTTGAATATTCTTTTGTTCATAGTCTATTCTGATTAATTTGAGCATTACATTCTACTTTAATTGAAAATTTATTTGATAAACTATGACTTAAAAAGAACCTGATGATCTGGTATATCAAATGGTGATCAGTAGAAAAATAGACTAAGTCTGCTTGGAGCTCTCACTATGCGTAAGGTGATCTTCGGATCTAAGTTCTCCGCCTAAGACCGGATCTCAGTAAACTTAAAAGTCTGGCTCATGAGGGAAACTATTGTGTCTTCAGATCTGCAAATATGCTCACTGCTAGTTAATCTAAAATGCTTCTATATTGATTTTGATATGGTTTGCCCTCAGTAATCCTTGATACATCTGCTTATATGAAGCCAGAACTGCTTAACCTCTTCCATATCTGACTTTTCTAATTCTTCGTGTTGTTTTTCATGTCACATCTGTCTAATCAAACATCATGCATTGTCCTCCCTACCTTTTATATGGGAGAGACTACAGTTTCTTGTAAAGTTTAAATTGATGGACAAATGCATGACAAATAATGCTTGAATGTGAATATATGAATACTCTGATTTTGATTGAAGCTCATGCTCAAAGATGAGCATTTTTGTTGAAGAACTCTTGAGGGCTGATTCTTGTTTCATAACTCACCTCCTGCTCAGTTCTAAAATCAATGACCCACTTTGTTAAAAGAGGAGGTTGCAGTAAATGTGTGATATTATGTATTTGTTTCAGACAAGTTCAAAAGGTGATTTGTAAAATTTGTTTAGCATGATTCAAACGTGTGCTTCATATCCCTTACAAACCTAAAACCTTGCCTCTTCATTCATTGGGGGAGATAACAATAAAATTCTTGTACCTCGCATATGTGACTTGTCTTTCATCTCTACAAGATTTCAGGTACATATTCTTATTTACATTCATACAAGGGCATGTATGCATACTGCATGCTAAGCATTGGCATTTGAACTCTAGCATGCCCAGCATACTCATCCACATAATACATGACAAGCATAGAATGAAATCTGCATGTTGCACTTACAAATGTATAAGAGATAATGTCTTGAGTGTGCATGCCCTTGAGGTATGCCTTGTGTGTTGCATCCTCCCGAGTGTGCTTGCATGCCATGACTTCATGGTATATCAAACGGTGACTGGAAGGAGGGCAAGTTAAGCTTGCCTAAGAGCTATCACCATGCGTGAGAATGTGCCTCCGCATGGTACAATGAGTCAGCTGTCCATGTTGTCAAAACTCCACTATGTATTCAAATGCTCATGGACATAGATAGGTTTAGTCATATGCATGTCTCCCTTCAGAATCAACTGCATATCATTAGCATCTAAAAACTAAAAAAAAATTATTTGAAATTCATGCATACATTTAGAGGAAGTTAAAATGTCTAAAATTTCCTGCATTCAAGTTGCATGTTTTAATGTTGTTGTTAGAATGCATTTGTGTTGTTTCTAAATTGTAGTAAATGAGATTTTGTTCAAACGAAATAGATGTTTTGACATTTTCTTCTGTTTGTTACCTGTTCGTCGATGCACTGATCGGACTGCGTCGACCCAGCAGTTCAATTTGGTCATATTCTACTCTCTGTTAGAACCTCCTGAGTCGATGCACTAATCAGTATGCATCAACCTATCATCTTAATATGATCAATATTTTTATCTGATGTAAGCTGATCTATAATCCTCTTTGGTCATTCATGCTTATTTGTCTCAAGCCAATCTGGAATGCCCAAATATATGTTCATCACCTTCACTCCATGTCTGGGAAAGCTTGACTTGATTGATCTTGTGAAAATTTGTGAATTGGTATGCAAGAAAGATGAAAACCTTGCAAGTGTAAGAAGCATGAGGCAACTTCTCAATCAAGAAGTCAAGGTACACAGGCCATGCTGAAAGTATGAAATTCTTCAAGGAGAAAAAGAAAAACCTCCATGCAAACAACTCAGGTGCTATCCTTCACAATCATTGTTGAACAAATTCTATTTTGATGACAATAGCATCTGAAATTCTCATATTGTGGATGACATGAAAACTTTGCGGTTTGAATGTATGTGTCTGGGGTCTACATGCATGAAAATAAATTTGCATTGCATCCTTTATCTGTCATAATTCATGTAGTGTCAAATTCAAGGGGAGTCTTCACTATAGTCATTTCTGACCCCTTCAGTGCATCATCATGTCATGACCTTCTGGTATATAAAATGGTCATGTGTGGAAGGACAGATTATGTCGGTCTGAAAGCCATCACTATGCGTGAGGAAAATCCTCCGCCAGGTACTAGAGGTCAACATTCAATTCATCCCAGACTACGTCATATAGAACATCATATGCTGATTTGTTCAGTTTTGCATTCACTACACCTTCGGTACACTTAGACATGAGCATGTTAGTTGAAGTTCAGAAGTTCTTGAAATGAATGGCTACATTAAGGGAGAGGTAAACCTTTCAGTCTAAATGTGTTGAGCAATGCATCTTTTGCATCATGTACATGAACTCATTTGCTGAAATAACTAGGGGGAGTTTGATGTGGTTGATAAATTTGTTTTTCCCAAAAAAAACCATGTGCCTCCTCTGCATGATTCTTATACCAACTGGTTTATTTGGAAATTGTTCATGTTTTCTCTCGAGAATCTATATTTGTGATATGCAGAGATCCAACTGTCATGATTAATGCATCAAATTTTTTGACATGTTAAAATATTATTGATTTAATTTGAATTGAAGTTCCTTACTTGGAATCCTTCTAGTTGGAGATTGAGTCGATCATCTTTTTATTCTATGATTGACCTAACCATGTTCAAAACCTTCATGACTCTATTCTGTTTAGAAGAAAAGGTCGACCTAGTCTGTTGTATAATTATCTTCATCTTCTGTACAGCAGTCTGCCTACAGTCCTTGTGAATTCACATGGCCTCATATGTCTCTGTAACCCACTCACAGATATCTCAGCATTTTTCCTGTCAAACACAACACTCATTATCCTGCTATATCTTTTTGTAATTGCGTAAATCTTGAAGATTCTGTCAATCTATTTTCCTGAATAGTGCGTCGGCTCCATGCACCTACTGCGTCGATGCAACTGTGCGCAATTTGATGAACCATGTTCATTTCTCAAGTTCCTTCTCCTGATTGGAACTGTAATCATTTCTTCCCATGTTCATGATCACTGAGTACCATCTTTTCAATGGGAATTCTTTTGAGCAAATCTGATTGAGTTCATGCATTCAGGGGGAGCTTAAAATCAATATTTTCCTCTTAGAGCTTCCTGCTGATTTCTCAGACCAGAGCTAAACGAATTGATGGTTTTGAGTATATAAACCTTAAATCTGGGTTTAAGGGTCTTGAAAATGACCATCTCAGTGTATAGAATAGACTTAAAATAGACATAAAGAATTGTGTCCTCACTGATGCGCACCGACTAGTGTCGTTAAGAAAGTCGTGCCACAATTTCAAAATGTTCACACTCACTCACTTTAAAAGATTGGAAAATCAAATTATATAGTGGTAAGCGGAGTCGATCCTACGAGGAGGAAAAATCCTTATTTTAACAAGTTGGAAAAACACCTTATGCTTTGAAAATCGAATTTTTGAGTGTGATTAATCTAAGGAAAGATAAATTGCATAAAAACTATTTAAAGAATGTGAGAGGGTTTAAGTAGAGAAATTTGGAGGAGATAGAAAGATAAACATAATTTCATAAAGATCAACTTTATTGCTATGAGAGGTGGCAAGTACAATGTATATGAAAACTAAAATTACAACTTGCAAAATAAAAAAAGAGAAAAGAAATTGTAAGCCAATAGGATGAAGAACGCCGTCAACTCTTTGCCAAGCCTTGGATGAAGATCGCCTCGCCTTGGATGCCGACGCCGTGAGAGGATCAATTGGAAGAGAATCCGCCAAAGGGATGGTGGATGAAATATAGGAGATGGAGATGAAAAAGTGGAGGAAGAAGAATAAAATTAAAACCAAAGCATGTATGTTGTGAAAAGAGAGGAAGAGATGGCTATGATGGGTGATAAAACATAAAACAGTTTTGAAAACAGAGGGTTAGAAGAAGAAGAAATAGATTAAAATTAGAGAGAATTAGACAAAGTAAAAGAAGAGAAAATTGTAGAGGACGTAGATAGGAAGAAGATTGATGAAGAACACAAAGACAGAAAATAAGAGGAAGATGGAGAAAAATGTGATAGAACCGAGAGTGGTCGCGGATGAATAGTGCAGAATTGAATTTTGGAAAATTGATTGTAATTTGAAAACGATTGAGAATTTGAAGAAGTGTTAGAATAAGAATTTGAAGAACTTTTAAAAACCTACAACTTTCATGAAGAACTCAGAAGCAACAGAAGATCAGAAAGGGAAGAAAAATGAGAAATAGCAGAATATTTTAAAACCAGATGAACAGTAAAAACGCATAAACAGATCTTTGGAAAACTGGAAATAACTTTGAAAACTGGAAGAATTAGAGAAAGATGAAGAAGAAGAATTTTTAGAAGATTGGAAAATGAAGAACTTTGATGAAGAACTTAACTGCAAAAGATGAAAGAAAAAGTTTCAAAATAAATCCCTATGGCAGACCTCCAACCTCCCTCTTCATGCATCATCGGCCATGGCATCTATTTATAGGGTATATGAGCATCCACGATCGTGGGTTCCCAGTTTGATCCAAAAACCAATTTCCAACAATGCAACTTGACCCATTAGACTCCTTTCCATCATTAAAGTCCTCCTTTCCATAAAATGTTGCTTAGATAAGAGTAAACATGGAAGAACAGTTCGATCGGGAGCCTACAGTTGCCTTTTCTGGTTCAACTTTGAATAGCGACTTATATTGGGGCGTCCTTTCTTTAAATGACGCCTTAATATAGGGCATCCTTTCCTGAAGTAGCGCCTCTTCACTCGGGCGCCAGTTTCCTTATTTCCTCATTTGCTATTTTCTTTATTTTTCGTAAAATGGGAATTGACGACTGTTCATATGGGCGTTCTTTCAATGATTAGGGACTGCATCTCGGGCGCTAATTCTTTTTTTTTTATTTTTCCACTTCCTTCCTTCAAATGAATTGACGTCTTGTCTTGTGTCACATCTTACTGAGTACGCGCCTTTGAAGCTGTCGTTAATTAAATAGCGCCCTGATCTAGGTCGTTGTTTCCTGAAAATTAAAATATCAATCTATTTAATTCTAAAATAATTGTGTAAATATTTAAATATTTCTCACATGGTCTTTTAAGCTCAAAAAGATGATAAAATGCATGAAGACTCAAATAATGTGTGAGAATGTAATTAATGCTCATGTTGCACAACTTTATCCATTTAATGCTCAAAGATGATGGATGTAATGTAAATTATGATGTAAAATATAGCACTTATCACACCCCCCCAACTTACTCATTGCTAGTCCCTTAGCAATGTAATTAAATCAAAATTAAGGACCAACAAGAGTTCACAAAGACCATACTCTTATATCCAGCTCTCCCTTCATAGAATCAACCAAAGATTAGGAATCCAGAATCATTAATGCTCATACTAGCCTTATATTGAAAATTTAAAGCACATGACTTAAGAATACAAATCAAAATTCAATAGCACTTGTGCATGTGTAATTCCAAATCTGTAGTTAAGACAATTGCATCCCCCATTTGTTATTCTAAGTAAGTACCTTTCAACCCTGCACCTCTTAGATCATAGCATTTAAGCATACTAGCTTTTGTCTGCCTTTTTCTTTTGTCCCTTTGGAACTCTTTTTTTTTCTTCATTTGCACAACCATAATGCTGCACTACCCTTCACCTTTTTGCGCGAACCTCAACACCTCTTAGGTGAAGCAGGCCCGGTTACTCAGATCAGGGGCATTTTTCATGGCGTGATCTACCTATGCCTTTGCATTTTCTTTTCTTTTTTCTATAAAACTTGGCAGAAAGCTTTTTCTTGAAATACATCTCCTCCTCAAGAAATGCAGAGTATCAGATACGGTTCCCAAAATAACAGAGGGCTTATCTTATTTTGCTTCATCAGAGTGCATAGTGAATATTTTTTCTAATAGTGCGCATGAACTTTAAAGAGATTCTTATATCAGTTTTCCATGGCTAGATCGAACTTAATTTTCCTTCAACCTTCTCCCTAGCCTTTTCTAATCCAGAATTACTTTCAATTCAATCATGAAACAATAAAACTCAGTCGAGAATTTCATCTTTTCATTTTCATGCAAATTGCAAGAATTTCATGTAAAACCCCTACCAAATTGTATTATATGCAATGATGAAATTTTTCTCTCCCCCTCTCAACTTAAATGACATTGTCCTCAATGACATGTAAAGTTGAAATGAAAGAACAATGTAATAATGAAGTTTGTTGAGCAAGAAAGAGACAACCTGGTGTGCGGGGCAGAACCTTCTTTGTTGATAATGGCGACAACTTCCTCTCCTTGGCTTGAATCTAACAACTAAAACACACTGAAACAAAAGCATCAAATAACAAAAATCTTGGGTTGCCTCCCAAAAGCGCTAAGTTTTCCTTCTTCAGCCAGACGCAAGAAAAATCTTACTCTGGATCACTTAAAGCAATTGATTCTTTTAACAGCTGCTCACTTTCCACGTAAGGTTTTAATCGTTGACCATTGACAGTGAAAATGTGATCATTTTTAAGATCCAAAATCTTAATAGCACCATGGTCAAAAATTTTAACAATAGTGAATGGTCCATCCCATCTGGATTTTAGCTTACCGGGGAACAAACGCAGCCTTGAATTAAATAGCCAAACCTTTTGATTTTCTTGAAAACTCTTTCTGTGAATGTGTTTATCATGAAATGCTTTGGTTTTAGCTTTGTAAATCCTTACATTTTTATAGGCTTCATTCCTTAATTCCGCCAGTTCATTAATTTGCAAAGATCGTTGGGATCCAGCTTGAGTTAAATCAAAATTAACTTGCTTAATAGCCCAATAAGCTCTATGTTCCAATTCTACGGGTAAGTGGCAGGCTTTACCAAAGATCAAGCGATATGGTGACATACCAATGGGAGTTTTGAAAGCAGTCCTATATGCCCATAATGCATCATCTAGTCTTTCAGACCAGTCTTTTCTATCCGGCCTAACTGTTTTATGCAGAATGTTTTTAATCTCCCTATTAGAAACTTCAACCTACCACTAGTTTGGGGATGATAGGGCGTAGCAAGCTTGTGAGTGATACCATACTTACGAAGTAAAGCTCGGAATTGAAAATGAGTGAAATGAGAACCCCCATCACTAATTATAGCCCTAGGATAACCAAACCTAGAAAAGATATTCTTCTTCACAAATTTCATAACCACCTTATGGTCATTTGTCCTAGTAGCATTGGCTTCAATCCATTTGGAAACATAATCGACCGCCACCAAGATATATTCATTACCGAATGAAGATGGAAACGGTCCCATAAAATCTATTCCCCATACATCAAAAATTTCAACCATCAAAATGGGATTTAGCGGCATCATATCTTTCTTCGAATTATTGCCCACGGCTTGACATCTCAAACAAGATTTAGAAAATTCATAAGCATCCTTAAATAACGTGGGCCAATAAAATCCACTTTGTAGCACCTTTGCCGCTGTCTTCTTTCCAGAGAAGTGTCCCCCACAAGCTAAATTATGAAAAAAATTCAATACTGGTTGCTGTTCTTCCTTAGGGACACATCTTCTAATGATCTGTTCGGGACCCATATGAAACAGCTTAGGGTCCTCCCAGCAATAGTGTTTTACCTTAGAAAAGAAGTGATCCTTCTCCTGTCTAGTCCACCCTCCCGGGATCTGACCTACTGCCAGGTAGTTGACAATATTCGCATACCAAGGAGTTGAAGAATGAGAGATGGAAAGAATCTGCTCATCGGGAAAAGAATCAGACATTGGAGTACTTTCAGGGATCACTATCCTGGATAAATGATCAGCAACTACATTGGCCAACCCCTTCTTGTCTCTAATTTCTAAATCAAACTCTTGTAACAATAAAATCCAACGAATGAGACGGGGCTTAGCATC
This sequence comes from Amorphophallus konjac, assembly GCA_022559845.1. Classification (NCBI taxonomy): domain Eukaryota; kingdom Viridiplantae; phylum Streptophyta; class Magnoliopsida; order Alismatales; family Araceae; genus Amorphophallus; species Amorphophallus konjac. The sequence goes on from CM040124.1 coordinate 119,990,036, forward strand.
CTTCTTGGAAAGCAGATATCTTAAAGCAGTGTGATCAGAGTAGATGATAACCTTAGCCCCTAAAAGATATGATCGAAATTTTTCTAGGGCAAAAATAACAGCTAGCAGCTCCTTCTCCGTGGTGGTGTAATTCAACTGAGCATCAGCGAGGGTACGACTCGCGTAATAGATTACCACGGGCTTCTTATCTATCCTTTGACCTAAGACAGCTCCAACAGCATAGTCCGAGGCATCAAACATAATCTCGAAAGGAAGCGACCAATCTGGAGATTGAAGAATCGGAGCTTGAGTAAGGGCCGCTTTCAAGGAATTAAAGGCCTTGAGACAAGAATCATCGAAATGGAATGGAGTATCTAATGCAAGCAATTGTGTGAGGGGACGAGCAATGGTAGAGAAGTTGTGAATGAATCTTCTATAAAATCCAGCATGGCCAAGAAAGGATCTGATTTACTTGACAGATGTAGGGGGAGGAAGATTAGAAATCAAGTCTACTTTGGCTTTATCGACCTCTATTCCCCTTTCTGAAATAATATGGCCTAAAACTATACCTTCTCTCACCATAAAGTGGCTCTTCTCCCAACTTAACACCAAATTGGATTCAATGCACCTTTTCAAAACCTGAGTCAAATTTTCTAAGCACCCCTCAAAAGAATTACCAAACACCAAAAAATCATCCATGAAAACTTCCAAAGTCTCCCCCACCATGTCAGAAAATATCGACATCATACACCTTTGAAAAGTGGCGGGAGCATTGCAAAGCCTGAAAGGCATCCTTCTAAAAGCAAACGTGCCATAGGGGCACGTAAAAGTGGTTTTTTCTTGATCCTCCGGATATATAAAAACTTGATTATATCCGGAATAACCATCCAAGACACAAACATATTGTTGCCCAGCCAATCTCTCCAGAATTTGATCAACAAACGGGAGTGGAAAATGATCTTTCTTTCTTACTGAATATAATTTCATGTAATCAATACAAACCCTCCATCCCGTCTGTAATCGCGTCGGCACCTCTTCTCCTTTTTCATTTGTGACCACTGTCAGCCCCGACTTCTTAGGAACCACTTGTGTCGGGCTAACCCATTTGCTATCAGAAATGGGATAAATTATCCCAGCGTCTAACCACTTAGCAACTTCCTTCTTCACCACCTCTTTCATATTTGGATTCAGCCGACGTTGCATCTCTCTGCTCGGCTTGGCATTGTCCTCTAAGTAAATATAATACATGCAAACATCCGGACTTATACCCTTTAAATCTGCCACAGACCATCCTATCCACCCCCTATGCTCCTTAAGAACTTCTAAGAGTTTAGATTCCTGAGCAGAGGTAAGATTAGAAGCAATGATAACAGGCAAGGTATGATCTAGGCCTAGATAAGCATATTTCAACGAGTTCGGCAAAGGTTTAAGTTCTAAAACAGGCGGCTGATCAAGAGATGGAAGAACTGGTTCAGATCTTAATGGAGGAAGAGGCTCCACACTAGAATAAGAAAGAGGTGAATCCTGAAGCAAACTACCTTCTTCAATTACATTCTCATTCATATCCGCACTTTCTTCAATTATTTCCTCAAAAATATCAATGACATTACATTCTCTCTCATGATCCGGGTATTGTGAAGCTTTAAAAACATCCAATGAGACCTTCTCTCCTCCAAAGGTAATATCCATCATCCCTGTGGCACAATTAATATTGGCCTTCGCCGTAGCCAAAAACGGGTGTCCCAAAATGATTGGTGTATGTTTTAACTCTTGGGATGAGGCCATATCTAAAATTAAAAAGTCCACTGGGAAATAGCATTCATGAATTTTCACTATCACATCGTCCAACAAACCCTTTGGTGTTTTAACAGACCGATCTGCCAGTTGAAGGATAATAGAAGTGGGCTTCAATTCCCCTAAATCAAATTGCTCATAAATACAGGTGGGTAACAAATTAACACTAGCTCCAAGATCTAGCAAAGCTTTATCAAATGTCACCCCACCTATATCACATGAAATTAATGGAGCACCAGGGTCCTTCAACTTCTTTGGTAAAGAATTCATTAAAATAGCACTAATATCTTCAGATAGACGGATCTTCTGTGTTGCCGCCTTCGGCTCCCTTCTTGGTGTACAAAGCTCTTTCAAGAACTTGGCATATGCCGGCACATGTTTAATAGCATCCAAGAGTGGAATATTGATATTGACTTGCTTAAATAATTCCAACATCTCTTCTTGTTGGACCGGTTTCTTTTGAGCTTTTGGCTTTAATGCATCCGAAAAAGGGACTTTAGGAACATATCCTTGAAAACCTTCATCAACCTTGACCTTTCCTTTGTCCATTGTCTTCTCCCACCCATCCGGCTTCTTTTTCTCTTGAACAATTATCGGCTCTTCTTCCTCATTATCACTTTCTTCTTGGGCATCTTGGCCCGAACTACCACCCACATCCTTAGCCTGATATGGATCATTAAGAACTTTCCCGCTCCTAAGGGTAGAGATAGCTTTGGCATTCTTGAATTGAGGAACGATAGGAGGGGGTGGCTAAGGTTGATTGGGCTGATTTGGAGGGGGAAGAATAGGAGCTCTTTGCTGAAAACCCGGAGGTTGTTGATTGCGGGGATTAGCTATGGGTTGACTAGGTAACTGCCCAACATCTCTCCTCATATTACTAGCCGCTAGCAGACCTATTTGACCTTCTAACTTAGCAATTGATTGTTGCTGAGAGAGAATAAGTTGCTGAAGTTGGTCAAATTTATCCTCAAAATGAGGCTGAGGGGGTTGAGGAGGCGGTTGAGAAGGAGCTTGAAACGGGGCTTGAGGTTGATAATGATGTGATGGAAATTGATTATATTGGCCCTGGAATGATGAAGCTTGTTGATATGGGGCCTGAGCATGATGGAACGATGGTTGCTGAAATGGAAATTGTTGTTGATTATGTTGAAAAGGATTTTGAAGATGTTGGTGAGACTGGTTCGGAACTTGAAAAGATTGTTTTGGATTTGAGGGATTGACTTGAGTGGATGAACTCGCTTGAGATTTCCAAGAAAAATTTGGGTGATTTCTCCAGCCCGGGTTGTAAGTATTGGAATATGGATTATAATTAGGCTTGGAGACTCCCTGAGCAGCAAAGACTTGTTCTTGGATAAATGGGGGAAGTTGGGCCGCCGTAGGGCAATCAATGACAGCATGATTTGGGCTAGAACAAAAAGCACAAAGTTCTTGAAGGTTGGAATCTGAGAAAGGTTGATTTTGTTGGATAGAAAGACAAGAAGGTTCTTGTTTATTCATGGATAATAATTGATCTAATTTTTGTGCTACCAAATCTACCTTCTCCATCCTTTGCGCCAATAAGTCCACTTTATTCAACTTTTGAGTAAGTACATTAATATCCATCCTATTCTCCAACTCTCCTTGACTTTTGACTTCATATAGCCCACCCTTCTTGGAAGGTCCAATCATCCTTTCATAGGAGGAAAGTGAAGCATGACTAATAGAATATTTACTTAACATTTCAAACGGATCATAGGCTTCATCCTCACTTTTACTCATGAAAGCCCCCCCACATGAGGCATCCACCATTTGTCTATAGTTTTCCGTTAATCCCTCATAAAATGCTTGCACGATTTGCCATCTAGATAGGCTATGATGGGGACATTTTCTCAATAGATCTTTCAACCTGTCCCAAGCCTCATGAATTTGCTCCCCAGAAATTTGTGTAAATCCAGTGATGGCCCTTCTCATAGTATTAGTCCTACCAATGGGGTAGAATTTCTTCAAGAACTCTTTTTGCATCTCTCCCCATGTGTCTATTGTTCTACCCAAGGCTCCCAACCAATATTTAGCTTTGTCCTTAAGGGAGAATGGGAAGAGAGTAAGCTTAAGGGCATCATCCGAGAAGTTCTGGATTTTGACAGTTGAATAGATCTGGAGGAACTCATCTAGATGCTTGTATGGATCTTCATTAGTATTGCCATAGAAGGATGGCAACATCTGGATGGTACTTGATTTGATTTCATAATGAACCGCCTGGTTCTGAGATGCTTGAATATAGAAGGACGGTTGATATTGATTAGGAATGAAGTAGTCCTTCATTTGCTTAGGAACTTGTTGCACTTGTTGGTTTTGATTTTGATTTTCTATGAGGTTAGGTTGAAGTTGTGGTCTAGAATACACTAACCTTTAAACTTCACTAATGAGTCCTATCAAATGTGGGTGGAGGGATCTCCTACCTTGCATGCAATGCAAAGGGTCCAAAAAGTAATGATGATTTTTTTTTCAAAATGCAATGAATCCCTATATGAATGGGTTATGTGTTAACTAGACTATGCAAATGCAAGGATTAACTATATGAATGCAAGAATGATATTTTTTTTATGGAAAACCTTCTAAGGGCACTCTAACTCCAAGGTACTTAGTGGTACAACCTGTCCGGCGTCTGTGAGGGAATCCACGGGTGCGGGGACTTATAGAGGTCTTAGAAATAGAATTTTAAGTCCAAATAGACGGAATGCTCAATGGAGTGTCCTTCCAAATCCAAGAGGGGTGTAAAGATCCTAATGCCCTTAAGGAGGGGAAAAAGATGAGAAGAGAATTTTTTTTTTCTCAAAAGATGTTGTAAATAAAGAATGAAACACAAATAGAACAACTAAGTGCACAAATGCATGAAAGTAATGCAACTAAGGTGGAGATATGCTAGCATGATGAATTTTTTCTGTTTTCTGATTTTTTAAAAAAATTTCAGATTTTTTCAAATTTTTTTAGAATTTTTCAGAATTTCACAAAAAAGGACCTTTTCCTACGTATACTGACCTTTTAGCGACGCTTGATTTTCCTGGATTTTTCTGAATTTCTACTTTCTGTGACAGATCTGGGCTTTAGTGACGCTTCCTGTGACAGATTTTTTCCTTTGAATTTCAGGTCCGAATTTCTTTGAATTTTTTGATTTTTTTTTATTTTTCCTGTAAAATAAAATAGAAAAATAAGTAAAACTATATACAAATCAAACACAAGGAATTTTCCAACATAAAAATTAATTTCCTCCCCGGCAACGGCGCCAAAAATTGATGCGCACCGACTAGTGTCGTTAAGAAAGCCGTGCCACAATTTCAAAATGTTCACACTCACTCACTTTAAAAGATTAGAAAATCAAATTATATAGTGGTAAGCGGAGTCGATCCCACGAGGAGGAAAAATCCTTATTTTAACAAGTTGGAAAAACACCTTATGCTTTGAAAATCGAATTTTTGAGTGTGATTAATCTAAGGAAAGATAAATTGCATAAAAACTATTTAAAGAATGTGAGAGGGTTTAAGTAGAGAAATTTGGAGGAGATAGAAAGATAAACACAATTTCACAAAGATCAACTTTATTGCTATGAGAGGTGGCAAGTACAATGTATATGAAAACTAAAATTACAACTTACAAAATAAAAGAAGAGAGAAGAAATTGTAAGCCAATAGGATGAAGAACGTCGTCAACTCCTTGCCAAGCCTTGGATGAAGATCGCCTCGCCTTGGATGCCGACGCCGTGAGAGGATCAATTGGAAGAGAATCCGCCAAAGGGATGTGTGGATGAAATATAGGAGATGGAGATGAAAAGGTGGAGGAAGAAGAATAAAATTAAAACCAAAGCATGTATGTTGTGAAAAGAGAGGAAGAGATGGCTATGATGGGTGATAAAACATAAAATAGTTTTGAAAACAGAGGGTTAGAAGAAGAAGAAATAGATTAAAATCTAGAGAGAATTAGACAACGTGAAAGAAGGGAAAATTGTAGAGGACGAAGAGAGGAAGAAGATTGATGAAGAACAAAAAGACATAAAATAAGAGGAAGATGGAGAAAAATGTGATAGAACAGAGAGTGGTCGCGGATGAATAGTGCAGAACTGAATTTTGGAAAATTGATTGTAATTTGAAAACAGTTGAGAATTTGAAGAAGTGGTAAAAGATAAAATTGAAGAACTTTTAACAACCTACAACTTTCATGAAGAACTTAGAAGCAACAGAAGATCAGAAAGGGAAGAAAAACGAGAAATAGCAGAATATTTTAAAACCATATGAACAGTAAAAACACATAGACAGATCTTTGGAAAACTGGAAATAACTTTGAAAACTGGAAGAATTAGAGAAAGATGAAGAAGAAGAATTTGTAGAAGATTGGAAAACGAAGAACTTTGATGAAGAACTTAACTGCAAAAGATGAAAGAAAAAGTTTCAAAATAAATCCCTATGGTAGACCTCCAACCTCCCTCTTCATGCATCATCGGCCATGCCATCTATTTATAGGGTACATGAGCATCCACGATCGTGGGTTCCCAGTTTGATCCAAAAACTAATTTCCAACAATGCAACTTGACCCATTAGACTCCTTTCCATCATGAAAGTCCTCCTTTCCATAAAATGTTGCTTAGAGAAGAGCAAACATGGAAGAACAGTTCGATCGGGAGCCTGCAGTTGCCTTTTCTGGTTCAACTTTGAATAGCGACTTATATTGGGGCGTCCTTTCTTTAAATGACGCCTTAATATAGGGCATCCTTTCCTGAAGTAGCGCCTCTTCACTCGGGCGTCAGTTTCCTTATTTCTTCATTTGCTATTTTCTTTATTTTTCGTAAAATAGGAATTGACGACTGTTCATATGGGCGTTCTTTCAATGATTAGCGACTGCATCTCGGGCGCTAATTCTTTTTTTTTTCTTTTTCCACTTCCTTCCTTCAAATGAATTGACGCCTTGTCTTGTGTCACGTCTTACTGAGTACGCGCCCTTGAAGCTGTCGTTAATTAAATAGCGCCCTGATCTAGGTAGTTGTTTCCTGAAAATTAAAATATCAATCTATTTAATTCCAAAATAATTGTGTAAATATTTAAATATTTCTCACATGGTCTTTTAAGCTCAAAAAGATGATAAAATGCATGAAGACTCAAATAATGTGTGAGAATGTAATTAATGCTCATGTTGCACAACTTTATCCATTTAATGCTCAAAGATGATGGATGTAATGTAAATTATGATGTAAAATATAGCACTTATCACTCACCTCTTCCTGTAATCTGAAAACTGAGAGTAGTGAGGCCACCCTTGTTAATAAACTTTGCATTGAGTATTATTTTTAAACATTAAAAATGGTCTGATGCATTTAAAGGGAACATGCCTAAACATTAAAAACATGCATTTGTAGAGCAATGACTATGACCAACTGAGAAACATGGATCCCTCACCAAAGAAGTGATGGGAATTGTGTCATGAAGTAAAGGTCTAGTTAACTCTGTTTAAAAATTATTGAGTAAAATCAAAACTAAAGGCAGAGCAATGGCTGAAGCTCGTTGAGAAACCATGTCCCTTCACCCAAGAATTGACGTGGACTATGTCATGATATGACAAGCCACCTCTGTTCTAGTTGAGACAAGATGCTTAGTGAAAGTCTGAGTAACAGGGGAGTGTGGCATCTAATTAATGTGTCTCCTCTTGCCAAAAGGAATGAACTAAACCTGACTATTCATAGAAAATGTGCAAAATGTAAAATCTATGGATAAGAAAATGAATTTCGGAAGGCTGACCCTAAAAAGAATTTTTCACCATAAGATGTTTATCTTCAATACTAGTTACGATTCTTTCTAAGGGTGTCTCATGAAATCATGATGAAAGATGTAAAGGAATGGGGGCTAGGCTTTTGATCTTAAAAGATCTGTTTTAGTTCTATTAAATATACTAGAACACTTTTTCAGGGCTCTTACACTTAGATTTTGGGCTTATTCACTTTGAACCATTACTGCATTTATGGTCTTGAATCATGCTGCTCTAAAAGGAGGATGTTTAGTCTTCAAATAAAAACCCCTGATGTGTGAGCTTTGTTTGACGCTTCATTTTTATGAACTACTCACCTCCTTTCCACTGCAATTCATTACTTCAGATCCAAATTTAGAATATACGATTTCCATCTTGGTCATCTCCTTCTTGCACATCTATTCAAACTTTTGTTGATCTCACAGGAGGAGTTTATGTGAAGTCATTGTCATGTGGAGTCCGTGGTTTCATGTATATCTACAATTGGTATCCGAATTTTTGCAATTGGTTCATGTCTCTTTCATGCATATAGTTAGCTTGCATTTCTTAATTCCATGCATTGAATAGAAAAACTCTAAAAATTTGGAAACTTGGAAAATCAAAAATCTACTCATTGGCTGACAAACTGCCTGATCTGAATTTCTGAATCTATCTCTCATGCCCTGGACTATACTACCTTCTAGATTTGTTGCATTTCTCTTCTGCCCAGCATCTTTCAATGTATGAGACATGCACTAAATTGTCATAAATTGTTTGTATCAGATCTATGCTGCATTGACTGTATGTATGCTTGGTTGCTACTTCATTTATTTTACTATGTAAATCATGTGCTATACATCTCCTGCTTTACTCCTTTCATTCATCTCTGTGCTACATATTCTCTCCATTTCTTTTATTTTGTTGATGTCAAAGGGGGAGAGATTATATGAGTCATTGTTTAGGGAGTGCTTAGGGGAGAGATTATTTGAGCCAAAGGGGGAAAATGTTTGCACATCATAGTTGAATTTACATGAATTTACATGGCATAATGACTCACAGTTGCCATCATCAAAAAGGGGGAGAATGTTGTGCATGTGTGGTTCATGCATTATCTTGTTGATTTTGATTATGTCTAATTATGAGTCATTAGTGGTAGATTGATCTTGATCTAACTATGATTCAATATGATAATTGTCATGATTCATTATTTCATGCTGCCATGACTTTCATGATTCCCCTCACATAAGAATAAATGGACTTTATTGAAAGTTTGCAGAAGAAGGACAGCAGCAGAACAGTTCTTCAAGGACTGCGTCGACGCAGTGAACAGATGGCGTCGACGCACCAAGAATCTCAAGCCAGCCGCTCAAGCTTGCAATAGCAGCTACAGCACGTTCTAGGCAGAAATGTCATTGCAAGCAAGGAGATTTGTTTGTCCTCTCTCAAGGTGCAAAGGGGTCTAGATTTGCTGGAATAAAGTTACAAGGGTCTAGTTAGAAAAGTCCAAGGTCAAGCATTCAAGTGCCCAACAAACAATGAAGCCGTGACCACAAGCTACGTTGACCTTACCCTGGTTGCGTCAACGTATTTGATAGCAAGAGGAAGTAAAAATCCAAAAGATCCTTTAGTTGCGTCAACCGCATGGACTCACTGCATCAACGTAACTCTTGTTCCAGTCTATTTAACGTCACCCGCTAGTTGAAGAAAATACCGCAGACAAATTAAGCAAAAGCGACAGCTCCTAGCGGCTAAGGGTGAAAAATAGTTGTTAAGGGTGACAAATAGACAGATAACAAATAGATAGATAAGGGTGAAAAATATGTGATACCGGTGTCAAATGGCCCGAAAGGCAGTTTGCGTAAAGGATGCATCGACGCATCAGGGATATCACGTCGACGCTACGAAGTCCAGCCCGCCAGCAGTTCCTAAGAACATGAAGCTGCGTCAACGCACCTCTTCACAGCGTCGACGCCATCAAGCCCAGCTCGCCAGTAGTTTTAAGAATCTATGAAGCTGCGTCGACTCCATGTCCATGCTGCGTCGACGCACCAGAAGTTGTTCAAGCACTTCTCTGTCAAGTCTGCAACACGTTTGAAGATCATCCAGAGGATTAAAATATGAACTGCAAATATCCAAAAACACAATTTTTGAGGAATAGAGAAGGCTCCTATGACTGACCATTGTCCCTATCATAATAAGTAATCAGAACAATCTTTTGGACAAGGTTTCTGTCAAGGAAAAGACTCCTTCTCTGTAGTTCTTTCACCTGGAGTCAGCCAGCAGGATTTTAATCTGGAAAGAAAATCTCCCTAGTCAAAGGGACGTCATTCTCTGCAAGGCAGCTCATGAAAATTAAAGATGTTGCAGGCACTATTAGTCAAACCTCACTTGCTTATTCCAGCAATTCAAATCGCAAAGCAATGGAGGGAAATTTTCTGCCTCTTGAGTCAATGGGAAGCCTCCACCGAATATATTGAGATATGCAGAATTACACAAGCTCAAGACTTGTGATCTAATGGCCCAGATTACTTCCTCCCAGATCAAAGGTGCAGATTCAAACCTTGGTCTATAAATATGTTGCCCCTTCCAACTGGGAAGAGTTGGCCGAGCACTGTATCAAGGAGAGATCTTGTTAGCACGTACCCAAGGAGCAAAGGAGAGAAAAGAGAAAGAAGAAGAGAGGAAAATAGAGTGAGCAGCCCTGAGCATCCATGGAAAACATTTGAGTAGAAAAGAGAAATGAGCTGAGGAGGCAGAATCCCAACCTTGAAGAGAATGCTTCATGACTCAGTCGAAAGCTACAGTTGACTTTTTAGCTCCGATTGATGTTTTCATTTCTTGCTTTAAACTCCATGTCTTTGTGTGGTTTGTTTTAGTTACAGCAGTGTCCGGTGCTCTGGCTAGAGACCAGAAGTGTTTTTGCTACATTTGCAGCATGCTCTTTTCTTTTGTTTGTGTGTATGTGTGTGTGTGTGTGTGTTGAGGACTTCATCCTCGTGTGGAAAAGCCTCACCGGTTCGGTGAGGGGTGGATGTTGGTCTGCGGGTTTGCAGACTGAGCCACCTTAAAAATGCCTTGTGCAGTGGGGTGTGCCTTGTGTGATTGTCTCCATTTCTTCTATCTCCACTTCACAAGGACTTACAGTTTTATTTTTGCATTTATGTTATGGCTAAACAATGCACATATTGTGAGCCTTCTTTGTTTACCAGCATTCTTACTGTTTGAACAAGGACTCACACACACACGTAAGAAAGCACTTTGTTTGTTGGAATCTTCGTATGTAGATCTTAGATGTTTGACATCTTTCCGCTGCATGAGTGTTGTAAGACCTTGCAACTTCATGTCCATAGTTTGCAATGGTTCCTTGTTTGCACTATCTCTTATATTGTTATATCCGTTGTATGTTCAGACAAGAAGCTTGTCTAGTCAAATCAATTTTTTTTAGAGGGCATATTTTTTAAGGGATCTATTCATCCCCCCCCTCTAGATCTGGTTGTACCCATGCTTGGACCCAACAGGCTCTCCATTCGACAACATCCCTCCAGGGACATCATACTCAGGCATTGTCCATTATGCAGTCTCAGCCCATCTTTATCACAATTATTCCAAATGGACGCCTGTCAATCCTCAGCTCTGTTCTCACTACAGAGCCACAGGGCACAATCTCTCACCATCCACGGCAAGCATCTCTAGGACAAAAATGTGCCATCTGCTACCATAGCAACCCGGTCGACGCCGCTGCGACCATGCACACGGATCTCTAATCATCACAGATCCTTACCACAGCTGACCACCTGGCTAGCCTCACCAGCCGCTCATAGCTGCCAACAAATGAATAGGGTACTCATGTGGCAAACTAGCCGTCATATTTCCCCAACTCTCTTTCCTGTCGGTGCCATGAACCATAATACCTCAAGCAATGGCACGGTAAACGACACGCCTCACACAATCAGAGATAAGCTCATACCAAGGAACCAATCCTCCGATGCTCTACTAATCCTCAGGAATCTGCTCGTAGCAACCATCACTACGATCCTGGGCCTGTGGGTTATGGGCCCACCAGTCTTCCGCTGCGCACTCTGTACTACGCGCACAATCATCACAGATGACTCAAGATTCGCCATCCCGACGATCCTCAACTCGGTTGGCTAACTCCGGAAAACAGGGTGAGGAAAGCTCAATTACCTCAAACCCAGAGCACAAATCCTCTCTCTTAATCCAAAAATCCTCTGCAACTCCATAGGATCCGATTCACAACGCATCGGGAATCACAACACCAGCCACGAATTCTCGCAAGCACAGCCCAACTGGCACTCAACCTTCCAGAATGATGCCAACGCACCCTTACGCATCAGGGGCTGGGCAATGCTTCTCACAGGCAACCACACTGCCAAAACATAAAACATGTCTTACACGGACTTCATGGCACACAAAAGGAGGCCAACCAATCTGAACACGCGATGGAAGACGATAAAACTTAGCAAAACATGATCATTCTCAACCCAGGAGAAACCAGCATACCTCCTATAAATCGAGAGATCTCCACGTTCGACCTGACCTCGAACCTCGCACATATTAGGAACCTCACCTTCTAGCACCAGAAGACCCTTTGCTACCATTAGGTCAGTTCCTCCGACAACACTCGCCAAGTGTCTTGTCGGACCACACTCGCAGCATCTCCCGACGCACCATCATTGCAATTCCCCGAGCTACAACTCACCACGCCTCGAGCACTGACTCTGTTGATTACCAACCACACTCTGCCGCAACGATCGAGCTAGCCGCTGCCACATGCTCCCTACCTATGCCTGCCTCTGATCCTGAAACCATTAATACGTCAAAACACTTACTGAGGAGTGAAGAAAATCACAAAAGATGCCAGGCTCCAAGGCTGCTACACCTCTAGCCACTGGACATTATCCCTCAAATATGTCCTTGCTGACACCAATCCATCCTCATGAGCTGATGTCGTGCGGACCACCATGCCAAGAGCCACAGTGCGAACCATGATCGGCACCTGCCAACGCTCATCCTCCGATCCCGAATTTGTCGTGGAACCCTCGCGTCTTACCTGCCACCTTGCACGGAGCACCCAAGGCGTGCACAATGGCCCCAAATTCCACAATCTGGGCCACAAACCAAGCCACCGCCACACAATCTCAAACCAAATCCATGACTAACACAGCCCATTCATACATAGAAGCGCGGGACTTAGAACTCGCTAGGATAACTCTACCCAATCCTGTCTCGAAATCTATAAAATAATCAGGACTGGCACGCCATTTTTGATGCCATAGAACATGACGAGAGAGTCAGGCTCGACAATTAGCAGCTCATTAGGAAAATCCTCCGTTCACCTGAGCACATCTCTCGACCATAGCACCCGCTCTGCCACCTTAAACCACGATCTCGACGTCTCAGGGGCTGGCTAAACCTCAAACCAGGGTGGCAAAAATGATAATAACACCTCAGGAGCACACTCTTGGCCACCTAACCACGAGCAATCCTCGCTAGCCACTTAACCTTGTCGCAAATTCCTCGAACGCAGCACCGTAAATTCACACCTACTGACAAACTCTGCCCAATGTAGCACAACTGTGGCCACCACCTTAGGGGAAGGTAGTTCTCTATCTTATTCCTCAGGCCCCACATCGACACTCCAATGAAAATAGCAACCGCCTTCACAGCGCCAACATAGCGCACTCTAGCTCTCACGTGAGAAACAATGTGGTAAATAAACACAAAACCCTATGCCAACTGCTGACTATACTGGACCTTATAGACTCTGATCACTGCAATTATCTCAAATTCCCATGTACATTCACAACCACTGCTCTGATACCATCTGTAATGATCCAAGATCCGGATACCAGGAAATACCCGATACCATTCAAATCCTGGCCCGCCACCCACGAGCCAGAGGGCTCGGAAGGGTTAGAAGGAGTGTGGTGGTATATTGAAATATGAAATGATGCAGGCAACAACTATATAATTAACAATTTAAATAGAAGGAATAAATTACATTTATAATTAAATATCTAACTACAAAGTCCAGTCCAACAAAGTATAGTCTACAGGGAAAGAAACGTACTCTAACGCCAAGTGAACACTCGGCCCGACGAGCTGGCAACTACGAACCTCTACGTTACACCTCCGAACCTCAAGGAGGAACCAAAGCAGGGTGTGAGCCTCATCTCATTGGCACAGTAGGGGTCTCGTGGAACCCTACCACAAAACAATGACGGTAAAGAAAAGCAGCACTAACAAGAGCAACAACAACGGCGGAAGGAACAGCCATAACACGGTAGCCGATGAAACCACGGCTTCATAACCTACTTCTACGGCACGAGAAGCACACCCTGATCTCACAGTCGGGGGACCACGGGACTAACAGAAAACCTTGGCCACACTGCCAGAAGAAACATCATGACACCTCTATCGTGGAGGCCCATCCTCACATATGAAGGCCCAACACAAGACCATGCGGTCCTAGGGTATAGTCACGACCTCGCCGTCGTGAACCCTACAACGTCTACAGGTCAAACCTCGGTAACTCTACGGAAAACCCTCGACCTGAAAGTTGGGAAAACACTCAGAAACCACCCGAAGAACCATGAGGAAACTCACCTTGCGTGACAGGAGTACTGCCCACTAGAAGCATGGCCGGATGCGTCCACTGACGACTTAGTCGACAGCCTCGGGTGTCTCCCTACACGTCCCAGGCGAACACTGAGACATTGTACAAGGAACACAAGACAAGGGTCTAGTTGGGGTCGTGCTCGTCAACACGCGGCCGAAGTCCCCGACCACGTGTGCACAAACTGACTGACTGCGCAAGGTCGGGCCCTCTAGCTGGTTTTCCTCCCAGCCCGGACTCGAGCCGACATAGTGGGAGGCCCTATGGTCAACAAGCCTAAAAACCATCTCACTCGGGTCTAGCTCTCCACCACTCCCTGGTGGGTAGGTACACGTGTGCCCAGGCAAGCTATGACTAGTGGGAAAGGTCACTCGAGAGAAAGACTCTCGAAAGAAACCAACAGAATACTGACATGCTACCCACAAGCCCGTCACACGTAGCTCGGAACATGGGTGGCACGATGCCACCGGACTCTGGACAGTTCACTAGACCTACCAAAACAATGGTCCTTGAGTCATGAGACGCAAGGTCAAGACCGTCGTACCACACGGCATCATGCCGTTAATCTGCCCTACTCCTAGGGTCAAAAACCACGGTTTACAGAGTTCTTAAGGTAGCTCATAATGGCCGAGTTCAATCCCTTTCCAATGGAAACCTAAGAAAACCCACAACCCTAGGCTGGGTCATAAGCCTCACAATTCATAGGCCATACTCATGGCCCATACGGAAACCGCTTTCCGAAAAAACCAACAACGTACGAGAATAGCCCTCCGCACTCATACCGACACACGATGACTCGATCTAGCGAAACAGGAAAGCCCGGAACACTCGGGGTCACCCGGCCCCTCAAAACCCATGGGAACACTAATCGAGATAATACGGTACCTCCGAACACCCAAAAACATGGCCACGGTACCACGGGGTGTCCGGGACATCCACGGGGCCATTGGTCGACCAATGGGTCACAACCGGGTCGACCGGGGCCCAAAACGGGCCAAGACACTGCATTTCGGTCGACCAAAACCCCTGGGTCGGTCGACCAATGCGGGTTGGTCAACTAGCCATGAATGGCCGGTCGACCCGCTGGTCGCGGTCGGCCGACCGACCACAACCACCTGGATGCTGTCGACCGACCGACTGCGACCAGGGCCAGGCCCTCCGTGGCGAATGCCTTGAACGGTCAACCAAACCACTTTGGTCGGTCGACCGAAAATGGCAGAAAGCCGTCCAAGCTCAACCTCGGAGCCCGGCTTCCACACCCACTCGATCTCAATTGAGGGGGGAAACAATGGGGACCATTCCCCAGGTCCCAAACCACAAAAATGAAAGGAAATAAACAGCAAAATGCTGATCAATCCGACGAAATCCGTCTCACACCCTAAACATGGAAAAACCACCTGACATGAAAGAAAACCCACGCTCAGCTCGCCTCGGCCTACCAAATCGTGGGGAAATGAACTATAGGTGCTAGGGATCCATGCCCCTACCTCCATCGAAGATTTTTCGCTCCGAGGATGTCGTTTCTTCACGAAACACCTCATGAAACCCACGCCGGCACCCCGAACTCGCGAACGAGCTCACGCCGCACCCTGCCTCGTCCCACGCTCCATCTCGACCACTAGCCGCCCGTGTCGCCTCCGCCTCACCCTCGCCTTCCTTCATCGGCCGCCGGAGAAGAGAGGGGGAGAAAGAGAGAACGTGAGGGGGAGAGGGAGAGAAAATGAGAGAGGGGGTGAGGGTTTGATTTATAGAAAAATCATTTGGGATTTCAAATTTTCAAAAAATACAAAAATAGGGAAAAATCATCCCCATGATCCTCGAAAAACGCATAATGCACCTGTAACGTCTCAGAGCCCAACAACACGTCGGTTCACCCTACACAAGGGTCCGAAGGCTCGACAGCCAAAAATCCGATTAAATCGCAAAACATGTTCCGGGACTCACAAAGCGCTCTGAAACCCACGGATTCTGATCCGAAAAAAATCCGGGGTGTTACAATGCATCTGTCTAGAGAGTCAACACAGCCCCTGTTTGACCTCTTCTAATAGTGGTCATGTCTAGACCGCTACCTTAAAATAGCGGTTCTATGTTAACCGCGACCTCTTCCAATTTCTGGAATTTTCGTGGTTCTGGTGTTGTGTTGAACCTTGTTAGTTTTAGCCTCTCCAGGTTGCTACCTTGAATTGTACATGTAGCACCCCGTATAAAAATGAGGAAAAAAATTATTAATATATATATACTTTTTCCAAATAACAAAAACTCTAGATAACTCTATAGGAAGGTTAAACAAGAAGTTAGAACATCCCATAAGGGCCATTATACAAATATGCCACCCTTTACGTAATAGAGTTTACTATTTAAAAATACTATTCATTACTATTCACTTACTATTCATTTACTATTCAAAAATACTATTCACCACAAATAGTAGTGCCTTTCACTAGGGCGCCATTTTCTTGAAGCACAACTGAATAAATAGTCGTGACTTCTAAATTAGTATATAAATCATCCATGCTAAAAATTTAATAAATGTGAATCATGATACCTAATCTAATGCATGAGCATACCACTAGATTCTTATATTTTTTTCTATCTATCCACGTATCTGTCTCAGAAAAATTTTGTTTTATTTGGAAAAGTGACACTATTCATTAAAATAGTGACTCTTTACTATTCATCGAAATAGTGACTCTAAGTAACGACTCCCCATAAGGGCGTTATTTCATATGAACTATTCACCTATACTATTCCTTACTATTCACGTGAAATAACGACTCCTTATATGGGCGTTATTTCATATGCACTATTCACATACTATTCATACGACTCAATATAAGGCGTTATTTCAAGCACAACTGATTGAACAGTCGTGACTTCTCAGTTAATAGATAAATCATCCACGATAAAAATTTAATAACTATGAATCACGATGCCTAATCTAATGCATGAGCATACTGCTAGATTCCTGTTATTTTTCTCTACCTATCCATGTATCTATCTCTGAAAAATTATTTTATTTGGAAAAGTGACACTATTCATGCCACCAACCCAATCCACTAACCAATTATTGGTGTAACCACGAGCCTAGACACGTAACATCAATGGACAGTACATAATAATGCACCTAGGAAAAATCACGCCCATGACCCGAGCGCTATTTCCGGAAAGGGCGCCCAGGTCACAGGCGCCATTTCTGAGCCCCTGTAGTCAAATATATATATATAAGGATATAGCGCCCACTTGAAGGGGCACTATTCACATAAATAACGGCTGCCTAGAGATGCGCTATTTCCTTGGAAAGGACCAGAGGATATAGCGCCCTACACTCAGGCGCTATTCACCTAAATCACGCCTACTCGGAGAGGCACGACTTCCCTGAGACAATAGACAACCATCCCTATCATCCTATCCTGAGCAACTCCATTTTGCAGGCAACGGACCCTCTTACCCGACAGTGGAATCCATGGATTGAAGCATTAATTGCTTCTTTTTCCCTGGCAAAGGACCCTCTTGTCTTTCCTTCCCTATAATTATACACAACCTCCTAAGGTTAGAAGGTGATTGTCAATAGAAGGGGGTCTTTCCAGGAGCATGCATGAAGGGGTTCTTCCTCCTGCTGTTGGAGAACCTTGCAGAGAAGCTTACCTTCTTATTCTTTCTACGTGTTTACGTAAAAAAAAAGGTAGGTGTTCTCAAGATCTAGCTAAACTAGTAGTTAACGTAGGTTAACATGCATGCTAGTTAAACTTATCTTAGTTTAACTACATTCTATTTGGAGTATATCAAAAGGCTACGTAGGAAAGTTAGGCTATGCTTATCTGGAACAATAACCCTTGCATTGAGGAGATCCTCCGTCAAGTACTCCTGGTACATCACACAGTTTAGTATAATTATCATTAACATGTCCTAATTTATTACACATTGATCCATGTTTAAAAATTAAAATCAATGAAATTAAACTCAAAAATTATTGCATGAGCTTGGTCTTACAGTCCTGCAAATTTTCCATGTCTATCTATGCATTTACTTCCTGATTCTGTGAACATGATGTAATTCGTGAATAGTGAAATCACGTAATTAGTAGTCACCATGTTCAGACAATTATATTTTTTAACCCAATCATGAAACTCATGCATGAACACGGTTCTGGAAACCTCAGATTTTTCTCTATTTTACCATGTCCTTAGATCATGATTTACTGAAAATTTTAAAAAAGAATAATGTTTAAATAGTAACCCGTGACTCATACTGCCCTGACCACCATGTTCAGATAATTATATCTTTTTAACCTAATCATGAAACTCATGCATGAGCATGGTTCTGGAAACCTCATATTTTTCTCTATTTTACCATGTCCTTAGATCATGATTTTCTAAAAATCTTAAAAATGAATAGTGTTTAATAGGAACCCGTGACTCATACTGCCCTCAGAATAGGGCGCCCCCCATGTTTTAGCCTTAGTATATAGCCTTTGTTATAATATATACATGCTTGTTTTAAAAATCAAAAAATCCAACCCTCAGGTGAATAGTGCCCCCAACCTGGGCGTTATTCACTAAAGAGGCGCCCCAATACAGGGCGCCATTTAATTGAAGACACTTCACAGTGTCGTCAATTCAATTTCCAGCAATTTCTGGAAATTATTAAATCAACACATTCAAAAATCGATATCTATTGAACTAAACCATGAAAATTCTGCATGAATATATTTCTGTGATCCTGACATTTTTCTCTACCTGCCCATACCCTTACTTCCTGATTCAGAGAACTTTTCAACTGATGAATAGTAATCCACCCAGTGTAAATGGCGCCCCTGACCAGGGCGCCATTTACCAAAATGAAGACTGGGCATAGAGTCGTCATTTAAATGAAGACCCCCTGTGCAGACGCCAATTCTTTTTCCAAAATTTTTAAACACCGAGATAGAAAAATTAATATGAATAATACTGGTCCACAATAATTTTTCATGAACATGTTTTTGAGATCTTGAGAATTTTCACTACTTGTTCATGTCCTTGTTTCCTGTTTTCGAGAAACTTTTAACGTATGACTAGTGTATGAATAGTGTTTTGAGTCACAGAATGTACCTGTCCAGTGTAAATCACCCAAATTTATTGAATAGTGAAACCCAACAATTTTGCATGAGCATGATTCTGAACTCCCGAGAATTTTTTCTACCTGTTCATATCCTTGTTTTCTATTTCTGAGAAACTTTTACGGTATGAATTGTGTTTTGAGTCACAGAATGTACCTGCCCGGTGAAAATCACCCAAATGTAAATGGCGCCCCAAACCAGGGTGCCAATTACATGAATAGCGACTCTCTGGTATGCCGTCAATTAAAAAAAATATATACAAGTTGCCTGATTAACTTGCTACCTGTCAATTACTCACCCTATTAAAACTGTTAGATCAAACAGCATGTAGACCTTGATTACAGAGCTTGGCAAATTCATATTCTGCCAAACCTTAGAAAAACCTGAAAGTCATTGCAAAACCCCATAAACCCCTGAATTGCATTTATATCCTGCATTCTTAAGAGGTTAAGTTATCATCCATCATTTTCATGTCCATTGTCCTTGATCTCTATTCCGGATTGATCCACCTTATATTCCTACAAATGAATGCTTTTTCTTGAAATTCTATATTGGCTATATAAATGAGACTGGATGTCAAAAGTATACATGAAATGCTGTGCGTATAAGGCCCGGTCTGGTCCTGGGAGGAGCACCCGAAGGTACTTGTGCCCATGGGAGTTTATTGACCATAGTGTT
The DNA here is from genome assembly GCA_022559845.1 of Amorphophallus konjac. Taxonomy (NCBI): domain Eukaryota; kingdom Viridiplantae; phylum Streptophyta; class Magnoliopsida; order Alismatales; family Araceae; genus Amorphophallus; species Amorphophallus konjac. The sequence goes on from CM040124.1 coordinate 120,009,967, forward strand.
TGGCATTGCACCGAAGTACTTGCTTGACTTGACTTAACTTGAGACATTCCCACTCACTCTCTCGTGACATGCTTGACTTGAATTGTTTAGCCCGAAAAAGGGCAATTACTTGCTTGAATGAATTGACGGAAAATAGCCAATCCCATTGTACTACTTGAATACATGAGCTTGATATACATGAGCTTGAAATACTTGCTCGAATTACTCGAATGATAAATTCTTGAAATTTACTTGCTTGAATACGTTCTTGAATACGTTATCCTTGGAAATACTTGTGCACTTACTTGCAAATTACTTGAAAATTTCTTATTGATACATCTTATTGAAATTCTTATGATATTCTTTATTACAATTCTTGATATTCTCGCTTGATCCTACATGTATCATTATACCGCATGAACTTGTAATTAACTTAAAGATTGTTAGAGCATGAGATATAATTCCTACTGAGCGATTCGCTCATAAAGTTACAATTCTAACATTTTTCAGGAAAATTGGATAGCAACCACCACTCGGATGGGACCGATACCGAGTGACGAGTGTTAGGGTCATAGTTGGATGTACCGTCAGCTAGGTCTAGTCCTTTGTATTCCAGGTCTTATGTCGTGTATTTCCAATTGTTATTAAGGCTTGTAACCTATGATACAATTTCAGTCATTTATGTTTAAGTCAGTTTGAATTATGTCAAAATCTGAAGCTTTATGAAATTAGTTTGAGGTATTACTCAGTTTGTCATCTTGGACTATGGTGTATGTTCAAATTTTAAATTAGCAATGAATTATCCAATAATATGCGCACTCTGATCTTATACGAATGACATGATCGATATAGACGCGTCACGGATCCGAGTATCTTCCGCGCTTGGGATGTGACAGTCTTCGTGGTATCAGAGCCTAGGTTTTCAAACCTAGGAAATTAGAAGTCATGATCGAAACCTAGGATTTTAGTTTCCTAGGTAAAACCCGAGTCCAAGGATAGGAAAGTCTAAGGATAGAATTAGACCTTACCCGGTGACATGGGTAGAGCCATGGGTTAAGTTCTATAATGAAATTTGACCTCATATTAAAACTTGATATTCATTACACTTAAACTCTTTTGTAGGATCATGGCTGCTGAACGAGCTCAATGGCACGAGATGCAGCGCACCGTACAAGGCCTTACTCAGGCGCTACAGCAAGTGGCGCAAGGCGGCGCTAATCGTGGAGCTGGTGATCTCCACAGGGGTTTCCGCAACATGAACCCACCAAGGTTCGCGGGATCATCCGACCCCGAGGATGCCAAAAATTGGTTAAAAGAAATTGAACAGATTTTCCGTGTAATGCATTGCACGGACGAGGAGAAGGCGTTGCTGGCTATTTTCCAACTGGAGCGGGATGCTCGAAGTTGGTGGGAAGCTATGGAAACGACATTGCAAGAAGGCCATTGCACATGGGATGAATTCATCGAGCATTTTAACAGCAAGTACTTCTCCGACCACATTCAGGAAAAGAAGGCCGCAGAATTTGCCGCGCTGAAGAAACGTGACTTGAAAGTGGCCAAATATGAGGCCCAATTTTCAAGACTGTCTAGGTATGCACTCCACTTGGTGCGTACGGAGAAAATGAAGGCAAGAAGGTTCCTCAACGGACTCCGGCCCCATTTCATTACCCAACTTGCATCGATGGACATCCAAATCTACTCAAAAATAGTTCGACGTGCGCAGTTGCTCGAGGACGCCACCGAATTGTCGGAAAGGATCTGGGGAAATTTCAAGGCAACACTCAACAAGAAGGAAACTGCCACAAGCCCAGAAAAATTCAAAGCAACATTCAACAAGAAGCGGACTTACACTTGAGGGGAATCCTCCAAAGGGAAGAAATTTCAGAAGAATGACAGGCCTTTCCCCGCCCCCACACCTACAAAGGAAATTTACAAATATTGTGACAAACCCGGCCATAAGACCGAGGAATGTTGGAGGAAGCTAGGAGCCTGTCTCCGATGTGGAAGCCGAGAACATCGGATCCCTAACTGCCCGCTGATGAATGAGCCAGCCGTTAAAGAGGAGAAGTTCCCAGCAAAGAAGCAAGGCCGTCTACAAGCTCTTCAAGAGATGGAACCAATAGAAGGAGGAATCGTGGAAGGTACACTAACTATTTGCTCTAAGAATGCCAAGGTTTTATTTGATACTGGAGCAACACATTCCTTTATTTCCAAGAAATTTGCTATTATATTCTCTATGGAACCCGAATGGTTACACTTAGTCATATCTACACCTATCGAGAACAAGGCCGACCTCACCCATCACTACCCAAAATGTGAGGTTATGGTTAAAGGAAATAATTTACCTACCGACCTAATTTGCCTATATATGGAGGTGTATGATGCCATACTAGGTGCGGATTGGTTATCCACGCATCAAGCAACTGTTGATTACCGAAATGGCAAGGTAACTTTTGCGGATTACCCAGAATTGGTATACATTAGCCCTCGGGCGAGATCACCTTTCATATCAGCTCTCCGAGCTAGTAAACTGATAGGCAAATGATGTATGGTTTTCATTGCATTCGTAACTGCCACATACGTCGAGGAGCCTAAGCTTGAAGACATCCATATAGTTCGGGATTTTTTTGATATCTTTCCAGAAGAGTGTCTCGGCTTACCCCCGGAGCGGGAAGTGTCGTTCACCATCGACCTTGTCCCTAGTGTTGGACCTGTTTCCAAGACACCTTATCGAATGTCCTCTGCTGAGCTGAAAGAGCTGAAGGAACAACTGATGGAGCTATTGAACAAGGGTTTCATCCGGCCGAGTACTTCCCCATGGGGAGCACCTGTACTATTCGTCAAGAAGAAGGAAGGATCGATGAGACTCTGCATCGACTATTGGTAGTTAAATCACCTTACAATCAAGAACAAGTACCCACTGCCGAGAATTGATGAACTGTTTGACCAAATATCTGGAGCTAAATATTTCTCCAAGATTGATCTTCGTTCTGGTTATCACCAACTGAAGATCAAAGAAGAAGACATTTATAAAACTGCATTCCGAAGCAGGTATGGGCATTACGAATTTACTGTTATCCCTTTCGGACTAACAAATGCCCTCGTAGCTTTCATGTAGTTAATGAACAGCATATTCAGGCCTCACTTAGATCAGTTCATTGTGGTCTTTATCGATGATATTCTGATTTATTCAAAGTCCGAAGAAGACCATGAAGAACATCTTAAGAAGGCTTTACAAATATTGAGGGAAAATGAATTATATGCAAAATTCAGCAAGTGCAAGTTTTGGCTTGAGGAAGTGTCCTTTTTGGACCATATAATTTCGAAGGATGGAATTTTTGTGGACCCGTCAAAGGTCGAAGTCGTGAAGAATTGGGAGCGACCAACAAATGCAACAAAAATTTGAAGCTTTTTGGGGCTAGCTGGTTATTACCGGCGCTTCATCAAGAACTTCTCAAGAATTGTTGTCCCTCTCACCCGATTGACTCGTAAGGAGATACCTTATGAGTGGAAAGAAGACTGTGAGAAGAGTTTCCAAACTTTGAAGGATCTCTTGACCACTACTCCAGTCTTATCATTGCCAATTGAAGGAGAGAAGTATGAGGTATATACATATGCTTCTGGTATTGGCCTCGGGTGTGTATTAATGCAAAATGGAAGAGTTATTACATATTCTTCCAGGCAACTGAAGAAACATGAAGAGAACTACCCGGTGCATGACTTAGAGCTGGCCGCGGTGGTATTTGCCTTGAAGATCTGGAGACACTATCTCTACGGAGAATAATTCACGGTATACTCCGATCACAAAAGCCTCAAATATTTATTCTCCCAAAAGGAGCTCAACATGCGACAAAGGCGTTGGCTCGAGTATCTCAAGGATTTCAACTTCACTATACAGTACCATCCTAGTAAGGGTAATTCTGTAGCTGATGCCCTCAGTCGAAATCCGAGAGTAATATTGGCTAGTTGCATGATTCAAGAATGGAAGCTATTGGAGGAATTCTCTAAACTCAATATTAGGACTAATGAACGAGACGGGTGTATTACTCTAGCCCACATGAGTCTACATCTGGATTTGCTACCAGAAATTCGGAAGCTACAAGAAGAAGACCCTACACTAATGGAGATAAGGGACAAGCTGGATGAGAGACCAGATTTCAAGCTGGCACCCGATGGAAGACTGTTGTTCCATGAAAGGACATGTGTATCAGACTGTCCCGAGTTGAAGAAGAATATTCTTGAAGAAGCTCATCGATCGAGGTACACGATCCACCCTGGAGCCACCAAGATGTACCAAGACTTGAAGAGGACCTTCTGGTGGCCTAATATGAAAAGGGAGGTAGCGGACTTCGTATCTCGCTACCTAATGTCAGCAAGTGAAGGCGGAACATCAGAAACCCGCCAGAAAGTTACACCCGCTAGATATTCCCAAGTGGAAGTGGGAAGACATTGGCATGGATTTTATTATGGGTTTGCCCAAGTCTAGAGGTGGACATGATGGAATCTGGGTAATTATCGACCGCCTAACTAAATCGGCTCATTTCTTGCCAATCAAAAGTCAGTGGTCGGTTGATGTACTTACTGCCCTATATATTAAGGAGACAGTTAGATTGCATGGAGTTCCCATCTCGATCATATTCGACCGAGACCCGCGCTTCACCTCTCATTTATGGAAGAGTCTACAACACTCTCTGGGGACGAAACTCAACTTCAGCACTACTTTCCATCCCCAGATAGATGGACAGACGGAAAGGACCAATCAAGTTATTGAAGATATGTTAAGAGCATGCATTATAGATTTCAGCAGAAGTTGGCATGACCACTTACCCCTAGTCGAGTTTGCATATAACAATAGCTATCAAGCCAATATCCAAATGGCACCTTTCGAGGCACTTTATGGTAGAAGTTGTCGATCTCCAATATGCTGGGATGAAGTCGGCAAAAAGTAAATTCTAGGCCTAGATATGGTGAGAGATTCAACTGAAAAGATACACCTCATTTGGGAAAGGCTAAAGATAGCACAGTCCAGGTAGAAGTCATATGCTGACAATAGAAGAAGAGATCTGGAGTTCCAAGTTGGAGACCACATTTTTCTCAAGGTATCTCCTGGCCGAGGTGTAACGACCCAAGATCCGAACACTGGGAAGGCCCGATAACCCAAATCTCGAACCGCCACCCACGAACTCGAAGACTCGGAAGGGTTGAAAGGATGGTGTGGAGATACACAAGGATCTAAATGAATTAAGCAGGAAGCAATAATTAACATTAATTAAATTACATGGTCCATAAAATAACAGTAGTCTAAAAAGACAGTAGTCCACAACTAGTACAGTCCAAAGAGAAAAGTATAACTACGCGGGGCATACCCTGAAACTGGCAACTGGCAACTAACCCTGGGCACCTGAACCATGTGGAGCCTCTGAAGCGCTCCCATGAAGCCTCGTCTCACCTAAAACATGGTGAAAACACGCAGGGAATGAGCCTCAAAACACAAGGCTCAGTAGGGATCATCCGGTCCCCACCTCGCAAACCAAGAAACTACGCAGAAAGTAACTACCAGCAACTACGACTGCTAGTACCGAACACACGGCATGAAAACCGAGACAACTCGTCAAAAGCAAAGGAAACCCAAGAGTCACTACCAGACAAGACATGAGTACCAACCCACTAGAAGCAAAGCCGGATGCGTCGACTGACGACTTAAACCGCGCCTCGGGTGCCTCCCTCCGGCCCAGCGGGAACTAAGACATCGTACAAGTAACCACAGAACAAGTGACTAGCTGGGGTCACGCTCATCGGCGTGGGTCCAACCGCCCCCAACCACATGTGCACACACAAACCATACGTCCTAGGTCTGGCCCTCTGACTAGTTTTCCCCTTAGCCGGACTGTGGCGTCAAACGTGGGGCATGACGGAAACCAGTCTAAAAACCGTCTCTCAGGGTAGCCTCGCCACCACTCCCTGGTGGGACCACTCGCATGTCGGAAGGCTACGACTAGTGGAGGGTCACTGAAAGAGTAGACTCTCTAGTCAACGAAAACCAATCGTCTAAACTGGACAAAGTACAAGGGCCGCTCCTCATACCGACACCGACTCACGGCGACACAAGCCGAGAACACCAACTCCCGGGATCCCACGGCACCCTCAAGTGTGGCCCCCACATGATGTCCGGCATCAGTCAGACCATGGGTAAGCATGCAAATCGAGATCCACTAACCCGAGACTCGAATCGGTAGAACATAACTCCGGTCGGACATAGATCTCTGGAGGTCCACCTTTGGGCCGCCACAGAGTCTGGCGGTCCAGAATTGGGCCGCCACAAGGACTGTAGCGGTCCAACAATGGGCCGCCACACCCTGCGTTGCGAAGGAAATGGCGGTCCTACCTCGATCTGCCACAAGGATGTGGCGAGCATACCTTTGGCAGCCTCACCCCAAAAACTCCCAACGGTCGAAAACCAACGGTCGAAAATCAACGGTCAACTCGCCCTCTGGCAGTCTGACCCTCGGTCGCCACCTCTTCTGGCGATCTATCGTGCAGCCGCCAGAAGACATGGGGACCTGCCGACAAAATAGTGCCTTGTGGCTCTCCCACCTTGGGCCGCCACAGGCTCTGTCGCACCTACCCTGGGCCGCCAAAGGCTCTGGCAGTCTCTGGAAGGACTGCCAAATCATCCCGAGAACGGGCCGGTGAGAACAAACCCAAAAACCCATTCCACGCCCCGATCATCCACGGATGAGGGGGAAAACAAGGGGGAAGCTCCCCTATAGCCCCTAGCATGCATCTACGCCCTCAAATCGGTCCGAAATGTAACAAAACGGTAGATCGGCACACAACCCCCAAAGCATGGATTTTGCCCTACCCGGCTCAAAAACGCCCCTCTCGACCTCTCCTCGGCCTACAAATCACGGGAGACGACGGGATGAGCATGGGGATCCGTCTCCCTACCTCAATGGAGCACGAGCTCTACCGAAACGTCACCGAACGTGAAGAAGAAGCTTTTAGAACCCTCGTTCCTTAACGAAATCCCACGAGCCACACGCCGCCACGATCGCCTCGCCGCCACCGTCGCCGCCACGCCGTCACCTCACTACCATCTGCAGTCGGGGAGGGGTGCCGCCGCTGTCACGCCCCGAGCGCGGAAGATACCCGGAGATGCGCGACGTGTCTATATCAATCATGTCAATCAGAGTGGTCGTGTATTCGACACAAAGACAGAGATGCGCAAAATAGCAAGATAACCCAATCCTTTATTTCATAATGGATAGACTATTACAAATCCAATACTCTGTTTAATAAAAAGGAAAAGAATACATAGTTGACTCAAGAAACTATAGAAAAGACTAGATGACACTTGGAGAATCTCTATCTCTTCACTCTTGACAATTCCCATCCGATTGACTTCCATCGTCGTCGGACTTACCTGAAAAGTACAAAGGGACAAACGGAATGAGCGAACGCTCAGTAGGAAATTATATCTCAAGTACTAGCAAGGGGTTTAAGTAATTACATTTTTATGAATGCAATAAAGCTATGCATGCTCGCATAAAACGACAAGATAGAGAGAATGTAATATCAAGAAAATAAGATGAACTTAGTCATGAACTTCCAACAAGATAACAAGTTTATTCGATATATTCAAGCAAGTACATTTAACAAGTCATGTCAAGAACTTTGGCTATCATGTATCAAGCAAGTAAATTACCCTTTTTCGGGCCACGCATTTCATTTCATGTCAAGTACGAGTCAAGTACAAGATGTGTGTGGAATGTCCAATCAAGCAAGTCAAGTACTCGGTATAATGCCAGATACCTTATCATTTTAACTCCCATGGGCACAAGTACTTTCGGGTGCTCCTCCCAGGACCAGATCGGGCCCTATATGCGTAGGCATTTATCATGTGTTTTGACATCCACTCTTGTTTATATAGCCAATATAGAATTTCAATAATCAAGCTTGTAGACACGTATGACAACTTTGATAGAATAGAGTCCAAAATATGACAAAGGACATAGAATGGCGATAATAACGGTATAATCACGATGTCGATAAAACTAGGTGGAATATGGTTCCCTTAACTTAGGTACCATGACAAATCAATATGGACATTCTTTATATAGAATTGAGGTCCACATGAACATTCGATCAAGCAAGATACCCTCATTCTTATCACAGAATTGGGGTTTACAAGAACGACATGATATGGCATGATATCATCATCTCATTAAGAATTTCTTATGATATACTCTTTGTATAATCATAAGGGCCGGTATACCATGTTTCTTTAGAGTGACATGGCATCAATGGTGTAATGGGTTTTTAGGGTACAACCAGCTCAGTCGGCCTTGAGGGAATCCAAGGCTACGAGGAGTCTTACGGAGGTCTCTATGACTAACTCGCTAGTCCAAAGGAACGGAATGTCCAATGGAGAGCTTGTATGTCAATGAGAATTGAGTGTGATCGATAAAACAACGTGAAAAGTGGGACTATACTCACGGAATGGAGAATAGTGCCGATATATATATGTATATGTATAATATGAAACCATCGGTAATAGAATCAGGATAAAATTAGTTTACAGTAAAATAACGACTTAAGTAAAGTCGTGTATTGAATAATTAACGCCTAACAGAGGGGCGTTTACATATATTGCCAATTTGCAGAATTTCCATTATTTCATTAATTTATCAAAAACACGCCTTTCCTGGGGGCGTTTCTTCAAAGTTGACGACTGCAGAGGCAGGCGTCTCATCATTTACATATTCGACAGGATATAATTATTCTCAGAAATTTATCAAAAACGCGCCCTTGGAAGGGGCGTTACTTTCTAATTCCATTTTACAGAATATGTGAATTTCAGGATTTTAACAGATACACGCCCTAGGAAGGGGCGTTACTTTTCAGATTCACGCCTTGTTCTGGGGCGTTAGAATATGGAAAATGACTTTGTCCAAGTCGTGAATTTCAAGGAATTTACGATATTTTAATAAATAATATTTCGAGAGACAGGAGACATGTCATGACAGTAAAATTTAACAGGAATTCACAGAGTCATGCAAGATATTAAAAATCAATATTTCATATGTATTGTAAATTTTAAACAGGATCAATTATTAATCACATGCGATTCTTATGAAATTAACGCCTGCGTAGAGGGCGTCAAATATTAAATTGACGACCACTAGCATGGTCGTTTCTTTTAAATTAGCGCCCTAATCAAGGGCGTTTCTTTCAAAATTTTGCAGAAAACGTAATAAAACCTTATAAACAGTATGCATGCCATGCTCATATACGTATGTATAGATATCTTGCATTAATTCTTATTTGGGCTACAATAACTTGAGAAAATCCTACCTTAATTGATAATCTGGAGATCGACGTGAGGTGTTCTGAAACTCCTACGACTTGGCAGCAAGAAAGGGCAGGAAGATGATTGATGAGGATGAGAGAACCTGCAGAAGATATATCAAAGATATCAATCTTCTTTGTAATGACTTGCTGGAAGCGAAGAAATAAGAACTTACACAAGTTCTTCAGGACGCAGATCTTCTTAACCTGTACAGAAGAGAAGGAGATGAAGAGTCAGTAACTCTTCATATGCTTTAAAAAAAAAGAGAAGAACGTTCGGTTCTTTACTCACCGTAGCAGACGATCGATAAAATAGGTTTAGGGTTTGTTCGATCAAGACTATTTATAGGAATTTGGAGTCCTAACAAAAGTAGTGTTTGATTGGAAGTAATATTTCCAAGATTGAGTTATTACCACATTCGAACTCTTCCTCATAGTTATCACTTACCCTGGATAAGTTCTGGGTTCGAACGGTTCACGAACTGAATTAACGCCTTAGGTCAGGGCGTGTATTCTTTAATTGACGCCTTACTTTAGGGCGTTTCTTAAAAAGCGCCTTGAAAAAGGGCGTTTCGTGTTTTAAAACACGCCCAAGATAGGGGCGTTTCTTTTACTTACCCATTTGGTCGCATGAGAACTGACGACCGCATGTGTGGGCGTCCTTTCTTTAGTCACGCCATGGATAGAGGCGTTTCTTTATAAATTAACGCCTTAATAAGAGGCGTTATTTTTAATTTGTTTTATTTCGTCCAATTAACCCTATTCCTTTTATATATATATTTCAAATATTCATTTATCAGGGTTGCTACACCCTCCCCCACTTAAAAAGAATTTGGTCCCCAAATTCAATATATATATAATTATACATGTGGAGAGCGTAGAACATATACCTCTTAGAATAACTCGGGAAATCGTTTCTTCATAGATTCTTCGGTCTCCCATGTTGCTTCGCGTTCGGGATTCTTATTCCATTGCACCTTGAGCATGGGAATGACCTTATTCCTTAGAGCTCGTATTTCTCGATCCAAGATCTTCATGGGCTTCTGTTCATATGTGAGATCTTTCTGGATCACCAGATCTCCATGTTCAATAATATGAGAGGGGTCGTGCACATACTTTTTCAACATGGATATGTGAAATACATTATGTACCTCAGACAATTGAGGAGGTAATGCGATGCGATAAGCAACCTCGCCAACTCTTTCGAGTATCTCAAATGGTCCGATGAATCTTGGCGTAAGCTTACCCTTAACACCAAATCTTCGTATGCCACGTCCAGGCGATATCTTGAGAAATACATGATCTCCGATTTGGAATTCAAGATCTCTTCTTCTTGTATCTGCATAAGTCTTTTGTCTGGTCTGAGCAACTTGTAATCTTTCTCTGATTACTTGTATCTTCTCGGTTGTATCCTTTACCATGTCTGGACCTAATAGTTGTTTTTCTCCAACTTCATTCCAACATATGGGAGATCGGCAACTCCTTCCGTATAAGGCTTCGAAAGGTGCCATTTGGATACTAGCTTGGTAGCTATTATTATATGCAAATTCAACTAAAGGTAAGTGGTCATGCCAGCTTCCTCCAAAGTCAATAATGCATGCTCTCAGCATATCTTCAACAACTTGATTAGTTCGCTCGGTCTGACCATCCGTTTGTGGGTGAAAAGCAGTACTAAAGTTGAGCCTTGTCCCCAACGAATGTTGTAATCCCTTCCAAAAATGAGAAGTAAAACGGGGATCTCTATCAGACACGATTGAGACAGGAATTCCATGTATCCTGACTATTTCCTTGATGTACAGTGCAGCTAGCACATCAATTGACCATCGGCTTTTTATTGGCAAGAAATGTGCCGATTTAGTTAATCGGTCAATGATAACCCAGATTCCATCATGTCCTCCTTTAGATTTAGACAAACCCATGATGAAGTCCATACCAATATCCTCCCATTTCCACTTAGGAATATCTAGAGGATGTAGTTTTCCCGCAGGCTTTTGGTGTTCCGCCTTGACCTGTTGGCATGTGAGACAGCGCGATACATAGTCCGCTATTTCTCTTTTCATATTAGGCCACCAAAAGTTCCTCTTTACATCTTGGTACATTTTGGTTGATCCTGGATGAATAGTGTACCTTGATCGGTGAGCTTCATCTAAGATCTTCTTCTTTAATTCCGGACAATCAGGTATACAAGTTCTATCTTTGAACGATAATCTTCCATCAGAAGTTAGTTGAAAATCAGATTGTCCTTCTAATCTGCCTTTGATTTCTACTAACATAGGATCATCATCCTGAAGTGTTTGTATCTCAGATAACAAATCTGACTGTATGCTTACATGAGATAGTGTGACAAATTTGGATTCCGTGTCCAAGCTTATATTGAGCTCGGAGAATTGTTCAAGTAACCTCCATTCTTGCATCATACAATTTGCTATCATTGCTCTCGGCTTTCGACTAAGGGCGTCAGCAACATAATTACCCTTTCCGGGATGGTATTGTATATTGAAGTCGAAGTCCTTGAGATATTCTAGCCAGCGTCTTTGTCTCATGTTCAGCTCCTTTTGTGAAAATAGGTATTTGAGACTTTTGTGATCAGAGTATACAGTAAGCTGTGCTCTATATAAGTAGTGTCTCCATATCTTTAGGGCAAATACTACCGCGGCCAGTTCTAAGTCATGGACGGGGTAATTCTCCTCATGCTTCTTCAGTTGACGTGAAGAGTATGCTATGACCTTTCCTTGTTGCATTAGGACACATCCGAGGCCAATGCCAGAAGCATCAGTGTAGACCTCGAATTTCTCTCCTTCTATCGGTAGAGCTAAGACCGGAGCTGTGGTGAGATGATCCTTGAGAGTTTGAAAACTCCTTTCACATTCCTCACTCCATTCGTATCGGATCTCCTTGCGAGTTAACCTTGTAAGGGGCACGGCGATCTTAGAGAAATATTTGATGAATCGCCGATAATAGCCTGCAAGACCTAAGAAACTTCTGATCTCGCTTGCATTAGTGGGTCTTTCCCAGTTTCTTACAGCTTCAACCTTTGATGGATCTACAGATAAACCGTCCTTGGATATGACATGTCCGAGAAAAGCCACTTCTTCAAGCCAGAACTCACATTTGCTGAGTTTAGCATATAATTGATTTGTCCTCCAGACTTGCAATGCAATCCTCAAATGCTCCTCATGTTCTTCCTTAGTCTTAGAATATATCAATATATCGTCAATGAAGACTACTATGAATTGATCCAAGTAAGGCCTGAATATGTCATTCATTAACTGCATAAAGGCAGCAGGGGCATTTGTTAGTCCAAAAGGCATAACAACAAATTCGTAATGGCCATACCTGCTTCTGAATGCGGTCTTGTGAATGTCATCATCCTTGATTCTTAATTGATGATATCCCGACCTGAGATCAATCTTGGAGAAATATTTGGATCCTGAAATCTGATCAAATAACTCATCGATTCTCGGCAGTGGATACTTGTTCTTGATAGTAAGATGATTCAACTGTCGATAGTCGATACACAATCTCATGGATCCATCCTTCTTCTTTACAAATAAGACTGGTGCTCCCCACGGGGAAGTACTTGGTCTAATAAACCCTTTTCGGATTAGTTCCATCAACTGCTCCTTCAACTCCTTGAGTTCAGCAGGGGACATTCTATATGGTGCCTTTGAAACAGGACCAGCACCAGGGACTAAGTCAATGGTGAAGGCCACTTCTCTTTGAGGGGGTAATCCCGGCAATTCTTCCGGAAATACGTTTGGAAATTCTCGCACTACCTGAATGTCCTCTATCTTGGTTTCTTTAGCTTCTTTAATAGTGACAAAAGCAAGGAAGGATACACATCCTTTCTTGACGAGCTTGCTTGCTCGAAGAGCCGAAATAAGAGGGGATTTGCTTTGACTCTTAGGACTAGTATAAGTCAGTTCCGGAAATTCCTTGAAAACAATCTTGCTATCACGGCAATCAACCGTTGCCTGGTATTTGGATAACCAATCTGCTCCTAGTATAACATCATACTCTTTTAGATCTAAGCAGATAAGATCAATAGGAAAATTCTTTCCTCGAACCAATACCTCACAGTTTTGGTAATGATGTGTGATATCCGTCTCGCTTCCGAGAGGAGTAGACAATATTAACTTCATCCATTCTGGTTCTAGAGGTAATGGGTCAGCAAACTTCTTGGAAATAATGGAATGCGATGCACCCGTATCAAATAAGACATGTGCATATTTGGAACAAATTTTTAATGTACCTTCCACCAATCCGCCTTCTTCTTCTGGTTCGGTCTCTTGGATCGCATGAAGACGCGCGTTCCTTGTCACTGGGCGTTTACCCTCACCGTCTTGGTCATTCATTAATGGACAATCGGGAATCCGATGTTCACGACTCCCACAACGGAGACATGCTCCTAATTTCCTCCAGCATTCTTCTGTTTTGTGACCAGCCTTGTCACAATGCTTGCATACTACGTTTGAAGGTGTAGTGGTGATAGAGAAAGGCTTGGATTTCTTGAACTTCTGATCTTGAGAGGAAGAACCTCCATTATTGGGCCTCTTCTTAAAGTTGGGTTTAAAAGAACCCGAACTTGTGACTTGCTCCTTTTTGTCTTTCCCACGGATCCTATCAGATAGTTCCGTGGCATCTTCAAGCAACTGAGCTCGGCGCACTATTTCAGTATAAACTTGAATATCCATAGGCGCCAGTTGAGTAATGTAGTGGGGCCTAAGCCCATTAAGAAATCTACGGGCTTTCATCTTTTCCGTGCTAATTAAATGCTTAGCATATCTAGACAGTCTAGAGAACTGTGCTTCATAATCAGCCACCGATAAAGATCTTTGCTTTAATGCGGCAAATTCGGCGGCCTTCTTTTCCTGGACCCTATCAGAGAAATATTTGGCGTTGAAATATTCAACGAATTCACCCCATGTAACTTGAGTTGGGTCAATAGTAGCTTCAATCGACTCCCACCAGCATCTAGCATCCTTTTCTAACTGGAAAGTAGCTAATAAGACTTTGTCCTGATCCGTGCATTGCATAACACGGAATATGCGTTCAATCTCCCGAACCCAATGCTCGGCATCGTCTGGATCGGTCGATCCCATGAACTTCGGGGGATTCATATTCTTGAATGCTTGGTGTAAGCTTCCAGCTCGTGGAGCACCACCTTGTGCTACCTGTTGTAGCACTTGGGTCATCCCTTGAAGGGTACGCTGCATGTTGCGCCATTGAGCACGTTCGGCAGCCATTATCCTACAATTACAATAGCTATGTTAGTATTATATCACTATGATCTTATAAAGGACTCATTGATCATTTAACCCTTGGTTCTACCCACTCCCACTTGGTTAAAGGTTTTGAAACCTATCCTTGGACTTGGGTTTCCTAGGAATTGAATACTTTATGCTCTGATACCACAAAGACTGTCACGCCCCGAGCGCGGAAGATACCCGGAGATGCGCGACGTGTCTATATCAATCATGTCAATCAGAGTGGTCGTGTATTCGACACAAAGACAGAGATGCGCAAAATAGCAAGATAACCCAATCCTTTATTTCATAATGGATAGACTATTACAAATCCAATACTCTGTTTAATAAAAAGGAAAAGAATACATAGTTGACTCAAGAAACTATAGAAAAGACTAGATGACACTTGGAGAATCTCTATCTCTTCACTCTTGACAATTCCCATCCGATTGACTTCCATCGTCGTCGGACTTACCTGAAAAGTACAAAGGGACAAACGGAATGAGCGAACGCTCAGTAGGAAATTATATCTCAAGTACTAGCAAGGGGTTTAAGTAATTACATTTTTATGAATGCAATAAAGCTATGCATGCTCGCATAAAACGACAAGATAGAGAGAATGTAATATCAAGAAAATAAGATGAACTTAGTCATGAACTTCCAACAAGATAACAAGTTTATTCGAGATATTCAAGCAAGTACATTTAACAAGTCATGTCAAGAACTTTGGCTATCATGTATCAAGCAAGTAAATTACCCTTTTTCGGGCCACGCATTTCATTTCATGTCAAGTACGAGTCAAGTACAAGATGTGTGTGGAATGTCCAATCAAGCAAGTCAAGTACTCGGTATAATGCCAGATACCTTATCATTTTAACTCCCATGGGCACAAGTACTTTCGGGTGCTCCTCCCAGGACCAGATCGGGCCCTATATGCGCAGGCATTTATCATGTGTTTTGACATCCACTCTTGTTTATATAGCCAATATAGAATTTCAATAATCAAGCTTGTAGACACGTATGACAACTTTGATAGAATAGAGTCCAAAATATGACAAAGGACATAGAATGGCGATAATAACGGTATAATCACGATGTCGATAAAACTAGGTGGAATATGGTTCCCTTAACTTAGGTACCATGACAAATCAATATGGACATTCTTTATATAGAATTGAGGTCCACATGAACATTCGATCAAGTAAGATACCCTCATTCTTATCACAGAATTGGGGTTTACAAGAACGACATGATATGGCATGATATCATCATCCCATTAAGAATTTCTTATGATATACTCTTTGTATAATCATAAGGGCCGGTATACCATGTTTCTTTAGAGTGACATGGCATCAATGGTGTAATGGGTTTTTAGGGTACAACCAGCTCAGTCGGCCTTGAGGGAATCCAAGGCTACAAGGAGTCTTACGGAGGTCTCTATGACTAACTCGCTAGTCCAAAGGAACGGAATGTCCAATGGAGAGCTTGTATGTCAATGAGAGTTGAGTGTGATCGGTAAATCAACATGAAAACATGGGACTATACTCACGGAATGGAGAATAGTGCCGATATATATATGTATATGTATAATATGAAACCATCGGTAATAGAATCAGGATAAAATCAGTTTACAGTAAAATAACGACTTAAGTAAAGTCGTGTATTGAATAATTAACGCCTAACAGAGGGGCGTTTACATATATTGCCAATTTGCAGAATTTCCATTATTTCATTAATTTATCAAAAACACGCCTTTCCTGGGGGCGTTTCTTCAAAGTTGACGACTGCAGAGGCAGGCGTCTCATCATTTACATATTCGACAGATATAATTATTCTCAGAAATTTATCAAAAACGCGCCCTTGGAAGGGGCGTTACTTTCTAATTCCATTTTACAGAATATGTGAATTTCAGGATTTTAACAGATACACGCCCTAGGAAGGGGCGTTACTTTTCAGATTCACGCCTTGTTCTGGGGCGTTAGAATATGGAAAACGACTTTGTCCAAGTCGTGAATTTCAAGGAATTTATGATATTTTAATAAATAATATTTCGAGAGACAGGAGACATGTCATGGCAGTAAAATTTAACAGGAATTCACAGAGTCATGCAAGATATTAAAAATCAATATTTCATATGTATTGTAATTTTTAAACAGGATCAATTATTAATCACATGCGATTCTTATGAAATTAACGCCTGCGTAGAGGGCGTCAAATATTAAATTGACGACCACTAGCATGGTCGTTTCTTTTAAATTAGCGCCCTAATCAAGGGCGTTTCTTTCAAAATTTTGCAGAAAACGTAATAAAACCTTATAAACAGTATGCATGCCATGCTCATATACGTATGTATAGATATCTTGCATTAATTCTTATTTGGGCTACAATAACTTGAGAAAATCCTACCTTAATTGATAATCTGGAGATCGACGTGAGGTGTTCTGAAACTCCTACGACTTGGCAGCAAGAAAGGGCAGGAAGATGATTGATGAGGATGAGAGAACCTGCAGAAGATATATCAAAGATATCAATCTTCTTTGTAATGGCTTGCTGGAAGCGAAGAAATAAGAACTTACACAAGTTCTTCAGGACGCAGATCTTCTTAACCTGTACAGAAGAGAAGGAGATGAAGAGTCAGTAACTCTTCATATGCTTTAAAAAAAAAGAGAAGAACGTTCGGTTCTTTACTCACCGTAGCAGACGATCGATAAAATAGGTTTAGGGTTTGTTCGATCAAGACTATTTATAGGAATTTTGGAGTCCTAACAAAAGTAGTGTTTGATTGGAAGTAATATTTCCAAGATTGAGTTATTACCACATTCGAACTCTTCCTCATAGTTATCACTTACCCTGGATAAGTTCTGGGTTCGAACGGTTCACGAACTGAATTAACGCCTTAGGTCAGGGCGTGTATTCTTTAATTGACGCCTTACTTTAGGGCGTTTCTTAAAAAGTGCCTTGAAAAAGGGCGTTTCGTGTTTTAAAACACGCCCAAGATAGGGGCGTTTCTTTTACTTACCCATTTGGTCGCATGAGAACTGACGACCGCATGTGTGGGCGTCCTTTCTTTAGTCACGCCATGGATAGAGGCGTTTCTTTATAAATTAACGCCTTAATAAGAGGCGTTATTTTTAATTTATTTTATTTCGTCCAATTAACCCTATTCCTTTTATATATATATTTCAAATATTCATTTATCAGGGTTGCTACAGCCGCGGTCATGCCGGACGAAGAGAGAGAGGAAGGGGGTGGTCGCTCATGGGAGGAAGAAGGAAGAGGAAGAAAGAAGAAGTAAGGGAAAAGGAAAAAAAATAGGGGTTTATATAGAAAATTCAGAAATTCTGGAAAATACCAAAAAATAGGAAAATATACCGCCGCGATCGTTGGAATGCGCTGATCGCTGTGGTACCATTCCTGAGTAGGTGAACGACCCGGTTCACCCGCTACGGGGTTCCGTAGGTCCTATCAGGGAAAAACACGGGAAACAGCGGAACACGCTCTGGGACCTCCGAAACTGATCCGAAACGCACAGATCCAAACCCGAAAGATGTCCGAAAGATAACCCCAGGCAAAATGAGAACAAAATCTCCGAGAAAGTGAATCCGAGACCCAAGAAGAAGGATCCGAAGGGTCCGGGATATTACACGAGGTATCCGAAGATTCGGTGTTAAGGGCAAGCTTACACTGAGGTTCATTGGTCCATTTGAGATATTGGAGAGAGTGGGCGAGGTAGCTTACCCCATTTGAGATAACCCTAGCATGCATCTACGCCCTCAAATCGGTCCGAAACACGACGAAACGGTAGATCGGCACACAACCCCCAAAAATGGATTTTGCCCTACCCGGCTCAAAAACGCCCCTCTCGACCTCTCCTCGGCCTACAAATCACGGGGGACGACGGGATGAGCATGGGGATTCGTCTTCCTACCTCAATGGAGCACGAGCTCAGCCGAAATGCCGCTGACCGTGAAGAAGAAGTTTTTAGAACCCTCGTTCCTTCACAAAATCCCATGAGCCACACGCCGCCACGATCGCCTCGCCGCCGCCGTCGTCGCCACGCCGTCACCTCACTGGCGTCTGCAGCCGGGGAGGGGCACCGCCGCGGTCACGCCGGATGAAGAGAGAGAGGAAGGGGTGGTCGCTCACGGGAGGAAGAAGGAAGAGGAAGAAAGAAGAAGAAAAGGAAAAAGAAAAAGAAAATAGGGGTTTATATAGAAAATCTAGAAATTCTGGAAAATACCAAAAAATAGGAAAATATACCACCACGATCGTTGGAACGCGCTGATCGCTGTGGTACCATTCCTGAGTAGGTGAACGACCCGGTTCACCCGCTATGGGGTTCCGTAGGTCCTGTCAGGGAAAAACACGGGAAACCGCAGAACACGTTCCGAGACCTTCCAAACTGATCTGAAACGCACGGATCCGAACCCGAAAGATGTCTGAAAGATAACGGCAAAATGAGAACAAAATCTCTCAGAAAATATATCCGAGACCCAAAAATAGGGATCTGAAGGGTCCGGGATATTATAGCCCTCCCCCTTAAACAAATTGCATCCTCGAAATTTAAAACAAGTATAGGGGAAGAAAAGAAAGGGATACTCACTCGAACAGGTAGGGGAACTGCTAACGCATCTCATCCTCACGCTCCTAAGAAGCCTCACCACCAGAGTGTCGCTGCCACACCACCTTGACTAACGGGATAACCTTGTTCCATAGGTGCTGCTCTCACCGATCCTCAATATGGATAGGGAACTCTGGTAGAGACAGATCATGAGTCACCTCGGGCCAAACCGAGTCCTCCAACACATGAGAAACATCAGGCATATACTTCCTCAATATCGAGACATGGAACACGTCATGCACCACTACAAACTCAGGAGATAGCTGCAACCGATAAGCAACCTCGCCGATGCGCTCCACGATGAGGAAAGGACCAACATAGTGGGGACTCAACTTCCCACGCTGTCCAAATCTCATCACTCCCTTCATGGGAGAAACCCTCAAAAATACATGGTCACCGACCGTAAAATAGAGTGGCTACCTTCTCCGATCGGCATAACTCTTCTGCCGACTCTACGCCGCCAACATGTTCTGACGGACCAGATACACCACGTCAATGCATTGCTGCACCAGCTCCGGTCCCGTCACAACATGCTCACCAACCTCAGACCAGTCGAGCGGAGTCTGACACGGTCACCCGTACAACGCCTCATGAGGAGCCATCCCAATGCTCGAATGAAGGCCGTTGTTGTAGGCAAACTCCACCAACGGTAGATGGTGAATCCAACTCCCTTGCCATTTCAGGCAACAGGATCTCAACATGTCCTCTAACGTCTGAATGGTCCTCTCTGACTGACCATCTAACTGAGGATGATGCATTGAGCTAAACGCTAACTCCGTGCCAAGAGCTCGCTGGAAACTCCTCCAGAATCTAAAAGTGAAACGCGGATCGCGATCGGACACAATGGAAATGAGAATTCCATGCAAAGGAACGATCCGCTCTACATAAAGATGAGCCAACTTGGACACACTCCAGCTGACCTTGATCGGTAATAACCGAGCCACTTTCGTCAGCCTATCCACCAGCAACCAAATACTATCCTGCCCACTCGGAGTCCTCGGCAAACCCACCACAAAATCTGTGGTCACGTGGTCCCATTTCCACGCGGGAACATCCAAGGCTGAAGAGTACCTCCTGTTCGCTGATGCTCCGCCTTCACCTACTGACAGGTCAGGCATCAGGCCACATACTCGACAATATCTCTCTTCATGTCTGGCCACCAGAACTTCCTCTTCAAGTTCCGATACATCTTCGTCGCGCCCGGGTGCACAGTGTACCGACTCCCATGAGCCTTCCGTAACACCGCATGCCTCACCTGCTCCTTGGTTGGGACATACAACCTACCACGGAATCTCACAGCTCTGTCCTCGCCGTAGTCCACATCAGCCAAAGCCAAAATCCGGAGCAACTCATGGTCTGCATGCTGAGCATCTATCACCAGGCGATGAATCGCAGGCGTGATAGTCAAGCTCGCAAGAACAGCTGACCCCGGCTCCTAGGGAACCTTAAGCCTAAATGTCACGGCCGGCACCTGTTCCCAGAGCCTCCACTTCCTCATCATCATGGTGCTGACAATGACCTTCCTACTCAAGGCATCTGTAACGACATTCATCATGCCCGGCTGATAAGATAGGGTGAAGTCATAATCTTTCATATACTCCATCCATCGCCTCTACCTGAGGTTGAGGTCCTTCTGAGTGAACACATACCTCAAACTCTGATGGTCTGTGAACACCTCGAACTTCTCACCATACAGATAATGCCTCCAGATCTTCAATGCAAAGATCACAGCCGCTAACTCAAGATCATGGGTAGGGTAGTTCTCTTCATGGGGCTTTAGCTGCCGAGATGCATAAGTCACCACTCTACCATGCTGCATCAGCACAGCACCCAACCCAACCCCGGAAGCATCTGTACACACCACAAAACCTTACGATCCAGAAGGCAACACCAATACTGGTGCCGAGGTGAGCAATCGCCTAAGCTCCATAAAGCTCTGCTCACACTCACCAGTCTAGACAAACGACACATCCTTCCGTGTAAGCCTGGTCATCGGGGCTGCAACACGAGCAAAATCCTGAATGAACCTCCTATAATAGCCTGCAAGCCCCAAGAAATTCCAAATCTCCGTCACGGACCTTGGCCTCGGCCACTGCATCACTGCCTCGGCCGTGGCTGGATCCACGAAAATATCATTACCAGAAATCACGTGCCCCAAAAAGTGCACCTTGTGAAGCCAAAACTCACACTTGTTAAGTTTAGCATACAACTGGTGATCTCGCAAAGTCTGCAACACAACCCTCAAATGATACGCATGCTCATCTGCAGACCGTGAATACATAAGGATGTCGTCTACAAACACGACCACGAACTGGTCCAAGTAGGGACGGAACACCCTCTGCATCAAATCCATAAACGCTGCGGGGGCATTGGTGAGCCCAAATGGCATCACCAAAAACTCATAATGCCCGTATCTCGAGCTGAACGCAGTCTTCTCCACGTCAGACTCTCGAATCCACAACTGATAATAACCGGACCATAAATCAATCTGCGAGAACACTCGAGCAGACTGAAGTTGGTCGAACAAGTCATCAATCCGTGGCAACGGATACTTGTTCTTAACGGTTACCTCATTCAACTGCCGGTAGTCAATGCACAGCCTCAGACTACCGTCCTTCTTCTTCACAAACAACACTGGCGGCCAAGGGGAAAAGCTAGGATGAATATACCCCTTGGCCAGCAACTCCTGCAATTGTGCCCTCAACTCTCTCAACTCAGCGGGAGCCATACGGTAAGGAGCCTTCGATAAAGGTCCCGTACCAGGCACAATCTCGATCACAAAATCAATCTCCCGCTGGGGAGGCAATCCAGGTAGGTCCTCAGAAAAAACATCGGGAAACTCGCACACCACCGAAATGTTCCCCACATCCGGCTCTGGCAGGTCCACCATGACCACAGAAGCGAGAAAACCCTGACAACCCGCATCAAGCAAACGACGAGCCCTAATAGTCGAAATAAGAAAGCGGGAAGAGGAAGACCTAATACCTTGGAAATAAAAGGTGGGTCCATGAAGCCGCCGGAAATAAACCCTCTTCGAGCCACAATCCACCAACGCATGATGTGTCTCGAGCCAATCCATGCCCAAAATCACATCAAAGTCCTGAAGTGGCAACGCATAAAGCCTGGCCGGCAAACTCCACCCTTCAACCCACACAGGAACCTCATCAAAATAATAAGGAGTGATCATAAAATCACCAAGAGGCAACTCCACTGCCAAATCACAGGATAATTGGGTCACCGGCTCCTCAATACTCAGCGCGAAATCTTCAGAAATAAACGAATGAGACGCGCCAGAATTAAACAAAACTCGAGCCACACAACCCAAAATCCAAACGTTACCTTCCACGAGCTGTGACGCCACTACCTCTGCCCTGGTCATGTGTGTAATATGGCCTCGGGATCTCTGCTTGCCCCCCACACTCGCCGACCTGGGTAGCGGCGGATACTGCCCCTGCTGCTGCTGCCTCTGCTGCTGAGGGTACTGCTGCTGCAGAGGAAACTGTTGATGCTGCGGCCTCTGAGGATAATCACGCGCCATATGCCCTGGCTGGTCACACCTGAAACAAATCACCGACGCCGTGCACTGCCTGCCTGGATGCGACTCGCCACATCGGGGACACGGTCCCCGCGATCCACCCACCGATCCCTGACGCTGATGAGGAATCGGCTGCTCTACACTGCCCGAAGATGCCTACCTCTGATCCTTATGCTTCTTATAGAAACCCTTCTTTAGAAACTTCTTGACCTTGGAGCCAAAAGATGCAGATCATGTCGCTGACGCTACCGGTGTCGACACTCCCGAACTACCCATAGCGTGCTGGAAGGTACTCTGCTGCTGGGTAGCCGTGTGCTGACTACGACCTGACTGGGACTGCCCCTGGCCTCCCGGTCCTCGGACCTTCTGCATATCCAGCTCCAAAGATGCCGCCACACGAGACGTAGTCTCCAAATCAGTAGTCGCGTTCGCCATCAGAAGGTGCCTCAGCTCCTGCCTCAAACCCTGAACGAACTGCTCTGTCTTCACTCCCTCATGCTCCATGATATGGGGAGCATAACGGCCTAACTCCATAAACCGAGCCCTGTACTACAACACTGACATGTCACCCTGAACTAGCTCCAAAAACTGACGCATCTTCTGCGTACCAACATAGGATGGGCAGAAAGTATGCTCGAAGACTGTAACGAAGTCCTTCCACACGATCTCTTGAAGGGGACAAGACCGAAAGGACATCTTCCACTCTGAAGACCACCAATCTCAAGCCGTACCCTGCAACTAGTTACAGGCCAACATCACCATGTCCTCCATAGCACAGCGCATGGAACTAAACACTCTCTCCATCTCATCAAGCCATCTCTTGGCCACATCGGGATCTGGCTGGCCCTCATAATAGGGTGGGTGAAACTGTAAGAAGTCCCTCACAGCACGACTGGGTCCTCCCTGAGCCGACGAACCCTCACCAGCATCACCGCCAAACTACTGAGCCATGGCCTGAAACATACTCGGAAAGAAATCCTCGGCCCCCTGAACTCTCACTTCATCCCCTGCCTGGTTGGTAACTGGTGGCACTCTGCTCTGCCCCTCCTGCACCTCTGCTGACTATCCCTGCTGAGAGCGAGTCCTCTGCCTCGGCGCCATACTCGCCTACTGCAAACAGAAAGAAGACACGAGAAACGGTGAAATCAATAAAACAAACGATGTCCTAAGCCAGTGTCGACTGTACATCATCATTATCGACTAGTGGACCACTGTAACTATTTCTGATTCTTATATATATCCACAACCGTGCTCTGATACCAGCTATAACGACCCGAGATCTGAACACCGAGAAGGCCCGATAACCCGAATCTCGAACTGCCACCCACGAGCCCGAAGACTCGGAAGGGTTGAAAGGATGGTGTAGAGATACACAGTGACCTAAAATAATTGCAGAGTTACGCAGATTAAATGAATTAAGCAAGAAGCAATAATTAACATTAATTAAATTACATGGTCCACAAAATAATAGCAGTCTAAAAAGACAGTAGTCCACAACTAGTACAGTCCAAAGAGAAAAGTACAACTACGCGGGGCATACCCTGGAACTGGCAACTGGCAACTAACCATGGGCACCTGAACCACGTGGAGCCTCTGAAGCGCTCCCCTGAAGCCTCGTCTCACCTGAAACACAGTGAAAACACGCAGGGAATCAGCCTCAAAACACAAGGCTCAGTAGGGATCATCCGGTCCCCACCTCGTAAACCGAGAAACTGCGTGGAAAGTAACTACTAGCTACTACGACTGCTAGTATCGAACACACGGCACGAAAACTGAGATAACTTGTCAAAAGCCAAAGGAAACCCAAGAGTCACTACCAGACAAGACAGGAGTACCAACCCACTAGAAGCAAAGCCGGATGCATCCACTGACGACTTAAACCATGCCTCGGGTGTCTCCTTCCGGCCCAGCGGGAACTGAGACACCGTACAAGTAACCACAGAACAAGTGACTAGCTGGGGTCGCGCTCATCAGCACGGGTCCAACCGCCCCCAACCACGTGTGCACACACAGACCATACATCCTAAGTCTGGCCCTTTGACTGGTTTTCCCCTCAGCCGGACTCTGGCGTCAAACATGGGGCTTGACGAAAACCAGTCTAAAAATCGTCTCTCAGGGTAGCATCGCCACCACTCCCTGGTGGGACCACTCGCGTGTCGGAAGGCTATGACTAGTAGAGGGTTACTGAAAGAGTAGACTCTCTAGTCAACGGAAACCAATCGTCTAAACCGGACAAAGTAAAAGGGCCGCTCCTCGTACCGGCACCGACTCACGATGACACAAGCCGAGAACACCAACTCCCGAGATCCCATGGCACCCTCAAGTGTGGCCCCCACATGATGCCCCGCATCAGTCAGACCACGGGTAAGCACGCAGATCGAGATCCACTAACCCGGGACTCGAATCGGTAAAACATAACTCCGATCGGACATAGATCTCTGGCGGTCCACCTTTGGGCCGCCACAGAGTCTGGCGGTCAAGAATTAGGCCGCCACAGGGACTGTAGTGGTCCAACAATGGGCCGCCACACCCTGGGTTGCGAAAGAAATGGCGGTCCTACCTCGGTCCGCCACAAGGATGTGGCGGGCGTACCTTCAGCCGCCACACCCCAAAAACTCCCAACGGTCGGAAATCAACGGTCAACTCGCCCTCTGGCGGTCTGACCCTCGACCGCCACCTCTTCTGGCGGTCTATCGTGTAGCCGCCAGAAGACCTGGGGACCTGTCGACAAAATAGTGCCCTGTGGTGCTCCCACCTTGGGCCGCCACAGGTTCTGGCGCACATACCCTGGGCCGCCAAAGACTCTGGCGGTCTCTGGAAGGACCACCAAATCGTCCCGAGAATGGGCCGGCGGGAACAAACCCAAAAACCCGTTCCACGCCCCGATCATCCACGGATGAGGGGGAAAACAAGGGGGAAGCTCCCCTATAGCCCCTAGCATGCATCTACGCCCTCAAATCGGTCCGAAATGTGATGAAACGGTAGATCGGCACACAACCCCCAAAGCATGGATTTTGCCCTACCCGGCTCAAAATCGCCCCTCTCGACCTCTCCTCGGCCTACAAATCACGGGAGACGACAGGATGAGCATGGGGATCCGTCTCCCTACCTCAATGGAGCACGAGCTCTGCCGAAACACCGTTGAACGTGAAGAAGAAGCTTTTAGAACCCTCGTTCCTTAACGAAATCCCACGAGCCACACGCCGCCACGATCGCCTCGCCGCCGCCGTCGCCGCCACGCCGTCACCTCACTACCATCTGCAGTCGGGGAGGGGTGCCGCCGTGGTCATGCCGGACGAAGAGAGAGAGGAATGGGGTGGTCGCTCACGGGAGGAAGAAGGAAGAGGAAGAAAGAAGAAGAAAGGGAAAAGGAAAAAAATAGGGGTTTATATAGAAAATTCAAAAATTCTGGAAAATACCAAAAAATAGGAAAATATACCGCCGCGATCGTTGGAATGCGCTGATCGCTGTGGTACCATTCCTGAGTAGGTGAACGACCCGGTTCACCTGCTACGGGGTTCCGTTGGTCCTGTCAGGAAAAAACACGGGAAACCGCGGAACACGTTCCGGGACCTCCGAAACTGATCCGAAACGCACAGATCCAAACCTGAAAGATGTCCGAAAGATAACCCCAGGCAAAATGAGAACAAAATCTCTGAGAAAGTGAATCTGAGACCCAAGAAGAAGGATCCGAAGGGTCCGGGATATTACACGAGGTATCCGAAGATTCGGTGTTAAGGGCAAGCTTACACTGAGGTTCATTGGTCCATTTGAGATATTGGAGAGAGTGGGCGAGGTAGCTTTCTGCATCGCCTTGCCTCCACAAATATCAGAGGTGCATAATGTATTTCATATTTCTATGTTGAAGAAGTATGTGCACGACCCTCTCCACGTCATCAACCGCACAGACTTGGTGATACATAAGGACCTTACCTATAAGCAGAAGCCAATGAAAATCCTCGACCGAGAAGTCATAGTCTTAAGAAGCAAGACTATCCCTATGGTGAAAATCCAAAGGGATCGATGCTTGGAACAAGAAGCTACCTGGGAAACCAAGGAGTCTATGAGAAGGAGATTCCCAGAATTATTTTGGTCTGTAAGTATTTATCACCCTCCTTGTCTCCATCTATGCAATTAAATTTGGGGACCAAATTCTTTTAAGTTGGGGAGAGTGTAGCACCCGTATAAAAATGAGGGGAAAAATTTATTAATATATATATATATATACTTGATAGGATCGGTGCGATGGATTCAGAGGGGGGGGTGAATGAATCCCACCCTTAAAAAACTTTTCGCTCAAACAATATTGCAGAATTAAAACACATATGGCTTAAACAATAGAGCAAATATATAAGGCGCGCCTAAACTATCAGCTAGCGGAAGCAGCACAGATAGAAACGAGAATGCTAAGGTAACCTGTGAAGGAGGCAGAAGACAAGGAGCAAAAACACAACCACACTGCACAGAAGATTTTTAGGTGGTTCGGTCACCAAGACCTACATCCACCCCTCACTCCAAATCGGAGTGAGGCTTCACTAGCTAATGCTAGAATCAGCAGACTCAGTCTGCGAACACTTGCTGCCAAACAGCTTGACCAGGGGAACAACCTCCCCTCTTCCTCCCAACCGGAGAGAACCACTAGTGACTCCCAGCCACTAGCAAACCAGAGACCGAGGTCTCTCTTCCTCCACCCAGGAGGGAACCCACAAATGACTCTCAGCCACTTACAAACCGGAGATCAGATCTCCCTTCTCCTGAGTCCACAGGAGGAACCCGACCTCAGTCTAGAGAGTCGGAAGAACAATGATCACAGTTAAAAAGAAAAACAATAAACGAAAAGTACAGCAATCAGAAAGTTGGAAAATGAAATCATAATATGGCTCTGGCAGAAGCTGACTGGAGTGGATCTGATCCAACTTCTAGTAGGAACGATCTTCAGGTAAGCTTCTCTTCCTCTTCCCTTCTCTCTCACTTTCTTTTTCTCTTAATCCTCACAAGCTCTATCTCTCTCTCTTTTTCTTCTGATGCTTCTCTCACTCTGCCACTCTTCTTTTTCTTCTGCTCACTGCCTTTCTATCCTTCTTCTTCTCTCTGCCTTTCTGCTACTCTCTGCCTCTCCGCTTTTTCACGATCAGCCTTCCTTCCTTTTTTTTTTTGCGGATGAAGAAGCTTCATATATATATCAGCAGCAACTAGGGTGTGTGTCTTCCACATCTCCTGCCCAATTGACTCTGCCACGTGTCAGCATCTCAACTCTTTGGATCACGTGCCAGGTGCCAACCTCGGATCACGTGCCCAGACACCTGCAAGATTAATGAAGAGTTCAGTCGATGAACAATATCAGTTGAAGACAGTGTACAGACTTTATTCAACAAGCAAGACAATGGATGTATAGAGTTAGTCGAGTGAAGGAGGATAAGTGTATATACTTGATAACACAAGCGAGTGTATAGACTTTCGAAGCATTTAATAAGCAAGTATGTATAACGTGAGAGTGTATAGACTTGAAGCCCTTCAAGCGACCTCAATGTACACACTTGACAAATGATGTATGGACTTATCAGAAAGGGATGTGTAGACTTCTGTGTGATGCATGAAGCAATCGAATGTATAGACATGCAACAAGGGAGTGTATAGACTTGATGTTTACATGCATGAGAACTCTATGTACAGACTTGCTGTGAACAATGCACAAATGCAGTGTATGGACATGGCGTGAATGCAACAGCAATGTATAGACTTCATGTGTAGAAGACTAAGGCATTGTACAGACTTCACATGAAGCGCTGGATGATGTATAGACTTGTGTTCGTTCAACACACAGGCTGTACAGACATTGAGGCGAACGCTGTCCAGACTTTGAGGCAAGCTCTGTATAGACTTGATGAGAATGCATGGAACAACCGAATGTATAGACATGAAACAAGGAGTGTATAGACTTGGTGTTTACATGCCTGAGAGACCAATGTACAGACTAGCTAAGCTTTCGCTAAGTTTGTATAGACTTGACCATGCAGATGACGACACCAGAGTATAGACTTGAATGCTTTCGCTAAGTCTATATAGACTTGACTATGCATGGAGGAGCGTATGGACTTTAGAATGCATGGGACACCAGTGTACAGACTTTGAGAAGAACGATGCATGAACAAGCCTAGCATGAACAAGCCTAACCAATGTATAGACTTCACCCTTGAAGATGTGAGCGAGACACTGCATACACTTGGCCCTTGAAGAATGTACAGGCTCTGAAGACTTGAAGGCCATGATGTATAGACTTTAAGGCAAGTGAACACGGGGACAATGTACAGACTTGAACAGCTTCAAGGCACAATGGGCAGACTTTAAAGTGAAGACCAATGTATAGACTTCAAGTGAAGACCAATGTATAGACTTCAATGCAAATGCCAAGACCATGTACAGACTTGAAAGCTTCGAAGCACACGATGTTTATACTTTATGATGCATACGCCAAGGCTGTACATACTTGAAGAGACGATGCACTGTAGGCTGCCAGACTCTGTACAGACTTGCAGCTTGAGACGCTGACAGAGACGGTCCACTGTATAGACTTCAAGTCCAAGTGAGACAGTGGATGTACAGACTTGGGCTGTACAGACTTTGACTCAAATATGCATATGAGACGCTGAATAAGATGCAGCTATGTATAGACTTTACAGTGAATGCATATGCCAATGTATATACTTGAAAGCGTGAGACGCTGACTGAGACGATCGGCTGTACAGACTTGAGAGTGCAACGTAGGTAAAGACTGGGAATGCATAGACTTGATGAATGGCTTGAAACACAGACACACTGCCAATGAATAGACTTGGATGCCCAAAGGCAATGTGTAGACTTGGATGCCCAAAGGCAATGTATAGACTTGCACAGTGCTGCCAATGTGCAGACTTTGCCTACATGTGAATGTATAGACTTTGAGAGCACCAAGTCGATGTATAGACTTGCCACTAAGGAATGTGCAGACTTGACCATGTATAGACTTGATGCATGAACTGTGCACAATGAACACGGATGTATAGACTTCAGCAAGGCAAGCTACAGGGCAATGTATGGACTTCAAATGAAACAACTTTGAATGTGTGTGCTGGCAATGTATAGACTTTGTGACACAATGCAATAAGGCTCTGGACGATGTATAGACTTCACGTTCAATATGCAACAGGGTGTATAGGCTTGAACAAAGCGTGAAGCATAATATGCAAGAATGTATAGACTTGGAAGTGAGTTTGTGTGCGAGACAATGTTAACTCTGTACACACTTAAGCAATGTGCAGACAGGACATCAAATGCAGTGAGCATGCAGCAGTGTATATACTTGGGTGTGTGTGTGCATGCTAGAAGCAATGTATGGACTTAAATGATCGTGTGAGCATGCAGCAGCCAATGAATAGACATGCGAATCTTAGGGGGGTCGACCCATCTAAGAGGGGGGTCGACCCACTTCTGTCCAGATGTCAGACAGAACAACGGAATGCCATTCACAAGCACACATTCACAAATACATGAACACATATGAAATATGAATGCACTTAAATGAATCAACAAGGTCTTTCATGCACACATGCATATGGTGACTTATAGTGTTTGCTATCATCAAAACCAATCATCAAGACCACAGGGGCACAACAATCTCCCCCTTTTTGATGATGGCAACACTATGAGTCACACAGACTTAAGTCAAAAACATTCTCCCCCTTTGACTTCAGCAAAAAGACATTAGTTAAAGAGAGGAAAAGTAAGCAGATGTGATCCAATTGATATGACATTTCTCCCTTTAACTACATGAGAGCACATTCTTCCCCAAAGAGCAATATGACTCATCACAATTAAGCAGGTATGAATGCAGAGATGCAGATGCAACAAGAAATGCAAGAACTACCCCTAAATATATGAATGCAAGACAATTCTCCCCCTTTATGAATTTCTATGCTGCATGATTCATATGACATGGAGGCTCCCCCTCAATAACTGGAACCTTATGAAATGAATGAGAAGGAGACCACAGGGGCAAGCAAAGGTTAGTTCAGGTCATGATGAATCAAGGACAGTGAGGAAAAGAATTTCAACTAAGCTCCAAACACAAGGAATTCAACAAGATCTTCAAGGAGATATCAATCTCATAAATCCAAAATATAATTTTTCAAAGTCTTCCATTATAAGGGCTTATGAATGAATTTTATTGATCAGCATGGTTTAAACATGATGTATGCAAAGTTTATCAATAAAATTCTGTATTGATATCTAAAACCATGGTTTAATAAAAATGAACCAAGCCCACATACACATATCTTGATTAACCTCCCTTTCTCTTACACAATCAAATTTATTGACTTCTTTCGGAATTACATGCACTAGTATTAAGATCAAGCAATAATGAAGTCATATGATTTTGTCTAGGGTTGTAGCAATTTGATTTTTGCATCAATATTCAAATATTGCAATTTTTTCAACAAATTTTCATGCTACTAATTTTACGAGCACTCTAGTTCAGTGTACACCTTATAACTAGAGGATATACGTTGATCAGACGCTAATATCCCTAAACACTTAGTGTAACTATCAGTCATGCTTTATATGAACAGAGATAGCATTTACACATCATGACACACTACAAATCATTTCTTGATGAGTGAGTTGTATTTCTCTGTGTGCATGCCATTACTCTGCATGATTAACACTCATTCTTAAGCAGAGTTAACTATGGCACCTCATGACACAGTCCTTTGGACAGGTGTTTCTCAGTGACCAAAGTCATTGCTCTGACAGAGTATACCCGTTAGACATTTCAGAAAAAACTCATTTGCTTCAAATCAATAATAATTTCATGTACTTAACCAAATAAAGCCATGTATTCAATAATGCAGATTTCAGAAGATTTTACAAGACACAGCATGAAACAGATGGTTTAGGTTTATTAAACATGTTTCAGATATTTTTAAGAGATTTTAAAGTCAAACTCAATGAATACATTAACCTTAAACCACATGAGTTATTTCAGAGATTCATAAAATCGTATAATAGAAGATTCCTAGTTCAAGTGTTTTCAGATTTAAAATTGAGATAGCCCCATTGAAATCTTCATGAAAGACTGACAGAATTCTGATACCAAATGATAGAAGAGATTTTGAAGCTCAATGCTTTCAGAATATGATCAAGGTTTGTCAACAAAATCAATAAGGAGGGATATGCAATGAATTCTGACAAGAGTATGCATTTGACAACCTACATGCAATGCATTGACTCCCCCTCACAATATGCATTCAGTCAATCTTTTTGGCTTTTTCAATGTAGTGAAATGCAATGCTATTAACTACATGTATGTAAAGACATGCAAGGACTCAACATTGATTGCCATGGAAAGACATGCAATTAACTACCCCTGAAAACATGCAATGTTTGCCATGAAAACTGAACATATGGATTTGTGATTCATGCTCATTCAGACTGCCCTATCAAACACTATGACCCATGGTACTAGGCGGAGAACCTGGTCTAAAAGACCATCTCACACATAGTAAAAGCCTCCAGACAGATTTCCCTGTCTTTTAGTGGCTTACTATTTAATATACCATAGAGGTCAATCATGATAATTCAACATGCAGTCCTATAGGCAATCCAGATTTTCAGTGAGCTATGCAACAGACAGATTTCAAACAACATTCATATGCAGTTCAGATTTTCAGAAGTTACAATTTGTTTTCAGAGATTATGCATATCAACAATTAACAAACAACTGCAATTGGCATATGTATGCATCAGATGCAGACAACCCTTTAAACTCATATATGCACAGAACATTCAGCAAGTGCATGATCAGAAAATAATGTAAATGGCAGATGATGAATGAATATGTAAAAACAGATTTAATGTGCTATACAGTAAAACTAAAAAC
The DNA here is from genome assembly GCA_022559845.1 of Amorphophallus konjac. Taxonomy (NCBI): domain Eukaryota; kingdom Viridiplantae; phylum Streptophyta; class Magnoliopsida; order Alismatales; family Araceae; genus Amorphophallus; species Amorphophallus konjac. Next base: position 120,042,612 of record CM040124.1, read on the forward strand.
AGGAAATGCAAGAAATTTACCTGAAAAGTTCAGGAAGGGGTTTTCATTCTTGAGTGCCCTAGATTAATCCCCTCTTTATTAATCAGCTTCCAAAGCACACCTGCAGGTTAGCAAACTATTTTGCACAAATAGGTACCCAAGAAATCTTGGGTCCTGACATGACAGTATCACTCCTAGCAGGTTTTCTCAGCACATTTTTAACTTAATGATCATTAAATTTCATCAGAGGATAACCATCCATCAAATGTCCAGATTTGCCATAATGATGGTAAGAAGCAGCAGATTTCTGATTTGATTTATGCACATTCTTATTAGCATGAATTCTATGTGCATATGCATGAACTTTTTTGTTAACAGAATAAAAATTATGTTTACCAAAACCAGTTTGGTTTTGATATCCTGCCAGCCAACAGGTTGCAGCCCTGTGACCTGGCTTTCCACAGTTATAGCATGAAAAACTCACAGATTTTCTGGCATAGAATTTGATAACATAGGGGTTAACATAGTTCTTCTGAGCATGCCAACAATCTCTAGCTCTGTGGCCTAACTTACCACACTCAAGACATGCAAGAGTTTTCCTTTCAAAAAAATTTTTGTTGTCATGGAAATTAACGAACTCAGAATGAAATTTCTTCCCCTTAACATGCCAGCAATGAGCTGCAATGTGGCCCATCTTGCCACAATTGGAGCAATGATATTTCTTATTTTGAAAAACATGATTTCTAGCATGAAATTCTTTAACATTCAGATTATCCTTTTTCTGACCGGACACATATTTTCTAGCATGCTTTTTGTCATCTTGTTTCATCACAAAACAGTTACTCATAAAGTGTCCATGCTTACCACAATAATGACAGGAGCCATTTGATTTCTTTAAAACATGGCATTTTTCTGATGAGTTCTTAGCATGCATATTGTTCCTTTGAATTTTTGATGTTTTATGATTTTTATTTTGTTTTTCTGTTTTCTTAGCCTTGTTCTGAGGTGGAGATGTGGTAGAAGGCTTTTCTTGTTCTGAAGATTTAACAAAAATAGTTTTCAGGTTGGATCCATCAACCTTCCTCATGACTGGATTGTAACCCAGTCCCTCTTTCTTACAATTAACCTTTGTTCCCAGCATTTTCTGAACAATGGGTTGTTTATCTTTTGATGTAGAGGCTACATTTGAAGCATTTACAAATGATGTCATTACTTTGTTCTTAAAAGTCTTTTTATTCAGATTATTGTAGCCCAACCCTTCCTTCCTGACATTGACTTTTACACCTAGTAGCTTGTCTAGGTTTTCTTGCCCACTCACAAACTTAGACAAGGAATCTTTTAAGTCTTGGATTTCATTTTCTAAAGAGGAAATGTGTAACTCATAACTGGCAATCTCTTGCTCACTGCAATTCATAGCTTCATTCAAAACTTTGTTAGCTATTTTGTATTTTTCAATCTCTTGTTCCAGATTGCTCAGTTTTTCAGAATCTTCAACGCAAACAGTTTTTCCTCTTTCTAAGGCTAGAAGTCTCTCAGACATAGTGGAGTTCAGCAGTTTTAACTTTTCATTTTCTTCCTTAAGCTTATCATTTTGAATTAACTCATTTATTAGAGTCTGATCTTATGAGTTAACCTTGCTTTCTCTCCCAGCTTCAAACTCCTTCAATTCTTTTTGTTGTTTTTCAAAATCTTTCTGTAATTCTATATTTACAGATTTTATGGCATTAAATTTTTTAGCAAACAAGTTCTTCTCTTGCTCAAGTTTCCCAAATTTTTCTTCATTTTCTTTAACAGATTGTTTCAGAGAGTCATTTTCATATTCTAGCCTACTTAGTTCAGAGCAAGCACATTCAAGTTCCTTCTTCAATTTTCCATTCTGATTTTCATGCATATGGATATCAGACAAGCAGGCATCATGGGATTGCTTGATATTAGAACAATTTTCACATGGAGAGCTTGAACTATCTAACCCAGTCCCCTTTTTCAATTTTTTATACTGTTTTCTTAAATGTTCATGAGATTCAAGCAATTCAGCATATGCATTCTCCCAATCATCCAAAGAGAAATTCTCGAAAGGGTTTACCTCTTCATCATAATCTTCTTCATTTTGGCTACCACTTTGATTGCTTCTGTTAGCCATCATGCAGCTGTCCTCACTTCTCTTCTGAGCTCGCTTCAGTATATCTAGAATGTCTTTAGCAGAGCTGCAATCATGAAAGCGGGAATGTAAAGCCTTATCAGTAGCTGCCTTCATTAGATTCATAGCTATCTGATTCTCTTCATACATTGATCTGTGACGGTCAGTGCATTTGGACTTTTTCTTTGGTAATTTATGAGGACCGTGTGAAATTAACTTCCACAGATCAGGATTAACTGATATAACATATTTGCGCAGACTGGCAAACCACACATTAATATTAAAGCCGTTGAAAACCGGTGGATCACCCATGGAAACAATCAGATTTAATGCAACAGGAATATTGATGCACCAAAAGCAAATTAGCACCGAAGACTGCAGGATCGGATCTGCAGGTCGCTGGACCTTCTATGCAGACACCGGCTCTGATACCAATTGATAGGATCGGTGCGATGGATTCAGAGGGGGGGTGAATGAATCACACCCTTAAAAAACTTTTCGCTCAAACAATATTACAAAATTAAAACACAAATGGCTTAAACAATAGAGCAAATATATAAGGCGCGCCTAAACTATCAGCTAGCGGAAGCAGCACAGATAGAAACGAGAATGCTAAGGCAACCTGTGAAGGAGGTAGAAGACAACGAGCAAAAACACAACCACACTGCACAGAAGATTTTTAGGTGGTTCGGTCACCAAGACCTACATCCACCTCTCACTCCAAACCGGAGTGAGGCTTCACTAGCTAATGCTAGAACCAGCACACTCAATCTACGAACACTTGCTGCCAAACAGCTTGACCAGGGGAACAACCTCCCCTCTTCCTCCCAACCGGAGGGAACTACTAGTGACTCCCAGCCACTAGCAAACTAGAGACCGAGGTCTCTCTTCCTCCACCCAGGAAGGAACCCACAAATGACTCCCAGCCACTTGCAAACCGGAGATCAGATCTCCCTTCTCCTGAGTCCACAGGAGGAACCCGACCTCAGTCCAGAGAGTCAGAAGAACAATGATCACAGTTAAAAAGAAAAACAATAAACGAAAAGTACAGCAATCAGAAAGCTGGAAAATGAAATCATAATATGGCTCTCGCGGGAGCTGACTAGAGTGGATCTGATCCAACTTCCAGTAGGAACGATCTTCAGGTAAGCTTCTCTTCCTCTTCTCTTCTCTCTCACTTTCTTTTTATCTTAATCCTCACGAGCTCTATCTCTCTCTCTTTTTCTTATGATGCTTCTCTCACTCTGCCACTCTTCTTTTTCTTCTGCTCACTGCCTTTCTATCCTTCTTCTTCTCTCTGCCTTTCTGCTACTCTCTGCCTCTCTGCTTTTTCACGATCAACCTTCCTTCCTTTTTTTTTCTGCGGATGAAGAAGCTTCATATATATATCAGCAGCAACTAGGGCGTGTGTCTTCCACATCTCCCGCCCAATTGACTCTGCCACGTGTCAGCATCTCAGCTCTTTGGATCATGTGCCAGGTGCCAACCTCGGATCACGTGCCCAGACACCTGCAAGATTAATGAAGAGTTCAGTCGAGGAACAATATCAGTTGAAGACAGTGTACAGACTTTATTCAGCAAGCAAGACAATGGATGTATAGAGTTAGTCGAGTGAAGGAGGACGAGTGTATATACTTGATAACACAAGCGAGTGCATAGACTTTCGAAGCATTTAATAAGCAAGTATGTACAACGTGAGAGTGTATAGACTTGAAGCCCTTCAAGTGACCTCAATGTACACACTTGACAAATGATGTATGGACTTATCAGAAAGGGATGTGCAGACTTCTGTGTGATGCATGAAGCAATCGAATGTATAGACATGCAACAAGGGAGTGTATAGACTTGATGTTTACATGCATGAGAACTCTATGTACAGACTTGTTGTGAACAATGCACAAATGCAGTGTATGGACATGGCGTGAATGCAACAGCAATGTATAGACTTCATGTGTAGAAGACTAAGGCATTGTACAGACTTCACATGAAGCGCTGGACGATGTACAGACTTGTGTTCGTTCAACACACATGCTGTACAGACATTGAGGCGAACGCTGTCCAGACATTGAGGCAAGCTCTGTATAGACTTGATGAGAATGCATGGAACAACCGAATGTATAGACATGAAACAAGGAGTGTATAGACTTGGTGTTTACATGCCTGAGAGACCAATGTACAGACTAGCTAAGCTTTCGCTAAGTCTGTATAGACATGACCATGCAGACGACGACACCAGAGTACAGACTTGAATGCTTTCGCTAAGTCTGTATAGACTTGACTATGCATGGAGGAGCGTATGGACTTTAGAATGCATGAGACACCAGTGTACATACTTTGAGAAGAACGATGCATGAACAAGCCTAGCATGAACAAGCCTAACCAATGTATAGACTTCACCCTTGAAGATGTGAGCGAAACACTGTATACACTTGGCCCTTGAAGAATGTACAGGCTCTGAAGACTTGAAGGCCACGATGTATAGACTTTAAGGCAAGTGAACACGTGGACAATGTACAGACTTGAACAGCTTTAAGGCACAATGTGCAGACTTTAAAGTGAAGACCAATGTATAGACTTCAATGCAAATGCCAAGACCATGTACAGACTTGAAAGCTTCGAAGCACATGATGTTTAGACTTTATGATACATACGCCAAGGCTGTACATACTTGAAGAGACGATGCACTGTAGGCTGCCAGACTCTGTACAGACTTGCAGCTTGAGACGCTGACAAAGATGGTCCACTGTATAGACTTCAAGTCCAAGTGAGACAGTGGATGTACAGACTTGGGCTGTACAGACTTTGACTCAAATATGCATATGAGACGCTGAATAAGACGCAGCTATGTATAGACTTTACAGTGAATGCATATGCCAATGTATATACTTGAAAGCGTGAGACGCTGACTGAGACGATCGGCTGTACAGACTTGAGAGTGCAACGTAGGTAAAGACTGGGAATGCATAGACTTGACGAATGGCTTGAAACACAGACACACTGCCAATGAATAGACTTGGATGCCCAAAGGCAATGTGTAGACTTGGATGCCCAAAGGAAATGTATAGACTTGCACAGTGCTGCCAATGTGCAGACTTTGCCTATATGTGAATGTATAGACTTTGAGAGCGCCAAGTCGATGTATAGACTTGCCACTAAGGAATGTGCAGACTTGACCATGTGTAGACTTGATGCATGAACTGTGCACAATGAACACAGATGTATAGACTTCAGCAAGGCAAGCTACAGGGCAATGTATGGACTTCAAATGAAACGACTTTGAACGTGTGTGCTGGCAATGTATAGACTTTGTGACACAATGCAATAAGGCTCTGGATGATGTATAGACTTCACGTTCATTATGCAACAGGGTGTATAGGCTTGAACAAAGCGTGAAGCATAATATGCAAGAATGTATAGACTTGGAAGTGAGTTTGTGTGCAAGACAATGTTAACTCTGTACACACTTAAGCAATGTGCAGACAGGACATCAAATGCAGTGAGCATGCAGCAGTGTATATACTTGGGTGTGTGTGTGCATGCTAGAAGCAATGTATGGACTTAAATGATCGTGTGAGCATGTAGCAGCCAATGAATAGACATGCGAATCTTGGGGGGGGTCGACCCATCTAAGAGGGGGGTCGACCCACTTCTGTCCAGATGTCAGACAGAACAATGGAATGCCATTCACAAGCACACATTCATAAATACATGAACACATATGAAATATGAATGCACTTAAATGAATCAACAAGGTCTTTCATGCACACATGCATATGGTGACTTATAGTGTTTGCTATCATCAAAACCAATCATCAAGACCACAGGGGCACAACAATACTTTTTCCAAATAACAAAAACTCTAGATAACTTTATAGGAAGGTTAAACAAGAAGTTAGAACATCCCATAAGAGCCATTATACAAATATGCCACCCTTTACGTAATAGAGTTTATTATTTAAAAATACTATTCATTACTATTAACTACTATTCACTTACTATTCATTTACTATTAAAAATACTATTCACCACAAATAGTAGCGCCTTTCACTGAGGCGCCATTTTCTTGAAGCACGACTGAATAAACAGTCGTGACTTCTAAATTAGTATATAAATCATCCATGCTAAAAATTTAATAAATGTTAATCATGATACCTAATCTAATGCATGAGCATACCGCTAGATTCCTTATATTTTTCTCTACCTATCCACGTATCTGTCTCAAAAAAATTCTTTTATTTGGAAAAGTGACACTATTCATTGAAATAGTGACTCTTTACTATTCATCGAAATAGTGACTCTAAGTAACGACTCCCCGTAAGGGCATTATTTCATATGAACTATTCACCTATACTATTTCTTACTATTCATGTGAAATAACGATTCCTTATATGGGCGTTATTTCATATGCACTATTCACATACTATTCACAAATACTATTCATACCTGAAGTAACGACTCAATATAAGGCGTTATTTCAAGCACGACTGATTGAATAGTCGTGACTTCTCAGTTAATAGATAAATCATCCACGATAAAAATTTAATAACTATGAATCACGATGCATAATCTACTGCATGAGCATACTGCTAGATTCCTGTTATTTTTCTCTACCTATCCATGTATCTATCTCTGAAAAATTCTTTTATTTGGAAAAGTGACACTATTCATGCCACCAACCTAATCCACTGACCAATTATTGGTGTAACCACGAGCCTAGACACGTAACATCGATGGACAGTACATAATAATGCACCCAGGAAAAATAACGCCCATGACCTGGACGCTATTTCCGGAAAGGGCGCCCAGGTCACAAGCGCCATTTCTGAGCCCCTGTAGTCAAATATATATATATATATATATATATACTCAAGGATATAGCACCCACTTGAAGGGGCACTATTCACATAAATAACGGCTGCCTAGAGAGGTGCTATTTCCTTGGAAAGGACCAGAGGATATAGCGCCCTACACTCAGGCACTATTCACCTAAATCACGCCTGCTCGGAGAGGCGCGACTTTCTTGAGACAACAGACAACCATCCCTGTCATCCTATCCTGAACAAGTCCGTTTTGCTGGCAACGGACCCTCTTACCCGATAGTGGAATCCATGGATTGAAGCATTAATTGCTTCTTTTTCCCTGGCAAAGGACCCTCTTGTCTTTCCTTCCCTATAATTATACACAACCTCCTAAGGTTAGAAGGTGATTGTCAACAGAAAGGGGTCTTTCCAGGAGCATACGTGAAGGGGTTCTTCCTCCTACTGCTGGAGAACCTTGCAGAGAAGCTTACCTTCTTATTCCTTCTACGTGTTTACGTCAAAAAAAAGGTAGGTGTTCTCAATATCTTGCTAAACTAGTAGTTAACGTAGGTTAACATGCATGCTAGTTAAACTTATCTTACCTTAGCTACATTCTGTTTGGAGTATATCAAAAGGCTTAGTGGCAAAGTTAGGCTACGCCTATCTGGAACAATAACCCTTGCGTTGAGGAGATCCTCCGTCAAGTACTCCTGGTACATCACACAGTTTAGTATAATTGTCATTAACCTGTCCTAATTTATTGCACATTGGTCCATGTTTAAAAATTAAAATCAATGAAATTAAACTTAGAAATTATTGCATGAGCTTGATCTTACAGTCATGCAAATTTTCCATGTCTATCTATGCATTTACTTCCTGATTCAGTGAACATGCTGTAATTCGTGAACAGTGAAATCACATAATTAGTAGCCACCATGTTCAGACAATTATATCTTTTTAACCCAATCATGAAACTCATGCATGAGCACGGTTCTAGAAACCTCATATTTTTCTCTATTTTACCATGTCCTTAGATCATGATTTACTGAAAATCTTAAAAATGAATAGTGTTTGAACAGTAACCTGTGACTCATACTGCCCTCAGAATAGGGCGCCCCCCATGTTCTAGCCCTAGTATATAGCCTTTGTTATAATATATACATGCTTGTTTTAAAAATTAGAAAATCCAGCCCTCAAGTGACTAGCGCCCCCAGCCAGGGCGCCATTCACTGAAGAGGCGCCCCAATACAGGGCGCCATTTAATTGAATACACTTCACAGTGTCGTCAATTCAATTTCCAGCAATTTCTGGAAATTATTAAATCAACACATTCAAAAATTGATATCTATTGAACTAAACCATGAAAATTCTGCATGAATATATTTCTGTGATCCTGACATTTTTCTCTACCTGCCCATACCCTTACTTCCTGATTCAGAGAACTTTTCAACTGATGAATAATAATCCACCCAGTGTAAATGACACCCCTGACCAGGGCGCAATTTACCAAAATGAAGACTGGGTACAGGGTCATCATTTAAATGAAGACCCCATGTACAGACGCCAATTCTTTTTCCAGAATTTTTAAACACCGAGATAGAAAAATTAATATTAATAATACTGGTCCACAATAATTTTTCATGAACATGTTTTTGAGATCCTGAGAATGTTCACTACCTATTCATGTCCTTGTTTCCTGTTTTCGAGAAACTTTTACGGTATGAATAGTGTATGAATAGTGTTTTGAGTCACAGAATGTACCTGTATGGTGTAAATCACCCCAATTTATTGAATAGTGAAACCCAACAATTTTGCATGAGCATGATTCTGAACTCCCGAGAATTTCCTCTACCTGTTCATATCATTGTTTTCTATTTCTGAGAAACTTTTACGGTATGAATAGTATATGGATAGTATTTTGAGTCACAGAATGTACCTACCCGGTTAAAATCACCCAAATGTAAATGGCACCCCAAGCCAGGGCGCCAATTACATGAATAGCGACTCTCCAGTATGCCGTCAATTAAAAAAAAATATACATGTTGCCTGATTAACTTGTTACCTGTCAATTACTCGCCCTGTTGAAACTGTTAGATCAAACATCATGTAGACCTTGATTACAGAGCCTGGCAAATTCATATTCTGCCAAACCTTAGAAAAACTTGAAAGTCATTGCTAAACCCCATAAACCCCTGAATTACATTTATGTCCTGCATTCTTAAGATGTTAAGTTATCACCCATCATTTTCATGTCCATTGTCCTTGATCTCTATTCCGAATTGATCCACCTTATATTCTTACAAATGAATGCTTTTTCTTGAAATTCTATATTGGCTATATAAATGAGAGTGTATGTCAAAAGTATACATGAAATGATGTGCGTATAGGGCCCAGTCTGGTCCTGGGAGGAGCACCCGAAGGTACTTGTGCCCATGGGAGTTTATTGACCACGATGTTTTGCATTGCACCGAAGTACTTGCTTGACTTGACTTGACTTGAGACATTCCCACTCACTCTCTCGTGACATGCTTGACATGCTTGACTTGAATTGTTTAGCCCGAAAAAGGGCAATTACTTGTTTGAATGATTTGAAGGAAAATAACCAATTCCATTGTACTACTTGAATGCATTAGCTTGATATACATGAGCTTGAAATACTTGCTCGAATTACTTGAATGATAAATTCTTGAAATTTACTTGCTTGAATACGTTCTTGAATACGTTATCCTTGGAAATACTTGTGCACTTACTTGCAAATTACTTGAAAATTTCTTATTGATACATCTTATTGAAATTCTTGTGATATTCTTTATTACAATTCTTGATATTCTCGCTTGATCCTACATGCATCATTATACCGTATAAACTTGTAATTAACTTAAAGATTGTTAGAGGTTGAGATATAATTTCTACTGAGCGATTCGCTCATAAAGTTACAATTCTAACATTTTTCAGGAAACTTGGATAGCGACCACCACCCGGATGGGACCGATACCGAGTGACGAGTGTTAGGGTCATAGTTGGATGTACCGTCAGCTAGGTCTAGTCCTTTATATTCCAGGTCTTATGCCGTGTATTTCCAATTGTTATTAAGGCTTGTAACCTATGATACAATTTTAGTCATTTATGTTTAAGTCAGTTTGAATTATGTCAAAATCTGAAGCTTTATGAAATTAGGTTGAGGTATTACTCAGTTTGTCATCTTGGACTATGGTGTATGTTCAAATTTTAAATTAGCAATGAATTATCCAATAATATGCGCACTCTGATCTTATACGAATGACACGATCAATATAGACGCGTCACGGATCCGAGTATCTTCCGCACTCATGACGTGATAGTACACGACCCCCTTAGTGTACATCCTTGAAATCCTTGGTTCCTAAGTCATAGCTCTTTGACTTATCCCCTTGATCTAATGAACTTGAATTCATGTTTAAGAAATTATCACTCTTAGTGCTTGGTTACTTTAGCTTACCCATGGAACTCTTGGCCGGAAATAAATGAATGTCTAGATTTTTACTTGGGATCTTTGATCCACCACTCAATGCCAATGCATCATAAAAGGGCCAGGTCTTGTCTTGGGAGGAGCACCCGAAAATACTTGTGCCCATGGGAGTTTGTAATGACAAGGTGTGGCATTGCACCGAAGTACTTGATAGCATGTTGATCTATGACATTCATCTCTATATGAAATTCATGACTCTGCATGACATGATTGTACCTGCGTGCTTGTTACGGCCAATACGTGGAAGTTCTTGCTATATACTTGTCTATCTCTTGTTGACCCCTTTGATTATCTTATCACATCATGTTGATCGACTATAGTTAAATGCCCCTATACGTTGTTTATATTTTACTCATTTTTCTCGTTAGCACGAAAGAACTTATTAATTGATTAATTGTCACGTCCCGACGCGGAATATCGGGACCGGCAGTAGAAAACGCTAGTAAAGATAACATGCTAAGCTAAGAATTAACATAACGTAATGAACATAATAGCTCCAAGTCTATTACAAATACCATCAAACTGACTTAAACATAATCAAGCATACTCTCTACTCAACTCTGTTACAATAACTAACACAAGTTCTAAGGCATAGCTAGATGTAAAATAACTATAACAATCTCAACATAACGACTAGCTGATACACTCCAAGTCATCACTCTTGCCCATTCCCATCCATCTGTGAATCTTCACCTGAGCTGCCTGGAAAGGGGGAAAACAACTATATGAGCGAATGCTCAGTAGGTAACAACAGGCAAGTGTAAGTGATTAACCAATTAATTACATGTATGAAACGGAAGGAAAAGAACTAACGATCGAATGAAACAACATAATAAAAGAAAGTGCTAAAGAATGGAATGGAATAACAATATGACAAAATGATATAACTACAAGAATTGCAAGTTAAGAATAATATACATAATAAGAAATTGTAGGAAATTGGCCAACAAGTAAGAATGTAACCAAGTCAAACACGATTCAAGTAAGAGATCATTGTCATAGACATCACGCTAGTCATGCACTCGGTGCAATACCTCACCATCTCATTACAAACTCCCATGGGCACAAGTACTTTTCGGGCGCTCTCCCCAGGACCAGACCAGGCCCCTATGATGCGTTGGCATTGATTTATTGGATTCAAGATCCCAAGTTCCGTCTAGACTTTAATCAAGTTAAAATGGCCAATTATAATCAAGTATAAACTTACCTCGGAACATTCCAAGGCTAAGTTGAAGAGATACTGTCCAGAATTTCTATCCAGGAGTTCAAGTTATCAAGAACCAACATGTTCTTGGATTCAAAACCATAAAACACGGAGAAAACTAGTCTCTGGATGATATGCGGTTCCTGCTGGACCGCTCAAGACTTGTGCGGTCGATTATGGGCCGCACTAACTAGAACTGGGCTGAGGTCTAGCCCTCGGGGGTCAAGGTTGAACGGCTGCTAAAGGGCCGCTCTTCTATATAAACAGTAAGGATTGGGCCGCACAATGCTAGAAGTTTACAAAATCGAGGACAGGATATATGGTCCTGATAGAGCCGCTCATTAGTTGAACGGTCCACTCAGGGCCGCCTGTAAGATGTACGGTCCATTACTGGCCGCACAACACAGGGCCTAACCATGAGTTAGAATTTAGCCCAAGTGGGCTCCCGGGCTACCATAGGCAGGGTGGAACTGAACCAGAGTCCAGCCCACTATCTGTTGGTCGGCCTAGGGTCTACTGGACTGATCAAATCAGGGATTGGCCGAAGATGGATCAAGGATAATCGGCCAAACTAATTGGCATAAGCCAAGCATAAACGGTCTCTATTGGGCCGTTCAGGGATATATGTGGTCCACAAATGGCCGCACAAGTCCCTGTTAGTCCAATTCGGACTAACTCAAATCATAGCGGTTCGATTGAGTCCAATTCAAATCTAGGGGGATACAAATGATTCAAGATTAACGGTTCAGGTCTAAGGTTAACAATGTAAACCTAATAGCCATTTCAATTATCAAGATTCATAATTAAAATTGACATTCATTGGAAAGATGAATCAAGATCAAGCTCAAATTAAATAATTCAACAAGAATGATTTATTGTCATGAATTACAGTTTATTAGGTGTGTTGCTAACATGAAATTAACCACTAATCTACTAACATAACAAGCTGTAATGACAATTAATCTATTCTATTACAGATGTGCGGTCGATTCTGGACCTTACATCCCCATGAACGGTCACCGACTGGCCGCACATGTCCCCTCAGATCCGAAGACCTACTGGATATGGACGTTGGTAGTGTGCCGCCTGGAGGGATGTGCGGTCTGGAACTGGCCGCAAGAAAGACATGCGGTTAGGGCTCAGCCACACGTTCCAGAGACACGATCAGATATAGAAAACTATAAACGGTCAAAAGAGGGCCGCCTATCTTGGATGTGCGGTCTATCGTGTGGCCGCACAAGTCCAGACAGGTCGCTGCCCCTTTACCTTGCCCGACTCCGGTGAGGTTTCTAGGGTCAGAACCAAAACATGAAATTCGCACGATATAAAGTATGGAATTTGGGACTTTTACTACCAAAAGAAAGAGCACGAAAAACTATACAAGATGCACAAATCAATTTTATGTTTACAGCCTGAAATCACTACTTAATCGAAAGAGAACAATTATAACCCTAGATGTGACATACTTCTACTAAAACCTAAAATTCTCGCAGAACACTTGATGAAATTTAGGGCTTTCTACATCAATGAAAAGTTAACACGATGCTGCTTCTAACCATATATTATTTGTAGGGTTTGGCTTGCTATCACCTACCTGAATCGGATGAAGAAGGAAGGAGAAAGAAAACCAAAGACGCCGGTACACGCAGCCACTAATCGCTGGAGATCTCCCTTGATCTAACTCATCTGCAGCTGCCGCTGGTTCTAAACGATTCTAGGGTTAGAGAGCTTCATTTTAATAGGTCACACGCCTTCTGGAGGGTTCTATGCGCGGAGTATTCGTCCACATAAGTTGGGTCGATGTGAACACCACCGCAAAAGTTGACTCGATCCAAACTCCGCCGAATGCATCTCCTAGGGTTAGGGTTTTGAGAGATTAAGAGAGGGAAAATTATCCTCTCATCCTGGCCTTTCATTTACCACTGGTTTGGGCTCATTTGATGGAGTATTGGGCTCAAATTTGGCGTTTCAAGGTATGGTTAACTAAGTGTTCAATTTGGGCTTAATCCAATAATTCGGCCTACTTACAGATTTTATTTGGGTTGGCCACAGAAGACAAGTTTGTTAAACGTGTTATTCTCTACAAGAATATAATTTTTCTGGATTTTTCTAAAATGGTCAAAATATAACTTATTCTATTTATTAAGGAATTATTCTAATTAATTTCAAATAAATTTTGAATTACTAATTAATTTCTCAAAAAATCGGGGTATTACATTAATCACTTTAAGATTGCCTGGCATAGAGATATAATTCCTACTGAGCTCTCGCTCACCTAGTTTTTTCCCAATCCTTTTCAGGTAACTCGGATGAGGATGCTTAATCTGAGGGGGAGGGGGAAGGGCAAGAGTAAAAACATTGGAGCGAGCCAGCCTAGGAATCTTGTCGTGTCATGTTTTTGTTAATGTTATAAGTTGTGTTAGTTTGAGTGGAGTCGTCATTGTCAAAATGTTGGAGTTGTCAAAACTTTGTACCTTGTGGTTTGGTTATTTTCGTTAATTATGTAAGGTGTGAATTATTGGATATTGTTGGAAATTTTATGAAGGGAAGTTGAAAGTTTATTTAGCATATTTGCACTTTGCCTCTTATCATGGATGGTATTTTTATTAGTTCACTCTGATTGACATGAATGTTATAACTGTCGCGTTCTGATTTTCCACATCGGGCGTGACATCAAAAGACTTATCTTCTTCCTCACCCACAATCCCCCCAAACCCTAGCCATATCCAGGAGGAGGGGATGGTGGGGAGGAAGGCTGATGGCCACCTAGCCTCCCTGCCAGTTAGAGATGGCAACAGTGGTGTCATCCGAGATGGAGATGACCATCAGGCTCCCCTAAACCTCTAAGCCTTTTTTTTCTTTGATCTAGATCTCCTGTAGGGCACGATAGTGGCCGGCCTGCCTGCACCTGGGTCTAGTAGTTGTCGGCCTGCGCACACTAGGCATGGCTGCAGTTGGCTGATGGCGGCTTGCTGCCGCCACCCATCGAGGGCTTGGCAGGCCGCGAGCTAGCACGGTTGTGCCTATCCACAGTAGCTCGCCGCGGGCCTGGGCGCTACCTTTGTCGGCTACTCCGGGCATGGTGCCACCCACCTGCGCATCACCGACAGTTGGCCACCCTACGCCTAGGTGACGGCTACCGCTGGCCCTAAACATGCACGATCCCTACCCCCGTCGTCGGGGCCATCCACTGTTGCCTCCCATGCCCTAGGTCACCGTGTGTGTAGGTGGGTGGTCATTCGAGGAATGACAAACAAAGTTCGAGGGATCAGAACTCAGGCTCTAATATCGCATGTTAGAGTACGTATATTGACGCGGAAGCTGCATCCACACGCACATGAGGAAGATGACGTGAAGAAGATCGGCTATGGAGTCAAGTCTAGTCTAGAAGGAGACACACGTAACCTTACTAGTGCCTCCCTAATTTTCTCTCTCCATAGAGTCGCCGAATACATGTATCCTCTATAGGGCAGACACATTACAATATCCTGGATTCTTCAGATTGTTATCGGAGAGCTTTCGGAACGCTTTCGTGGGTCCTGATACGTGTTATACGATCCACTCGGGTTTTTCCCTTGTGTAACTTGCGGAATCCTGTGGAGAGTGAACTATTGAGTTTTACGACTCCGGGACACTATAGGTGCGTTGTGCTCGTTCCGAGGATCACGAAGACTATTTTTTTGTATTTTTTTAAATTTATAGAATTTTATGCAAAAAATCAAATTTTAGGAAAATTGCTAATTTTCTAATTTTTCTTTTCTTCTTAACCCTTTCTCTCTCCTCCTCACTTTTCTCTCATTTCTCTCCCTCCGTTCTCTCTCCTCTCTTCTCCTCTCCCCCAGGTGCGCGACCGTGGCGGAGCTGGGTGAGGCGGTGATGGCGTGGAGCTGACCTGATGCGTCATGGTGCGAGTATCGGAGCGTGGCGTTGGCGCGATCCCGTTCGTGGATTCAAAGTCGATGTGGGTTGTTCGTGTGATCATTTTCTATGTGGATTGGCCGTTTAGGCACGTGAGATCTTCGGTGGAGGTAGGGGGATAGATACCCTACTCTTTTCCTGTATCCTCTAGCGATTTGGAGCCGAATGGTGTGAGTTTGAGCGAGTTTTGCCATGTTTGGGCGAAATGCATGTTCGGGGGGTGTGAGCCATGTTGGTCATTCCAGGCAACAGTTTGTCGTTTAAATGGATTCATTTGAACCCCTGGCATGTTGGGATTCATTCCCCGCCAGTTTTACTGCGTTTGGTTGAGAATCGGGGCCGGTATGAGCCCGACTATCCATGTGAGTCGTTTTGGGTCGATTCATGGGAATTGCCCGTTTCTTGCAGTTTTGTGCATTGTTTGATCCCTTCCGGCTTGTGGAAGGTGGATATCGACGTTAGAGTTGTTTCCTCGTCGTTTAGACGCGATAGGGGCGTGGAAAGATCGGGTTTTGGGTAGTTGTTTGACACATTTATTTTATTTAGTTTATTTTTTTTATTTATTTATTTATGTTTATGGATTTATTGGCGTGCCAGTCACCGTGGTGACGATTCTTATTGTGCGCTCGATCTGACTTGGTCAGTCGATTGTGAGTGATCGTGTCTGGACTAGAAGTCCGTCATACCCTGAACGCTATGACGTTAATTACGTCCTCCGGAAGGAAGACAACCCTTGATTAAACACTAGAGGTAGGAGGAAGACAGCGGCAAAGCCGCATACTCAAAGGAGACAAAATTCATCTGTTTGCAAGACGTTAAATGTATTTGAACAGAGCAGGGGTTTGTTAATTACGGGAGAAACCCGCCGGCATATTCCCACCATCTTGGATGATGCCAAGTGGGGAATAGGAAACCACCCATGCAGTGGCAGGGTGGGAACCGTAAAGGATCGGGCATGATTGACCCGGAGTCCGAATAGGGACCGGCATGCCATGGCACGCCCCATATGGGTGCGGTAGCACGTTTATATCCCCCCTTCGAGGGGACCATCGGAGGACATACAAAGGCATGACTCCGTAGGCCGACGGGGTTGAGGGGTGGTATCACAATGACCTGGCCAGGTATGTGTGAATTTCGGCAGCATATCTCCTTGACTTGGATTGTGCCAAGAGAAGATAGGTCATCACCCACGGAATGCCGGGATGACAACCAAATAAGGATAGGCACCGGGCCCGGGACATCACTTGCCTCTGTTTCATCGGTCAATATCCCCTTGAAACCTTTCGGAACTCATGTAACGACATGGCCCTTTGGGTTCATAAGGGTGGAATCCGGATCGGGAATGAGGACTGTAGGGGAGGGAGATCCTCCCCATTACTGTATCTTCTCAGGTCATTCACGACGGTCTTTGGACATCCCCGGGACGTATGTGTACAGGGATCAGAAAGCTGAGACATGGCAGTGAGGAGAGAGTCCCCTGACTGGGTTTCATTGGGCCAAGGAGAGGGGACTCGGCGTGGCTTACTGGTTGGCCGAAGGGGGTTCTCGGCGTGGTCATTTTGGTTGGCCAAGGGGGGGGCTCTCGGCATGGCCCTTGGTGGATGGAAAAGGATCTCGGCATGGCCCTTTTGGCTGGCCAAGGGGGGGCTCTGGGCATGGGGCCTTTGATTGGCCAAAGGGGCTCTCGGCATGGCCATTTGGTTGGCCAAGGGGGGTTCTCGGCCTGGGGTCTTTGGTGGATGGAGGGAGCTCTCGGCACAAGGCTTCCCGGCGCGCTCATGGCCGCGCCGGGAGCCTAGCGCCGGGAGGCTGTGGGCTGTGGGTTTTTCACAAAAGGGCTTGTCATTTAGCTGAAAGGAGGGGAAGGCCTCTCGGCCTTACGGTTCTCGGCTGGAAAACTCGCACGCCGAGAAGATGAAATGCAGAAGGATTTCAGGGTTTCAGAGCTCAAAAACGATGCTCTGTTTCTGGGATTTCTGGGTTTTATGGCTCAGATTGAGGCCGAATCAGGGGTGTATGAGGAGATTTCATGAACACCTCTGCTAGAAGGACGCCAAGGGATCTGAGAGGCCGGATCATCAAGAAGAGGAGAGACCATCGTCGGGGGCCTGAGTAGCTTTTATCTGTATACTGCCAGACGTCTGGGGGAGTCAAGATATGGCTGTCTCTGATTCCCCAGACTAGCATGGTATCATCTGGAAGCAGATCTGCGATGAAAGAACCCTTGATGCTGGGACCTCAGACCCTAGTCATTCAACGACTGGAATGAGGATCCAGGTTCACATTCGTCTACGGGTTCAAATGCATCATTTATAGCCGGCAATCCAGGGAACCAAGAGATTGATGTCTCTGGTTCCCGGATAGCACAAGAGGCTTGAGGAACAGACTCAAATACATACGGAGGGCATGCTATTGAAGCGGGAAGAGAGAAGAGAATAGAACCCAGCAACCCATTGAACAAGGGTGGGGGTTCTACCTTCATTCCTGTTCGAAGAACAGACCCGACTCCGAAGCCTGAATCATTTCGCCCATGGGGCATTCATACAAACAGTATGCATACATATGGAGATAAAAGAAGATAGTATCACCTAAAATCCATCACGGCCATTGCATTTATTCATCTCACCCTCATTTACATCGACTACATAACTGAAGCCAAGAAACATACAGGGGAGGAAAAGGGAGAGAATCGTATGAATAATCCAAACATCAAGACTTCGACTATCCCATACGGAGAATCAGTAATAAGAAACAGAAAAGAAAGAAAAAACATCGAACATGGGGGGAGGGTGGAGTATTGACTCCTCTCCCTCCCCCTATCAGCCCACCTGGAGCCTCTCTTCCTTCCCTTCTTCTGCTTCTTCTTTCGACGGAGAGTCTCTCCCTCTCTTTTCCTATCTCTTTTCTTTCTGGCTATCTGTTCGCTCCTTTTTTTCTTTTGCCCCTTTCTTCTCTCCTCTGGGCCCTCTCTTTTTGGCCTCTTCTTTCTTCTTCGACAGGAGGGGGTTTTATAACCCTTTTCCTTTTTCTTCTCGGCAGGCACCCTCACGGCGCGCTTGAGATAAGCTTCCCGGCGCGCTCGAATCTGGCCTCTTGGCGCCAGTATTTGGGCTTCGACACGGGCTTTCGGCGCCACCTTCATACAGGCCCACTTGGGGTTTCTTTAAGTGTATCATCACCCCCAAAGGGTCTATCATCTATGAAATATCTTGTATCGAAATCGTGATTGCAATTTTCGTCAGTCCGCAGATAGGGTTTTATCAGTCCGCAGACAGGGATTTCATCAGTCCGTAGACAGGGGTTTCATCAATCCGTAGACAGGGATTTCATCAGTCCGTAGACGGGGGTTTCATCAGTCCGTAGACAGGGATTTCATCAGTCCGTAGATAGGGATTTCATCAGTCCGTAGACAGGGGTTTTATCAGTCCGTAGATAGGGATTTTATCAGTCCGTAGACAGGGGTTTTATCAGGATTGTCATCTGAACGGTGACAAAACTGGGTATCATTTTATCAATATCGTCACTCAAATGGCGACGAGCTCGGATATCAGCTTTAGTCTGGGAAGACCTCAGCTGGGTGCATAATCTGTGGAGACGACTCTTCTTCTGCTCTATCTTCTCAGGAGCCTTTACCATCTTCATCTGCCGGTGCTGGCTTCATCTTTATCTCATATTACTTCCGTCAGTAAGCCGACATCTGACTTACCCTGACATATCGTCCGTGACTTCTTGGACGAAGCAGTAGTACAGCTCTTCTTAAAGGGCTGGAAGATCTCATTAGTCGAGTGACTATTGCTTTATCAGTGCTGCCGTCTGAGTGACATTGGCACCGGGCATCAGCTTTGGCTGACAAGGGCTTTAGCCGGGTGAAAGGTTGATAAGCTTCATCATTAGTCTTTTGCTGTTGGTAAGATCTTCTTTTCAATTATGCTTCCACCCTTGTTCATTTTCCGGGTGTCAACAAATGCCCCCCACCTGCGGGCGGCGTAAGCGCAGAATAAGCGCCACGGGGGTTGCAGGTGTCTTTCGCCATTCGAGGGTATCTTCCTCAATTTGTCTTCAATTCAGTTCTCAAACCTGATCATCTCGCTGTAACAGTATTCTGCACACCGATGTTTCTCCTCTTCATATTTTCTGTCATTATTTTCAGCATTTGAGGATTTTCGGCCTGCAAGACCTCCCGGCGCGAAGCTTCTCGGCGCGGGGGGTCTCTCGGCGCGGCCTGGTTGGCTGGGCTTTCGGCCTGGACCTTCTTGGCACGCCCTGGCGCAGGGGGGTCTCGGCCTGGGGAGTTCTCGGCCTGGGGACCTTCTCGGCGCGCCCTGGCCGCAGAGGGCCTCGGCCTGGGGGCTTCTCGGCGCGCCTTCTGGCCGTCGGGGGCTCTCGGCCTGGAGGTTCTCGGCGCGCATTTCACCGCGCCGAGACCCTGGTCGCCTGGGCCCCTATTTAGGGCGCCGATGGCTTGTTTTTTTTTCTCATTCTTCATCAGTCATTCTCTTTCTTCAGCTTTTCTCCATTTCTTCTCTTCGGCGCTAGCCATCTTCATCCTCTCGGCGGTGGCCGCGAGTTCTTCGTCCTGGGTACGACGTCTTTTGGGGATTTAATCCCTTTGCTTCCGGGATCACCCCCTCTTGGTTGGTGACTCCCTATTCTTCTGGGCAGATCCCAAATAAGGGGAGATGCTTCCGAAATTTTTTATAGAATCTCATGTTGCAATCCTTATAAGACTGACTTTTAATCCACATTTCTCCTTTTGTTTACAGATATAGCAATGGCTTCTGGCTCTACTGCTGCATCTTCCGGAGCTGTTGGAGCTAGTTCATCGGCCCAGCCAGACATATCTCGGGCCACAGTAAACTGGTTGAACGTGCACAGCTTGGATTTCGGATATGATAGAATAGCTTCAGTTGACGAATCGTCTGATTCTGAAACTGACACAGTGTCGACGGCCCGGGTATACTCCACGGCGACCGAGACATGCTTCAGGCGGGATAATAACTACCGGCCAGACTTCCCGAAGGATCGCCACTTGATGCCATTCATCCGGACCTTCACAGTGGGTGGCTTGCGAGATTTTCGGATAGCTCGCGTAGTTGAAGCTGCCATCCTTGCCGAGCGGGATAGCCTAAAGGAATCAGTGTATCGCAGCAAGGCTATATATCTTCCCGGGGAGAAGCGGGACTGGGATGCAGTCCTTGGAATATCGGAGCTAGAACCGGAGAAAAAGATGCTGACCCGGGCACCGGAATTTACACCTGCTCGGTGGGACAATGCTGGCGGCCGAGTTCATAGGGAGAAGCCCGGCTATGGTATGTTCTTGGCACCTATAAAGTGGGGATATCGCGAAGAGCCCTTCGTGCTAAATTGTTCGGCCATTCAGTTCAAGTACCATTTGTCGGCTGGTTGGTTCGGAGACTGCAAGATCACTGACTCCCATCTATTCTGAGTAGGGGCAGTAGAATTTACTGAGTTTGTTCTGACCGAATATGCCCCTCTGCTGATCAGAGCGGGAGTATACCACAGTGTTTTTGCTTCCAGATTCCGATATCCCATCTCCAGGGGGTTATGCTGTGGGATGTTTGAAGTGTTCTGTCCTTTGTTCAACACTTTTTATACAGCAGAGGGTGAGACATCCCTAGACCTCTGGAGTTTATCACGGCTCTCCGGTCTGCCTATTGACGGTGAACCGTATGAAGAAGTCTGCTTGGCAGACTCCGAGAAAGACAGCTCTGATGGGGAAGGCAAGTATTCCCTTGGCTTCTCTTACCGATATCTGATGAAGGTCTATCGCTCCATCTGTCTGGCATATAGTAGAGGATCCTCCAAAGGCTATCATCCCCGAGAGAAAGGTAGCAAACTGAGGGTCCGGATCGGGCAGTGGCTCCAGTACTTCTTCGACGGTCCCCTGAAATATGCAGATTTCCCCTCCATGGGTCCTGTTGCGAGCAAGCAGATAAGAGCTCCCCGCTATAAATCGGCACTGCCATCTTCATTGCGCCATGCGGGCAAAGGTGGTCCCAACCCGGCAGGGGTAGATCCCATCACACACTATGCAGCTTATTTCACATTCTGGCTGTGTACTTTTGCTCTTCCACAAGGGGACGAGACAGTCATTCGGCCAGAGGCCATATATCCAGCTTGTCAGATGGCCTGGGGGATGAAGCTGTCGCTCTGCCCAGTGGCCCTGTGTTTGATCTATAAATCTTTGGGGGACCTGTACAAGCATCGGACTCCCCGTTCTTTGAGGACCGTGGGTCCTTTTCATTTCTTCAATGCCTGGGTCTGCAGTATATTCCCTGAATTAGCTCCGAGAACCTTGCAGGCGGATACAGTGTCACCCAGGATGGTTGAATTTGCCAGCGCTGAGCCTGGTCCCTTTTATGATCAGCTATTTAAAATAAGGGGCCGACTGATAAAAGTACCAGTGGACGCCCCTGGCAGCATACATTTCTGGAGCTTGGCCGCAGGTTCAGCTCCTTTGATTGATCCTCAAAGAGAGTGTAAGCTGGAGGAGATAGAGACATATATCCACCCTGTCTCAGGGGTCAACATTGCTCAGCCAATCCTGGAACCGGAGCTGGTGAGATGGGCCATGGCAATTCAGCCTAGTGTTTTGGTTTACAGAAAGGGTGGCCTGCTTCTGTTGGAGCCATACTATCCGTTCCGATTTGGGCAGAACTTTGGTTATGACCAGCACATCCCTACATCAGTTGCTCAATTTCCCCTGGATAGCAGGGCCAAGCACGGGTCCACCATTGTCGGCGACGGCCGGTTGTGGTGGGATTTCTATCATCGTCAGGACGACGCAATCTTCAGGGTGCCCACCGTCTCCAACCGTGTTCCCCGGGTAACATCAGAATATATCAAATGGGGGAACATTCGGACCGGCTTTTTCAGGGATGGCAGGGGTGCTTTCTGAGATGTAGCAGAGCGCTCTTTCCTGAAACAGCAGCCTGGGCCGGTGTTTGAAATCCCCGAGGCCCATCTGAGGAAGCTTTATTCGCAGAACCCGAGGGAGGCAGAGAACTATCTGGCCCAGCGTCGAGCTCTGAAGGAAAAGAATTCTGAGCCGCCCGCTCCTGTCTTTGCCGCTATTAACGAAGACAGTTTCGTAAAGACCCTGAAACATCCGTGCCATATAGGAGATGATCGCTTGGAGGCACAACAGTATCCATTTCCTGTTGAAGAGCCGCTCCCGGCAGTAGCTCATTGGAGGGGTCCAGTTGATAAATTCCATCCGTATAGGATGTTTGTACGTCGGGAAGATAGAACTCAGACGTACTATAAGCAAACGTCATGGCTATTCATTCTGCTGAGTTTGCATGGATTATCTGCAGAAAGCTCGATAGCTGGCATTTTGAACAAGCCGATGTTTATATCATTTCATTATGTCGATGGCTGGGGCATGGACCATCTTGACTTGTTTCGCTGCCTTGATTTTCATGGCCATAATGACCTGGCAGCTTTAGTGGAGAAATGCCAGATATTCGGCGATGTTTGCTGGCTTATCAAGGAGGCTGCTTCCCGCTCCAAAGAAGTGGCTTATCTGTACTGGCCGCTCTCTGTATTTTATGATGGACCAACAGGTATAATCTTTTCCTTTCTGACTGTAGTGTTTTCTGTTTAGCATCTGAATTTTGCATCTATTGATCCCATCATCTTTCTGCCGTTCTTAACAGACCGGCCCTGACATAAAGCGGCAGGGGCTCTACAGGAAGATTATTGCGTAGGCCGAGAAGCCCACTTACTTTGAAGTTCCTGCTGCAGCACCGACCACTACTCCCCTGCCTCCTGGCAAGAAGAGGAAGGCTTCTGCAGTCAAGGCTGCAGTTGGGAAGGCCAGGAAGGCCAAGAAAGCTCAGGCTCAACAATCCGCTTCGGTAGTGATGGACACCGAGACCCCTCTCCCTGACATTCCCTCATTTGATGAGTTCGAAACTCAGAGGGAGGCCGCTCAGGCATCAGTTCAGGGTAACATCAATATTCTGCCATTGCATTCTTCATTCTATCTTGCTGGGTTTCAGAGGAGTGTTTAAATCTGACCACTCCTTCTTGCACAGCCCAAGAGCCAGTCGCGGCGCCCTCCGAGGTGGGGACCAGGTTGCCCTCTCCCACGCCGACTAGTGAGGCGGAGGGTAAGCATGCCTTTTTCATCTTTTTCTGTTCATTTCAGCTACTTTTCATCGTCCCTCTCACAGGCTTTTCTTTATAGTGATGGCCGGGGAGGAGACTGAGATTACAGGAGCGGCTGGCGATATTACTCAGCCGCGGGAGGGTCACAAGACCCAGGCGAAATGGGGCCCCGCTCCCGGAAGGCGCATAGTTACCCGGTCTTCCTCCAAGCAGATGTTAGAATTGATGGCCCTGCCCATGGATAGAGTAGAAATCTCTTCCGGTAGCTCTGCGGCCGCTTCTGAGGCAGGTGGAGAAGAAACAGATCTCAGCGGGAGCGACACGGAGGGTGCCTCCAAACCAGAGGCCCCATCCGTATGTACCGCCATTGTTTTATCATTTACACCCCCCAAGCTGCTGGTGCCATTTTCTGGAGAAGAATTACCAGAAGAGTTCGCCGCTCTGGATACTGAGGCAGATATAACTCCTCCTTTTGTGGTCTCATCAGTGGGGCTTTCTTCTTCCCTGCGGTCTTTTGAGGATATTGGCATCACTTTAGAAGTGAGTCTTTTCCCTTTATGGTTTCCTTTTCCCCATCTTTATCTGCTGCTTGACACTGCATTGATTCGTTCACAGGAATCCCCTGTTGCCCTCCCGGCTACGAGTGCAGCCGTTGAAGCCACTTTATCTGGCACCCTGGCTATTGTTCCTGCTTCGGCAGCCGTTCTTGAGATAATTCACCCTGTGCCCGTGAGGGTGCAGTCCTCCACAGACTTAGCATCATTGGACCTGCGGAATGCAGGGGAAGGCCCGGCTCTCATCAAGGCTTTGGATTTCAGAGCTGAAATGGACCCAGCCAGGGGTTCTGCCTTTATGCCAGCTGCAGTGATGACCATCGCTCCAGAATCAACAGTTCCCATAGTATCAGTCATGGAGAGCGAACCTTTGCCTCTTCAGACCGTGGCCCCCGCAGCCTTGACATTGCAGGGGCTGGGCACCGAAATGGAAGAAGAAGAGGTATCTGTTGCAGAACTGGGAGTATCGCCTATAACGGCCACGGAATCTGCTTCCGTATTTTCAGAATCTGAGGAGGAGATGCCTGAAGTTGCATCCGGGAGTCTTCGGACGGCCGCCTCCGAGGAGATGGAGGTGGAAGATCTCTCGGCCACGTCAGAGGTTACGGGCAGAGCTCAGTTGGTGGCTTCGGCAGACCTGCCGTCTTCTTCTTCGCAGCCGGATATCACCCTATGGGCGGATATAGATAGTGAAGTAACTTTTGAAGTAGCTCCTCTCCTTCGCCTGGCTTCACTTCCCCTGAAAGTTTTGTCTGGCAACATCTGGGCATGCTGCGTCAACTAGTGGAGTCCCAACCTGGACTAACTTATTCACAGTTGAAGGAGATAGCCGGGCGCTTCACCGCCGACTTACAGGCGATGGGATGTCCCACAGAAATATGGGCCCAGCGGGTTCTTTTGTTGTTAAAATTTGTTCATCGCTGGAATTTCTTGACACACATCATGTCGGACAGATTGGCAGCCTTGAAGTTGCAAAGAATGGAGTGCAAGTCCGAGCTGGCAAAGATGAACTCTATCCTTCAGGAGCGACAGCGTCAAATGCAGTCTTTGGCGGAGCGGGAGCATTTCGTGCGCGACCGGATAACTATCCTGGAAGCTGAACTGTCTGATCTCCGAGCTGAGCTGCCACAGCTAACAACTTCTCGACCGCAGCTCGAGGAAGAAGCAGCTTTATTAGAGGGGCAGGTGGCATCCTTTCGAGACCAGTCTATTCGACTGCAGGAAGAGGAGGCTCGGCTTCATGAACTAGGAGCCGCCCCTTCTGTGGGTCTTCTGGCATTCGAGGATATCTTCCGGCAGCCATGAATCATTTTCTTTTTCTTTTCTTATTCTCTCTTTTTTTTTGGTGCTCTTTTGTGATACAATGTCCCCTCGGGGCCCTTTATGTACTCACTTCTTAATGAAAAGAAAAATTTTGCTTTATGTGTATCCGCCTTCTTTTCCATGTGGTTTTATCACTTCAGGGAAGTGGGGTAGTGGTTTTAGCAACCCCTCATGCGAATGGCTCGTATCTGGCAAGAGAGCGTCCACCCCTTCAGAGAAAGGATGGGGAACTCGCTCCACCGCGTGACGGCATCCGAAGAGGTGCTTAAACCGGATTCTGTTGGTAGCGGCAAACGTCCCTCTTGGCAATATGTGCTGTGAGGGAGACAATTTGCAGGAATGTGAAAGAAAGGGCCTTATCAGAATAGACGGAAAGTCTAGACTGGGTAGAGGTTATAGCAGGTGGGACGATTACAGGATATGTGGTTTTCATCAAGACAGACGTAGGGTCTGAACTGAATAGGGTTTTATCATTGATCGGGCGAAATGCCAGTCGATCAACAGCTGGTTTCATCATCGATATTGGGTTTATATCGATGCAAGAAGAGTTCATAAGTTTCCCCAGAATAGACGAAAGGTATACACTGAGTAGGGTTTCATCATTGATCGGGCGAGGTGCCAATCGATCAACAGTTGATTTCATCATCGATATTGGATTTATATCGATGCAAAAAGGATTTATAAGTTTCCTCAGGATAGACGAGAGGTCTAAGCTGAGTAGGGTTTCATCATTGATCGGACGAGGTGCCAATCGATCAACAGTTGATTTCATGATGTGGCACAGCCCAAAGATCACTAAATATGATAAGGTGACCCTAGGACTTAGACCCGCAAGCATACAAGCGCTCAATGATTCTCACAACGACGATTTCTGCTCACTCGGTTCACACGTTCACCCGGTGGGTCCGGGAGATGATGGTGAGGGTCTGAGGCGGGACCCAATTGTCCTAATGGACTTACAATGCTAAGGCTGACCTCCAATGGGCCTGGGAGTCCCAACTTTGTGGGTGGCTGGCCCGCAAGGCGGGGTGTGGGGTGGCACTCACTCACGGGCCGCGGTGGGCACGATATTGCTTAAAATGAATTCCGAGCACTCTCTTACCGTCCGACGGGCATTCAAGGCAATACTACATTTGCAGAAATGAAGCTACAAGGGTGTGATCAGAAGCTCACCTGATCGGTGTGAAGACACCGATCCCGTTCGGAGACGAGGGCGCGCCGGGAGGCGAGGGTATACACCCGATCGCCGCGGCGATGGAGCTTGACCTGAAAATGTGAAGAGGTACAGCACTACGCCCCTTGCAAGGGGGGGATCTTGGGGTGGGGGTTAATGTATTACAACCAAAAATTACCTCCACGCAGGGAGGGGCCTTCAGCCGGCCAAGCGGGGAGGGGAACGAGCGAGATAGAGTCGACTTTCCGAGCTTTGCCGATTCTGCCTAGCTTCTGTAATTCTGGACAGAGGGCCGATGTTGATGCTGCCAATAATTCCACCGAGCTTGGAATCTGATGAAACTTGCGCCAAAAGATTGCTAACCGGAGAGGGGTGCTGCTTGAATTTTTGGACGACGTTCTGATCTGGGGGCTGACTGCTCCAGCGACTGGAAGATGGATGCAGCTATGGTCTCTGGCCGAGCTCAGTCTGAAACAGCAGGTTGCAGAAGCTGCCAAGATCGCTCCTGAGCTCCAAATTTGGCACCGCTAGACTCGTTAAAATCGTGGACGAGTCTACTTTGCAGAAAAACAAACGAGGAAGTATTCTGATGTTGGAGATGAGCTGGGTGTCCAGAAAAGTGGACGGTGGTCGGTGCAGACTGTGAGGAGGCAGACCGGCGTGGGTGTGGTAGAAAATTGGTATCTCTGGTTGTCGGATGCCGAACGGGGTTCTGCCTTCTGTTCCTGGACGCTGACAGGGGGAGGAAGAACTTTGTAGAAGACCTCGAAGACTGGTTCCTTCGAGGTTCGTCGTGGGAGAGTCTTCTCTGCCGCTCTGGCTCCTGGTCTGAGAGGTTCTGCGCAGTCGGGGAAGAACAGCCTTCACGGACGGCCACGAACTCGGAATGGAGTGATTCCACCTCGCCTGTGAAGAGCACAGAAAGGCCTTTCCAGAAAGTTAGCCCACGCTACCAGCAGAACCAGGATGCAGTCGTGGACGTCGCTGCAACAGAGTGCTAATCTACAGGTTGGCCTGCACACAAAGCTGGAGTGGAGAAGAGAGGAGGGGGCGAACTTGGCTTGAGGGGAGAGGAGGGGTGCAACCTAGGGAGCAAGGAGGGAAGGGGAGATTCGAATTTGGGCTTTGGAATGAGTTAATTCAGCCTTGGGAAGGTGGAGATATGCTTAGGGAAGTGAAAGGGGTAGGTGGTGGTTGGAGGGTGGGGTTTTAAGTGGTGGAACTTCCTTGGGACTAGGTGAGGATTAAAGAGGGGTTGTGGGAAGTTGTGGGGAGTTAATGGAGGTAGGTGGGGGTTAAAAGTGGTTGAGAGGGGGAGGAGAGAGAGTGAATTTCGAAATTTAGAGAGAGGAGGAGAGAGAATGGAGAGATAATGAGAGAGAGAGATATTGAGAGAGTTTGAAAGGGTTTTCTTCAATATTCATCAAAAGTTGAATACAAGAGGAGAGATGGGGCCTATATATAGGCAACCATTCTTTACATGACCAAAATACCCTTGACAATAAGATAAAAGACCGAGCATATCCTAGACTCAATCCTATGGGCCCATAACTAAAGTAATAAGGCCCAATTAAACATAACAAGGGAAATGGACTAAAACCATATGACTCAATAAAGGAAAATACATAAGATAGGACTCAATAAAAATAAAATACATAAAATGAAACTTTGGAAATGAAGATAACAAGTGTAGACCATGATCAATCCATATCAAGAGTGTGCAGGCGATCAAAGCTAGAGGGGTGTCGGGAGATGCCCTCATCAAATCCCCCGGGGTGGGGAGAGCTCGACCCTGTCGAGTATGGGTCTGCCTGGCTGTCGTACTGCTCCATCATGTCGGGATCCAAGCATATCAAATCCTCCCGACTCATTCATGTATCCTCGATCGGGGGACGGCTCTTCCACGTAACTAGATAGCGCTGATACACCCTGTGCCTCGTAATGATACTCTGCTCATCCAGTATTGCCTCTACCTGCTCTCGTCGGTCTCTCAAGCTAGAAAGTGGAGTCCCTCCGGGAGTGTCTCTCATAAGGGGGGGTAAAGGCTCAAGCTCCTCACTGGATTCCACCGCGGGGCCTTTGTGGGGTACCAGGTCCGCCACACTGAAGGTAGGGTGCACCCCATAGCTTTCTGGTAGGTCAAGCTCATAAGCATTGCTGCCAAGTCATCGTAGAACTCGAAAGGGTCCCGAACCTCGTGCCCTCAACTTGGAGGCAGGTCCCGGAAGGAGTTGCTCCATCCTCACCATCACCGAGTCTCCCACTTGGAACTCGTAGTGGCGCCGATGAGCATCTGCCCGCCTTTTGTAAGTCTCATTGATCCTTCCTATATGCTTGCGAGAATGCGTATGCCATGCATGATGATGCGATGTTAGTGCGAAACGAATGGCATGCCAAGGTGGACCTGGGCAGCCAAATGTAGACCGATCACACTTTGATGCTATGAAGACTGTGGTAGTCTTAGGAGGGCCGGGACATCCATAGATGAACATTTTATGCATGGGTGTGATAAATGTCGGGGGACCCGGACATCCATGTATGCTCCTATCATGCTTAAAACTCATGATGAATGAAGGTGGGCCAATACATCCGAATATGGTCCACTTATGCTGCCTACTTGACATGTGGGTGATGTGGATGAATGTACCCGACTTATGAATCATGTCAAATGGTGTGGTAGGCCTGGACACATGCATGTTTATCCCAAAGGTGACTTCCATGTGCATAGATGTGGGATGACTTTTGAACGTCCACGTGAATGGGTCGAAGGGATCTACGAACGTGGTTATGGGGTGGGGCACTTCATCAATCCCAAGGTGTTTGTTGCCTAAGGTCAAGGCTCTCATGTTGTAACCCGATTCTAGGAAGGGAGGAGTTTGGGTCGACATGGGCGATGTGGGTAAGGTGAGGTGGGTGGTGAATAGGGAAAGTGGGTCACATGGAGATTTAGGCTCCCATAGAAAAGGGTCAAAGGGATTATGGTAAGGGTCACCTAGGTAGGGGTACTCCATGTTCTCAAGGTCCTCAAATGGTGAATCATCTCTCTCTAAGATAATTGGGCCAAGGTTGCTAATGGGTTGGCCAATCAAAGTACTTGGGATCTCAATGGTTGGGGAGTAGACTAGGATGGGTTCCTCCTCCATGGGAAGAAGGAGTATGATCTCACTTGTAAATTGGCCATTGGTGTAGATGTAAGTGATGGAGCCAATGGTGGGGTAAGCTAGGCTAATGGTGCTAGACTCTGATGGCCTCATGGCTAGCATATCGGTCAAGTGGACTTGCCAATGTAGGTAGGCCACTAAGTCTCCCAAATCTTCTACACAATAGGAGGTTTGATAAGTGACATGAGGCTGAGTGGGAATGAGTTGGGATTGATGTCCCATGAGTAGGTGGCTTGGTTGTAAACTAGGAATGGTGAGGCCTCGCTTGAGCCATAGGAATATGGACTTATCTATGGTGATGGTGTCATGGGGAAGGGTGTATAGCTCTTGAGGAACTAGGTTAGTAGGGGTGGGTGAGTTGTATGGCCCTTGGATTTCCTTGATTTTGGGAGGTGGATCCGAATTGGTATCCCTCTCCACTTGGGTAAGTGTGTGGGTTGCAACTCCTAAGGACAATGGGGTAGGAAGGTCTATGGTGGGTGGGTTGGTGTTAGTCGAGGCATGGCGCACTCGAGGAGGTGAGCAAGGTCGGACATGGGTTGGACTTGGGAGTGGAAGTAGTGGAGGCCTAATTTGGGGTAAGATTGGTGTAGGAAGCGGGAGGTGGGTTGGGTGAGGGGTTTTGGGTTTTGGGGTGGTGGCCACTATGGGCCTTGGTGGAGGGGTGGACATGGTGTCCACATGGTTTTTAATGGTGAGGGTTGGATGAGTGGTGGTCACCATGGAGGGAATTGGGTTGGTTAGGGGTCTCTTGCCCTTGGGATCACTTGGGGTGGAAGTGGGGGCTAAAGGGGCTTGACTAGTGTAGGTTAGGGAAGGGGGTTTTGGTTGGGATGTGGGGGACCTCATGGGGTTAGGTGGGGAGGTGGAGGTCTTAGGTACTTGGGTTTTAGTGATAAGGGTTTGGACGGGTGGGGTGGGAGGAGTGGGAGTGCTCCTTGGGTTTTGGTGATCTGAGTGGGAAGGGGACACATACCTAGCCCTTAGTTGATCCTTTATGTCCTCCCATGTGGTGAGGGGAGCTTCCCGTCTAATTATCCTTAAGCCCTCAATTTTACACCAATGAGTTTGAGCCCTTTTGGTTAGTTGTATTTTGGCAACCCATGCCTTTTCATCCTCGGAAATATGATACCAATTGAAGTATTGGTCTATTGTAGCTTCCCAATCTAAATATTTGCTAGGAGAGGTCCCATCAAAGGTGGGAAGTGGGAAAGGGGTCATCCTATCGTCCGTCCTTAGGGCGGGCCTATTTTTTCCAAGTTGGTTGAGTCGGCCCGATATGTTATCAAGCCGCTCATTGGCATAGGTCAAGGCTTTCATGAAGTAGTTGAAGTCATGAGTGTTAGTGGTAGGCATCCCTTGGGGTTTTGGATTCATTGTGGGATTGGAAGATGTAGTATTGGGTTGAAAGTGAGTACCACTACGAGTGGTCATGCAAGGTTGGGTGGACTATGCAAGGGTGTGCGGATGCACCTATGAAAGACTTAGTGTGACCCAAGATTAGACTTGTAAGGACAAGCCTATAACCTGGCTCTGATACCACTTGATATAAAACCGACCTTGGACCTATTTTGCAAGTATTCAAGTTTGAGCAGCGGACTCACACTAGTGAGCTCACCCGTATGGCACACACTAGGGCCCGAAGGCAACTAGGCGATGTTGGAGAGGGTCCGAGGTGAGACCATGAGGCTCCAAGGGTTGGCAAGCTTGGGGAGAACCCAAAATGGGCCTAGGATGCCCAAATCATGGGCGGCCAACACACCAAGGGTGTGGGTTAAGTGGATTCACTCTCAACTCGCCCGCGGTGGTCACTCAATTTGGTGGCAATGTAAAATCGGACACTCTCTTACCGCCGACGGAGTAACTATAGCAATACAAAGCTAAGCAAGTCCAATATAGCAATGAGGGATGTACAGGAGCTCACCTAGCCGGCGTGAAGACGCCGACTCCGGCCGGAGACGGGGGCGAGCGGGGAGGGAGGGTATGTACCCGCACGCCGCGTCGGTGTCGCTTCAACCTGAAAGTGTAAAGAGTACAACACTACGCCTCTCGCAGGAGGGATGATCTTGGGGTGGGGATTAAGTTAATTACATCCAAAACTACCTCCACGCAGGGAGAGGCCTTCAGCCGGCCAAGCGGGGAGGGGAACGAGCGAGATAGAGTCGACTTTCCGAGCTTTGCCGATTCTGCCTAGCTTCTGTAATTCTAGACAGAGGGCCGTTGTCGATGCTGCCAATAATTCCACCGAGCTTGGAATCTGATGAAACTTGCGCCAAAAGCTTGCTAACTGGAGAGGGGTACGGCTTGAATTTTTGGACGACGTTCTGATCTGGGGGCTGACTCCTCCAGCGACTGGAAGATGGATGCAGCTCTGGTCTCTGACCGAGCTCAGTCTGAAACAGCAGGTTGTAGAAGCTGCCAAGATCGCTCCTGAGCTCAAAATTTGGCACCGCTAGACTCGTTGGAATCATGGAAGAGTCTACTTTGCAGTAAAACAAACGGGGAAGTCTTCTGATGTTGGAGATGAGCTGGGTGTCCAGAGAAGTGGACGGTGGTCGGTGCAGACTGTGAGGAGGCAGACCGGTGTGGGTGTGGTAGAAAATTGGTATCTCTGGTTGTCGGATGCCGAATGCAGTTCTGCCTTCTGTTCCTGGACGCTGACAGGGGGAGGAAGAACTTTGTAGAAGACCTCGAAGACTGGTTCCTTCAAGGTTCGTCGTGGGAGAGTCTTCTCTGCCGCTCTGGCTCCTGGTCTGAGAGGTTCTGCGCAGTCGGGCAAGAACAGCCTTCACGGACGGCCACGAACTCGGAATGGAATGATTCCACCTCACCTGCGAAGAGCACAGGAAGGCCTTTCCAGAAAGTTAGCCCACGCCACCAGCAGAACCAGGATGCAGTCGTGGACGTCGCTGCAACAGAGTGCTAATCTGCAGGTCGGCCTGCACACAAAGCTGGAGTGGAGAAGAGAGGAGGGGGCGAACTTGGCTTGAGGGGAGAGGAGGGGTGCAACCTAGGGAGCAAGGAGGGAAGGGGAGATTCGAATTTGGGCTTTGGAATGAGTTAATTCAGCCTTGGGAAGGTGGAGATATGCTTAGGGAAGTGAAAGGGGTAGGTGGTGGTTGGAGGGTGGGGTTTTGAGTGGTGGAACTTCCTTGGGACTAGGTGAGGATTAAAGAGGGGTTGTGGGAAGTTGTGGGGAGTTAATGGAGGTAGGTGGGGGTTGGAAGTGGTTGAGAGGGGGAGGAGAGAGAGTGAATTTCAAAATTTAGAGAGAGGAGGAGAGATAATGGAGAGATAATGAGAGAGAGAGAGATATTGAGAGAGTTTGAAAGGGTTTTCTTCAATATTCATCAAAAGTTGAATACAAGAGGAGAGATGGGGCCTATATATAGGCAACCATTCTTTACATGACCAAAATACCCTTGACAATAAGATAAAAGACCGAGCATATCCTAGACTCAATCCTATGGGCCCATAACTAAAGTAATAAGGCCCAATTAAACATAACAAGGGAAATGGACTAAAACCATATGACTCAATAAAGGAAAATACATAAGATAGGACTCAATAAAAATAAAATACATAAAATGAAACTTTGGAAATGAAGATAACAAGTGTAGACCATGATCAATCCATATCAAGAGTGTGCAGGCGATCAAAGCAAGAGGGGTGTCGGGAGATGCCCTCATCATTTCATCATCGATATTAGATTTATATCGATGCAAAAAGGATTTATAAGTTTCCTCAGAATAGACGAAAGGTCTAAACTGAGTAGGGTTTCATCATTGATCGGGCGAGGTGCCAATCGATCAACAGCTGATTTCATCATCGATATTGGATTTATATCGATGCAAAAAGGATTTATAAGTTTCCTCAGAATAGACGAAAGGTCTAAACTGAGTAGGGTTTCATCATTGATCGGGCAAGGTGCCAATCGATCAACAGCTGATTTCATCATCGATATTGGATTTATATCGATGCGAAAAGGATTTATAAGTTTCCTCAGAATAGACGAAAGGTCTAAACTGAGTAGGGTTTCATCATTGATCGGGCGAGGTGCCAATCGATCAACAGTTGATTTCATCATCGATATTGGATTTATATCGATGCGAAAAGGATTCATAAGTTTCCTCAGAATAGACGAAAGGTCTAAACTGAGTAGGGTTTATCGCAGGTGGGACTTTGCCAAGAATGTATAGGTTTCATCAGAACAGTGATGGGTTTCATTGTTGGTGGGACATGCGAATGGGGGTATGTGGATTTTATCAGGGCAAACGTAAGGTCTGTCCCAGAAAGGCTTTATCATCGGTGGGGCATGGAGCCATATGACCGACGGAAGGTTTTACCAATGAAGGCAGATGAAGGTATCGTGCCGGTTGGCACGAAACTTTTTGAATTACCATATTACTGACCCAAGTGCCCTTTCAGGTTTTCACCAGAGCCAGCCCCCTCTTGCTTTTGCCCACGCGTCCTTTCGGATTTTCACGTGGCGGGGTACACGATTTTGCCTGCAGTGCCCTTTCGGGTTTTCACCACAACTGGGTTTTAGCCATTTTTGCCCTCGTTCAGAATGCTTGAACAAGACTGGCGGAGTATCTCTATTTTTAACCCCATTTTGTCTCTTCTTTTCTTCTCCCTTTCTCTCTTTTTTTTTTATTGAAACTTTGATTCTATAACTGATGGGCACAGTTTGTGCATATGTCATCATTGATGTGGGTGCTAACATCAATGCAAGGGTTTCATAGGTCTCATCAGGATAGACGTAAGGTCTAAACTGGACAGGTTTCATCGCTGATCGGGCAATGCGCCAATCAATCAGTAACGGATTTCATCATCGGTATTGGGTTTATACCAATGCAAGGATTTTTATAGGTTTGATCAGGATAGACGTAAGGTCTAAACCGGACAGGTTTCATCGCTGATCGGGCAGTGCGCCAATCAATCAGCAGCGGGTTTCATCATCGATATTGGGTTTATACCAATGCAAGGATTTTTATAGGTTTGATCAGGATAGACGTAAGGCCTAAACTGGACAGGTTTCATCGCTGATCGGGCAGTGCGCCAATCGATCGGCAACGGGTTTCATCATTGGTATTGGGTTTATACCAATGCAAGGATTTTTTATAGGTTTGATCAGGATAGACGTAAGGTCTAAACTGGACAGGTTTCATCGCTGATCGGGCAATGTGCCAATCGATCGGCAACGGGTTTCATCATTGGTATTGGGTTTATACCAATGCAAGGATTTCATAAATTTCATCAGGGTAGACGTAAGGTCTAAACTGGATGGATTTCATCACGGCGGGACGTAAAGAGATATGCGGGTTTCTTCGTGGATACCACATTACCGACCCAAGTGCCCTTTCGGGTTTTCACCAGAGCCAGCCCCCTCTTGCTTTTGCCCGTGCGCCCTTTCGGGTTTCGCATGGCGGGGTACCCGATTTTACCTGCAGTGCCCTTTCAGGTTTTCACCACAGCTGGGTTTTAGCCATTTTTGCCCTTGTTCAGAATGTCCGAACAAGACTGGCGGGGTATCTCTATTTTTAACCCCATTTTTTATATTTTTTTTATTTTATTTTCTTCTATCCCCCCCTTCCTGTTTAGAGGGTGTCAGATCGTGACGACACAAGATCACGATAAGTGGTAGCCTGGTTAGGACGGAGTGTCACTATACCAAGGAAAGGATATCTTGGCTAGGGCGGAGTGCCATTAGGCCAAGGAAAAGGTATCTTGACTAGGGCGGAGTGCCGCTAGGCCAGGGAAAGGGTATCTCGGCTAGGGCGGAATGCCACTAGACCAAGGAAGGGTAGCTCGGCTAGGGCAGAGTGCCACTAGACCAAGGAAGGGTAGCTCGGCTAGGGCGGAGTGCCGCTAAACTAAGAAAAAGGTATCCCGGCTAGGGCGGAGTGCCGCTAGGCCAAGGAAAAGGTATCTTGACTAGGGCGGAGTGCTGCTAGGCCAAGGAAAGGGTATCTCGGCTAGGGCGGAGTGCCGCTAGGCCAAGGAAAGGGTATCTTGACTAGGGCGGAGTGCCGCTAAGCCAAGGAAAGGGTATCTCGGCTAGGGCGGAGTGCCGCTAGGCCAAGGAAAGGGTATCTCGGCTAGGGCGTAGTGCCGCTAGACCAAGAAAAAGGTATCTCTTGCCCGATTACTCGGGGAATATCAGCTGTGCAGCATGATACAACTTTAGGTGTTTACCGTTGAGTGGTGAGAATTGGATCTCCCCTCGATGATTAACAACTATGTAGGCCCCTCCTTCGTAGACCCTTTGTATCACATATGGACCTTCCCAATTGGGATTTAGCTTTCCCTTCGGGTTGGACGCCATGACTTCTTTTTTCTTGACCATGACGAGGTCACCTTTCTTAAATTCTCGTCCTTTTACGAGTTTGTTAAATGCAGTGGCCATGCGGACCTGATACATTTGGATATTCTCCGGAGCTTGGAGGCGCTTCCCTTCCAATTCAGCCAATTCTTCTAATCTTCTTTCTGCATTGGTTTGTTCGCCATGGGCTAGGTCGTATTGGACTGCCACTCTGAGTGACGGGACTTCCAGCTCTAGTGGGACTACTGCCTCTGAGCCGTATACCAAGGAGTATGGTGAGCACCCTGTAGGTGTTTTGAAGACGGTGCGATACGCCCACAGAGCTTCATACATCTTTTCTTCCCAATCCTTCGTATTGGCACTGACGACTTTGGCCAGCAGGGTGCACAAAGTCTTATTGAAAGCTTCTGCCAATCCATTTGCCTGTGGATTGTAAGGAGTGGAAGTCCTCCATTCGATCTTATATTTCTCGGCAAGCCGATAGACTTTCTGATTTCTGAAATGACTCCCATTGTCAGATATTATTCGGCTGGGGATCCCAAACCGGAAGATGATGTTTTGCTTGATGAATCTAGCGACCAACTCACCAGTGACTTCTCTTAGTGCTATAGCCTCTGCCCATCGGGAGAAGTAATCTGTTATGGCCAGTATATACTTATGCCCGGTCGAGGAAGTCGATAGTGGATCGACTACATCAGTTCCCCATTGTGCAAACGGCCAGCTAGGGACTGTAGGGTGCAGAATCGTAGGTGGCCTTCTAGGCACAACAGCATGCTCCTGACACTTCTGGCATGACTTTGCAAATGTGCAGCAGTCTTCAAACATAGTGGGCCAATAGTAGCCCAGCTTCTTGATTTCTATCTTCATCTTGGGGCCAGCCTGGTGGGCACCTGCTGTCCCAGCATGTACTTCTTTCATCGCTTGCCAAGCTTCCTCAGTGGACAGGCAGCGGAGCAGAATCTTCTTGCGTGCATCTGCCATTATTCGGAACAGAGTCCCATTCCTGAATTCATAAGAATCTTTGATTCGCATGAGTTTCATCTTTTCTTCTCTTTTCTGCAGCAGCTGTTGGTGTAAAAACCATTGTAGCAGGTGCTGTCTCCAATCGGATGCCTGTTCTGTACTGATCGTGGCGACTTCATTTTCTTCGGGGTAGCCTTCCAGCATGCTGGGGACTTGCCGCCGATTTATAACAACAATGTTCAGTGTCTCATTCGGTGGGACTGCTATTGAGCTGGCTAGTTTTGCCAATGCATCAGCCTGGGCATTATGTGCACGGCCCACATGCTTGAGCTCAATATGATAGAATTTCACCATGAGGCGCACAGCTTTTTGGTGGTAGGGGTTCAACTCCGACTTTCGCACTTTGAACTCACCTTGGATTTGCTTTATTATCAACATTGAATCCTCGAATACCTGAAGCATCTGGATACCCATGTTGAGGCTTATATGCAGTCCGATTATCAGAGCTTCATACTCGGCTTCATTATTAGTGCAGGGCTTGTTTATAGAACAGGAAGTATGCACAACCTCCCCTTCCGGCGATTTCAGCACAATACCAGCTCCGGCCCGTATTCTGGTCTTTCCATCGGAGTCTGTCTCTGTTCTAGATGCTCCATCAAAGAATAGCTGCCACATAGTTGACTGAGCTTGGCAGGCTTCTAGTGTCTCATCATCGGGTAACTCAGTCCCCAACATATCATTCTCTGGCACAGGATGTTCTGCGAAGAAATCGGCCACAGCCTGTCCTTTTATTGCCCTCTGGGGTATATACGTGATATCGAATTCCATCAGAATTACTGCCCATTTGCCCAACCGGCCTTTCAGTACTGGTTGAGTCAGTATGTATTTGAGTGGATCTGCTGCAGATATCAATCTGATTTCATGTGACAGCATGTAGTGCCGGAGCTTTTTAACGGCAAAGACTAGTGCCAAGCATGTCTTCTCTATATAGCTGTAGCTTTCTTCTGTTCTAATCAGCCTCCTACTCAGGTAGTATAGAGCCTGCTCTTTGCCTTCTTCATTTATCTGTGCTAGCATTGCCCCCAGGGAACAGTGTGTGGCTGCAATGTACAGTATCAGGGGTTTGCCCTTAATAGGTGCCCCCAGCACTGGAGGGGTTTTGAGATATTCTTTCAGCTTCTCAAAGGCCCCCTGACAGCCATCGTCCCAGAGGAACGGCACATCTTTCATCAGCTTGTGAAAAGGGTGGCATCTCCCCGACAGATTTGATATGAATCGTCGGATGTAGGCCAAACGCCCTTGTAGAGATCTCAGCTCGTGGAGATTCCTTGGTGGAGGGAGCTCCTGGATAGCTTTAATCTTGGATGGGTCAATCTCAATGCCCCTATGACGGACAATGAACCCAAGGAATTTTCCACTGGACACGCCGAAGGCACATTTCATAGGATTCATTTTGAGCTCATATTTGCGCAGCCTCTGGAACACTACTCTCAGATCCTGCAAATGGTCTTCTTTTCTGCTGGTTTTCACCACCAGGTCATCGATGTAGCACTCTACCTTCTTGAAGAGCAAATCATCAAAGATCTTTGTCATAGCTCTTTGATAGGTAGCGCCGGCATTCTTGAGGCCGAACGACATCCTTTTATAGTGGAATATCCCCTTCGGAGTGCGGAATGCAGTGTGCACTCTATCTTCTTCAGCGATCCAGATCTGGTTATATCCGGATGACCCATCCATGAATGACAGGGCTTCATGGCCAGTGGTTGCATCGATCATTACTTTAGTAATTGGCACTGGGAAATCATCTTTTGGACAAGCCTTATTCAGGTCCCTGAAATCTACACATATTCTGATCTGCCCATTTTTCTTCTTCACGGGCACTATATTGGCTAGCCATGTAGTATATTGGTTCTCTTCAACAAAGCCCACATTGATCAGCTTGTCGACTTCTTTGTTGATCTGATTTATCAGTTCGGGACGCATTCTCCTTGAAGGCTGCTTTACAGGGCTTGCCCCCGGGTTTATCGCCAATCGGTGTTGTGCCACATCAGAGCTCAGTCCCGGCATCTCATCATATGTCCATGTAAAGCAGTCTCGGAACTCTTTCAGAAACTGTATGTACTGTTCTCTGGCAGCTGGATCTAGCAGTGCACTGAGGAATGTCTTGATCATCTTCTTCGACTGCCTCCCCGGTGTAGAATATGGTAGGTGGCTCGCAGAAGCGAGGGATTTCCATAGTCTTCAGTGGCAGCACTGTTTGGTATTCTAGGCTGGCGACGGGTTTGATTAAACCTCGTGGGACCTTCACCTGTATGCACCTTTCTTTCATTTCTTGATCAGTGCTATCTGGATGGATGCTAGGAGGGGTGATCCGAGCAAAATCATCAGCATAAGAGATGTGAGCTACTTCATGCTTTTCAACATAGCCCCTGGGTGGCGGTGGAGACCAAGCTTTTGCCTTCGTCGCCGGCTTCTTCTGGCTGATCACAGCCTCTTTCTTTTCATCTTTTTGTGACACCTCGGTGTAGTAGGAGGCATCGAGCATATGGCATTCGAACACTTCAAAGGGATGTAGGTCTGCAAACACCCTTTCTTCCTTTCCTTCATGGCAGTATTTTATGCATTGGTGTAGCGTGGATGGCACTATCTGATATTCATGCAGCCACGGTCTCCCCAACAGGGCCTTATACGTGGTGTTGGAGTCGATCACATAGAATCGTACCACGGTAGTGAGGTCGCCCAATGTGAGGTTGAAATCAGCCACCCCGAGAGGTGTTTCACATTTCTGGTTGAACCCAGCAATCTTCATGTCTCTGACCTTGGTAAGCTGCAGATCAAAGTAGTATTTCTGATAGATGCGATACGGGAAAATATTTACAGCAGCCCCGGGATCTATCAGTATCCTGCTCAGCGACTGACAGTTCAGGGAGCCCCTCATATACAACGGTCTGTTGTGACTGGCATTTGGGATC
The DNA here is from genome assembly GCA_022559845.1 of Amorphophallus konjac. Taxonomy (NCBI): domain Eukaryota; kingdom Viridiplantae; phylum Streptophyta; class Magnoliopsida; order Alismatales; family Araceae; genus Amorphophallus; species Amorphophallus konjac. The sequence goes on from CM040124.1 coordinate 120,082,762, forward strand.
AGCATATCATCTTCTGTGAACGTGACTGATGGCCCCGAATTCACTTCCGTTAAGAGTGCTTCATATTGTGCCGGCGACTGCAGGGCATCCACAATTGCTTGGCGGGCCTCTTCACTCAGAGAGAGTATCTCCCAGATGGAGAATCTGGTGGGGAGCTTCTTCAACATTTTCATGATTCGACTGCCAACCCGAACATTAGATAGCCTCATCTCCTCTACCCACCGGGGTCTTGGAGGTTCATGTGGTGCCTGTGGCCTTTGCTGCCCAGTCCCAATTTCATTTTCTTCATCGGTCTCCCGGAGGGATTCTTCTGTAATGACTGCCCCTGGCTTTGCTAGAGGGCTATTTTCTTCATTTTCTTCATGTTGCTTCTGCTTTCTATCTACCATCTGCTGGCACTTATTGCTTTTAGCTGGAGCAGTGTGAGCCAGTTGCTCGTTTTCTAAGCTGGACAGGAACTCCAGGAATGAAGGGGCTCCTTCTGCTTTATCTTTTCCTTGGTACAAGCTGGCAGGGGGAGGAACCTGGACACCGCGCACCTCTGGTTTCGGGATCTGATAGGGTTGCTCCCCTCTGAACATAATATTATGGTTAGCTGGTGGCGGACGCCCCCATTTTCTCCCAGAACGTGTTGCATGGGCTGAGGTAGAGGCCTCAGCATGATTGGCTTCTAGCGGGGCATCTGATGCTTCTTGTTCATCATCCTCCCCGGGCAGAGAAAAGAGTACCGACAGAGTATTGCATTGTACTGTCGTGACCTTCTTTCCCTTTTTGGCCTTAGGCCGTCTCTTCTTTTTCTGGGAAGTTGGCTTTGCTAGTTCCTGCCCCCAGAAGGACTCAGTCTTATCTTTTCTTTGTTCTGCCTCCGGCTGCTCTTCAATTTTCAATTCTTCGAGCTGCTCCCAGAGTATACAGTCTTTCACCAATATGTGTTTCGGCTTTTTCTGCTCATACTCATCAAGCTCATTAATATATTGCTGCAGACGCCTGGTTGCAGGACTTTCTTCTTTATGTGCAGGGAGGGGAGTTTGTCTCCTCCGGTTGCGAGTATGGATCCGGATGACTGGTCCGATCTCAACTGTAGGCCATATTGGCTTTATTGGAGGCGACTCAGGCCTTGGGGTGACACCCCGGATAACTACTCCGTTGGTTTTGACTGCGGGAGTCTTCTTTCTATTTTTTGTGGGTACCGTCTGCCATCCTTCCTGATCTCTTAATGGGGTGAGGAAGCAGGCTTCACAGGTGTGCCTGGTGCATTCTTCAATGGCTTCCCTAGGCAGCTGTTGATAGATTGAGATCATATTTGCGGCCACCCTCCAGGGTGGAAGCTCATGTGGCCGAGGCGGCTTCACCTGGTAATCTCCCAGCTGCAGTTCACCCTTCTTGACCATTCCTTCCATGATATCTTTGAAGACATAACAGTCCTCAATTGTGTGCCCCAACACCCGGTGAAAGGGACAGAACATCGGATCATCTTTCTTTTCTGTATCTTCGGGCTTCTTCGGTTCAGGCAATGTTACCTTATTGAACTTATATGCCCAGTTAAATAATGTTGCAGTCTTATCCTTGGGAAAAGAGTAAGCCCTTCTCATCATGTCCCTCAGAGAGACTTTGTCTCTTCTTTCTGTTGTATCTGCCATCGGGGGAGCTTCATCTGCCCCTTTCTTCCCTTTTTGTTGCTCAAAGGTTCTAAAATCGACGGTGTTGGCCTCAGAGTGTGACGGCCGCCGATCATTGGATTTACCTTTTGGCATGGCGGGAGCATTGACGGTCGGACGTTTGGACAAGAACGTCTCGACCTCCGCCACTATATTGTTCAGTCGGTCAAATGTTTTGACATCTGCACCGATCATTTTTTCTAGTACCTCCCTCCTGAGGTTCTGCTTGCATATCTGCACTGCATCCTCCTGATGAGGAGGTCTTCTGCATCTCATGGCTAGATTTCTCCATCTTTTGATGTACTCCAGTGTAGTTTCATCCTGTTTCTGCCTGGTAGCATACAGTTCTGCTATTGTGATTTCCCTCTCCGTGACATGAAACCTGTCGCGGAATTTTCTCTGCATATCGGGCCAATCAACCACTGATCCTGCTGACAAGCTTGAATACCATTCAAAGGCCAACCCAGTGAGGGACGAGCCAAAGAACTTGAGCAGATAGGCTTCATCGACTGCTAGGTCACCCATGATTGTAGTATAGTAGGCTATATGCTCCCTGGGGGAGCCCTGGCCATTGAATTTCTCAAACTTTGGCAGCTTGCTGACGCCTGGAGGCAGTCTTTTGGCAGCATACTGGGGAGGATACGGTACCTTGTACACATCATAGGCACTAGTATCATCTCCAGTCTTTTCTGACAGCTTCATTTCCACAATTCTTTCAATCATCTGCTTGTGGGCTACAGCTGGATCTATATCTTCTGGAAAGAAGTGGGCTTGTTGCTGGCTGTGAGGAGTTGTCATCACAGTGGCGCGCAAGATGGGCGCGGTAGGCTGCGTCTGAGACACAGAGGGCTGAGCTATTGTTTGCTGTGGAACAGATTGACTTGGTGCTTTGCCCTTATCAGCTAAGAGAGGATTAGCCAGGATAGTTGTTTCTGTGGAGCTGGATGTCTGCCCCGCAGGTTCCGCTTGCTTCGAGACTGATGTAGCTTCCTGTCTCTCATTGAGCTGTCTTCGGAGAGCATTGATCTCCTGTTGGTATCTTTTGAACATCATCTGGATCATGGGATCCATGGTTGATGGAATTTGTATATCTTCAGAAGTCCCTTCAGCATCATCAACGAAGGGGTCATCTCCATCTTCCGCTGTTACCACATTAACTGTCATAGTGGTAACCCTACGGGCTTCATCATCAATTTTCATTTTATCTTTTGCTGCCTGGCCTCTTCTGGTGACAAGACCAGGTCTAGTTGCCAGCCTGAGCAATTCATCTGGCTGAGTTGGTAATATATCTTGCCCCCTGGCCAGTCCAGCCATATTGCAGGCGAAGATTTGCATCTTTCCTTTCCGCCTGTAGACCTTTCTTTTTATTTGGCTAGGACATCTGAGCCGGTCAAAGACCGATATTCTTTCTTTGGCTTCTTCCTCGTACAGGTCTTCTTCATTATATTCGGCCCTGAGGCCTTCTTCATAGTCATTCGAATCGGAGGAAGAGGCTTCGATCATCATTTCTTGGAAGGTTTCTTCTTCTTCATCATCCCTGGTGCCCAAGGCACGGGATAGTCTTTGCTGGCCTAGGGCAGAGCTCCCTAGGTAGTGGAAGTAGTCTTGGACTACCTGCTTAGTCTCCTCTGGGTCGCGCCTTTGCGGCTCAGGCCGGAGCATCAGTCTGTCCTGGCCATTTTGCTGCCAGGCCAGTCTTGTCACCCGAGCATTCAGATGTTCGGCCCTGGGATATTTGAAGATATCAGCATGTCTGGCACAGGCTCCTGATCTTCTTGCAGTAACCATAGTGACTGGCTCACTTCTTCTTATATTGCCAACTTGGCAGCGGTTGGCAGCAGCATTGTAGATCTTCTCTTCCCATCTCTTGCCCCTAGCCATGGGATGGGTGTTGGTGAAGTTTTCCCTGGTCTCATATCTCCCGCCCCTCATCATGGGACGAACAGCAATCATATTTCTTTCTTGACCCTCAATCTCATCTCTCTTCCCCCGGGTCCTGGGGTAGGCAGCAGTAGCATTTCTTTCATCTTTCTTCATCTCCCTTCTGCCCCCTGCTCTGAGGCGGGCAACAGTGATATCAGTGAGGTTCTCTCTATCTTCAGCTGGGGCCCAGCTTTGGATCCTCTTCGGTCGCCAGACCTGTTTGTATTTTGCTGGCTTGGGCGCCAGCGGCTTCTTTTCAGCAGCTTCCCAGTTGGCCCTCCTAGCGGCCAAAACCTGGAACTTGTTGTCAATTGGGATGGTCGGGACGATTCTGTCCAGCCGGACTCCCCTGGGGTGACCGTCGAGGTTCGCCCTAATAGCACCCATCATTATCATCTTTCCGGAATTGGAAAGGCGACGATCAACCGCAGTAGACCGGTTCCTCCGGTTGGTTTTCTTCCCCTTCTGGGCAGCAGTGGGGACCATGTCCCTTTTCTGGACATGATGGACGTAGCAGGCGACGGCCGTGGGGGCCGTTTTCTTCGATAAGCCATCCTTGCGATCAGCGGCCTCCACTGGGGCGTTTGCAGCAGCGCCTTGCTCCTCGTTATCGACCTGTAGAAGGTCGGTGTAGACAACGCCCAAGCAGTTGGGACAGCTGGGGGAAACGAACCGAATGCCAGTGGTACCGCCAGGTACCCCTCCTGGACGTGCATGTCCACCGGTTGCTTGTCGAAGCATACAGACGCGATTTGTGTTGTCATCGTAGTTTCCTGGAAACAAGGAAACACACGGAATCAGAAATTTGAGGGGGGCCCGCTGGGCCTCCTACCTTAGCGTAAAGATGAAGGGAGACCAGTCCCACCGGGCGTGCCAGACTTGTTTGACACATTTATTTTATTTAGTTTATTGTTTTTATTTATTTATTTATGTTTATGGATTTATTGGCGTGCCAGTCACCGTGGTGATGATTCTTATTGTGCGCTCGATCTGACTTGGTCAGTCGATTGTGAGTGATCGTGTCTGGACTAGAAGTCCGTCATACCCTGAACGCTATGACGTTAATTACGTCCTCCGGAAGGAAGACAACCCTTGATTAAACGCTAGAGGTAGGAGGAAGACAGCGGTAAAGCTGCATACTCAAAGGAGACAAAATTCATCTGTTTGCAAGACGTTAAATGTATTTGAACAGAGCAGGGGTTTGTTAATTACGAGAGAAACCCGCCGGCATATTCCCACCATCTTGGATGATGCCAAGTGGGGAATAGGAAACCACCCATGCAGTGGCAGGGTGGGAACCGTAAAGGATCGGGCATGATTGACCCGGAGTCCGAATAGGGACCGGCATGCCATGGCACGCCCCATATGGGTGCGGTAGCACGTTTATATCCCCCCTTCGAGGGGACCATCGGAGGACATACAAAGGCATGACTCCGAGGGCCGACGAGGTTGAGGGGTGGTATCACAATGACCTGGCCAGGTATGTGTGAATTTCGGCAGCATATCTCCTTGACTTGCATTGTGCCAAGAGAAGATAGGTCATCACCCACGGAATGCCGGGATGACAACCGAATAAGGATAGGCACCGGGCCCGGGACATCGCTTGCCTCTGTTTCATCGGTCAATATCCCCTTGAAACCTTTCGGAACTCATGTAACGACATGGCCCTTTGGGTTCATAAGGGTGGAATCCGGATCGGGAATGAGGACTGTAGGGGAGAGAGATCCTCCCCATTACTGTATCTTCTCAGGTCATTCACGACGGTCTTTGGACATCCCCGGGACGTATGTGTACGGGGATCAGAAAGCTGAGACATGGTAGTGAGGAGAGAGTCCCCTGACTGGGTTTCATTGGGCCAAGGAGAGGGGACTCGGCGTGGCTTACTGGTTGGCCGAAGGGGGTTCTCGGCGTGGTCATTTTGGTTGGCCAAGGGGGGGGGCTCTCGACATGGCCCTTGGTGGATGGAAAAGGATCTCGGCATGGCCCTTTTGGCTGGCCAAGGGGGGGCTCTCGGCATGGGGCCTTTGATTGGCCAAAGGGGCTCTCGGCATGGCCATTTGGTTGGCCAAGGGGGGTTCTCGGCCTGGGGTCTTTGGTGGATGGAGGGAGCTCTAGGCACAAGGCTTCCCGGCGCGCTCATGGCCGCGCCGGGAGCCTAGCGCCAGGAGGCTGTGGGCTGTGGGTTTTTCACAAAAGGGCTTGTCGATTAGCTGAAAGGAGGGGAAGGCCTCTCGGCCTTACGGTTCTCGGTGGGGAAACTCGCACGCCGAGAAGATGAAATGCAGAAGCATTTCAGGGTTTCAGAGCTCAAAAATGATGCTCTGTTTCTGGGATTTCTGGGTTTTATGGCTCAGATTGAGGCCGAATCAGGGGTATATGAGGAGATTTCATGAACACCTCTGCTAGAAGGACGCCAAGGGATCTGAGAGGCCGGATCATCAAGAAGAGGAGAGACCATCGTCGGGGGCCTGAGTAGCTTTTATCTGTATACTGCCAGACGTCTGGGGGAGTCAAGAGATGGCTGTCTCTGATTCCCCAGACTAGCATGGTATCATCTGGAAGCAGATCTGCGATGAAAGAACCCTTGATGCTGGGACCTCAGACCCTAGTCATTCAACGACTGGAATGAGGATCCAGGTTCACATTCGTCTACGGGTTCAAATGCATCATTTATAGCCGGCAATCCAGGGAACCAAGAGATTGATGTCTCTGGTTCCCGGACAGCACAAGAGGCTTGAGGAACAAACTCAAATACATACGAAGGGCATGCTATTGAAGCGGGAAGAGAGAAGAGAATAGAACCCAGCAACCCATTGAACAAGGGTGGGGGTTCTACCTTCATTCCTGTTCGAAGAACAGACCCGACTCCGAAGCCTGAATCATTTCGCCCATGGGGCATTCATACAAACAGTATGCATACATATGGAGACAAAAGAAGATAGTATCGCCTAAAATCCATCACGGCCATTGCATTTATTCATCTCACCCTCATTTACATCGACTACATAACTGAAGCCAAGAAACATACAGGGGAGGAAAAGGGAGAGAATCGTATGAATAATCCAAACATCAAGACTTCGACTATCCCATACAGAGAATCAGTAATAAGAAACAGAAAAGAAAGAAAAAACATCAAACATGGGGGGAGGGTGGAGTATTGACTCCTCTCCCTCCCCCTATCAGCCCACCTGGAGCCTCTCTTCCTTCCCTTCTTCTGCTTCTTCTTTCGACGGAGAGTCTCTCCCTCTCTTTTCCTATCTCTTTTCTTTCTGGCTATCTGTTCGCTCCTTTTTTTTCTTTTGCCCCTTTCTTCTCTCCTCTGGGCCCTCTCTTCTTGGCCTCTTCTTTCTTCTTCGACGGGAGGGGGTTTTATAACCCTTTTCCTTTTTCTTCTCGGCAGGCACCCTCACGGCGCGCTTGAGATAAGCTTCCCGGCGCGCTCGAATCTAGCCTCTTGGCGCCAGTATTTGGGCTTCGACACGGGCTTTCGGCGCCACCTTCATACAGGCCCACTTGGGGTTTCTTTAAGTGTATCATCACCCCCAAAGGGTCTATCATCTATGAAATATCTTGTATCGAAATCGTGATTGTAATTTTCGTCAGTCCGCAGACAGAGTTTTATCAGTCCGCAGACAGGGATTTCATCAGTCCGTAGACAGGGGTTTCATCAATCCATAGACAGGGATTTCATCAGTCCGTAGACGGGGGTTTCATCAGTCCGTAGACAGGGATTTCATCAGTCCGTAGACAGGGGTTTCATCAGTCCGTAGACAGGGATTTCATCAGTCCGTAGACAGAGGTTTTATCAGTCCATACACAGGGGTTTTATCAGGATTGTCATCTGAACGGTGACAAAACCGGGTATCATCTTATCAATATCGTCACTCAAATGGCGACGAGCTCGAATATCAGCTTTAGTCTGGGAAGACCTCAGCTGGGTGCATAATCTGTGGAGACGACTCTTCTTCTGCTCTATCTTCTCAGGAGCCTTTACCATCTTCATCTGCCGGTGCTGGCTTCATCTTTATCTCATATTACTTCCGTCAGTAAGCCGACATCTGACTTACCCTGACATATCATCCGTGACTTCTTGGACGAAGCAGTAGTACAGCTCTTCTTAAAGGGCTGGAAGATCTCATTAGTCGAGTGACTGCTGCTTTATCAGTGCTGCCGTCTGAGTGACATTGGCACCGGGCATCAGCTTTGGCCGACAAGGGCTTTAGCCGGGTGAAAGGTTGATAAGCTTCATCATTAGTCTTTCGCTGTTGGTCAGATCTTCTTTTCAATTATGCTTCCACCCTTGTTCATTTTCCGGGTGTCAACAGTAGTCCTACGGTTTTCCCGTCGGAACGGTTTAGCGGTCTTACCAGTGACCGCCAAATGCAGAGGCGATCCTCTGGAGACCGCTACTCTGAGGTCTAAGTCGGTTTTGTTTGGTGGTCTTGCGATCGACCGCTAGTTGGTAGTGGCGTCCTAGGGCTGACTGATATTTTTGTTTGACGGTCCAAGAGAGACCGTTATATTGGTTTCAATCAGTTTAAGTCGGTTCGGGCTAGCGGTCTAGATCCGACCGCTTGGTGGCTTTGGCGGCCATAGGAGGACCGCCATTCTTTGGAAACGGTCCTAGGGAGACCGTTTTATGGTTTTTACTGTTTTAAGTCAGTTCCTAATGACAACCTTGCGACTGACCGCCTTATGAAGTAACAGTCAGGCAAAGGACCGCCAAAAAAGGATGGCTTATCATGTTTCGAGGTGGTTTGGGTATGGTGGTCTGGCCATGACTGCTAAAGCCTAGAAACGGCCTTGATCAGACCGTTTTATGTATGTTTCACCCGACGAATAGCGGCCCTGATAAGACCGCCAATGAGCATTAGCGGCCAAGGGTAAGATCGCCATTTGTTTGGGAATTTCTTTTGTGTTGGTTTGGTTTCCGATTAATGTGGCTTTGACCCCTTGGTTAGCCCATTGTTCCGTGGATGTCTTGGACGTCCTATGAGGGCTGTGACCGTGTTATAGGGTGTTCGGGAGTGCCACTGTACAGAGTAGCATTTTGTATTATTTCGAGAGTCATTATGATTTTTGGTCAACCCGGTTGTGACCCAATGGTAGACACGTGACCTCGTGAGTGTCTCGTCTATCCTATGTGGATCGAGACCTAGTTTAGGGTGCTGTAAGTATCATTGTATCTTGATTTATGTGCCATGTGGTTTGAGGGCTTTGGTAATCCCTCATGTTTCATGTTTCGTGTTATACGGAATTGAGAGTCCATGGTGCGGCTCGAAGGCCGAGGACTCAATGTTATCATTATTGCTGTTATGGATCCGAATGTTATGTGCCACCTTCCATAATGTGTTTCCTGTGGTTTTTGCCTGAGGGACTAGGCTGATTAATAGTGTGTTGCTGTGATGTGCGACGATCTTGACCCGAGTCTTGTGACTCAATGATCGTTGTCAGCAGGTCTAGTTGACTCTCCTGAGTCTGGTAGCAGTTGTATACTGCATTATGCTCCGTAGTACGTGCGATAGGTGCGTGCTTACCCTGTATGTACTTCGGTGTTCGCTATTTTGAGTCTCTGTGTCTAGTGAGCCTCCACTAGTTGTAGCCTGATGACACTTTCCTGTGTGTCGGCCCACCTGGGAGTGGTGGCAGGGCGAGTTCCCAGTTTAAACGGTTTATAGGCTGGTTGTCGTGGGCCCCTTTGCTTTGCCGTGAGAGTCCTATGGGAGGGGAAAACTAGCTAGAGGCATGGCTCAAGGCATTGAGCTTGTGTGTGCACACGTGGTCAGGGGCGTTGGACGGACGCCGACAGGCGTAACCCTGACTAGTCACTCGTTATTGTAGTTCCTTGGTTTCTTGTTGAGTGTCTCAGTTACCATCGTTCTAGGCATGTGTGAGATACTTGTGGCACAGTGTAAGACGTCAGTGGACGCATATGGCTGTTCTTCTAGTGAGGAGGTGCTTCTGTCACTTGACGTATGACTTGTGCTTTCGTGACTTGCCGGGTAGCCTGTGCTTAGGGTTTCGTGATTTGTCAATGGATCGATAATGCCCGACTTTGTGAGATCGGGGTTCACCTTTCTATTGCTGTTAGGAGTAGTTTGCGGCTCAGCTGTGGGTCCTTCGTGGCGACTGTTACTTCTGTTGTTGCTGTTACTCCTATTGTTACTACTTTGCTATAGTTATTAGCACTGCTGTTTACCGCTTTTGCTTCATGGTAGGGTTCTGCGGGATCCCTCCTGAGCCAGTGATAGGAGGCTCACCCCTGACTTTTCAGGTGTAGCTATTTTTCCTCATGCTTGGAGGTGCTGCTACTGTGGTTCTTAGTGCCAGCGTTGCCAGTGTCGGGCTTCCCCCGACTGGAGAGTACGTTCTTTTTCCTATTGTACTGTACTTTGGTTGGGCTGGACTCTGTTAGGTTTAATTGTTCTAGAAAATATAATTTTATTTATACTATTTTAGCAATCCAGATCATTGAAATTTAATTGCTTACTGCTATATCTGGAAGTTCAATGTACTCTCACATACCTTTCTATCCCTTTGGAGCTTTTCCGCTCTTAGGAGGCCTCGCAGGTTCCAAGTGGTATCGAGTTTACCTGGTATCCGGAGTCTGGGTCGTCACAGTTGGTATCAGAGCGGAGTTAAGAGTTGTTCGGAGTTTTTCTGAGCTAGCTGAGCTTGTGGTTGTGAAGTACATGGGAATTCGAGATATTGCAGTACTCAGAGTCCTTAAGGTCCAGTACAGTCGACAGCTGGCATAGGTTTTACGGTTGATTATCGCTTTGCTTCTCGCGTGTGGTCTTGTGCGTGATGTGTTGGCACTGTGCGAGATGGTTTTGCTCTTGTCAGGTTCTGATGGAGCACCTTTCTTTTGTTGTGGTGTTGATCTCGGTTGTGCTGCGCTTGGCAGAGTTAGTTGGCAGGCATGAATCTGTGGTGCGATGTTCGAGATTTTTTCGTGGCTTGTTCAGGTGGCTAGTGACTTTATCGTTGGTGTGATGGACATGCACATCCTCATGTTGTTTTGGCCATCCCAACTTGAGGTTTGTTCAGCCCTTGAGGTGTTCTAGTTGTGTTGAGGTGGTCGATTGGATGCCTTATTTGAGAGAATGCTCGGGTGAACCTAGGATTTTCTTCCTGGTGAGCTACTGTTAGTCGAGCTTGATTCTTCTCATCTTGTCTTGTGGTGTCTTTTCGAGGTAAGCTTCGGAAGTGCTATCTCGGAGAAACCTTATCATGTGTGTCTGCTCATGTGTAGACTGTGTTAGTTCTGAACCTGATCTGCTCTTGTTTTCGGTGGTGGCCTAGATTTGGACCCAGTTTTTGGATTTGGGGGCCATTGTGCACCATGTTCGACGTGTTGTGTTTGGTAGCTGTTGTGCTGTAAAGGTTCAGTAATCATTTCGGGACTTGAGGATAAGCTGAGATTAGTGTTCTTTGTGGCTTGTGTTGAAGCTGGTGCTCTTCATGGTTTGCACTTTGGCGACTTGTGATCGGCTGTTAGTAGGATCAGTACTCGAGATGTGGTATATTACAGTTTTATAATTTGCGATGGCGCCATGTGTGTGCTGAGATGTGGATGTCGAGTTATTTGTGATGCCTGTGTGCATTATGTGAGTGCGCAGCGGAAGCGTGTGGGCTTATAACCCACAGGTCGAGGATCATTTGGTTGAAAGATTCTGGCCGGCCGAGAGGTTTGTTTCCTCGGTGTGACATCATCTTGGCTATGTGTGACTTGATGTTGTTGGTTGCCGTGCCGTTGCTTGAGGCATTGTGGTTGTTGGCACTGGCATGTTTAAGGATTGGGGAAATATGTCAGCGTATATGCTGGTCGAGTACCCTTTCTTCTTTGTATTTCTTGGGAGTTATGCTCTCGGGACGGATCGTGGTCCTCGAGATGCATTCTCCGAGATTATCATTGTGGGTCCTTGTTGGTAAGCTGTGAGCGGCTAGTACATTTTAGCCGTGTGTTCAGCTATAATTGTGCCTTGATGTGACCCAGCTTACAGTTGTGTCATGTGGTTCTGTGTTGAGAACGGAGCCGAGAATTCTGCAGGTGTTGTTATATGTTGGGTTTGTGGTTGTCGTTCAGCTTGGGAGGAGTTCCCTGTGAGTCTGATTTGGCATTGTGTGGACCGAGGTCTTGTCGGTTGGTTTTGCTATACTCTTCTATCGTGGTAGAGTTGGCGTGCAACTTGAATCAGATATAATGTCTGAGTGAGGACTGACTTGATTATGCTCGTGGTCCAATGCTATCATTGGCGTTCTGCGTGCCAGTTTTGATTGTTGTACATGGAGCGGAAGCCAATGGTTGGATCAATCAGCTGAGAGGACTATGTTTCCTTGTGTAAGCTGATGCTTGTGTGTCTGTCAGGTGTGTTGTTGGTGGCTGTTGTCATGGCATGGGTCGTGTCTCCTTGTCCTGTGAGATGAAAGCGATGATGTCCTGTTTCAGAGGTGCCGGACTTATATTCCTTTATGTGCCATGCTCGTTCTGTGGATTGATGTGCCTTGAGATCCGGAGCGTGTGCCTATGATTGTGGTCTGGCAGTGTCCCTCTAAATTGTATTTTTTGAGAATCATGTTATCATGCTTTATGTTTGAGGTTTGGTTGATGCTTGGAGAGCGTGGCCAGTGTTTGGGTTTGTTCTTCCCTTGTTCCCTTGTTGACTCCTTGAATTTCGAGGATGAAATTCCTTTAAGGGAGGAGGACTGTAATATCTTGGATTCTTCGGATCGTTATCGGAGAGCTTTCGGAACGCTTTCGTGGGTCCTGATACGTGTTTTACGATCCTCGGGTTTTTCCCTTGTATAACTTGCGGAACCCTGTGGAGAGTGAACCATTGAGTTTTGTGACTCCAGGATGCTACAGGTGCGTTGTGCTCGTTCTGAGGATCGCGAAGACTATTTTTTCATATTTTTTTGAATTTATAGAATTTCGTGTAGAAAATCAGATTTTAAGAAAATTGCTAATTTTCCTATTTTTCTTTTCTTCTTAACCCTTTCTCTCTCCTCTCTCCTCCTCACATTTCTCTCATTTCTCTCCCTCCGTTCTCTCTCCTCTCTTCTCCTCTCCCCCGGGCGCACGACCGTGGCGGAGCTAGGTGAGGCGGTGAAGGCGTGGAGCTGACCTGAGGCATCATGGTACGAGTATCGGAGCGTGGCGTTGGTGCGATCCCGTTCGTGGATTCAAAGCTGACGTGGGTGGTTCGTGTGATTGTTTTGGACGTGGATTTGTCGTTTCGGCGTGTGAGATCTTCGATGGAGATAGGGGGACAGATACCCTACTCTTTTCCTGCATCCTCTCGCGATTTGGAGCCGAATGGTGTGAGTTTGAGCGGGTTTTGCCATGTTTGGGTGAAGTGCATGTTCGGGAGGTGTGAGCCGTGTTCACCGTTCCAGGTGATGGTTTGTAGTTTAAATGGATTCATTTGAACCCCTGGCATGTTGGGATTCGTTCCCCGCCAGTTTTACTGCGTTTGGTTGAGAATCGGGGCCGGTATGAGCCCGGCTATCCATGTGAGTCGTTTTGGGTCGATTCATGGGAATCGCCCATTTCTTATAGTTTTGTGCATGGTTTGATCCCTTCCGACTTGTGGAAGGTGGATATCGATGTTAGGGTTGTTTCCCAGTCATTTAGATGCGATTGGGGTGTGGAAAGATCGGGTTTTGGGTAGTCCTACGATTTTCCCGTCGGAACGGTTTAGCGGTCTTACCAGTGACTGCCAAATGCAGAGGCGGCCCTCTAGAGACCGCTACTCTAAGGTCTAAGTTGGTTTTCTTTGGCGGTCTTGCGACCGACCGCTAGTTGGTAGTGGCGGCCTAGGGCTGACCGCTATTTTCGTTTGACGGTCTAAGAAAGACTGTTATATTGGTTTCAATCGGTTTAAGTCGGTTCGGGCTAGCTGTCTAGCTCCGACCGCTTGGTGGCTTTGGCGGCCATAGGAGGACCGCCATTCCCTGGAAATAGTCCTAGGGAGACCGTTATATGGTTTTTACTGTTTTAAGTCTGTAAGACCCAGTAGTTAACGGATCCTTGTCGGTATCGAAATATGAAAAGATTCATGAACCTAGAACATTTTAATGGGCTTAATGGGCCTAGTTTAGTGGGTTTGCCCATTTTTATAAGCTTTTAGAAATTAGAATGGGCATTATTGAAATTTTGCTTCTTTTAATGCCTTTTTACAAAAATTAGTTGTATATCAAAATAATAATAATAAAACAAAAGTATTTGATTTGTTTTTTTAGAGAGAATTCTCTCTCTCCCTCCTACGCACGCCCCACCCGCTCTCTTGCTCTTGGTGGTGTGATCACCCCAGGATCTTGCAGGAATTGCAGGAGGTGGCCTTGGCGAGCCCAAGGCATTGGTGGAGCGGAGGTGTCGTCGTGGAGGCGACCCGTGGAGCGTGGAGGTGGAGAATCCACCGTTTAAGCAGTGGTTTCCTCATGAAGAAAGGGTGTAGAACGGCTTAGAATCGCGAAACCAAGTAAAGGGATAGATTCTAATTTGCCTTAGGGTGCTCTCCTATCAATTGCAATTCCATTGGCATGCTTATATGCTTAGTTTGATTCAAATCCATAAACATAGTCATTTATGTTTTAAATCCAAGAAAATTATTCCATGGCCATTATTTTTATGTTTTTGGATGTAAAAATGTTGTGGAATGGATGTGTGATGGCAGGGAGCATGTTTAAAATTGTTTACCCATCGATTTGAATCAATTGGGAGGAGTTCCAATTGAGTTACTCTCGTTTTGGGACGTCTGGGATAGTAGCGGTCCTTTCAGAGACCGTTTTTATTAGGCGTATAGGGCGGTGGACCTTAGCGGTCTCGGCCTGACCGTTTCTGTTTAACGGCGGCCCTTCGTTTGACCGTCCGTAGACATTAGCGGCCCAACAATCGACCGCCAAGCTCCTTTGTCCTGATTGAGGTGGTGTAAGAGTAGCGGCCCAGACCAGACAGTTTTTATCACTGGGCGGTCAGTCGCGCGACTGTCTCTTGATCAGAACGGCCATGTCCAGACCGTTTTTATTATGTTCAATATATATGAAGTGATTGTAGCTAAGTGGTCTGGGTGAGACCGCCATGGTCAGTGAAGCGGCCAGTCGGTCGACCGCTACCTGAGCTTTGCGGCCCTGACTAGACCGCCTAGTCCCTGTAGTTTATAAATTCAGTCCTGGTTATTTGATTATGCGTTTAATATTGCATATGCGCCATGTTTAAGTATTTTTATGAACTGTGGCCCTTTCTTATATCCCAGTAGAGTTATCTTCTCTTTCCTTGTGATAGAACCACTAGTTTTATCCCGACAACCTTTAGTGTCGGCCCACCCGGGAGAGGTGGCGGGCTAGTCCCGGTGTACGATTTTTAAGGTGGTTTCCATGGGCCCCCTTGCTTGTCAGTAGCGTCCTACTGGGGGGGAAACTAGCTAGAGGCCTGGCTCAAGGCATTGAGCCAGTGTGTGCACACGTGGTCAGGGGCGTGGTCTGACACTAACGAGTGTGACCCTGACTAGTTCTTGACTTTGGTTACTGTTACGTGTCTCACTTGTCGCGTTCCAGGCTAGTGGAGATACCTGAGACGCAATGTAAGTCGTCAGTGGACGCGTCTGGTCTTTTTTCTGGTGGTCCTCTCTTTCTCCTGTCACTTGGAAATGTTGAATTTTAATTGTATTGGTAGATTATGATTCTCGTGTTTAATTATTCGTTCGAATTAACATGGGATAAGATGGCATTTGTGTTTGGATATATTTAATTGTTCTTATACTTGTATAGCTTTATTTAACAATCATTTTTTATGCCATTGTGTTATCACTGCTTTTGTGAGTTTAGCTGCAAGGTAGGGATCTGCGTGAACCCTATTGAGTCTATGATGTGAGACTCACCCTTCCGTTCCAGGTGAGACGGAGCAGCAGTCCGCCGGTTTTTCACGTGCTTTTGGCGGACAGTCTTAGGTGCCAACAGTGGTCTTTTCTTTGCTCTTTTGACCAGGGTATTGCGGACGCACCTCTCGATCTAAATGGTGATTTGGTCGTCTATTGGCGTTTTATTAAGTGCATGGGCGTGCCAGTCACCCGAGTGACAACTTATTCGGGCTCCGAAGAGCCCGTGGTGCACTCGACCTAACTTCGTCAGATGATTGTGTGGTTCGTGTCTGGACCAGATCCCGTCGTGCCATAAAGGCCACGACGTCATTTACATCCCCCATACGAGGGAACACCCTTGATTAATTGCCGAAATTAGGGGCCCTGTGGCCGAAAGGACTAATACTAACTGCGCGAGAAAGAAGCAGGAATAAATCACATTGAGATCCACATCGGGACACGGGCCACGGGCTGTATTGGTCACTCGTGGACCTTTTTCATGTTCTGACAAAGGTTCGTAATAGAAACGCGGTGGAAGCCGGGATGAATTCGTTCGAATGTCTGCCGAACGCGCGGCAATTTTAATAGTGGCCCGAAAGGGGTCCGGTCCAAAGAAACGGGTCCGGTCTGATCAGAATGTTGGCCTGAGGCGAGGTCGGGTCATGGCCGTATGGAGGCAGTCCCCGCGACTCAGGCCCGGCCTACAAGGGTGACCTTGTTGTTCCTTCCGCACCGGGTCACGGGGGAGATGGGGCTGCAATGTGGATTATTTCTATGTTGTATTCATTATTACTGTTATTCTCATGATTTCGTTATTTATTTTCCTTTTATGCATCTCTTTGGGATGGGTTTATTACTTCCTTTCTATTTACTGCCCGCGTTTTTTTTTATTCATTTATCATAGCCTTCGCTATCATTATCACCGTTGCCCTTGCTATTGCAAATTTTTTATCATTATTTCTTCCATTCTGATCGTCGATGCTACTGCATTTTTGTTTACACGCTTTACACTTGGAGGAGTGAGCCGTTGGAGGGCTAAAGGGGTGTACCGCTGAAGGGGGTAGTGTGCCGGCGAAGGCAAAAGGGGAGCGCGCCGCTGAAGAAGGGTGGGTGAAGGAGTGTGCCACTGAAGGGCTAAAGGAGTGTGCCGCTGAAGGGTTCACGGGAGGCGCATCGGGGAAGGCACCAAGGAAGGTGTGCCGGCGAATGCCTAGCCAAGCGTGCCGGAGAAGGAAGGAAGTGAGTGTACCGCTGAGGGAAGATGGCTAGGGAGTGTGTCGGCCAAGGGAGGGGAAGGTGGACCGGCGAATGGGCCGAAGATCGGGCCGGTGAAGGATGATGGAGGCGTATCGGCGAAGGGCTGGATTGGGCATACCTGGTGAAGGCCCACTCCCCCTCCACTTCTTTTAAGGCTTTTCTTTTATTCTTTCCTTTGGCTTTTATGTAGTTTCATACAAATCTTTTCTCCCTCTTCTCGCAACCTGTTCTTTATAGATTGAGCATTTAATTTGCCACATAGTCATTTAATCCAATTCTTCTCATATTGCCCGCAGTGCCTCATTTCGGTTGGAGTGTTTTATCGCTGACCGTTCCATTCGTTCGTTATTTTTCCTTTGCCCTTTAATATGTTGTTGTTCCATTTGTTTGTTGCATCATTTTGTCTTTTGATGTGCATCACTATTTCTCATGAAAATTCGGCAGCATCTCCCCTTGACCCGAGCGTAAGGGAGATAAAGGGAACGCGCCCACATGGAGTGGCGGAACCCGACAACGGGAGGTGGGCGCCCGAGGGCAGTAGCACCTTTAATGAATCCTCGGAAAACCCAAAAATAGCGATGGGCAAAGGGGAGAAACCCTGTATAGCCACTCAGGGGTGTGCCGGGGAAGGGAAGGCCGAAGGAGTGCTGGCGAAGGCCGCTAAGGCCGTGCCGGGGAAGGGAGGCTGAAGGCGTGTCGGCGAAGGCCACTAAGGCCGTGCCGGGGAAGGGAGGCCGAAGGCGTACCGGCGAAGGCCTAATGGGGGTGCCGCTGGGAGCTGGGTGGCTGCACTGGGGTACCCGTGGACCGGTGGAGGGCTGGGCAGAGGGTGAAGGCTGAGGGTTAGCTAGGTGGGATGTAGTTGAGGAAGGGAGTAAGGCCAAGGAGGCTATTGGTAGCTAGGTGTTCAAGAGAAGAAGAAGGGGCCTCTCCCTTCAAGCAGACAGGTGAAGTTGGAGACCATAGAGGGGGGGCAATGAGCTCGTAAAACTAGGGATCGTACGGGGGACCAACATTGACATGAAGTCTCTAAAACACCGGAGAAGTGGAGAAAATGAACAACACACCATGCACACTGGCATAAACCAACGGAAACAGCAAGAAACCCAAGAAGGGTGATTTTTATTCACGAAAAGGAATGACCACAACCGGCCACATACATCGCAAAGCACATGGACAGGAGAAAGGATAAGAGCATGGAAATGAAAGAGGAAGAAAGAAACGGGGGGAGTGCTGGGGCCGAACAGGGGTGACTACTCCCTGCCCTTCCCCACTCCCTCCTTTACATCACAGCTCACACTCCCTCTCTCTCACTCTCTTCCTTACTCTCTTTGTCCCGGTGGTCGTCGGAGGGGAACCCTACGGCGTAGCTCCCTTCTTCCTCTTTCTCTTCTCCCCTCTTCTTCCTCTGTGGCAGCGTTGTTGTTGCTCTCTGCAGCTGTCTCTCCCTCTGTCTCTCTGTCTCTTTTTTTTCCCCCGTCCTCCCCCTTTGTGCTCCGAAGAAGAGGGGTTTTATACCCCTCACGGCGGGAGCGTTCGAACACGGCAGCCGGAAGCGGGAAGCGACCGATCATGATGGGGTTTGAGTTCCCCCATCCTGGATGTCAGGGGAGTAGCCTGCGTGGCCCAACTTTGACGCGGGACGGGGACCGACACGGACTAAGACTCACAAAAGACTCTAACTGAGGCCGGCAGTAGCACGCTCAAGGGTCGCCAAGTGGCTGACCACCGTGATATCCCACAGAATGAGGGACGTCTCTCAACAGAAACTCCGACCTCGGCCGTCCCAAGGAGGGAAGCGCACGTGTCTAGGCGTATAGTCGACCTCCAAAGACAAGGGGAGTCGAGTCCTAGCTCGGTGCTCGACTAGTGCTAGGGATGGATGCTCTCACTCACGATCCGCGGTGATGGCAATAAGTGGCTAGGCACCTACCCTCTCTCACGCGGCATAATCAATCACATACTAAAAGAGCAAGCAAAAGGAGGGGAGTCGGAGCGCGTACCTCCACGCCTAGGCGTGGGGAAGGAACCCCGGCCGTGAACCAACAACCCCGATACACCAGAGGTCAATAAAATACAACCCAATAACGGCCCACTCCTCTCAGGGAGGTAAAAGGCTACAACCAATACGTTCGGGGCTGCCGGACACGGGTTGACGGGCTGCACTCGGGGACGGGTCGGCCACGAGGAGGTTCGGGTGCAACGCTGCAGAAACCGGTGTCGCGCGCGCCTGGGCGGAGGGGGGGTCTCACGGGCTGATACGACGCCCGTTTGAGGCACCGTCAGAGAGGACGCGTCGCTGACTGTTGGAGGAACGCTCCGGCCAAAGGGGGCACGCTGGATCCGCCGGTGGTGACCGTGGGCGCTGCTGAAGGTCAGATCAGGTTCTGTGGGCGCAGAACTGCGCTCGCCGACGGTAAAATCTGGAAATCGGCCTTCTGGTGCCCGAACAAGTCCGGGCCGGTTGGGGGTGAAAGCTGACTGGCAGAGATCGCCCTCGGCCAAATGGCGCTGGCAGACGACGCCGGTGCGAGCCGCAGGAGTCGCTGAAAGTCGGGGCTGGTTCGCTGGGCGGACTGGGCAGACGCGCTGGCGCAACCCCACGAGATCGACCGCCACGGACGGTGACGATGTCGAAACGCAACGCCGTCGGCGGCGTTGGAAAGTTAACTCGGAGATCCACGAACCCTGAAGAAACCAGCGCAAAAGACGCAGCGTGGAGGCCTGGGGAAAATTCTCAATCAGGGCCTCCCCGCTGGGCGAGCAGAGAAAGTGGTGCTGGCGCAGGTCGGCGGAGAAAATCGGTACGGGCAGTGCCGATCTCCGATTGATGCAAAACCGGCGCCGACGCGAAGCTGATCCGCAGATGTATCTCCAGAAAATAGATCGTGGCAAAACTCGTCCAAGAAGGGGGCGCGAGCTCTGCTACAAGTCGGGGCAGAAATCTGGAATCACGCACACGAACCGTTGAAGGAGAAGATGAGGATAAGAGGGAACCCCGGAGTCCACCGAGGGCTGAGGCTTCACACCTCGCCGTTCTCCCGTCGCAGGAGAAGAGAAAGAGAGAGAGAGGGGCGCAAATGCCTTGCACAATAATCCATTTTTGTATTCAAATTATGTCTAAACCGTGATCAGTACAAGGAGAAGATTACTTATAGGGGAAGGGGAATTAGGGTTTTCACCCAAGCCAAAGGGAAGGGGGGGGCGCAAAAGGGAGGGGGTAGGGGCGGCCATCCCTCCTCCAAACAGGGGGGGTGCGATCCATCCTCCTCTAATCAAGGAGGAATCCAAGGGGGGGGGGGGGCGCCCAAAGGGGAAAGAGGGGAGAGGAGGAAAGGGGAAAGGAGGGGGGCCTAAAAAGGAAAGAGGAGGGGCAAGAGGGGAAAGGAGGCGCAGCCACCCTAGGTGGGGGTTTGCGCCCTCCTCTCCAAACCCTAACCCTAACCCTAACCAAGGACCAAGGCTAGGCCCAATAAGGGAGGAAGAAGCCCATTATCCCTACATAGCCTGATAACAATAGGAAAGAAACTAGATAACGTGTCCACGCAGGGACCAAACCTAGGCCCAACATGGCCTAAAGCATAATAAAAGATAACTAGAAGGTGCCGCCGTCGCCGAGCCACAAGGAGGTAGCAGTGTGTCGGGTGCTCCATCGGGGATAGCGTCGCGTGTCCTCACCAAACTTCCAGCCGACACCTCGAACAGCCCACTGCGCGCCAAAGATCTGTAGGGCATGGGCCCGAGATTTGGTCTACCGGACGTGCCGTTGAAATGCCTGAACGTTGTGCCACTGGCGAGCCAAACAGGCGTATCGCTGAGAGGGCCAAAAGGGCGTGCCGCTGGAAGACACGGCAAGTGTGCCGCTGAAGAGCCCAAAGGGTGTGCCGTTGAACGGCCAGGAGGGCGTGCCGTTGAAGACCACTAGGGGCGTGCCGTCGAAGGGGGCCTCAGGGCGTGCTGTTAAAGGGCCCAAGGGCGTGCCGTTGAAGGGGTACCAGGGAGCGTACTGTTGAAGACCACCCAGGGGCGTGCCGTTGAAGGGCCCAAGTGCATGCCACTGAAGGCCACTAGGGGCGTGCCGCTGAAGGGGCCTCAGGGCGTGCCGATGATGGGCCCAAGAGGGCGTGCCGCTGAAGGGCGTGCCGCTGAAGAGCTAAATGGGCAGTTTTGAGCCCGTTGTAAGCACGAGTTGTGACCCATTTGATTTTCTCTGAGGCCCATGGATTATGGGGCTCTCAGTAGCCGCTTTCTCTTCACTGCCGTGACTCCGGAGGCGGCTTCACGGCAATGTGTGTGTGCCCAGAGAGTCCAGATGGCCCTCCCTTCTCCACAGTTTCTTCAGTTGACATTGTCGTTGAGGCTGGACTAGTTGGGACATATGGTAGTGCAATTTCGCATGCCCACAAATGCCCCCTACCCACGGGTAGCGCAGGCGAAGGATGAGCCGGGCGGTGCCCGTGGGTGTACTTGTCTTTCTTTCCGTTCATTGGTGCCGACGGGGTGTCGGGCGCTGACGTGGTTTATTTGTCTCTTCTTCTCTTCATCAGTGCCGACGGGGTGTCGGGGACTGGCGTAGCGTGTTGGTATCCTTGTCTTTTTATCAGTGCCGACAGGGTGTCAGGAACTGACGTGATATGTTGGTTTCTTTGTCTCTTTGTCAGTGTCGACAGGGTGTCAGAGACTGACGTAGCATGTTGGTCTCTTTATCTCTTCGTCAGTGCCGACAGGGTGCCGGGAGCTGACCTGGTTTGTTGGTCTCTTTGTCTCTTCGTCAGTGCCGACGGGGTGTCGGGGACTTACGTGATATGTTGGTCCCTTTGTCTCTTCGTCAGTGCCGACGGGATGTCGGGAGCTGACATGGTTTGTTGGTCTCTTTGTTTCTTCGTCAGTGCCGACAGGGTGCCGAGAGCTGACCTGGTTTGTTGGTCTCTTTGTCTCTTTATCAGTGCCGACGGGGTGCTGGGAACTGACATACATGTTGGTCTCTTTGTCTCTTCGTCAGTGCCGACAGGGTGTCGGGGACTGATGTGATATGTTGATCTCTTTGTCTCTTTGTCAGTGTCGACGGGGTGTCGGGAGCTGACCTGGTTTGTTGGTCTCTTTGTCTCTTTGTCAGTGCCGACAGGGTGCCGGGAACTGACGTGGTTTGTTGGTCTCTTCCTCTCTTCGTCGGCGCCGACGAGGTGTCGGGAGCTGACATGGTTTGTTGGTCTCTTTGTCCCTTTGTCGGTGCCGACGGGGTGTCGGTAGTTGACATGGTTTGTTGGTCTCTTTGTCTCTTCATCAATGTCGATAGGGTGTCGGGAGCTGACCTGGTTGTTGGTCTCTTTGTCTCTTTTCTCCCTTCCCCGCTTTTTTTAACCATATTACCGGTACAAGTGCCCTTTCGGGTTTTCACCAGCACCGGCCCCCTCTTGCTTTTGCCCACGTGCCCTCTTGGGTTTTCACGTGGCGGGGTACCCGATTTTGCCTGCAGCACCCTTTTCGGGTTTTCGCCACTGCTGGGTTGTTGCCATTTTTGCCCTTGTCCCTGAGTAGGGGCAAGTCCGGTGGGGCATCTCTATTTTAAGCCCCTTCTTTTCTTTTTTTTTGACGAGCGGATAATATGTAATTGTTGGCTAGGGCCCAAAGCCTTGCGCCGAAAGATAAGGTTCATTCGTCGGCAAGAGGATAATGCCAACGGAACAGGGGATTTTCTGCCGATTATGACGTAAGGTCCGTAATGGCGATATTGTGTGAGAGCGGGCGACTGGGGCACGAAGCCTTGCACCGAAAAGGGACTTATTCGTTGGCAAGGGACTAATGCCACCGCAAGGGTAGAGATTCTGTCGATTCGGGCGTAAGGCCTGTAACGGAGATTTTATACGAGAGAAGGTGGCTAGGGCACGGAGCCTTGTGCCAGAAACGGATTTATTCGCTGGTGAGGTGGTGTGGCTAACGCAGGGGTGGAGTCGGCTTTGCCCATGCGGATGGCCGTTTATACGCAGGGGTGTGCAGACGGGATGTTCCCACAGAGGCATCTATCATCCTGCATTATATATATATATATATATATATATATATATATATATATATGTGTGTGTGTGTGTGTGTGTGTGTGTGTGTGTGTGTGTGTGTGTGCACCGTCCATGTATGTGTACATATGCACGCATATATGTATATATTTATATTTATTTATTACTATTGTTATTTCTCTCTCCCATTTTTCCCTTTTTTTATTCCCCTTTTTTCTTCCCCCTTCTCTTTTTTGTCAAAATTCCTCCCCCATCTCTCCCTCTCTCTATTTTTTTTTCATTTTTTCCTTCTCTCTCTCTCTCTTTTTATTCCCTTTTTTTATTTTCTTCTCTCTTCCTCTCTTTTCTTTTCTCTCTCTCTTTTTTTTCTCTTTTTTTAACCCTATAAAAGGGGGCGGAGGTGGCTCGAACGGGCCACCCCCGCTCTCTTTCAAATTCTCCCTCCCTCTCTCTCTCTTCGGCGGACGAACCGACCCCCCTTCCTTTCTCCTTTCTTCTCTCCTTCTTCCTCGTCACTGGGCGCTGCCATCGCCGCCGTCGTTGCCGTCGCCTTCGTTGGGGTGAGAACGGCGCCGTGGAGGGGCTTCTCCTTCCCCCTCTGTTCTTCCCTTCTTCTTCCTCCTTCGTCTCCCTCTTCTTCTCTTCCTCCCCTCCTTTTTCCTCCCTCTTCTCCGTCTTCGGGGGACGGCGGAGCCCTAGGCTCCCCGTCTTCTCTCTTCTGTCTCTTCCCTCTCCCTTCCTTATTATTCTCCTTCTCCTCTTCTCTTGGCATTGTGGGGGACCGTCAACCGGACGTGCCGCGGACGGTGGTGCCGAGCGTGCCGGGTTGCAGAGGCAGAGGGCGTGCCGGGGAAACCCCCAGGGTGTACCGGAGAAGGGGGCACGAGGGCGTACCGGGGAAGGCGTCCGCGGAGTGTGCCGGGGAAGACGCCAGGGTGTGCCGGGGAAGGCGCCGGGAGCCTGCCGGGGAAGGGCGCTCGGTAGTGTGTCGGGCAGGGAGACCTCGGGCTGTGCCGGGGAAGACATGCAGAGCATGCCGGGGAAGGGCGCTCGGTAGTGTGTCGGTGAAGGGTTGCTCCAGGGCATGCCGGTGAAGAACATCACGGGGCGTGCCGGGGAAGACGCCAGGGTGTACCGGCGAAGGCCGCCAGGGGCGTGCCGGGGAAGCTTGCTTGGGCGTACCGGGGAAGGCCGTCCCAGGGTGTGCCAGTTGAGCCTGCTTGGGCGTACCGGCGAGAGAGAGGGAGCAGACTTCTTGGATCGGAGGACTTCCGATGTTGCCTCTCGGGGCCCACCGTGACTTTGTTGGGGCCGTCACTCCTTGTGGACGTGCACCCGTGTTTTCCCTTATGCCTCTGGCCTAGGGGAAACTCTGCCAAAATTTCGTCAGAAATTGGCAGTGTTTTATTCACTTCACTTGTAGTAGAGCCCCTTTATAGTTTTCATTTCTCTTTGCCCGTGGCTTGTTCTGATCCTTTGTTTGTTTGTGATTTTGCAGACAAATGGCTGCCCCAAGCGGTTCCTCTGTTCCTGCTGCTGCCTGTAGCAACCCTGGTAAAATAAAAGGAAGATTTCAAGAAAGATTAAGTAAGTAAATGATAAGAACCAAAATGAATAAAAAATAAGTCAGATGTAAATAACGCCTCTCAACAAGGCGAGATTTAAATAAGAAACGCCTTCACCTGAGGCGTTAATTCAAAAAGTGACGCCTATACCTAAGGTCGTCAAATTTTAAAACGTCCTAAACGAATAAAAGGAAGGGGAAATAAACGTCCTCTTCTTGGGCGCGAATTACAAAAGAAACGGTACAGGTCAAGACGTCAATTAAAATGCACGCCCTAACCTAAGGTGTTAATTGCAGTTGTGTTCCATTCGAACTAGGAGACTATCCAGGGTAAGTTTTAGGATTGGTACGTGTTCGATTGATTATGGTAAGGACTCTATCAAGGAAACTAGAGTTCTAATCAAATTCTAACTCCATTGGGATTCCAAAAATCCTATAAATACCTTTCTAATCGAACATGTTCACTATTTTTGAACCGTTCTGCTGCTGCTGTACGTGAAGAACATGTGGTTCTTCTTCCTCTACCTTTCATCATGGATTATGAAGAATATTAATGTTCTTCATCTTCTTCTTCTGTAGGTTGCCTGCAGCAAGTAGTAACTCTCTTGTCTAGTTGAAGAACGTGGGCTCTTCATCAACATCCTCTTCTTCTGTTTTGAACAGAGTGTCGTAATCTCTTCAGTTTCTTCACGTATCTTCACCCAGATCATCATCAGGTAGGTTTTCTCAAGAATTGTAGCCCAAACTAGCATAAAAATTTATGATAATATCATCTGTAATTCATGCATATAGTTTTACTGCGTTTTAGAGGTTTTCTGTGAAATTTTGGCAAGAGGCGACCCATGTTAGGGCGCTAATTCATGATCTGACGCCGAACTAAGAGTCGTCAATTTTAAGAAATTAGTAAATACCCATGTTTAAAAGTTAATATCTATGAAACCTGTAGTTAAATCTAATGCATGATCATATATCTTGAATCCTGATATTTTTCTTGTCCTGACCATGTACCTTGTTTCCTGAAAATTTATTATCCTGGAAATTACCACTATTCATGTTAATCCTGGAAAAGAATGAATTAACGACCCCCAGTAGGTCGTCTTTTATGAAAGTGACGCCCCTGGCTAAGGCGCGTTTTATCAAAAATACAGAATTAAGAAAATTTCAGCAAATTAGAAATTTATAATGGACGACGGTTACAGAAGTCATCAAATTTAAAATAAACGACCCAGTACAGGGCGCGAATTTTCAAACTAATGACTTATGTTAAGTCGCTAATTTCCTGTGAAATTATTTTATATTGTTTGCTATTAACCGAGGGTTTTATAAAAATATATATGTATATATCGGCACTATATTTCCATTCCGTGAATATAGTCCCATGTTTCACGATGATTTATCGCATTACCCACTAACTCTCGGTGACATACAAGCCCTCCATTGGACATTCCGTTCCTTTGGACTGGCAAGTTAGTCATTGGGACCTCCGTAAGTCTCCTCGTAGCCTTGGATTCTCTCAAGGCCGACTGAGCGGGTTGTACCATAAAAACCCTTTACACTATTTTGCCATGTCACTCTATAGAAACATGGTATACCGGCCCTCATGATATGCTATGTGGATATCATGAGAATATTCTTAATGGGATGTGAAAATCATGCCATTATTATAATGTTCTTGTGGACCTCAATTCTATATCAAATGACATGACCATCAATATATGGACACTTAATTGTCATGGTACCCAATCAGGGAACCAACTCCACCCAGTTTTATCGATACTCGTGTTTAGATCGTTATTATCGTCCTTATACATCAAGTTCAATTTTGAACTCTACTCTATCTTAAATTTCCACAAAACTTTTTCTTGAAATTCCATATTGGCTATACAAATAAAGTGGATGTCTAGATCTATTTTTAATGATGTGCATATAAGGGCCCGATCTGGTCCTGGGAGGAGCACCCAAAAGTACTAGTGCCCATGGGAGTCGTAATGATCACGGTGTCTAGCATTGCACCGAAGTACTCTTTCTCTTGATCTTTGGCGTTCCACACACCCACTCTCTCTTTCTTGCGTGCGTGACTTGACTTGCGTGACTTTACTAGCGTGGCCCGACACGGGCAAAGTATTTACGTGAAATAGCCAATAATCTATTAAGTCTCTCATGAATATCTCTTGTTTAAAGACTCGCTTGGATGTTTTACATGACGTGTTATCTATTGATTAGTTATTTCTACATGCATAGCCATATTACATTTACATGTGATAAATTATAATTACTTAAACCCATTGCTAGTTCTTGAGATATAATTTCCTACTGAGCGTTCGCTCACTCAGTGTTTCCCTACTTTTCAGGTAAGTCCGACGACGAGACACAATCGGACAGGGAAGGTCAAGAGTGAAAGAGATTAGAGCTTCTCAAAGCGTCAACTAGTCTTGTCTTTTCTACATTTTCTTGAGTCAATTTTGTACTTTTCTTTTTATTAAGTTTAGCATTTTCCAAGGGATTGTAATAGAAGTACTTTTGTGAAGGAATAAAGGATTGGGTTATCTTTACTCTTGCGCATCTCTGATTTGGTGTCGAATACACTAATACTCTGATTGACATGATCGATATAAACTCATCACGCGTCTCCGGGTATCTTCCGCGTTCGGGGCGTGACAGTTTTTGTGGTATCAGAGCCCTAGGGTATTCAATTCTTAGGAAACCAAAGTCCAAGGATAAGTCTGAACCTCTAACCAGTGAGATTGGGTAGAACCAAGGGTTAAAGTCAACATAGAATTAAAAGCCTTTTAACGCAATCACATACTAATATAGCTATCGTAATTGTAGGACAATGGCTACCGAACGTGCTCAATGGCGCAACATGCAACGCACTCTTCAAGGCATGACCCAGG
The DNA here is from genome assembly GCA_022559845.1 of Amorphophallus konjac. Classification (NCBI taxonomy): domain Eukaryota; kingdom Viridiplantae; phylum Streptophyta; class Magnoliopsida; order Alismatales; family Araceae; genus Amorphophallus; species Amorphophallus konjac. Next base: position 120,109,933 of record CM040124.1, read on the forward strand.
CACTTCAACAAGTGGCACAAGGAGGTGCACATCGTGGAGCAGGAAATCTCCACCAAAGCTTCAAGAACATGAACCCTCCTAAGTTTATGGGATCCACTGATCCAGATGATGCCGAGCACTGGATCTGAGAGACGGAACGTGTTTTTAGAGTCATGTAATGTTCGGACCAAGAGAAGGTCATGTTAGCCACATTTCAACTAGAAAGAGACGCCCGATGCTGGTGGGAGACGGTAGAAGCCACATTAGATCAAGGACAAGTTACTTGGGAGGAGTTTGTTGAACATTTCAACAATAAATATTTCTCAGATCGAGTTCAAGAGAAGAAAGCCGCTGAATTCGCCGCACTTAAGCAACGATCTTTGTCGGTAGCTGAATATGAAGCGCAATTCTCAAGGCTGTCTCGGTACGCTAAACACTTAGTTAGTACTGAGAAGATGAAAGCTCGAAGATTCCTTAATGGGCTCAGGCCCCAATATATCACACAACTGGCACCGATGGACATACAAGTCTATTCGGAGATGGTTCGACGAGCCCAATTACTAGAAGATGCCACGAAACTATCTGATAGGATCCGTGGGAAAGACAAGACAGAGAATGTTACTAGCTCCGGCACCTTCAAACCCAATTTCAAGAAGAGGCCAAGTAATGGAGGTACTCCCTCCCAAGAGTAAAAGTTCAAGAAGACCAAACCTTTCTCCATCACCACTACACCTTCTAAGGTGGTATGTAAGCACTGTGATAAGGCCGGGCACAAGGCCGAAGAATGTTGGAGGAAACTTGGAGCGTGTCTCTGTTGTGGAAGCCGTGATCATCGGATTCCCGACTGTCCCCTACTCAATGATCAAGCCGGTGACGGAAAGCGCCCGGTAACAAAGAATGCTCGTCTCCAAGATATTAAGAAGGCGGAACAAGACGAAGGCGGACTAGTAGAAGGTACACTGAAAGTTTGCTCCAAGTCTACACATGTCTTATTTGATACGGGTGCACCACATTCTTTTATTTCCAAGAAGTTTGCTGACCCACTACCTATGGAATCGGAATGGATGAAAATATTTTTATCTACTCCTCTCGGAAACGAAACCAATATTACTCACCATTATCAAAACTGTGAAGTCTTGGTAAAAGGAAGAAATCTTCCTATCAACCTCATATGTTTAGACCTAAAGGAATATGATGTCATATTGGGAGCAGACTGGTTATCTAGGTATCAGGCAACTGTGGATTGCCGTAACAGCAAAGTTACTTTCAAGGACTTTCCAGAACTAGTCTATTCTAGCCCTAAGAGTCGGAGCAAGTCACCTCTTATTTCGGCTCTCCGAGCTAGCAAGCTAATAAGGAAAAGATGTGTATCTTTCCTTGCATTTGTCACCATTATGGAGACTAAGGAGACTAAGCTAGAAGACATCCCAGTTGTGCAAGAATTTCTGGACGTGTTTTCGGAAGATTTGCCTGGATTACCTCCACAAAGAGAAGTGGCCTTCACCATCGACTTGGTCCCTGGTGCTGGACCAGTTTCTAAGGCACCATATAGGATGTCCCCTGCCAAACTCAAGGAGCTGAAGGAGCAATTGATGAAACTTCTCAAGAAGGGATTTATTAGACCAAGCGCTTCCCCATGGGGAGCACTTGTGCTATTTGTAAAGAAGAAAGATGGATCCATGAGGTTATGCATCGACTATCGACAGTTGAATCATCTCACCATCAAGAACAAGTATCCATTGCCAAGAATCGATGAGTTATTTGATCAAATATCTGGATCCATGTATTTTTCGAAGATTGATCTCAGGACGGGATATCACCAACTAAGGATCAAAGATGAGGACATTTATAAGACCGCGTTCAGAAGCAGGTATGGGTACTATGAATTTGTTGTTATGCCTTTTGGACTAACAAATGCCCCTGCTGCCTTTATGCAGTTGATGAATAGTATATTCAGGCCTCAACTAGATCAATTCATAGTGGTTTTCATTGATGATATACTGATCTATTCAAAGACCAAGGAAGAGCACGAGGAGCATTTGAGGATAGCATTACAAATATTGAGGATGAATCAGTTATATGCAAAGCTCAGCAAATGTGAATTTTGGTTAGGAGAAGTAGCTTTTTTGGGGCATGTTATATCAAAAGACGGTTTATCCGTAGATCCATCAAAGGTTGAAGCTGTAAGGAATTGGGAAAGACCGACCAATGCTAGCGAGATCCGTAGTTTCTTGGGTCTTGCGGGCTACTATCGGCGATTCATCAAGGATTTCTCCAAGATAGCCGTACCACTCACTAGGCTAACTCGCAAGGAGATACATTATGAATGGAGTGAGGAATGTGAAAGAAGCTTCCAAGCTCTCAAAGATCATCTAACTACTGCCCCGGTGTTAGCTTTACCAATTGAAGGCGAGAGATTCGAAATATACACCGATGCATCTGGCATTGGCCTCGGATGTGTTTTAATGCAACAAGGGAAGGTTATAGCCTACTCTTCTCGCCAATTTAAGAAGCACGAGGAGAATTACCCCGTTCATGATTTAGAATTGGCTGCGGTAGTATTTGCACTGAAGATATGGAGACATTATCTGTACGGAGTGCAGTTTATTGTATACTCTGACCATAAAAGTCTTAAGTATCTCTTCTCTCAGAAGGAATTGAATATGAGGCAAAGACGTTGGCTAGAATATCTTAAGTACTTCGACTTCACTATACAATATCAGCCTGGAAAGGGTAATCCTGTAGCCGATGCCCTCAGTCGAAAGTCGAGAGCACTATTAGCCAATTGTATGATTCAGGAGTGGAAGTTGCTAGAACAATTCTCTAAACTTAATATAAGCATGGACAAGGACAGTAGGTGTGTCACCTTATCCCATATGAGCATACAGCCAGACTTGCTATCCGAAATACAAGGACTTCAAGGTAGTGACCCCGTATTAGTGGAAATCAAGGGCAAAATGAAAGAACAACCTGATTTCAAATTAGCACCAGATGGAAGATTGATGTTCAGAAATAAAACATGTATACCGAATTGCCCAGAGCTAAAGAAGAAAATCTTAGATGAAGCTCACAGATCAAGGTACATGATTCATCCAGGATCAACTAAGATGTACCAAGATTTGAAAACTACCTTTTGGTGGCCCAATATGAAAAGAGAAATAGCGGATTTTGTGTCTCGTTGTCTCACATGTCAACAAGTCAAGGCAGAACACCAAAAGCCTGCCGGTAAGCTACATCCTCTAGATATTCCCAAGTGGAAGTGGGAGGATATCGGTATGGACTTCATTATGGGTCTGTCCAAATCAAAGGGAGGATATGACGGAATATGGGTTATCATCGATCGATTGACCAAATCGGCACACCTCTTGCCAATCAAGAATCGATGGTCAGTTGATGTTCTTGCTGCATTATACCTTAAAGAGATAGTCAGGTTACATGGAGTACCTGTCTCAATCGTGTCTGACAGAGACCCCCGTTTTACTTCTCACTTTTGGAAGGGTTTACAACATTCACTGGGGACGAGACTTAACTTTAGTACAGCTTTTCATCCGCAAACGGATGGTCAGACCGAGAGAACTAATCAGGTGGTTGAAGATATACTCAGAGCTTGCATCATTGATTTTGGTGGAAGCTGGCATGATCACTTGCCGTTGGTTGAATTTGCATACAATAACAACTACCAGGCAAGTATACAAATGGCACCTTTCGAAGCTTTATACGGAAGGAGTTGCCGATCGCCTTTGTGCTGGGATGAAGTTGGCGAAAAACAACTATTAGGTCCAGACATGGTAAGGGATACCACTGAAAAGATTCAGTTGATTAGAGAAAGACTGCAAGTAGCTCAGTCTAGACAAAAGACTTATGCGGACACAAGAAGGAGAGATCTTGAATTCCAAGTCGGAGATCACGTTTTTCTCAAGATATCACCTGGACGTGGAATAAGGAGATTTGGTGTTAAGGGCAAGGTTACACCAAGGTTTATCGAACCTTTTGAGATACTAGAAAGAGTTGGCAAGGTTGCTTACCACGTCGCTTTACCTCCTCAATTGTCCGAAGTTCATAATGTATTCCACATATCAATGTTGAAGAAATGTGTGCATGATCCGTCACATATCATTGATCATGGAGACCTGGTGCTTCAAAGGGATCTCACTTATGAACAAAGGCCCATGAAGATCCTCGATCGCGAGGTGCGAACATTAAGGAACAAAATTATTCCCATGGTTAAGGTGCAATGGAGTAAAGGTACAGAACACGAAGCGACATGGGAGATCGATGAGTCTATGAGGAAATGATTCCCAGACTTATTCTAAAAAGGTATGTATTCTACACTCTCCACGTTTATATGTGATGGAATTTGGGGACCAAATTCTTTTTAAGTGGGGGAGGGTGTAGCAACCCTGGTAAAATAAAAGGAAGATTTCAAGAAAGATTAAGTAAGTAAATGATAAGAACCAAAATGAATAAAAAATAAGTCAGATGTAAATAACGCCTCTCAACAAGGCGCGATTTAAATAAGAAACGCCTTCACCTGAGGCGTTAATTCAAAAAGTGACGCCTATACCTAAGGTCGTCAAATTTCAAAACGTCCAAAACGAATAAAAGGAAAGGGAAAGAAACGCCCTCTTCTTGGGCGCGAATTACAAAAGAAACGGTACAGGTCAAGACGTCAATTAAAATGCACGCCCTAACCTAAGGCGTTAATTACATTTGTGTTCCATTCAAACCAGGAGACTATCCAGGGTAAGTTTTAGGATTGGTACGTGTTCAATTGATTATGGTAAAGACTCTATCAAGGAAACTAGAGTTCTAATCAAATTCTAACTCCATTGGGATTCCAAAAATCCTATAAATACCTTTCTAATCGAACATGTTCGCTATTTTTGAACCGTTCTGCTGCTGTTGTACGTGAAGAACAGGTGGTTCTTCTTCCTCTGCCTTTCGTCATGGATTATGAAGAATATTAATGTTCTTCTTCTTCTTCTTCTGTAGGTTGCCTGCAGCAAGTAGTAACTCTCTTGTCTAGTTGAAGAATGTGGGCTCTTCATCAACATCCTCTTCTTCTGTTTTGAATAGTGTCGTAATCTCTTCAGTTTCTTCACGTATCTTCACCCAGATCATCATCAGGTAGGTTTTCTCAATAATTGTAGCCTAAACTAGCATAAAAATTTATAATAATATCATCTGTAATTCATGCATATAGTTTTACTACGTTTTAGAGGTTTTCTATGAAATTTTGGCAAGAGGCGACCCATGCCAGGGCGCTAATTCATGATCTGACGCCAAACTAAGAGTCGTCAATTTTAAGAAATTAGTAAATACCCATGTTTAAAAGTTAATATCTATGAAACCTGTAGTTAAATCTAATGCATGATCATATATCTCGAATCCTGATATTTTTCTTGTCCTGACCATGTACCTTGTTTCCTGAAAATTTATTATCCTGGAAATTACCACTATTCATGTTAATCCTGGAAAAGAATGAATTAACGACCCCCAGTAGGTCATCTTTTATGAAAGTGACGCCCCTGGCTAAGGCGCGTTTTATCAAAAATACAGAATTAAGAAAATTTCAGCAAATTAGAAATTTATAATGGACGACGGTTACAGAAGTTGTCAAATTTAAAATAAACGACCCAGTACAGGGCGTGAATTTTCAAATTAATGACTTATGTTAAGTGGCTAATTTCTTGTGAAATTATTTTATACTGTTTGCTGTTAACCGAGGGTTTTATATAAATATATATGTATATATCGGCACTATATTTCCATTCCGTGAATATAGTCCCATGTTTCACGATGATTTATCGCATTACCCACTAACTCTCGGTGACATACAAGCCCTCCATTGGACATTCCGTTCCTTTGGACTGGCAAGTTAGTCATTGGGACCTCCGTAAGTCTCCTCGTAGCCTTAGATTCCCTCAAGGCCGACTGAGCGGGTTGTACCATAAAAACCCTTTACACTATTTTACCATGTCACTCTATAGAAACATGGTATACCGGCCCTCATAATATGCTATGTGGATATCATGAGAATATTCTTAATGGGATGTGGAAATCATGCCATTATTATGATGTTCTTGTGGACCTCAATTCTATATCAAATGACATGACCATCAATATATGGACACTTAATTGTCATGGTACCCAATCAGGGAACCAACTCCACCCAGTTTTATCGATACTCGTGTTTAGATCGTTATTATCGTCCTTATACATCAAGTTCAATTTTGAACTCTACTCTATCTTAAATTTCCACAAAGCTTTTTCTTGAAATTCCATATTGGCTATACAAATAAAGTGGATGTCTAGATCTATTTTTAATGTTGTGCATATAAGGGCCCAATCTGGTCCTGGGAGGAGCACCCAAAAGTACTAGTGCCCATGGGAGTCGTAATGATCACGGTGTCTAGCATTGCACCGAAGTACTCTTTCTCTTGATCTTTGGCGTTCCACACACCCACTCTCTCTTTCTTGCGTACGTGACTTGACTTGCGTGACTTTACTAGCGTGGCCCGACACGGGCAAAGTACTTGCATAAAATAGCCAATAATCTATTAAGTCTCTCATGAATATCTCTTGTTTAAAGACTCGCTTGGATGTTTTACACGACGTGTTATCTATTGATTAGTTATTTCTACATGCATAGCCATATTACATTTACATGTGATAAATTGTAATTACTTAAACCCATTGCTAGTTCTTGAGATATAATTTCCTACTGAGCGTTCGCTCACTCAGTGTTTCCCTACTTTTCAGGTAAGTCCGACGACGAGACTCAATCGGACAGGGAAGGTCAAGAGTGAAAGAGATTAGAGCTTCTCAAAGCGTCAACTAGTCTTGTCTTTTCTATATTTTCTTGAGTCAATTTTGTACTTTTCTTTTTATTAAGTTTAGCATTTTCTAAGGGATTGTAATAGAAGTACTTTTGTGAAGGAATAAAGGATTGGGTTACCTTTACTCTTGCGCATCTCTGATTTGGTGTCGAATACACTAATACTCTGATTGACATGATCGATATAAACTCGTCACGCGTCTCCGGGTATCTTCCGCACTCGGGGCGTGACACTGCCAGTGCCGACTTCGTTCCTCCGCCTCCGGTGCCAGCCGTCACGTGGCGTAATGTAGAAGACCTGGACAGGGAACATGCAGAAATAGCGGCACTGGCTGAGTCCTCGGGTTCCGAGGCCGAGACAATGGACTATCATCGACTCTCTCGGGTTGAGAACCGCTTCACCTTCGACCGGACCGGTGAATATCGGAAGGACTTCCCGAAGGATAAGCATCTCATCCTATTTTTGAAGTACTTCCGCTCCTGGGAGAGGCGGGAGTTACGAGCTGTGCGGGAGGTCGAGCAAGTGATTCTCCAGGCTCGTGACAGTTTGTTGTACAGTGTCCCGAGGAGCATCCCAGTGTATTTGGTGGGGGAGGCCCGGGAATGGAAGCCTATCCTGGGGATCGAAGGGGTGATGCCGGCCGAAGACAGATTGGTGCGAGCACCTCAATTCACCCCAGCGAAGTGGGACATGTCTGCTGGGCGGGTGCAAGGCGAGCCGCCTCATTTTGGTTTGTTCTTGGCTCCCCTGAAATGGGGCTATAGGGAAGAGCCATTCATCCTGGATTGCCTGGCCGTCCGATTTAAGCACGAGCTGGCGCTGGGCTGGTTCGGGGAGTTGAAGCCCCAGGATGCTCACACCTTCAGAGAAGGGGCAATAGAGTTTACCGAGTACGTGTTGTTCAACTACGCCCCGTTGCTGGTCCGGGCTGGCATTTACCACAGCGTCTACGCCTCCCGCTACGGCTACCCCATCTCCAAGGGTCTCTGCAACGGCATGATAAAAGTATTCAGCGCGGAGACCAATACTTTCTATACAGCGGAATGCGAGACTTCACTTGATTTGTGGAGCCTCAGTCAGCTCAGCGGCTTGCTCATTGATGGGGAGCCCTATGAAGAAATATGCCTCTCAGATCTGATCAAGGATGAAACCAATGGGGATAGCTATTATTCCCTTGGCTATTCATACCGGTACCTGATGAAGGCTTACCGGGAACTGTACCAACTGGCACACGGACGGAGGCAGCCTCCCCGTGGGGACCGGAAGAGGGTCCGCCTGACTCTGTGGCTGCAGTATCTTTACGATGGGCTAAAGCAATATGCAGAGTTTCCATGCATCGGCACCATTGTTGCTCGTAAGAAGCGTGCCAAGCCCAAGACCGATGTGAAGATTCCTTCCAGAGGACGCCGGAGTGGCCCCAATCCAATGGGGGTCGACCCGCTAACACACTATGCCGCATACCTGACATACTGGCTGTGCTCATTTGCCATACCATACGGGGATGAGACAGTCATTCGGCCGGACGCCATCTACCCAGCATGTCAACTGGCGTGGGGGATCAAGCTGTCCCTATGCCCAGCCACTCTTTGCTTGATATACAAGGTGCTGGGGGACATCAGCACTCGCCAATTCCCAAGGCAGGCTCGGTATGTATGTCCGCTGCATTTCTTTAATGCGTGGGTTTGCTCGTTGTTTCCGGAGTTTGCCCCGCGCGCTCTTCAGGACTGGGGGCTGGTGCCGAGGATGTTGGAATTTGCCTGCACGGAGCCAGGCTCTACCTCCCAACGACTGTATGATATTTGGGGCCGATTAACAATGGTTCCGCAGGACGCCGCCGGCACCATCTGCTTCTGGACGTTGGCCGCACATTCGAGCCCTCTGGTGAACAATAAGAGGGAATGCAAAGATGATCAGGTGAAGAAGTACGTCCACCCCATCAGCCAGGAAAATGTGGTCTGCCCATTGTTGGAACCCGAGCTCAGAGACTGGGCCTTATCCATCCGTCCGAGCGTGCTGGCATTCAGGAAGGGGGATAACTTGCTGCTAGAATCGTACTACCCCTTCCGGTTTGGTCGAAACTTTAGATATGATCAGCATATCCATGTTTATCATGCACAGTTCGGCCTGCCTTTGTGAAATTTCCGTGGGAGTTCGACTGCTGAGCATGCCAGAAGCTGGTGGGACTTCTTTCATCGGGCGGACCCCGCGACTTTCAGGGTGCCAGCCCCCGGCCGTATTCCTCGGGTGACCCCGGAATACGTGAAGTGGTGGAACGCCCGGACGGCCTTCTATCGGTTACATAAGACCGATTGCTGGGACGGGGTAGAGAGAAAATTTCTGAGCAAGCAGCCAGTGCCGGTGCTTGACATCGACCCGGAGCATCTCCTTCGGCTCAAGAATAGACAGGATAAGGAGGTGGCGGCGTATCTGGCCGCTCGCCGGGAGGCTCGGGAAGCGAGACCGACACCGCAGGCGAAGCTACCCCCAGTGGCGAAGGACGATTACAAGAAGACTCTGAGGGACCTTTGCCGGATAGGGAGTGACCGTCTGGAGCTCATCAATTATCCGCTCCCCATGGAAGAGGAGGGCACTCCCACGAAGAGCTGGCGCCCGGAGAGAGACCCGATCTGCCCGTACCGTACGTTCATGAGGTGGGAGGAGAGGAAGCCTGAAAATTATAAGGACACCACATGGTTGTATGTCCTTCTCCGAGTGAACGGGCTGAAGATTGAGGATCAGACGGCTGCCATCCTGGGCAAGCGCCTGCAGGTCTCATATTACTATGCCGACGGGTGGGGCATGGACCATTTCAACCTTTTCTGCCACCTTTTTTCGAAGAAGCATGCGGACCTGGCTGATCTCACTGACCGTTGCCAGAAAATCGAGGACGTGTGCTGGCTAGTCCGGGAGGCGGCGTGTCGGGACAAGGAGCCATCCCTGAGCTACTGGCCGATAACACTTCGGCTGTATACTGGCCCCCATGGTATGTGATCTTCCCTCTTCCTTTTGTTCTCCTCCACCATTGTTATGACCTTTGTAGGGTATCGGATGCTAATCATATATATGTTTCTGATAGACCACCCCGACAGCGTGCAAATGGCGACGTACCGAAACTTTCTTCGGATCGTCCAGAAGCCCGCCTATTTTGACGCTGTGTTGCCAGCCCCGACCACGACCCCTTTGCCCAAGGCAGCGAAGAGGCCCCGGGCTAAATTGCCTGTGAGAAAGGCGGTGGATGCTACCAAGGTGGCCAAGCAGCGGGAGGCGAAGCGGCGAAAAACAAAGGCCGCTAAGGCTTCGGTGGCTGCTCCTCTGGCGCCACGAATTCCATCCTTCGAGGAGTTTGAAGTCACCCGGACCGAGCCAAGTCAGCCCGCCGGTTAGAATCTCCAACCATTAGTGTGCTTTTAAGGTCTATTTTCATTCCGAGGCAAGGCCCTGACACCTAAATGTCTCTTCCCCTTTTTGTCTCAGCTGCTGTGGAAGAGCCTACACCCACGCCCCTTCCTGACATGGAGGAACCGGCTCCTGCGCCCGTCCCTGATATGGAAGGGCAAGCACCCACGCGCACTCCCGGCGTAGGAGAGGCCATGGTTGTAGCAGGGGAGGCGCCAGCGCCGACTCCGACTCCCCCTCTACATGTCAAGGAGAGATCCCGGGCGAGGTCGCCCGTTAAGAAAGCGTTGGCCGCTGCCAAAGCGGCTGGGCGGCAAGAGGCGAAGCGAAGGCGGGCCGAGACCTCCCTGGCTCCGATGACCGTCTCTTCGGTGGCTCCCATTCTGTCCTTCGAGGAGTTCGAGGTTACCCGGGCTGAACCGAGCCGCCCCGCCGGTGAAACTTGTTGACCGCGGACACTCCCTGGGATTTATTTGCCTCTCGAGGGTAGGGCTTTCATGCATACATAACATGCACACTTTTCCTTTTCAGCCGGCATGGAGGAGCCGGCACCTGCACCGGTCCCGAGCGAGAGCGAGGCTGCAGCTCCTAGGGCATCATCGACTGTCGAGGAGGCCCCTGAGCCGTCTCGTGATGTAGAAGCCGGAGGGGGTATCCACCTTTGTCCGGCTAATTGCCTTCTTTCATCCTTAAGGCCTCATCGGCTCTGGTGTGATCCACCCTTTCTTCATGTAGCAGGGGTTGACGTGGCAACTATCGGGCCACCAGGGCCTCGTTTGCATCTCCCGACAACGCGCATGTACACGAGGAAGAGGTTGAAGTCCGGCGCACTACCCTCGCCCAGCCCGCGCGAGGATGCGCCGATCATCGACCTCCAAGCGGAGGCCCCTTTGCCAGCGAGGGGAGAACCTGTGGCGGTCGAGTCTTCTTCAAGTGAAGAGGTAGATTATGACTACTCTTCCGACGAAGTGGCTTTTGGCGAGGGCACTCCTGAGGTACCTGGGCCTCCCAAGCCGATCTTTAAGGCCCCCTTACTTGCTAGCTCTTTAAGCCTAATGGGGAAGGCTGCTGTAAGTGTGAGCTTATTCGGGCAGGACTTCCTCCGTGGCCACCCACTGACTTTATTCTTATTATTCTTGGATTTTCAGGAACCGACCGAGCCGGAGGCTGCGGAGGAGGCTGCTTCAGCCGCGCCGGTCGACCGCCCGATGGGAGCCGATGCGGGCCTGGGCGAGCTAGCTCTTTTGTTCAAGGTCCTTCAGCAGGAGACAGTCGCGAAGGCTTCAAGTGATCCCGGGCTGGCGAATGAGCCTTTGGAGGAGGGGGAGATCGCGCCGGAAGGCAGCATCGCCCCGGTGGCCGAAGTAAGCACGTGGGCCTTGTGATTCTTCCTCACCCCTTTCATTCTTGCGTGATTTGTTTTAGGCAGCGGATGGCTAACTCGCTTCACATGATTAGGTAGTGCCGATGCCAGGGAAGACACCCGGCCGTGCCCGTAAGGATGTCGCCAAACGGAGGCTGGCTATCGGTCCGGTAGCAGTTGAGGGGCCGGCTTCGGTCTTGGGCCTGGGGGTGGAGACCCTCGCAGCACTCGTGCACGCGGGAGGCATACCCCGGCTAATGGTTCCGCTTCCGCCTCTCCCAAGGATCCCGGCCCAGATAGAGGACCCGCTCTTGAAGAAGATATTCACAGGACTTCGCGCACACCTGGCAGGATCCCAGGCGCGGGAAAGAGGTTTATCGACGATGGCTTCGGGCCCGACTTTGCTCGAAGCCCCTCCTTCGGCTACAACAGCGGCACCTGCATCCCCGTCCAGGGAGATGGCGGCGACACCAAGTGATTCGGCGGTGACCTTATCCATTCCCCTGGCGGTGACCCGCCAGGGGTCTTCTATCGAGCTACGCCGGCCAAGAGACTTGACTCTTGCTCTTCCATCTTCTTCGGTCGTAGTGGACGCTAATTTGTGGGCCGAGGTGGACAGCTCTGTAGATTTTGTCCCTCCAACTGTGCCCTCGGTCAGCCATACCTCGTCAGGTGCACCGGTCCGACAGATGTTGGTGACATTGCGGACAATGCTCTTCGCCGATCTTTCCTTGTCATATCGGGAGGTGCAGAGTATAGTGATGCAGTTGACCAGGGCACTGCAAGTGTTGGGCTGCCCACTCGAGGAATGGTCACGCGGGTTTCATTGCTGCTGAAGTATGTTAAGCGTCGCGAGTTCCTCGAGACTCAAGCTCCCGGTGAGCGCGCTGCTCTCGATGCCCAGGCAGACGAATATTTGCAAATTCTGGAGGCACGGCGCGACGATGAAGAGCAGCACGGGAAGGCCATGGAGGAAGGCCAGGGCGATGTTTGCTCCCTCAGGAACCGGATCGCGAAGCTGCAGGGCTACCTTGCCACCGCCAGGTCCGACCTTGCCCGAGCTGAGGAGGTAGTCGAGAAGGAAGGCGAGGCACTTGCCGTCGCCCAGGCCGAGATGGCGTCCGTGGAGACCGAGCTCGCCCGACTCGAAGAACGGAGGGGCCGACTGCGCGACATGACAAACTTTCCTTGCATCGGAATCCTCCCTCTTGAAGACATCTTCAGGGGCATCGATTGAGCGTGGCACCCCTTAGCTCCCCTCTTTTTTTATTCTTTTTGAAATGTAACACAGGGGTATGCCCCGAAGCACATGTCATTTAATCCTTTTTGAATGGAACAGAACATTTACAATTTCCCGTGTCCTTTCAGTGTGCGTGGCTTTCGCTCTAGGGGGATCTCTTTTTTTTTCTTTTTCTTCTTCCTCTGCTCTCCTTTCTTTCTCTTCTTCCTCTTTATCATTTTTTGTCGGCACACACCGGTAGAGTGTAAGTCCTTACGGTAGTCCGCTCTCGGGGAACCAGGTAGGGATCCATGAGGGGCACGGGAGAGTGCTCGCCCTCCCAGGGGGAGAATGAGGGGACCACTCCACCATGCCAAACGGGTGGACCACTGGCCTCTCCAATGTCGGAACTACGCACTGGCCTTAGGCGGAGGAGATTGGGCCTCTTGTCGCTCGGAGGGGTGGCGAACGGAAATTTGCCTAACCACCGACCCGGATGGGAGGTCCAAACCAAAGGGAATATTCATCGCCTGAAGAAGATGGAGAGAAGGGTTTGTTTAGTCAATGGCCTGGACGGGAGGTCCAAGCCAAAGGGATACCGACCGCCCGGGTTGGACGGAGAGAAGAGTTTGTTTAGTCAATGGCCTGGACGGGAGGTCCAAGCCAAAGGGATACCCACCGCCCGGGGAGGACGGACAGAAGAGTTTGTTTAGTCAATGGCCTGGATGGGAGGTCCAAGCCAAAGCGATACCCACCGCCCGGGGAGGACGGAGAGAAGAGTTTGTTTAGTTTTTAGTATCCCTGCTGATACGGGGCGATGGTTCGAAATGGGGGGGAAGCCGTCTCCCCCCTTTTCCGTTTTCTTTTCTTTTCTTCTTCTTTCTCTTCTCTTCTTCCTTTTTCTCTCTTTTTTTTCTTTCTTCTTCCTTTTCCTCTCTTTTTTTCTCTTTCTTCTTCCTTTTCCTCTCTTTTTTTCTTCTTTTTTTCTTTTCCTTTTCTCCTCTTTTTTTCCCTCTTTTTCTCTCTCTTTTTTTTTCTCTCTTTTTTTCTTTCTTCTCTTCCCTCCTCTCATTCTCTTTTCTCTTATCTCTTTTTTTTCTCTTTTTCTTCTCTTTTTTTTCTTTTTTTTATTCCTTTTTGAGAATGTGAATGACGATCAAGTCATTCGGACAGTAATCATGCAAATTCATCCAAGATAGGGTGAAGGATTATATTATTGATTGAATGGGGGTGCTGGAGCGTGGTACAACCTCAAGTGTCTCCCATTAAGAGGCGGGAATTGAACCTCCCCGCAGTGGTTGACAATTACATAAGCTCCACCCTTGTAGACTTTTTGGACTACGTAAGGTCCGAGCCAATTTTCATTCAGCTTACCCTTAGGGTTGGCGGCCATGACATCTCTTTTCTTGACCATGACAAGGTCACCTTTCTTGAATTTGTGTTCCTTGATGAGCTTGTCAAAGGCACGCCTATCCGGGCCTGGTAGACCTGAATGTTCTGCTGGGCCCGCAACCGCTTCCCTTCCAAACTAGAGAGCTCTTCGAGCCTTCGCTCGGCGTTGGTCTGCCCTTCATGGACAAGGCCGTGTTGAATGGCAACCCTGAGGGAAGGTATCCCCAATTCAATGGGGACAACTACCTCCGAGCCGTATACTAGAGAGAAAGGCGAGCAGCCGGTTGGGGTCTTGTATACGGTCCGGTACACCCACAGTGCCTCGTACATTTTCTCTTCCCAGTCCCTTTTGTTAGAGCTAGCAATCTTGGCCAGGAGAGTGCAGAGTGTTTTATTAAAAGCCTCAGCCAGCCCATTAGCCTGTGGATTATAAGGAGTCGATGTCCTCCAATCAATTTTGTATTTTTCCGCCAGCCGGTAGACCTTCTGATTGCGGAAGTGGCTGCCGTTGTCTGAGACAATCCGGTCGGGGGTGCCGAACCGAAATATGATGTTACGGCGGAATCAGGCCACGATCTCTCCGGTGACCTCTCTTAAGGCGACGGCCTCTGCCCAATGGAAGAAATAATCAGTTGCCGCCAGAATGTACTTGCAGCCGGCGGATGACGCGGGTAAGGGACCCACAACGTCTGTTCCCCATTGGGCAAACGGCCAACTGGGCACGGTTGGATGCAGTTGCACGGGCGGCCTTCTGGGTATGGTGGCATGCTCCTGACACTTCTGACATGACTTAGCATATTTGCAGTAGTCGTCAAACATTGCCGGCCAATAATAGCTGAGCTTCTTTATTTCAAGCTTCATTTTCGGTCCTGCCTGGTGTGCACCAGCCATCCTGGCATGGACTTCCTTCATGACCCTCCAGGCTTCTTCGGTGGACAAGCATCGGAGGAGTAATTTCTGTTTGGCGTCGGCCAAAGTTCGGAATAATATTCTATTTCGGAGCTCATAAGAGTTTCTGGTTCTAATTAGCTTGATCTTCTCCTCTCTCTGCTTGGGCAGTTGCTGGTATTTGAACCACTACATCAGAGGGTCTCTCCAGTCAGGTAGGCCGACGGCTTCCACCGCAGCGACCTCTAGTTCCCCTTCTTCTAGTTCTTCTTCTATCATACTGGGTACTTGGCGCTGATTTATCACTTGGATGTTGAGTAATCCATCCGGCGACACTGCTAGTGAGCTTGCCAATTTCGCCAGGGCGTTGGCTTGTGCATTGTCTCCTCTGGCGACATGGCCTATCTCGAGGAGGTAGAACCGCTCCATGAGCCCCTTCGCCTTAGTGTGATAAGGGAGCAACTCAGGTTTCCGGACGTCGAACTGCCCCTGGACCTGCTTGACAACCAGCAGCGAGTCACCGAATACTTGGAGCATTTTGATCTCCATTTGGAGGGCCACCTGGAGGCCGATGATCAGAGCTTCATATTCTGCTTCATTGTTTGTGTAGGGCTTGCTAATGCAGCAGGAAGTGTGCAACACTTCCCCGTCTGGCGATTTGAGGACGATGCCGGCTCCGGCCCGTACCTTGGTGCATCCGGACGGGGTTGCTTCGGTTCTCGAGGCCCCGTCAAAGTACAGCTGCCAAATGGCTTGTTGGACCTGGTCCACCTCCAGTGTTTCATCTTCGGGCAGCTCCGTGGCCAACGGGGAGTCTTTGGGCACAGGGTGTGCCGCGAAGAAGTCCGCGACGGCTTACCCTTTAACGGCCTTCTGCGGCACGAAGGTGATGTCGAACTCCATGAGCAGTACGGCCCATTTGCCAAGACACCCCTTCGGGACTGGCTGGGAGAGAATGTGCTTGATGGGATCGGCTCTGGATATTAAACTCACTTCATGGGACAGCATATAGTGCCTCAGCTTCTTGACTGCAAAGACCAATGCAAAGCAAATCTTCTCGATCGGGGTGTATTTGGCCTCTGCTCCCACCAACCTTCGACTGAGGTAGTAGAGAGCCCGCTCCTTCCCCTCGTCATTATTCTGGGCAAGCATTGCCCCCAGGGAATATTCGGTAGCTGCTATATAGAGAATAAGTGGCCTGCCTTTGACGGGTGCCCCCAGGACTAGCGGGGTCTTCAGGTACTCTTTTA
The DNA here is from genome assembly GCA_022559845.1 of Amorphophallus konjac. NCBI lineage: Eukaryota > Viridiplantae > Streptophyta > Magnoliopsida > Alismatales > Araceae > Amorphophallus > Amorphophallus konjac. Next base: position 120,126,259 of record CM040124.1, read on the forward strand.
GCTGGTCGAACGCATGCCGGCATTCGTGACCCCAGCTAAAGGGGGCATTCTTCATCATCAACCTGTGAAAGGGTTGCCAACGCCCCGACAGGTTGGAGATGAACCTGCGGATGTAGGCTAGCCGACCCTGCAGAGACCTCAGCTCCCCCAGGTTCTTCGGAGGAGGTAGCTCCTGGATGGCTTTTATCTTGAAGGGGTCAATCTCGATTCCTCTGTGCCAGACAATGAAGCCGAGGAACTTCCCGCTGGAAACGCCGAAGGGGCATTTCATGGGGTTCATCTTCAGCCCGCATCGCCGGAGCCTCTGGAAGACGACCCTAAGATCATTCAGATGATCCCCCCTTTCCTTGGTCTTGACGACCAGATCATCAATGTAGAATTCAACTTTGTTATACAGCAGCTCATCGAATATCTTGGTCATCGCCCGCTGATATGTGGCGCCGGCATTCTTGAGGCCGAAGGGCATCCTCTTGTAGTGGAATATCCCCTTGGGTGACCTGAAGGCTGTGTGAATCCGGTCGTGGTCAGCTATCCAGATTTGGTTGTAGCCGGATGATCCGTCCATAAAAGATAGGGCCTCGTGGCCAGTGGTCGCATCAATCATTACTTCGGTGATGGGCACCGGGAAATCATCTTTCGGGCAGGCTTTATTCAGGTCGCAGAAATCCACACAAATCCTGATCTGCCCATTCTTCTTCTTCACCGGCACGATGTTAGCCAGCCAAGTAGTGTATTGGTTTTCTGCCACGAAGTCGACGTCTATGAGCTTGTCAACCTCCTTGCAGATCTGGTTGATCAATTCTGGCCTCATACGCCGGGGAGACTGCTTCACTGGCTCCATCTTGGGATCAATGGCCAAAATGTGCTAAGTCACTTCAGGGCTGAGTCCGGGCATTTCTTTATAGTTCCAGGCAAAACAATCCCGGAATTCTTGCAGTAGCTTCATGTATTATTCTCTCTCCTGTGGGGGTATAAGAGCACTCAGAAAGGTCGGCCTGGGGTCGCTTTCTGTGCCAAGGTTGATCTCAATCAATTCGTCGACGGTGGCCCAATCGCCATCTTCAGTCTCCGACGGGGCCGGCGACAAATCGACAAAGTCTTGGTCTTCATTGTCCTCGGGCTCGAGGACGCCATCCCCTTCTTCTTGTTTCTTGTGGTTGGGTGTGGAGGCTATGTTCACCTCGTATTCCTCCTGGGCCATAGCCGATGGGTCCACGGGATCCCCTGGTGTAGATAGGCACAGGGCCGCCTCGGGACCCTCTATGTACTCATTAAAGACAACCTCGGCGGGGGCCGAGGCAGCTGCATCTTCAGGGGCCTGGTACTGAATAGATATTGTATAGGCTCCTTTTCTGGGACAGCCCGTCACGTGGGGGCGCGGGGGGGCTACCACATATGATAGGATCGGTGCGATGGATTCAGAGGGGGGGTGAATGAATCCCACCCTTAAAAAATTATTCGCTCAATAGAAGACTAGAACACTTTCAAGGCAAAACAAACAATCTGAAGAACAAGTTGAATTCTCTTTTAAACCAATGATCAAATATATATAAGGCACGCCTAAACAATCAACTAACGGAAGCAGCACAAATAGAAATAAGAGTGCTCAAGGCAACCTGTGAAGGAGGTAGAAGATAAGGAACAAGCGCACAAACCCAACCACACTGCACAGAAGATTTTTAGGTGGTTCGGTCACCAAGACCTACGTCCACCCCTCACTCCCAACCAGAGTGAGGCTTCCACTAGCAACGCTAGAACAGCAGACTCAGTCTGCAAACACTTGCTGCCAAACAGCTTGACCAGGGGAACAACCTCCCCTCTTCCTCCCAACCGGAGGGAACCACTAGTGACACCCAGTCACTAGCAAACCAGAGACCGAGGTCTCTCTTCCTCTGAAACCCAGAGGGAACACCTGGACTTGCAACCCACAAGACCAGAACCGGAGACGAATCTCTCTTCCTCCAACCCGGAGGGAAACCCACAAGTGACTCCCAGCCACTTGCAACCGGAGACCCAATGTCCCCCTTCTCCTGAGTTCACAGGAGGAACCCGACCTCAGTCCAGAGGATCAGAAGAACGACAAGCCGAGTGAAAGAAAAGAAAATACGAAACGAAAATAGAGCAAATAGAAAGCTGGAAATGCAATGCACAAAGTAAAGCTCTCGCAGGAGCAAAACTGGCTTGGATTTGATCCAAATGTCAGTGAACAAAACTTCTGATGAATCCTCTTTCTTCTTCTTCACGAACCCTCTCTCTATCTCTCTTTCTCTTTTTCTTATTCTTCACGAGCTCTCAGTCTATCTTCACTCTTCTTCTTCTTCTTCTTCTTCTTCTTCTTCTTCTTCTTCTTCTTCTTCTTCTTCTTCTTCTGTTTTCTGCCTCTCTGCGGCTCTTTTCCTCTATTACTCTCTGCTGCTCACTTCTTCTCTGCTGCTCTCACCTTCTTCTATCACAGTCTCTATCTTTTCTCTTTTTTGTCTTGATCTCTCTTGCTCGATCGCTACTATTTATATCAGCAGCAGATGTAGGGCGTGCAGGGCTTGTGCCCTCTCTGTCCAAATAACCTAGGATCACATGCCAGGTGTCAACCTCGGATCACGTGCCCATTCATCAGCATGTACAATGAAAGAATTACTTCAGTCGATCAACAAACAATGTATAGACTTATTGAAATAATGCATGAGCGTGTACAGACTTTAGATGCAGCATATAGGCAAGTATGTACATTGGTGAGAGTGTATAGACTTGAAGCCCTTCAAGCGACCTCAATGTACAGACTTGCGGGGGATGCAAGAACAAGCGATAGCAAATGTATAGACTTTGCTGCATGCTGTGGGACGCAATGTACAGACTTTGCGGCAGGCAAATGGACGTTGTATAGACATGCTGTGCAGGCTGTGGGACGCAATGTATAGACATTGCAGTGCTGGCTGCCAGCGATGTATAGACATTGCAGTGCTGCCGTGGGACGTTGTATAGACTTACTATGCAGACTGCCAGATGTAGTGAATAGACTTTGTGTGTGTGTGCTGAGACAATGTGTAGACTTGGTTCGAGCAACACACTGACTGTACAGACTATATGAATGCAGAGCTAGACCCATGTACAGACTTCATACATGCAAGACTGAAGCGTGTACAGACATGATGTGAAGAACAATGCCCAAATGCAGTGTACAGACATACTGTGAAGAACAATGCCCAAAGCAGTGTATGGACTTAGAATGCACGAGACATCAGTGTACAGACTTTGTGATGCACAAGCATAGCCAATGTATAGACTTTGAAGTAAAGGCTGGAGTTACACAAGCAATGTATAGATTTCAAAGTATGCACAATGCAAAGGCTGTACAGACTTCAGACTCAGCTGCGAACTGAGTTAAGGAGTGTATAGACTTGATGAATGCGATGAAGACACACTGAGTGTATAGACTTGATGAACAATGCACAAGGCATATAGGAGTGTGTAGACTTTGTGTGCAAGGTATGCAACAGAATGTATAGACTTTGTTGTGCTGTTCAAACGATGTGCAGACTTGCTATGGGGGGGATGTGTAGACTTATGAGACAACCAGAATGTACAGACTTGCATTGAAGCAACCAAAATGTACAGACTTCGAAATCAAGGAATGCACAGTGATGTATAGACTTTGTGTGATGCCAAGCTAAAGAATGAAGGAAGCCGCTGTACAGACATGAAACAGGGGAGTGTATAGACTTTAGTGAAATGCCTTGGACAGACTCACGATGTACAGACTTTGTAAGACGATGCATGCACAAGACGCTAAGTGAGACAGAACTGGCTGTACAGACTTTGAGAGAGATGATGCATGAGACGATGCACTGGTGGCTAATGTATAGACTTTGGAAAGCTCCAAGGTGATGTACAGACTTGGTGAGCGCCAAGCGATGTATAGACTTGGTGAGCGCCAAGGCGATGTATAGTCTTGGTGAGCGCCAAGCGATGTACAGACTTCAATGACTCATGCAAGCTACAGGACAGTGTGTAGACTTGTGTTCTGAACGTAGGCAAAGGAAAGGAATGTATAGACTTGCTCAGTTCAGAACGTAGGTAAAGATGGGAAGGAATGTATAGACTTTAGATGAGTGAAACACACTGACTGTACAGACTTCACCGATGTAAAGACTTGGAAAGTTCAACGGTGGATGTACAGACTTCAGCTAAGCAAGCTATAGGGCAATGTATGGACTTGACTTCGTGCAAGCTACAGGACAATGTATAGACTTGCACATATGCATGAACAAGTGGCGATGTACAGACTTGGCCAATGTGCAGACTTGAAGCAAGGAGACGATGTGTAGACTTGGCCAATGTATAGACTTGCCACTAAGGAATGTCTAGACTTGACAATGCAATGCGATGCATAGACTTGAGTTATGCACCACAGTGTGCTGCTATCAACCAGTGTGCAGACTCTGTATGCAGTGCACTAACTGTATGCTCAATGCAATCGTGCTGACTCTGTTACATGAATGCATCGACCAGATGTCAGACAGATATAATGGAATGTCATTCACAAGCACACATTCACAAAACATGAACACATATGAATGCACTTAAATGAATCAACAAGATCTTTCATGCACACATGCATATGGTGACTTATAGTGTTTGCTATCATCAAAACCACAGAGGCACAACAATCTCCCCCTTTTTGATGATGGCAACACTATGAGTCACACTGACTCAAGTCAAAAACATTCTCCCCCTTTGCTTCAGTAAAAAGACATTAGTTAGAGAGAGGAAAATTAAGCAGGTATGAAACGATTGAAGTAACATGTCTCCCTTTAACTACATGAAAGTACATTCTTCCCCAAAGAGCAATATGACTCATACCAATTTCTCCCCCTTTGTTTAAAAAAAAAATCATGGAAGAGGTATGAATGCAGAGATGCAGATGCAACAACAAATGCAAGAGCTCCCCCTAAATGTATGAATGCAAGACAATTCTCCCCCTTTAAGAATTCTTGTGCAGCATGATTCATATGACAAGGAAGCTCCCCCTCAATAAATGGAACCTTATGAAATGAATGAGAAGGAGACCACAGGGGCAATCAAGGACAAGTTCAGGTCATGATGAATCAAGGACAGTGAGTAAAGAATTTCCAATAGGCTCCAATCATAAGAAATTCAACAAGATTTTTAGAGAGATATCAATCTCATAAATCCAAAACATAAGTTTTCAAAGTCTTCCATTATAAGGGCTTATGAATGGATTTTATTGATCAGCAGGGTTTAAACATGATGTATGCTAAGTTTGTCGATAAAATTCTGTATTTATATCTAAAGTTACGATTTAATAAAAATGAACCAAGCCCTCATATATATATCTTGATTAATCTCTCTTTCTCTTACACAATCAGATTTATTGACTTCTTTCAGAATTACATGCACTAGTATTGAGATCAAGCAATTATGAAGTCATATGATTTTGTCTAGGGTTGTAGCAATTTGATTTTTGTATCAATATTCAGATATTGTAATTTGTTCAACAAATTTTTATGCTTCAAATTTTACGAGCACTCTAGTTCAGTGTACACCTTGTAACTAGAGGATATACGTTGATAAGACGCCAATATCCCTAAGTACTTAGTGTAACTAACAGTCATGCTTTATATGAACAGAGATAGCATTTACACATCATGACACACTACAAATCATTTCTTTGATGAGTGAGTTGTATTTCTCAGTGTGCATGCCATTGCTCTGCCTGATAATCAATCATTCTTAAGCAGAGTTAACTATGGCACCTCATGACACAGTCCTTTGGACATGATTTCTCAGTGACCAAAGTCATTGCTCTGACAATTTACCCTTTAGACATTTCAAAAAAACTCATTTGCTTCAAAATAATACTAACTTCATGTACTTAACCAAATAAAGCCATGTAATCAATAGTGCAAATTTCAGAAGTTTTTACAAGACACAGCATGAAACAGTTGGTTAAAGTTTATTAAACATGATTCAGATATTATTTTTTTAAGAGATTTTAAAGTCAAACTCAATGAATACATTAAACTTAAACCACCTGAGTTATTTCAGACATTCATAAAATCGTATAATAGAATATTCCTAGTTCAAGTGTTTTCAGATTTATGATCGAGATAGCCCCATTTAAATCTTCATGAAAGACTGATAGAATTCTGATACCAAATGATAGAAGAGATTTTGAAGTCCAGTGTTTTCAAAATATGATCAAGGTTTGTCAACAAATGCAACGATTTCTGACAAGTGTATGCATTTGACAACCTGCATGCAATGCATTGACTCCCCCTGACAATATGCATTCAGTCAATCTTTTTGGTAATTTCAATGTAATGAAATGCATCTAACTATATGTATGCAAAGTCATGCAAAGACTCAACATTGAATGCTATGCAAAGACATGCAATTAACTACCCCTGAAAACATGTAATGTTTGCCATGAGAACTGAACATATGTCTTTGAGACTCATGCACATTCAGACTGCCCTATCAAGCAATATGACCCATGGTACTAGGCGGAGAACCTGGTCTAAAAGACCATCTCTCACATAGTAAGAACCTCCAGACAGATTTCCCTGCCTTTTAGTAGCTTACTATTTGATATACCATAGTGGTCAATCATGATAATTCAACATGCAGTCCTATAAGCAATCCAGATTTTCAGTGAGCTATGCAACAGACAGGTTTCAAACAACATTCATATGCAGTTTAGATTTTCAGAAATTGCAAGTTTATTCTCATTTCAATATCTAAACAACCAATTCATATGAGCATTGAGAGACATAAATACTCATAGTGTCCAAAAAATGACAAATATGCATGAACACATCAAACAAGATATGCAATGAATTTCAATATGCAAGAAGAAGATTCAAACAGAGTAGTGTAGATAACACATGCAGCTATGTATGCTTAACAGATTATGCAAACATCTAAACCAGAAATTTCAGATGACAAGGTTTAAAGAAAGTTCACGTAACTGACTTGAAAAGTGTAGACCTGGGGTTTTTCATACTTGAGTGCCTTGGTTTATTAACCCCTATTTATTTTCTCAGTCCCAAGGCACACCTGCAAAACAATGTTCATTTTGCACAAACAGGTACCCAAGAGGTCTTGGGTCCTGAATTAAAAGTGACATTCCTAGCAGGTTTTCTCAACAATGTTTGTGCATGAAGGTCATTAGATTTCATCAAATAGCAATTATTCATTGAATGACCAAAGCCACCACAATAACGACATGAAACAGAATTTTTGTTCTCATTGTACACATTAGCATGATCATGAAATTTATGTGTATGAGAATTAAAGTTTCTGTTGTTTGCATGAAGGTTATGTCCTTTGTTATCATTCGGCCAACAATTTACAGCCTTGTAGCCAGACTTTTCATATTCAAAGTGAGAAGAGTGATTTCTTCTCTTAATAGGTGACCAGAATTCTCTAGCTAGATGGTCTGGCTTCCAACAGTTAGAGCATGCAACAGACTTTCTGTTAAAGACAAATTCAGGTTTATCAAAAAACTTTCTATTGCAGAGAATCTACCAGATTTATAGTTAGACTTCCTTCCCTGAGCATGATTTCTATGAGCATATGTATGAAAATTTTTGTTAACAGAATTAAAATTCTATTTACCAAAACTAGTCTTGCTTTGGTATCCTGCCAACCAACAGGTTGCAGCCCTGTGACCTGGCTTTCCACAATTGAAACATGCAGAATATTTTCTATTTTCAACAACCTTATTCTTATTTAGACCATGTTGGCTTGCAGGGAATTTAGCATGATGTGAAAAAGATATTTTCTTACCATTTGTAAACCAGCATTGTGTAATGATGTGTCCTAGTTTGCCACAGTGCAGACATTCAGTTTTCTTTTTCTGAGGTGAAGGATTTTTATCATGAAATTTCCTAGCATTCATATCATCCTTCTCCATCAATTTGCATTCATGCATCAGATGTCCAAATCTATGACAGTAATGGCATATCATTTTCTTTTTAGATGCATGTGAGTGTGTGTGAGGACTGTGATCAACATGCACTGATGAACCTTTTTTATTTATTTTCTGTTTTCTAGTCTTTTTCTGATTTTTATCCTATTTTTTTGTTTTCCTAGCCTTGTACTGAGGTGGAGATGAGGTAGAAGGCTTTTCTTGTTCTGAAGATTTAACGAAAACAGTTTTCAGGTTGGATCCATCAACCTTCCTCATGACTGGATTGCAACCCAGTCCCTCTTTCTTAAAATTAACCTTTGTTCCCAGCATTTTCTGAGCAATGGGATGTTTATCTTTTGATGTTATGGCTACATTTGAAGCATTTACAAATGATGTCATTACTTTGTTCTGAAAAGCCTTTTTATTTAGATTATTGTAGCCTAACCCTTCCTTTTTGACATTGACTTTTACACCTAGTAGCTTGTCTAGGTTTTCTTGCCCACTCACAAACTTAGACAGAGAACTCTTCAAATCTTGAATTTCATTTTCGAGAGAGGTAATGTGTAACTCGTAACTGGCAATCTCTTGCTCACTGCAATTCACACATTCACTTAGCACCTTGTTAGCAGTTTTATATTTCTCAACTTTCTGTTCCAGATTGCTCAGTTTATCAGGCTCTTCTATGTAAACAGACTTTCCTCTTTCTAAAGCTAGAAGTCTCTCAGACATAGTTGAGTTCAACTGTTTTAACTTATCATTTTCTTCCTTAAGCTTATCATTTTGAATTAACTCATTTATTAGAGTCTGATCTTCTGAGTTAACCTTGCTTTCTCTCCCAGCTTCAAACTCCATTAATTCTTTTTTCTGTTTTTTAAAATCTTTCTGTAATTCTATATTTACAGATTTTATGGCATTAAATTTTTCAGCAAACAAGTTCTTCTCTAGCTCAAGTTTCCCAAATCTTTCTTCATTTTCTTTAGCAGATTTTCTAAGAGAGTCATTCTCACTTTTCAGCTTGTTTAGATCAGATTTAACACATTCAAAATCTTTCAGCAAATCCTTACTCTGAACAGACTTATGACAAGTTAGGCTAAGCTTCTTTTCAAGTTCAGAGATTTCTTTTACATGATCTTGATTTTCAATCTTCAGCAACGAAATTTATTTTTTCAACATTTGAATATCAGACATACAAGCATCATGAACATTTTTCAGTTCAGCACAATTTTTACAATCAGAGTTCAAACTATCTGACCTACTACTCTTCTTCAATTTTTTGTATTGTTTTCTTAACTGTTCATGAGACTCTAATAATTCAGCATATGAATTCTCCCAATCATCTAAAGTATAGTTCTCAAAAGGGTTTACCTCATCATCATCCTCTGCTTCATTTTGGCTGCCACTTTGATTACTTCCATTAGCCATCATGCAGCTTGTTTGATTTCCTTTCTCGGCTCTCTTCATCATCTTCAATATATCCCTTGCAGATCTGCAACCAAGGAAACATGAATGAAGAGCTCGATTAGTCACGGCCTTCATTAACTCCAGTGCTTTCTGATTTTCTGCACACATAGATCGATGCTTGTTAGTCCATTTGGACTGATCTTTTGGTAGTCTATGTGGACCATATGAAATCACTTTCCACAGGTCTGGATCAACAGATTTAACATGAGCACGGAAAGCACTGTGCCACTGGTTGAAATCAGAACCACTAAAGACGGGTGGATGCGCCATTGAAGCAGATCAAAACTAATTCAAAACAGTGGATTCAAACCGATAAACCAAATTTAACAAAAATACACCGAAGACAGCAGGGTCGGATCTGCAGGTCGCTGGACCTACTAAGCAGACACCGCTCTGATACCAATTGATAGGATCGGTGCGATGGATTCAGAGGGGGGGTGAATGAATCCCACCCTTAAAAAACTTTTTGCTCAATAGAAGACTAGAAGAATTTCAAGGCAAAACAAACAATCTAAAGAACAAGTTGAATTCTCTTTTAAACCAATGATCAAATATATATAAGGCACGCCTAAACAATCAACTAACGGAAGCAGCACAGATAGAAATAAGAGTGCTCAAGGCAACCTGTGAAGGAGATAGAAGACAAGGAACAAGCGCACAAACCCAACCACATTGCACAGAAGATTTTTAGGTGGTTCGGTCACCAAGACCTACGTCCACCCCTCACTCCCAACCGGAGTGAGGCCTCCACTAGCAACGCTAGAACAGCAGACTCAGTCTGCAAACACTTGTTGTCAAACAGCTTGATCAGGGGAACAACCTCCCCTCTTCCTCCCAACTGGAGGGAACCACTAGTGACACCCAGTCACTAGCAAACCAGAGACCGAGGTCTCTCTTCTTCTGAAACCCAGAGGGAACACCTGGACTTGCAACCCACAAGACCAGAACCGGAGACGAATCTCCCTTCCTCCAACCCGGAGGGAAACCCACAAGTGACTCCCAGCCACTTGCAACCGGAGACCCAATGTCCCCCTTCTCCTAAGTTCACAGGAGGAACCCGACCTCAGTCCAGAGGATCGGAAGAATGACAAGCCGAGTGAAAGAAAAGAAAATAAGAAACGAAAATAGAGCAAACAGAAAGCTGGAAATGCAATGCACAAAGTGTAGCTCTCGCAGGAGCAAAACTGGCTTGGATTTGATCCAAATGCCAGTGAACAAAACTTCTGATGAATCCTCTTTCTTCTTCTTCATGAACCCTCTCTCTATCTCACTTTCTCTTTTTCTTCTTCTTCACGAGCTCTCAGTCTATCTTCACTCTTCTTCTTCTTCTTCTTCTTCTTCTGTTTTCTGCCTCTCTGCGGATCTTTTCCTCTATTACTCTCTGCTGCTCACTTCTTCTCTGCTGCTCTCACCTTCTTCTATCACAGTCTCTATCTTTTCTCTTTTCTGTCTTGATCTCTCTTGCTCGATCGCTACTATTTATATCAGCAGCAGATGTAGGGCGTGCAGGGCTTGTGCCCTCTCTGTCCAGATAACCTAGGATCACATGCTAGGTGTCAACCTCGGATCACGTGCCCATTCATCAGCATGTACAATGAAAGAATTACTTCAGTCGATCAACAAACAATGTATAGACTTAATGAAATAATGCATGAGCGTGTACAGACTTTAGATGCAGCATATAGGCAAGTATGTACATTGGTGAGAGTGTATAGACTTGAAGCCCTTCAAGCGACCTCAATGTACAGACTTGCGGGGGATGCAAGAACAAGCGATAGCAAATGTATAGACTTTGCTGCATGCTGTGGGACGCAATGTACAGACTTTGCGGCAGGCAGCTGGACGTTGTATAGACATGTTGTGCAGGCTGTGGGACGCAATGTATAGACATTGCAGTGCTGGCTGCCAGCGATGTATAGACATTGCAGTGCTGCCGTGGGACGTTGTATAGACTTACTGTGCAGACTGCCAGATGCAGTGAACAGACTTTGCGTGTGTGTGCTGAGACAATGTGTAGACTTGGTTCGAGCAACACACTAACTGTACAGACTATATGAATGCAGAGCTAGACCCATGTACAGACTTCATACATGCAAGACTGAAGCGTGTACAGACATAATGTGAAGAACAATGCCCAAATGCAGTGTACAGACATGCTGTGAAGAACAATGCCCAAAGCAGTGTATGGACTTAGAATGCACGAGACAGCAGTGTACAGACTTTATGATGCACAAGCATAGCCAATGTATAGACTTTGAAGTAAAGGCTGGAGTTACACAAGCAATGTATAGACTTCAAAGTATGCACAATGCAAAGGCTGTACAGACTTCAGACTCAGCTACGAACTGAGTTAAGGAGTGTATAGACTTGATGAATGCGATGCAGACACACAGAGTGTATAGACTTGATGAACAATGCACAAGGCATATAGGAGTGTGTAGACTTTGTGTGCAAGGTATGCAACAGAATGTATAGACTTTGTTGTGCTGTTCAAACGATGTGCAGACTTGCTATGGGGGGATGTGTAGACTTATGAGACAACCAGAATGTACAGACTTGCGTTGAAGCAACCAAAATGTACAGACTTCGAAATCAAGGGATGCACAGCGATGTATAGACTTTGTGTGATGCCAAGCTAAAGAATGAAGGAAGCCGCTGTACAGACATGAAACAGGGGAGTGTATAGACTTTAGTGAAATGCCTTGGACAGACTCATGATGTACAGACTTTGTAAGACGATGCATGCACAAGATGCTAAGTGAGACAGAACTGGCTGTACAGACTTTGAGAGAGATGATGCATGAGACGATGCACTGTTGGCTAATGTATAGACTTTGGAAAGCTCCAAGGCGATGTACAGACTTGGTGAGCACCAAGCGATGTATAGACTTGGTGAACGCCAAGGCGATGTATAGACTTGGTGAGCGCCAAGCGATGTACAGACTTCAATGACTCATGCAAGCTACAGGACAGTGTGTAGACTTGTGTTCTGAACGTAGGCAAAGGAAAGGAATGTATAGACTTGCTCAGTTCATAACGTAGGTAAAGATGGGAAGGAATGTATAGACTTTAGATGAGTGAAACACACTGACTGTACAGACTTCACCGATGTAAAGACTTGGAAAGTTCAACGGTGGATGTACATACTTCAGCTAAGCAAGCTACAGGGCAATGTATGGACTTGACTTCTTGCAAGCTACAGGACAATGTATAGACTTGCACATATGCATGAACAAGTGGCGATGTACAGACTTGGCCAATGTGTAGACTTGAAGCAAGGAGACGATGTGTAGACTTGGCCAATGTACAGACTTGAATTAGAGGAATGTATAGACTTGCCACTAAGGAATGTCCAGACTTGACAATGCAATGCGATGTATAGACTTGAGTTATGCACCACAGTGTGCTGCTATCAACCAGTGTGCAGACTCTGTATGCAGTGCACTAACTGTATGCTCAATGCAATCGTGCTGACTCTGTTACATGAATGCATCAACCAGATGTCAGACAGATATAATGGAATGTCATTCACAAGCACACATTCACAAAACATGAACACATATGAATGCACTTAAATGAATCAACAAGATCTTTCATGCACACATGCATATGGTGACTTATAGTGTTTGCTATCATCAAAACCACAGGGGCACAACAACATAGTCTCCTATTCTGAGCTCATCCCTGTCAATGAGGTCTTGAGCAATGTCCTTGAAGATATAGCAGTCTACAATGGCGTGACCCAGTATCTGGTGATAGGGACAGAACAGTGGGTCCCCACTTCTTCGGGCATCCTGCGGCCACTTGGACCTCGGGAGGGAGACTTTGCCATAGTGGCAGGCCCAATCAAAGATACCCCGAGTCTTCTCTCTTGGGAAGGAGTAGGGCTTCTGCAGCTTCTCCTGGAGCGTCAGGCCTTGTCTGGCTGGCTGCCCGGTTAAAGGGATCGCTGTCTCTCTTGCTTCCCTCCTCGACCAGACGGAGGCGTCAGGGCTGGTGTCTCGGGGCCGAGACATGTTGCCATCCCACGGGCGGAGAGAGCCCTGGATCAGGTCGGTCACTAGCGAGGTTAACTCAGCCAGCTGTGCCGTTAACATCTCGATCTCCCGTTGCTGCCTATGGTATAAGGTGTACATGACGGGGTCGTATCGAGGAGAATCCGGAGCATGGCCCATACTACCGCTCCTTGCTTCGCCAACAGGCCGGGGTGAGGGCGGCCCGGTGATGTGATCCTTCGAGGTCAATCCCTCGGAAAGGGAGAAAGTCTTTCCCATGTGGCGGAGGCGGAGAGGGTTCCAAAGGAACACTTCTTCGTCCTGTGCCTCCTCAGCCGACGGCGTGGGACATTCATCTTGACGGGCTTCCCGCAAGTTTGCAGCTTCAGCGGGGCCCTGGCCGGACAGGGTTGAAATCGATATAACATCAGTTTCGTAATAATCTTCTAGTAAAAAGCCCAGACCGGGGTGCTTGGTAATTTGCAGCAGCCGCCGATCCAGGTTTGGTGGGTTCCACATCCTTTCAAACATTTCCTTCCGGTTGGAGGGTTGGTAGGGGGGAATCTTTTACTTTCTGACCACTCTGATTGCCCGATCGGTCATGTGAGGAAGTCCCGCGATGGGGACATGCGGGTCATGCAATTCGTCAGGGAATCGGTAATCATCTACTTCCCTGACTGGCTTTTCCCCGGCAACATAAAAGATAGTGGGTGGCCCCCCAGGGTTAGGCACCTCAAAAATTCTCAGTTGCTCGGCTACTTGACAGTTCACTTCTGCTATGGGCTTGATGATCCCCGGCGGGACTCTGATATCCTCCAGCAGGTCTTCGAGGCGAGGTGTCCCCGACGTAGGATAGATGGCAAGAGGAGTTGCCTTGAATATTCCTCCTTCTTGCGCAATGAATGGTACATGTGAGGGAGCCCCATAGCCTGGGGGCGGCGGAGGAAACCAACCACCCGACCCCACTTTCTTCTTTCCCCTGTCTCGGGCGGCCTGGGGAGCTTGCTTCGCCTTTTCTAAGTACATATTTGCATCTGACAAATGACACTCGAACACCTCGAACGGGTGGAGATCAGCGAAGATTCTGACTTCCTTCCCCTCGCAAGGATACTTGATGCATTGGTGCAAGGTGGAAGGCACCACTCTATTCTGGTGTAACCAAGGCCGGCCAATCAGTGCCTTATAGGAGGCGTTGGAGTTGATGACGTGGAACTGGACCCTGGTGGTGAAATCACCAAAGGTCAAGTTGAATTCTGCGATCCCCATGGGCACCTCGCATTTTTGGTTAAAACCAGCAATCTTGGCATTATTGACCTCAACCAGGTGTACGTCAAAGTAGTGCTTTTGGTACACCCGGTAAGGGAGTATATTCACTACTGCCCCTGGGTCAATCAGGACCCTGTTGATAGGTTGGCCATTCAGCTGCCCTTTCATGTACAGGGGTCTGTTATGACTGCAGGTGGGCAAGAGCATGTCATCTTCTGTGAAAGTCATAGCCACTTCAGGTGATATTTCTGCCAGACAGGCTTCAAGGTGTGCTGGCGTCTGGAGTGCGGCGATGATGGCTTGCCGCATTTCTTCATCCAAGGACAGCATCTCCCATACGGTAAATCGGGCCGGGATCTTCGTGAGATGCCTGACTATTCGGTCAGCGGCCCGCACCTTGAGTAGCTTCATCTCTTCAGCCTTGCTACGCCTGCTCCCACCTTGGAACTGGGGTGCTGGGTCACAGGACGCCTCCTTTGCCGGTTCTGTCGCCGCCTGTTGAGCCTGCGAGGCCTGCTGGGCCTCCTTCTTTTCTTGCATAAATTCGGCGAGGTTCGGGATGCCGTCAAATTCCCCCCCTGACTGAGGAGGGGTCACCGCTGGTGGAGCTTGGGGACTACTTGCTTCTTTGGTCGAAGGAGACCCTTGGGAGCGCGCATGTCTCCCTGCTCGGGCCAACAGGAATTCAGCGAATGAAGGGGTGCCTCGGCTCCCGGCTCCTTCGGAATAGAGACCCGACGGGGGAGGGACCTTGGTGCCTCGAACCCTGGGCTCGGGGACCTGTTATGGCTGCTCTCCCCTGAGCATGATGTTGAGATTATCCTAAGGAGGGCGCCCCGAGTTCCTTCCCGACCTAGTGGCGTGTTGGGAAGCGGATGCTTCAGCCTAGTTTACCTCTGTCGGCTCAGGGGGTGGCTCTTCTTCTTTTTCTTCCAGGGAGAGGGCAGTGTCAAACAACGCCGAGAGGGTGTTGCAGGTGACAACAACCTCTTTTTTCTTCTTGTTCCTGGGTCTTCTCTTCTTCTTCTTCCTTCCTGCTGTAGCCAGTGGCTGCTCTTGGAGAGGTTCACCCCACAGGGGAGGTCCTTCCTCTGCTTCGGCTTCTATTCCTGGAGCCAGATCGAGTGATTCGTGTTGGGTTCAGTGCTAGTATTCAGAGGGGGGGTGAATGAATATGGCTTATAAAAACTTTCACCCAATATAAAATTTCACTCAAAAAGGAACTATGATGCTAACTAGATATATTTACCAAATCTGAAAGCTAATCAACTATTCTGTTCTACCAGTTAGCAGACACATGGAGCGCCCCTATGCATTCATCTAGCGGAAGCACAAATGAACAAATCAAACTACAATGCACAAGGGTTTTTAGGTGGTTCGGTCCAGCAGACCTACATCCACCCCACACTCAACCCGAGTGTGGCTTCCTGCTGACTCACAGCTTGAAACCGCTGGGCCTCACAGCTTGCCTACAACCGCTGGGCCTCACAGCTTGCCAACCGCTGAGCATCACAGCTTGCTTCCGCTGGGCAATACAGCTTAGCCATCGCTGACTCACAGCTTGAACCCGCTGGGGAATACAGCTTAACCCGTCCGAGACCAAGTCTCGCCAGCTGAGGATTACAGCTTTACCTGTCCAGTGGAAACCTCCACTGCCCGCTGAGCTACACAGCTTGCTGTCCAGAGGCAGCACCTCTGCAAACCGCTGACAAACAGCTTGAAGAAATGTATAAAGGAAAATGAAAATAGAACAAGACAGCAACGAAAAGCTGAAGCAATAAAGCACAAAATATAGCTCAACAATGAGCAACTTCAGATCTGGTTTTGAACCAAAGATCTGAGGAACGAACTCCTTCTCTCTCTCTCTTCTTCTTCTTCTCTTCACACTCTTCTCGAGCTCTCTGCCTCTCTCTTTTTCTCTTCTGCTTCTTCCCTCTTTCTTTTCTTCTTCTTCTCTTTTCTCTGGATCGAACAGCTCTCTATTCTTTCTCTCCGCTTCTGCTCTTCTGCTTTGATCTGGATCGTGGCTCTCTGTTCTTTTCCTCTCGCCAACTTGATCTGCCTTCTTCTGTGGAAGGAGACCTCCTTTTATAACAGCAGCTAGTAGGAGGGCAGCACTGGGCGCGTGTGGCTTCCACATTTCCCGCCCAGAACTTTTGGCCACGTGTCAGCTTTCTGTCAGTCCTTCAACCTCGGATCACGTGCCCTTCTTAAGCTTCACGATCAAAGCACCTGTTAAACAGAGTATCGGATAAGTCATCAGTTTAAAGAACAACTCTGTATAGACTTATCAGAAGAACAGCATTTTAGAAGAAACCTGGACGAGGTTAGAACGAAACAACACGAAGACAGAAATAACAAAGAAGACTCAGATGCAGAGACAGCATGAAGTGAAACGAGAACGACACGAGGTGCAGAGGTGACAGAAACACACACTACACAGAGAACAACACAAAGACAAAACAGAAACCAACATGAAGTGTGGTTTCAACATACGAAAGACACGAGGTCTAGGAAGAACAACACGAAGACATAATACGGAAACGACACGAAGTGAAATAACAGAAACCGTCACGAGTTGAAAACAACACGAAGACGAAAACAGAAGTTGACACGGGTTGAAAACAACACGAAAATGAAAACAGAAGTTGACACGGGTTGAAAACAACACGAAGATGAAAGACAAGGAAAATGACACGAAGTCAAAGAAACAACAGTAACCGACACGAAGTGTGGTTACAAAACAAGAACGACACGAGGTCTAGGAAACACGACACGAAGACACAAAAATAACAGTAACCGACACGAAGTGTGGTTACAAAACAAGAACGACACGAGGTCTAGGAAACACGACACGAAGTCATGAAACAACACGGAGACGAAACAGTAACCGACACGAGTTGAAAACAACACGAAGACGAAAACTGAAATCGACACGGAGTGTGGTCAAAGCGAGAAAGACACGAAGTCTAAAGTGAAAAACCAACACGAAGACAGAATACAAAGAAACGACTCGAAGTTAGGACAACACTAGGAGAAGACTGCACGAAGTGAAAACAACACGAAGACAGAAGATGACACGGATAGAACAACACGAAGTATACCTCATACAAGTTTTCCTGTCAAGCATGGAAATCAACACGAAGTGTTGTGAACATGAACAGCACGAAGATGAAAGGAACAGTGCAATGTATAGACTTTAAGTCCAATGCAAAAGGCTGTACAAACTTCATGAACAGTGCATGATTGTACTGGACGATGTATACACTTAGCCTATGCAGACCAATGTACAGACTTTGGCGAAGCAAAAGGCTGTATAGACTTGGAGACCCAAAGCCATTGTATAGACTTTGCCTAAGACAATGCATGAACTGACGTTGTATATACTTAGCCAATGTAGACCAGTCCGATGTATAGACTTTAAAGAAATACATGCTACAGTGCAATGTCTAGACTTGCTATATGCACAAGACGCTGTCCACTGTCTAGACTTGCGATGCCTTCGCCAAATGCATACTACAGTCCAATGTATGGACTTAGACGAATGATGCATGAGACGCTTAATGTATCGACTTTGGGCTTGCTATGCAGTGTATAGACTTAGAGCATAAACCCCACGATGCAATGTATAGACTATGCACATACCAGAAGTCTAACACAAACAATATATCAGACATTCACATGCATTCTCCATCTGATATACCAATCACAATCATGAAGCTATCATCAAAACACAATGTCATCAAAACACTCATGGTGTTGCTATCATCAAAACACAATAACATTGCTATCATCAAAATACAATATCAAATGCACTCAAATGCACTCACTATCTTGCTATCATCAAAACCAATAGCATTGCTATCATCAAGGCAACATAGCACATGCTTGTGCCTAAGAGACACAACATTCTCCCCCTTTTTGATGATGGCAACACAATGTGACAGTGAGTCACACACAAGATTTTCTCCCCCTTTGACATGATCAAAAAGAGAAAAACAGTAAAAACAAGAGTGCAAAGTGCATTATGCATGCAAATTTCTCTAGAACATTCTCCCCCTGAATGTAAGACTCCCCTGAATTATTTCTCCCCTAAATGAATGCTCCCCCTTTGAGAAGGGATATGAACAGATAAACAAGGTAGAGAAGGTAGGAGGATCACTTGATAACAGCTGAATCATAGGTTCAGAAAGGAAGCATGATTATAAACAACTGTTAAAGTATAAGAATCAGCAACATACAATTTTGATAAAAATTCAGGTTTAGCAGTGATAAACCTAGAGTAAAAGAACCTGACCCCTGAAAAAGAGTTTATTTATTCCATTTATAGCAATGAATCTAGGGCACATGGTATTAATAGATAAGTCTGAAATAATACCCTTTTGTGTCTAAACAAGGAAATTCAAGAGAGGCAACTTGAACATGTATTGAGAAAAATAATTTTCACTCAATGACTTTTGATTTTTCGAAGGGTTACAGCAGTTTGATTTCACTTCTTAATTTTCAGAACCTGAACTAAGTGAATAGACCTGTGGCATTTATGCTGTTGACATTAGGTGTACACCTTGATCAGAGGCAGGTACCCCCAGTTACTAGGCATAAACTACTGGATCTATTTCAGATCAAGACCTACAAGGAATAGTCTTCACTTTTGACATTAAGGGTACACCTTGATCAGAGGCCAGTACCCTCAGTTACTTGGTGAGGACTCCCCCTATGGATTTGACCCTATGAACAGAGATATTCTGAATCGCCTCATGACATGTGAAGTTTTCTACTTCTTTGGAGGAGTTCACAGTTTCTCAGTGCAATCAGCCATTGCTCTGTCACTATGTTCAGTTCTTAACATTAATGAACTTATTTACTGCTGCCCTTAATTCTTTTAGAGTGATTGTTTGAAAAACAGTACACACTCTTATTCACCTTTTCTAGAAATTTTCAGATCAACACATTAGGCATTACAAAAACTTTTTCTAATCTTACCATGAGACAAAGATTAAGAGCTATAAAAGTTTTCTTTTATCTCAAATTCTGAAGTGCAGACACTTAACTCTCCAATTTATAAAGGTTAAACCTTTAGTTCTTTTCAATTTGTAGATGTGATTCTTATAAGTGAACAATTGCAATAATTACCACTCAATGTACTAAACCAGATACAGAGCTGTTGTTCAGTGAAAAAGTGGGGAAAGGATAGCAATAAGCATTATGATCCATAGCATCTGATGACAGTGAATATGAATGAGTTGAAAGGGGACAATGAGAAGTACCAAGGATTCAATGAATTGAATAGAACTCTCAGCTCCCCCTGACACCATGATGCAAAAATATGCTATGCATTAGACTGTTCTACATGCAGACTATGCAACATTAGTCAAACTCCCCCTGACAAAGTGCATGAAATAGAATTAATGAACTGCTCATAATTTTAGAATATGCTCAAGAAGAATTCATGCTTTGTTCAATCAGAGAGAGAATTTATCAAATGCATCATCTTCATTTTAAATTTTCAGATTTTTTTTTTCAACATATGATGCAGTACACTGTTCTACATGAAAACTAGACCCATGGTACTAGGCGGAGGACCTGGTCTCAAAGACCATCTCACACATGGTAGGAACCTCCGGGCAGATTTCCCTGCCTTTTAGTAACATACCATTTGATATACCAGGGTTAACAAGGACAATGCAACATAAAGCAGTCCTTCATGCATTGAACAGCATCATTGACACATGCAATGACAATCAGTCTATACACAATTAGTCCAAGTATGCATTCAATAACAAGCATGCAATGCATTAACACAAAACACATGCATGGACACAGAGTCTATATAGTGCATCAACTGTATACACTAAAGAAGCATTCAAATTCAGTTCAACATATAGCAAGAGAAGAGCATCAGATATGCAGAATTGAATTCAATAGCTGAGTCTGGAATGCAGACTGATCAGCTAGACATGAAGTGTTCAAAAAAAAAAATCAACCAAGCAAATCAACATGAAACTCACAATTTTCATGCTCACAATTTCAGATAATGGAATTTAAAACAGATTTCAGAACTGACCTGAATTGAATCATGGGGTTTTCTTTTTGAGTGCCTTGGTTGACCCCTTTTATTTCTCCTTCCAAGGCACACCTGCAGCAAGTCAATCAAGTTGATCCTGCAGAGACCCAACCAGTCTTGGGTCCTGCACTACCCCTATCAGGTGTTCTAAACAGTTTCTTAGCAACATGGTCATCAAATTTCATCAGAAAATAATTGTCCATAGAGTGACCAAGTTTACCACAATATCTACATGAAACAGCAGATTTTCTGGTCCTATGATGCATATCAACAGCAGCATGAGACCTATGATAATGAGCATGAATTGTTCTGTTATAAGCATGAATTTTTGATTTACCATTACCTGCCCACCAGCATTCAGAAGCTCGGTGGCCAGGTTTTCCACATTCATAACAGACAAGAGTCTTTTCTTTAAGACCAGCTTTATTTCTGCCCAAGAAATTTTTGTTTGGAGGGAATCTTACAAATTTGGAATTAAAATGATTTCCCTGAACAAACCAGCAGTCCTTGACTGCATGCCCATACTTACCACATTCAATGCACCTAGGGTGCTTACCTCTTGAGCCAGTAAATCCCCATGAAGGCCTAAACCAACACTCAACAGCTTTATGACCACGTCTGTTACAATTGTAACAAATGATATGTTGGTTTGAGGAAGACATGTTTCTTTTGGGGTGG
Organism: Amorphophallus konjac; assembly: GCA_022559845.1. Lineage (NCBI taxonomy): Eukaryota > Viridiplantae > Streptophyta > Magnoliopsida > Alismatales > Araceae > Amorphophallus > Amorphophallus konjac. The sequence goes on from CM040124.1 coordinate 120,147,653, forward strand.
TGATGGTTATTTGGAAATGTTTTATCATGCATCATATCATCACTTATCATCACTCTGCAGTCATCCATATAATGACCATGCCTACCATAGTAGTAACAAGAGGCATCAGATTTCCTAGGAACATGGTTTCTATCATATGAGTTCCTAGATGTATGCGAATGAGTACAAGAAGCATCAGATTCAACAGAGCTAACAAATTTCAGAGTATAACCAGAATTATTTTTTGCCCTTTTTGTTTGACTCTTCCTTGTCAATTTCTGATTATCCTCAACAGGCTTTGTTTGTTTTTCAATTTTCTTAGCTTTAAACTGAAAGACAGTTTTTGAAGGTGACTTCTGATTTTCACTTTGTTTTGGGGATTGCCTTGAAGTACCAGCTATATCAGAACAGCAGTTTGTTCCCCTTTCAGAGTTATCATCCTTCCTCTTCCCAACAGTTTTTATTTTTCCTTTAATCTTGGCAGACTCAATAGCTGAATTTTCCAGATTGTGAATTTTATCTTCCAAGCTAGCAATGTGAAGTTCATAACTAGCTATTTCCTGTTCACTGTAGTTAACACATTCGCTTAGAACTTGATTTGTAGTTTTATACTTCTCAATTTCTTGTTTTAGGCTGTTCAAAATTTTTGAATTTTCATCATAGACAGCCTTTCCTTTTTCTGTAGTGAGAAGTCTTTCAGACAAGCCAGTATTCAACAACTTCAGTTTTTCAACTTCAGCTTTTAATTCAGTGTTTTCTTCCTCAAGATTTTTATCCTGAATTTCATTGTTAGCACATCTCTCTCTTCCAGACATGTGCTTCAATTTTTTAATCAGTTCATCTTCTCTTTCTTCTGCTTTAATTTTCTCAGCGAGCAGATTTTTGTGATCATCTTTAAGTGAGGCAATTTGTTTATTTAGCCGTTCATTCTCACTAAAGAGATCTTCATTTCGTTCTCTTAAAGCAGAGCATATTTTACAATCTGATTTAGCAGAAGAGGACTGTGAAACCTCATTGATTTCATTCATTCTGATAATAAGAGTTTTATTCTTCTTTTGAAGATCCTCATTCTCCAATTTCATTTTGTCCAATTCAGAATTAACTTCAGTTAGTTCTTGCATGCCTTTTAGATGCTCATTTTTCTTATCATTCAGTTTATTCTCAAGTTCAGACATTTTATCTAAGCATGTTTGTTTTTCAATTTTTAGAGAATCATTTTGTTTCTTAAGATTCTGAACATCTAGCATGCATGCATCATAAGACTTTTTCATATTTGGACAGTTTTCACAGGAATCTTTCAGATTTATTCTATCACATTTCTTTTTCAACTTTTTGTTCTCAGATTTCAATTTCTTGGATACTTCTAACAAATTTTCATACATCTCTATTAATTCATCGAAAGAGTATCCTTCTGATTCAGAACTTACCTGAGATGAGATCTCATCTTCATCATCCCGGTTGGCCATCAAGCAGCTATCACCTTGCTGATTATGCGCAGAGACGACTCTGTCATATATCTCCTTTCCAGATGTGCACCTGAGAGCAAAAGAATACACATCAGTATTAACAGCAGCTCTCAAGATATTAAGAATTATGACATTATCACGGTTCTTAAACGTGTCCTCACTAGACCACTTGGTCTGGTCTTTGGGTAGTCGATGTGGGCCTTTGGATAGTAAACTCCATAGTTTGGGATCAATGGAATCTACATACACAACTAGGCCTCCTAGCCAATTTTCAAAGTTAGAACCATCATAAATTGGAGGACGATCTATTTGGACAGATGGCAAACAGAATCAACTTATTAAAACAACCGACAGGAAATGCAGCAAAACCAAATGGGTAAGGTAAAGCACTAAACTGGTGAAACAAGACAACGAGCACAATGCATCCACTCTGAAAACGCACTAAACAGTTAGCAGGATCCTCTGCAGATTGTTAGATCTGTTAGATCAGAGACCCGCTCTGATACCAATTGTTGGGTTCGGTGCTAGTATTCAGAGGGGAGGTGAATGATGATGGCTTATAAAAACTTTCACCCAATATAAAATTTCGCTCAAAAAGGAACTATGATGCTAACTAGACAGATTTACCAAATCTGAAAGCTAATCAACTATTCTGTTCTACCAGTTAGCAGACACATGGAGCGCCCCTATGCATTCATCTAGCGGAAGCACAAATGAACAAATCAAACCACAATGCACAAGGGTTTTTAGGTGGTTCGGTCCAGCAGACCTACATCCACCCCACACTCAACCCTAGTGTGGCTTCCTGCTGACTCACAGCTTGAAACCGCTGGGCCTCACAGCTTGCCTACAACCGCTGGGCCTCACATCTTGCCAACCGCTGAGCATCACAGCTTGCTTCCGCTGGGCAATACAGCTTAGCCATCGCTGACTCACAGCTTGAACCCGCTGGGGAATACAGCTTAACCCGTCCGAGACCAAGTCTCGCCAGCTGAGGATTACAGCTTTACCTATCCAGTGGAAACCTCCACTGCCCGCTGAGCTACACAGCTTGCTGTCCACAGGCAGAACCTCTGCAAACCGCTGACAAACAGCTTGAAGAAATGTATAATGGAAAATGAAAATAGAACAAGACAGCAACGGAAATCTGAAGCAATAAAGCACAAAATATAGCTCAACAATGAGCAACTTCAGATCTGGTTTTGAACCAAAGATCTGAGGAACGAACTCCTTCTCTCTCTCTCTTCTTCTTCTTCTCTTCACACTCTTCTCGAGCTCTCTGCCTCTCTCTTTTTCTCTTCTGCTTCTTCCCTCTTTCTTTTCTTCTTCTTCTCTTTTCTCTGGATCGAACAGCTCTCTATTCTTTCTCTCCGCTTCTGCTCTTTTGCTTCGATCTGGATTGTGGCTCTCTGTTCTTTTCCTCTCGCCAACTCGATCTGCCTTCTTCTGTGGAAGGAGACCTCCTTTTATAACAGCAGCTAGTAGGAGGGCAGCACTGGGCGCGTGTGGCTTCCACATTTCCCGCCCAGAACTTTTGGCCACGTGTCAGCTTTCTGTCAGTCCTTCAACCTCGGATCACGTGCCCTCCTTAAGCTTCACGATCAAAGCACCTGTTAAACAGAGTATCGGATAAGTCATCAATTTAAAGAACAACTCTGTATAGACTTATCAGAAGAATAGCGTTTTAGAAGAAACCTGGACGAGGTTAGAACGAAACAACACGAAGACAGAAATAACAAAGAAGACTCAGACGCAGAGACAGCACGAAGTGAAACGAGAACGACACGAGGTGCAGAGGTGACAGAAACACACACTACACAGAGAACAACACGAAGACAAAACAGAAACCAACACGAAGTGTGGTTTCAACATACGAAAGAGAGGAGGTCTAGGAAGAACAACACGAAGACATAATACGAAAACGACACGAAGTGAAATAACAGAAACCGTCACGAGTTAAAAACAACACGAAGACGAAAACAGAAGTTGACACGGGTTGAAAACAACACGAAGACGAAAACAGAAGTTGACACGTGTTGAAAACAACACGAAGATGAAAGACAAGGAAAACGACACGAAGTCAAAGAAACAACAGTAACCGACACGAAGTGTGGTTACAAAACAAGAACGACATGAGGTCTAGGAAACACGACACGAAGACACAAAAATAACAGTAACCGACACGAAGTGTGGTTACAAAACAAGAATGACACGAGGTCTAGGAAACACGACACGAAGTCATGAAACAACACGGAGACGAAACAGTAACCGACACGAGTTGAAAACAACACGAAGATGAAAATTGAAATCGACACGGAGTGTGGTCAAAGCGAGAAAGACACGAAGTCTAAAGCGAAAAACCAACACGAAGACATAATACAAAGAAACGACTCGAAGTTAGGACAACACTAGGAGAAGACTGCACGAAGTGAAAACAACACGAAGACAGAAGATGACACGGATAGAACAACACGAAGTATACCTCATACAAGTTTTCCTGTCAAGCATGGAAATCAACACGAAGTGTTGTGAACATGAACAGCACGAAGATGAAAGGAACAGTGCAATGTATAGACTTTAAGTCCAATGCAAAAGGCTGTACAAACTTCATGAACAGTGCATGATTGTACTGGACGATGTATACACTTAGCCTATGCAGACCAATGTACAGACTTTGGCGAAGCAAAAGGCTGTATAGACTTGGAGACCCAAAGCCATTGTATAGACTTTGCCTAAGACAATGCATGAACTGACGTTGTATATACTTAGCCAATGCAGACCAGTCCGATGTATAGACTTTAAAGAAATGCATGCTACAGTGCAATGTCTAGACTTGCTATATGCACGAGACGCTGTCCACTGTCTAGACTTGCGATGCCTTCGTCAAATGCATACTACAGTCCAATGTATGGACTTAGACGAATGATGCATGAGACGCTCAATGTATCGACTTTGAGCTTGCTATGCAGTGTATAGACTTAGAGCATAAACCCCACGATGCAATGTATAGACTATGCACATACCAGAAGTCTAACACAAACAATATATCAGACATTCACATGCATTCTCCATCTGATATACCAATCACAATCATGAAGCTATCATCAAAACACAATGTCATCAAAACACTCATGGTGTTGCTATCATCAAAACACAATAACATTGCTATCATCAAAATACAATATCAAATGCACTCAAATGCACTCACTGTCTTGCTATCATCAAAACCAATAGCATTGCTATCATCAAGGCAACATAGCACATGCTTGTGCCTAAGAGACACAACAATTTGAACTCCTCCCAGGGGACATATTCTTTTAGCTCCACGGGCTGGATTTCGGGCTGTTCATAGTCTTCAAGCCCATCAATGATAGCCTGGAGTCTTTCAACTACCGGGTTGGTCTCCTTGTGCACCCGCATTGAGATGTGCCTCTTTTTGTTGTGAGTCGGCCGCCTCATGACTAGTCGAGGGACCGTGTCCTGCCAGACTGGGTTCACCGGGGGCGGTGCTGGATGGGGTGTCGCACCCCTCACATGAACTTCTTGGGTGGGCCGAGGGGTCCGTCTTCTTCTATTCTTCTTAGGTACAGTCTGCCAGCCCTGTCACGCCCCGTACTCTATACCGTCGAGGTATTGTCCGCTTTGGCCTAGCGGCCTCACGGTTTTATCACGCCCTGTACTCTATACCGTCGAGGTATTGTCCGCTTTGGCCTACTGGCCTCACGGTTTTATCCTTTTCTAACAGTGATCGGCTCCAGAATGGGGGACTTCCCGGGCAGGTCACCCATCCCAATACTACTCCCCATTAAGCACGCTTAACTTCGGAGTTCTTTACAAGAACTGAGCCGATACTTCAAAAGGCGCCTCGGTGATATAGAGTACAACTTAACTATATTTGAGGGTGTTACAATCTACCCCTCTTATATAGGCGACGTCCTCGTCGCTGGGCACATATAGCACGCAATCACGCAATCAAGCCCCCAGGCAGGTAGGACTCTAGAGGTGGCCCCTACAGGCTCAAGAGGTGGCTCCCACTATGTAGCACTTTGCTCCATTACGACTCAAGAGGTGGCTCCCATAGCGTAGCACTTTGCCCTGCATGGCACTTAGTTCCCACACTTCCGGCTGGGGTATAGCTCTGATACCATTCTATCACGCCCCGTACTCTATACCGTCGAGGTATTGTCCGCTTTGGCCTACTGGCCTCACGGTTTTATCCTTTTCTAACAGTGATCGGCTCCAGAATGGGGGACTTCCCGGGCAGGTCACCCATCCCAATACTACTCCCCATTAAGCACGCTTAACTTCGGAGTTCTTTACAAGAACTGAGCCGATACTTCAAAAGGCGCCTCGGTGATATAGAGTACAACTTAACTATATTTGAGGGTGTTACATGAACAGGAGCCGGGACTTATCTCGGGAGAAGGAATATAGCTTGTTTCTCATCTTCTCCCTGAGCGAGGGGCCCTCCCGCCGTTCTGTAGGTCTGGGCGGGGGAGAGTTGGCGGTCCCTTTGGCTCTTTCCTTCTGCTTTTCGAAGGTCTGGAAGTCTAGTATATGCACTTCTTCTCGGCCTACCTGCCTCTCTGAATTGATGCAGCCGAGGCGGAAGAATATCGGGCAAGGAATGCCTCGATCTCGGCCACTATATTATTTAGGCGGTCGAACATCTTGACCTCAGTGCCGATCATCCTTTCCAGGATTTCTTTCTTCAGATTTTGTTTACAGATCTGCACTGCATCCTCCTGATGCGGGGGGCGCCTGCACCTCATACTGAGGTTCCTCCATCTTTTGATGTAGTCGAGAGCCGACTCATCATTCTTCTACCTTATGGCATAGAGCTCTGCCACAGTGAACTCCCGTTCAGCAACGTAGAATCTCTCTTTGAACTTTTTCTGCATGTCAGGCCAATCGGCAACAGACCCAGGCGGCAGACTGGAGTACCACTCGAAGGCGAGCCCAGTGAGTGTCGAGCCGAAAAACTTCAGGAGGTAGGCCTCATCAGCGGCCAGGTCTCCCATGACATTCACATAATAGGCAATGTGCTCCCTGGGAGACCCTTGCCCATTAAACTTTTTGAACTTCGGCGGCTTGGTGACGCCAACCGGTAGCTTCTTCGCAGCATAATGAGCCGGGTAGGGCACACGGTAGACGTCAAATGGCATCTGATCCCCGTCACCTCTCTCTGCCAATTTCATGTCTATCATTTGTTCAAGCATCAAACGCTGACTATTGCTGGGTCGACCGGGCTCGGATAGAAATGGGCGGGCTGAGCATTCGGAGTGGTCAGCACAGTCGCCTGGGGGGCCATAGGGGACCCTTGGAAAGGCGGGATCTACGGCAGGACCGACGCCGTGTACTGTGTTTGCTGCGGGGCCATGCCCCGAGGGGAGCTAAGAGTTGTTGGGAATGTTACAGGCTACGAAATTACTTCTGAAGACTGCACGTTGCCCCCGGGCGCTCCGAGCAGAACCTCGACCTATCCGGACGTCGAGGGTTGTGCGTTCCGCTCATTCAGTTGCTTCTTCAGCGACTCAATTTCTTGTTGGAATCGGTGTATCATGAGCAGCATTGCCGGGTCTGTTGTGGGGAGATTGGGCATGCCCCCTGTCTCTTCGGCCGGGGCGTCCTCGAATGAGGTAGAGGGTCCGCCGCTCGTGTCGCCGGTGGTGACTACATTGGCCGTGAGAGCCGCGGGAGGTTCCTCGTGAAAGGTTTCTTCAGCGCCTGCCTGTGCCGCTTCGCCTGCCGCTCTTCCCCTTCTAGTGAGAGGCCCCAGCCTGGCGACGAGTCTGGCCATCTCCTCAGGGTCGGTAGGTAAGGCCCCATACCGACCGAGAACTCTTGCCATATTGCTGGTGAAGATTCTCCAGCTTCTATTTCTCTTCGTCATCCTCCTGGATGACCTCCCTGGGAACACCAACCTGTCGAAGACCGATCATCGGGGCGGCGCTTCCTCCCGAAAAGGGGACTGGCGCGGCTCCTCCGACCGATTTCTCGACTCTACACTGGGTGCGGGTCGGGCTTCTTCTTCCTGGAAAGTGGAGGCCACTGCCCCTAACTGTCTCTGGCGACCCAAGGGAGTGCTACCCGGGCCCCGGAGGTAGTTTCTCATGGCCTGCTCGATCCCTTCCCACTCCTGCTCGGGGAGAGCAACCGGTACTTGTATGTCGATAATAGTGACAGGAGGGGAGTAGACCCTGGGTGTCGGGCGGGCAGCATTATGTCGGCGCCCCCGGCGATGGCAGCGGGCATTCTCGGGCGGCACTGACATGACAGGTGCTGGTTGGCAGGCTGGGGTCGGTGCCTCGGCCCTTTCATCTCTTCAGGCCCTCCTCGGGCGGGAAATGTTGGGTCCCGCCTAGACGGGTGCAGTGGGTTGGGCCTCCTTGGGAATCCAGATTTGCCTCCGTTTGGTCGGCCTGTGAGCCGGTGCAGTCTTCGGTGCCGCGGCCGGAACAGCGGGCGTCACCTTCTCTTTTAGCCTCCCTAGCCCTTGGAAGGAGTTACGGACTGAGATGGTCAGGATGATACGGTCCGGTATCACCTGGGACCTCTGTCCATCAAGGTGGACCCCGGATTGTCCCGACAGCCATGGATTTTTCGGAGCTGGATATGCGGCGCCCCGAGACGGCGCCGGTGTTGTTCCTCCGGAGCCTTCTCCGGTGAGATGCCGATCCTTGCTGGGACGGACCAGCGGTTTGGTGCAGATGGTGCACATTGCAGCTCAGCGTCGTTGCTGGGACGCCGTCATCACTGTCGGCCACAGCTCGGCCGATAACAGCCTCAGTGGCCCCCGGAGTGGGAGCGTTGGTCTAGGGCTCGCCGGGTGCTTTCACGTCCAGTATGTTGACAAAAGCCACCCCCAAGAAGTTGGGGAAGCCCACCGTGGGAGGGAAGCTCCCAAAGTTGAGGGGGACTGCGAGGTAGCCACCTCGAACATGGTTGTCGACGACCTGAGGGCCGCAGGTAACCGCCATTGTTGGCACCATAATGTGATTTTCCTGCATTCGCAAAAGTAGCGCAATTAGTTTTACAAGAAGGGGGCCGCAGGGCCCCTAATTCCGGCAAAGAGATGAAGGGTGGATTGGTCCCACCGGGCGTGCCAGACTTGTGGACGCACCTCTCGATCTAAATGGCGATTTGGTCGTCTATTGGCATTTTATTAAGTGCATGGGCGTGCCAGTCACCGGAGTGACAACTTATTCGGGCTCCGAAGAGCCCATGGTGCGCTCGACCTGACTTCGTCAGACGATTGTGTGGTTCGTGTCTGGACCAGATCCCATCCTGCCATAAAGGCCACGACGTCATTTACATCCCCCATACGAGGGAACACCCTTGATTAATTGCTGAAATTAGGGACGCAGACCTGCGGCCGAAAGGACTAATACTAACTTCGCGAGAAAGAAGCAGAAATAAATCACATTGAGATCCACATCGGGACACGGGCCACGGGCTGTATTGGTCACTCGTGGACCTTTTTCATGTTCGGACAAAGGTTCGTAATAGAAACGCGGTGGAACCCGGGATGAATCCGTTCGAATGTCTGCCGAACGTGCGGCAATTTTAATAGTGGCCCGAAAGGGGTCCGGTCCAAAGAAACGGGTCTGGTCTGATCAGAATGTCGGCCCGAGGCGAGGTCGGGTCATGGCCGTATGGAGGTAGTCCCCGCGACTCAGGCCCGGCCTATAAGGGCGACCTTGTTGTTCCTTCCGCACCAGGTCACGGGGGAGACGGGGCTGCAATGTGGATTATTGCTACGTTGTATTCATTATTACTGTTATTCTCATGATTTCGTTATTTATTTTCCTTTTATGCATCTCTTTGGGATGGGTTTATTACTTCCTTTCTATTTACTGCCCGCGTTTTTTTTTGTTTATTCATTTATCATAGCCTTCGCTATCATTATCACCGTTGCCCTTGCTATTGCAAATTTTTTTATCATTATTTCTTCCATTCTGATCGTCGATGCTACTGCATTTTTGTTTACACGCTTTACACTTGGAGGAGTGAGCCGTTGGAGGGCTAAAGGGGTGTACCGCTGAAGGGGGTAGTGTGCCGGCGAAGGCAAAAGGGGAGCGCGCCGCTGAAGAAGGGTGGGTGAAGGAGTGTTGGTGCGGACACCCGAGCAGTTGAGCGGCGCGATACGCCGAGCCACCGGTACCGCACACGGAGCGCGACTCGAGCCACCTCAGCATCCATCTGGCTCGGAGACAGCCTGGAGACTCCGCCTTGGGCCTCCCCATTTATCATATTTAGTTAAACTTTATTTGTGTGTAATTTGTGTTTATTTCATTGTATTCGGTTTGCTATTTTGATTGTAAGAGGGGCTTATGTGCAATTTGGGCCCCGTGGGCCCCACGGGCCCCCCAGGCCCCATCCCATTGAGCCACCTCAGCCTAGGGTCCCATGTGGGGTCAGTCAACCCTCCACATGGAGGCTTCTAGAAGGGTGGGCCAAGTGGGGGACAAGTGGCTTGGAAAGTCCACATTTTGGCCACCCACCCCACCTACCAAGTCAAGCCCACTCCCCTTGGTCCAAGGGCCACCCCCCCCTTAATTATTTATTGTATTTTGTGTGTGTGTGTCACACTCAATCCAGGCCACCCATTCCCATCCCCTAGATCCAACGGTGGACAATGGATGTGAGATGTAACACATAAATACTTGTAATTTCCCATTTTGATAAATTAATGCCATTTGAATCAAACTAATTCCAAGAGCAAGGGCTGGTGCGACCCCCTCCTCTCTCCTCCCTCTCCCCCTTGAAGCTGTGAAGGCTTCCCTCTGGAGGTGTGACTCCTCCCCTTATCATTCCGGTCGCCGCCGCCGCCGCCACCAGCCGCCATCGCATCATCGCCGAGATCGCCGGAGTTCTGACTTCATCCGACCACAGCAGCTTCCGCGAATTCTCTATGTCATCCACGAGCTCAGATCGACCTGAGGATTTTAGGGAATGCTCCAGAGGTGTCAAGCACGTCCCAAAATTTTTGGTTGGTCATAAAAATCTCATTAGATATTTTTTATTTTCGTCCAACCATAATTTCTACATCTGTCTGCTTGCTGTTTCAACTTTCACCCGCCCTGTGTTTCAAGTGTTCGGACCTATTTATGATTTTTTTTAGATCTCCCAATTTTACTGGGAGTTCTGTCCATCAACCCCACCGTCCCCCAATTTTCTTGAATTTTTGTGAGGCCCTCCCATATTTTTCAAAAATCGATCTTAGAGATAGCTATAGTGTTGTCCACCTGTTCCCAGATCCAACCACCCTCCAGTAAACAAATCATAACAAATCACAGCCACCTCCAATCAGACCACAAAAAATACCCCCGTCTTCCTTGTCCAAAATCCCATAACTTTGATGAAGCGATCAAGAGCTGAATCGGAGTTTTACTAGGCCGTCAATGGTGGTTCTCAGACAAGTGCCCTGTAGATCTGAGATTTCGGTTACTGTACAACAGGGACTTGTAAATTCAATAAAGTTCTGATACGACCGGATCCAGTAGATCTCTCTAGGTTTAGATTGAAGCACTTGAAGAGAGCTTTCCAACGATAGCTCATGCATCCCGATCCGATGTCGGGATTGATCGCAGCGGCCGTTTTCGCCGGAGCGCGCGCCGGAAGACAGCAACCAAAATCCGTGGGTTATTAGTTCAAGAGTTGGGAATCGGGGCCGATCGACCCCCGATCGGTGTTCCCGGCCGACCGCCGTCTGTGGAGGCGCGCCACCAGGGGCCCCCATCACAGTGGGTGCCACCCCCGCAGATCCGGAGGACAGCGCCATCCGTGGGCCCCACGGGCCCGTAGAAGCCGCCGTTCGGAAAGCACGAAAACGCGGAGTTCGGCACCGCCGGGCGACATCAAGATGCTGCCCGTCAACCCGAGTTGCGTGATTCTCGGACCCCACATGTGACGTTTTACCTCCCTGCGTGGAGTGGGTCGACTTAGAGTATTGCAGTAATAATTGTTAACCGGGAGTCCGTGATTCGGCCGGGGTTGTCTTCGCCACGCCGGGTGCGTGGAGGTAATGGTCCGAACCTCGTGGCGTTCATTTGCTTAGCTAGTATATGGTCTTTTGCCGCTGCCGAGAGCGATAGGTACTAGCCCATGTGTCCATGTCATCGCTGTGAGTGTGAGAGTGACCCGTCCCATGACTCGATCCGAGTCCGAAAGTGAGTCGACTACCCGTGAACTCTGCCGGTTCTTCAACCGCGCACGATCCGCGTTTCCCTCGCTTGGGACGACGAGTGAGCTTGCGTTTCTGTTAGCGACGTATAGCCCATAGGAGCTTCCGTGTAGGGCTTAGTGTCTCTCCTATCATGTGTTGCTGGTCGTGTCCGCATCTAGAGTCTGAGGTCCATACAACGTAGAGTCGGTCCCCGTGTCCGTCCCGCATCAGTTTGGTATCAGAGCGAGTCGAGTCTAGGGTAGTCGTTACATATGTCTTGCATAGTATAAGTCGAGTCTAGGATCATCATTTCAAAACAACAAAAAAAAAGTGTTTTCAAATTGCATTTCACCCAATAGCTCGGTATATTAAAAGGCGTTGCCCGAACATTAGGTTATGCCTATCGGGAGGGTAGCGTACTTGTGCGGGTGATCTTCGGATCGCTTATCTCCGCCTCGTACCGGATATTGGTTAGGTCTAAGTGCATCATCTAGTGAGTGTTTGCATTAGTCGGTGTCTTCTAGGTCGTGTGTCTTTGCATGCCCACCCGTCGAGGTACCCAATACTCGCCACCACCACCTATGGCGGATTCCCGGGCCCGTAGCTCCGATGAGTCCTCGACGGCTGAGATCTTCCGAGCCATTATGGAACGTCTTGACACTCGTATGGATGGTCTTAGTACGCGTATGGATGGCATAGGAACGCGTCTAGAAGGGCGGATGAAAGTCCTCGAGGATCGGTCTGAGAATTCGGATCAGTCCATCCAGGGCCTAGTTGGGAGAATTACCGTCCTCGAGAGGGGCCCAGTAGCGGCGCAACTCGCGCCGACGAACGGCCAACAAGAGCCGGTTCAGCAACCTGCTGCACCAAGGGCTCATGCGAAGAATGTTGGGGTACAACAGGTGCATGTGGTGGATGATTATGCATCTGACAATGATCAGGGGGGAAATGGTCGTCGGAATCAACGACGGAATCGTGATGATGATGACGACCGCATCCTTAGGGGTGTGCGTGCGGACCCTCCCACCTTTAGCGGGTCCTTGGACCCTAGGGTGTATTTAGATTGGGAGGCCGACATGGACCGGTACTTCTAGTGGTTTGAGATGACGGACCACCGAAGAGTCCGATACGCGAAGATGAAGCTGCAAGGGCAGGCCCAAACTTATTGGATCAATGTGGAGAGCCTGCTCAATCAGCGACGTCAACCCCAAATAGGTACTTGGGATGATATGAAATACCTTCCCGCCTCATATCGCCAACGTCTTATAGACAAGTGACAAAGCATCTCCCAAGGGAACCGATCCGTGACCGAGTACACCGCCGAGTTCGATGAGTATTACTTACGGTGTGGGGTCACGGAGGAGAGCACCATGACTATATCCCGCTTTCGAAGAGGTTTGCGGCCCAATTATCAATATGAACTCTTTCGCCGTAATGCAACCACTTTGGAGCAGGCATATCAGATCGCTCTCGAATTGGAGCAGTTCGAGGCCGAGTTCGAGTCACCCCATCGGTTGGGCTCCTTTCCCCTTCGTAGTGTCGAGCCCCGTGGCTCATCTGGCACGTATCCGAGGGCCCCCATGACTCGACCTCAGGAGCCCACTCGCCCCGAGCCCTTTGCTCCTAGGCCTTGTCCTCCACCCCCGAGGGACCTTCCTCGTCCCCAGCATCTTACGGCCCCACCCACAGCCCGTCCACCGGCACCCGCACCTCCTGCACGTCCATTGTTGCCTACACCTCCTATCCGTCGGGAGGATAAAGGTAAAGGACCTATGATTGGGGAGCCTAGTGGATCACGGCAGCAGTGTTATCGCTGTAATGGGTTTGGCCATTTCGCCAACCAGTGTCCCACCCGCCCATCTCTTCAACTTGGGGACACACAGGCCGAGGATACCACCCCTACGGGCCTCGAGTTAGTCAGCTATGAGGCAGATGAAGAGCTAGCTGACGAGTACTATGAGATGGGAGGTGAGGCCCAGGATGCCCAGCATTCGGACGATACCCACGTGGGGGTCGTCAGATGTATCCTCACCCAGCCGCAGGTCAGTGATGACTGGCGTCGGACTACTATCCTTCATGTATTCTGTAGGCTGGGAAAGCAAATTTGCAAGGTGGTCATCGATAGCGGGAGTTGTATCAATGCAATCTCCACGAACGCTGTCGCCCGTCTTGGTCTCACACCCGTAGACCATCCTTGTCCCTATCAGGTATCATGGGTGGATACCACTTCCATTTCGGTCAGGCTGCGGTGCTTGGTCCCGCTGCAGCTCCACTCCTACCGTGACGAGATCTGGTGTGATGTTCTCCCCATGGAAGTGGGCCGTATCATTCTTGGTAGGCCGTGGTTATTTGACCGGGATGCCACGCTCCATGGCCGGTCGAACACCTGTACCTTCGACCACGCTGGCCAGCGGGTCACCCTCCAACCCGTTCGGCCCAGGAGCCCATCAGTCAGGGGTCCTACTGGCCCTAGTACTCCGAAGCCTTCCGTTCCCGGGCCTAGTACCCCATCCCCAGCTCGGGCTATGACCGTTACCTCTGGCCCAGGAGAGCCCTCGACGAGGAGATTGATGATGATTAGCTCCCGGGAAATGGAGCAGGAGCTTAGTCAGGGCTGTCCAGTGTTTGCCATTACGGTCCGAGAGGTGGAGCGGGACTCCGAGGGTGAGCTCCCACCCGAGGTTGTTCCCATTCTGCAGGAGTATGCTGATGTCTTTCCCGAGGGACTCCCACCTATGCGGGATATTCAGCATGCCATCGACCTTATTCCGGGCTCTTCTTTGCCCAACCTTCTTTATTATCGCATGAGTCCCACGGAGCATGCCGAGCTTAAACGGCAGGTCGATGAGTTAGTGAAGAGAGGGTCCGTTCGGGACAGCATGAGTCCATGTGTTGTACCCGCATTACTTGCCCCGAAGAAGGATGGCACGTGGATAATGTGCATTGATAGTCGCGCCATCAACAAAATCACCGTGAAGTACAGGTTCCCTATTCCCCGCCTTGATGACATGCTGGACATGATGGCAGGTGCCACTATCTTTTCGAAGATCGATCTTAAGAGTGGCTACCATCAGGTGAGGATTAGGCCAGGTGATGAGTGGAAGACCGCATTTAAGACCAAGGACGGTCTATATGAGTGGTTGGTCATGCCTTTTGGGTTGACCAATGCCCCTAGCACTTTCATGCGGCTCATGACTCAGGTCCTTCGACCTTTCATTGGAGTCTTTATAGTGGTGTATTTTGATGATATCCTTATCTATAGCCGCACCACAGGGGACCACTTAGACCACCTTAGGCAGGTCTGTCTACTTCTTCGGCGAGAGCAGCTATTTGTGAACCCACAGAAGTGTGCCTTCATGACACCTCAGCTTACCTTCTTGGGTTTCATTGTGTCTAGTACGGGGGTCTCCGCCGATCCGGAGAAGGTCCGGGCCATTGTTGAGTGGCCGGAACCCCGTACCATTCATGATGTCCGCAGCTTTCATGGTCTTGCGACGTTCTATCGTCGCTTCATCCGCGGATTTAGCTCTGTCATCGCCCCGATCACGGATTGTATCCGAAAGGGCACATTTGTATGGACGAAGGCCGCATCTGCCGCCTTCAAGGACATCAAGGAGCGCATGACCCAGACACTTATCCTTCGACTACCTGATTTCTCGAAGGTGTTTGAGGTCTCTTGTGATGCGTCGGGCTTGGGAATTGGAGGAGTTTTGAGTCAGGAGTCCCACCCGATCGCATATTTCAGCGAGAAGCTGAATGACGCGAAGCTGCGATATTCCACATATGATAAAGAATTCTACGCAGTTGTTCAGGCTCTTAGGCATTGGAGGCACTATATTTTACATCAGGAGTTTGTCCTATACTCCGATCACGAGGCATTGAGGTATCTCCACTCCCAAAAGAAGCTGAACTCACGTCACAGTCGTTGGGTCGAGTATCTCCAGCAGTTCACCTTTGTGCTTAAACATAAGGCTGGAGTGGAAAATAAGGTGGCTGATGCCTTGAGTAGGCGAGCATGTTTGCTTACCACCATGAGTGCCGAGGTCATAGGGTTAGAGAAGATGAAGGAGGCCTATGTTGATTGTCCTGACTTCGGTCAGATTTTTACCACTCTCCAGGCCGGACCCTCGAGAGACCTTGATGAGTATGTGCTTCAGGAGGGTTACCTCTTTCGAGGTAGCAGGCTATGTGTTTCCCGAACTTTGGTTCGAGATTTCTTAGTGTGGGAACTACATGCGGGAGGTCTATCCGGCCACTTTGGTCGGAACAAGACTATTGAGGCAGTGGAGCATCGATTTTGTTGGCCGAGCTTGAAGCGCGATGTTGCTAACATCGTGGCTCAGTGCCGTACCTGTGCTACGGCCAAGATGAAGAAGCAAAGCTCCGGCCTTTATACGCCTCTTCCCGTGCCTGATGTCCCGTGGCATGATGTTAGCATGGACTTTGTTTTGGGATTGCCACGTACCTCCAGGAAGCATGATTCGGTCTATGTGGTGGTTGACCGTTTCTCGAAGATGGCCCTCTTTATTCCTTGCTCGAAGACTTCGGATGCTTCGAGGGTAGCCCGCCTTTTCCTTACGCATGTGGTGTGCAAGTTCGGCTTGCCTTGCACTATAGTGTCTGACCGTGATGTTAGATTCACTTCCTACTTTTGGAAGACACTATGGCATATGATGGGTACGCACCTCAAGTTTTCCACTGCATATCATCCCCAGACAGATGGTCAGACCGAGGTGGTCAATAGGAGTCTGGGAGATCTTTTGAGGTGTCTAGTTAAGGACCGCATTGGGGATTGAGATCTCATTTTACCCATGGCTGAGTTTGCATACAATGATTCGGTGAATAGGTCTACCGGCATGAGTCCGTTTGAGATTGTCACAGGTCGTAGGCCTAGGAAACCTGTGGACCTTGTCCCCATGCCTATCCATGCTAGAGTGTCGGAGTCGGCCGAGTCGTTTGCTAGGCATGTTAGGAGTTTGCATGACGACATCCATTGTCACATTGAGGCCAGCAATGCACGTTACAAGGAGTTAGCCGATGCCCACCGACACCACCGAGAGTTCCAAGAGGGCGAATATGTCATGATCAGGGTAAGACCTCAACGGTTTCCCTCTGGAACCGTTAAGAAGTTGCAAGCTCGCGGAGCCGGTCCATTCAGAGTGTTGAAACGCGTTGGATCCAATGCGTACGTTGTGGACTTGCCCGAGGAATATGGTATTAGCTCTACTTTTAATGTATCGGATCTAGTTGCTTATAGGGACCCAGCGGTGATCCCTAGTGAGCCTTTCGAGCCATCTCCTCCCCTTGAGAGTGATCCCACACCTGAGTGTCCACCTCCAGCCCCGTTGTTACGGCAGCGTGAGCATATAGATCATATACTGGATGAGCAGGTGACAGTTACCAGGAGTGGATCCTACCCGCGCTACCTAGTGCGGTGGAGAGGACGGCCCGCTACCGAGGACACGTGGATCACACATGGCGAGTTGCAGCAGATTGATCCAAACCTTCTGGAGCGATACAGGAGTGATGCAGACCCTTACTCGACATGGTCGAGTTTCTCACACCCGGGGAGAATTGGTGCGGACACCCGAGCAGTTGAACGGCGCGATACGCTGAGCCACCGGTATCGCACACGGAGCGCGACTCGAGCCACCTCAGCATCCATCTGGCTCGGAGGCAGCCTGGAGACTCCGCCTTGAGCCTCCCCATTTATCATATTTAGTTAAACTTTATTTGTGTGTAATTTGTGTTTATTTCATTGTATTCGGTTTGCTATTTTGATTGTAAGAGGGGCTTATGTGCAATTTGGGCCCCGTGGGCCCCACGGGCCCCCCAGGCCCCATCCCATTGAGCCACCTCAGCCTAGGGTCCCATGTGGGGTCAGTCAACCTTCCACATGGAGGCTTCTAGAAGGGTGGGCCAAGTGGGGGACAAGTGGCTTGGAAAGTCCACATTTTGGCCACCCACCCCACCTACCAAGTCAAGCCCACTCCCCTTGGTCCAAGGGCCACCCCCCCTTAATTATTTATTGTATTTTGTGTGTGTGTGTCACACTCAATCCAGGCCACCCATTCCCATCCCCTAGATCCAACGGTGGACAATGGATGTGAGATGTAACACATAAATACTTGTAATTTTCCATTTTGATAAATTAATGCCATTTGAATCAAACTAATTCCAAGAGCAAGGGCTGGTGCGCCCCCCTCCTCTCTCCTCCCTCTCCCCCTTGAAGCTGTGAAGGCTTCCCTCTGGAGGTGTGACTCCTCCCCTTATCATTCCGGTCGCCGCCGCCGCCGCCACCAGCCGCCATCGCATCATCGCCGAGATCGCCGGAGTTCTGACTTCATCCGACCACAGCAGCTTCCACGAATTCTCTATGTCATCCACGAGCTCAGATCGACCTGAGAATTTTAGGGAATGCTCCAGAGGTGTCAAGCACGTCCCAAAATTTTTGGTTGGTCATAAAAATTTCATTAGATATTTTTTTATTTTCGTCCAACCATAATTTCTACATCTGTCTGCTTGCTGTTTCAACTTCCACCCGCCCTGTGTTTCAAGTGTTCGGACCTATTTATGATTTTTTTTAGATCTCCCAATTTTACTGGGAGTTCTGTCCATCAACCCCACCGTCCCCCAATTTTCTTGAATTTTTGTGAGGCCCTCCCATATTTTTCAAAAATCGATCTTAGAGATAGCTACAGTGCTGTCCACCTGTTCCCAGATCCAACCACCCTCCAGTAAACAAATCATAACAAATCACAGCCACCTCCAATCAGACCAAAAAAACTATCCCCGTCTTCCTTGTCCAAAATGCCATAACTTTGATGAAGAGATCAAGAGCTGAATTGGAGGTTTACTAGGCGGTCAATGGTGGTTCTCAGACAAGTGTCCTGCAGATCTAAGATTTCGGTTACTGTACAACAGGGACTTGTACATTCAATAAAGTTCTGATCAGATCAGATCCAGCAGATCTCTCTAGGTCTAGATTGAAGCACTTGAAGAGAGCTTTCCAATGATAGCTCATGCGTCCCGATCCAACGTCGGGATTGATCGCAGAGGCCGTTTTCGCCGGAGCGCGCGCCGGAAGATAGCAAACAAAATCCGTGGATTATTAGTTCAAGAGTTGGGAATCGGGGCCGATCGACCCCCGATCGATGTTCCCGGCCGACCGCCGTCCGTGGAGGCGCGCCACCAGGGGCCCCCATCACAGTGGGTCCCACCCCCGTAGATCCGGAGGATAGCACCGTCCGTGGGCCCCACGGGCCCATAGAAGCCGCCGTTCGGAAAGCATGAAAACGCGGAGTTCGGCACTGCCGGGCGACATCAAGATGCTGCCCATCAACCCGAGTTGCGTGATTCCCGGACCCCACATGTGACCTTTTACCTCCCTGCGTGGAGTGGGTCGACTTAGTGTATTGCTGTAATAATTGTTAACCGGGAGTCCGTGATTCGGCCGAGGTTGTCTTCGCCACGCCGGGTGCGTGGAGGTAATGGTCCGAACCTCGTGGCGTTCATTTGCTTAGCTAGTATATGGTCTTTTGCCGCTGCCGAGAGCGATAGGTACTAGCCCGTGTGTCTATGTCACCGCTGTGAGTGTGAGAGTGACCCGTCCCGTGACTCGATCCGAGTCCGGAAGTGAGTCGACTACCCGTGAACTCTGCTGGTTCTTCAACCGCGCACGATCCGCGTTTCCCTCGCTTGGGACGATGAGTGAGCTTGCATTTTTGTTAGCGACGTATAGCCCATAGGAGCTCTCCGTGTCGGGCTTAGTGTCTCTCCTATCATGTGTTGCTGGTCGTGTCCGCATCTAGAGTCCGAGGCCCATACCACGTAGAGTCGGTCCCCGTGTCCATCCCGCATCAAGTGTGCCACTGAAGGGCTGAAGGAGTGTGCCGCTGAAGGGCTGAAGGAGTGTGCTGTTGAAGGGTTCACGGGAGGCGCATCGGGGAAAGCACCAAGGAAGGTGTGCTGGCGAATGCCTGGCCAAGCGTGCTGGCGAAGGAAGGAAGTGAGTGTACCGCTGAGGGAAGATGGCTAGGGAGTGTGTCGGCCAAGGGAGGGGAAGGTGGACCGACGAATGGGCCGAAGATCGTGCCGGTGAAGGATGATGGAGGGTGTACCGGTGGAGGATGATGGAGGCGTACCGGCGAAGGGCTGGATTGGGCATACCTGGTGAAGGCCCACTCCCCCTCCACTTCTTTTAAGGCTTTTCTTTTCTTCTTTCCTTTGGCTTTTATGTAGTTTCATACAAATCTTTTCTCCCTCTTCTCGCAACCTATTCTTTATAGATTGAGCATTTAATTTGCCACATAGTCATTTAATCCAATTCTTCTCATATTGCCCGCAGTGCCTCATTTCGGTTGGAGTGTTTTATCGCCGACCGTTCCATTCGTTCGTTATTTTTCCTTTGCCCTTTAATATGTTGTTGTTCCATTTGTTTGTTGCATCCTTTTGTCTTTTGATGTGCATCACTATTTCTCATGAAAATTCGGCAGCATCTCCCCTTGACCCGAGCGTAAGGGAGATAAATGGAACGCGCCCACATGGAGTGGCGAAACCCGACAACGGGAGGTGGGCGCCCGAGGGTGGCAGCACCTTTCATGAATCCTTGAAAAACCCGAAAATAGCGATGGGCAAAGGGGAGAAACCTTGTATAGCCACTCAGGGGTGTGCCGGGGAAGGGAAGGCCGAAGGAGTGCCGACGAAGGCCGCTAAGGCCGTGCCGGGGAAGGGAGGCCGAAGGCGTACCGGCGAAGGCCTAATGGGGGTGCCGCTGGGAGCTGGTGGCTGCATTGGGGTACCCGTGGACCGGTGGAGGGCTGGGCAGAGGGTGAAGGCTGAGGGTTAGCTAGGTGGGCTGTAGTTGAGGAAGGGAGTAAGGCCAAGGAGGCTATTGGTAGCTAGGTGTTCAAGAGAAGAAGAAGGGCCTCTCCCTTCAAGCAGACGGGTGAAGTTGGAGACCATAGAGGGGGGGCAATGAGCTCATAAAGCCAGGGATCGTACGGGGGACCAACATCGACATGGAGTCTCCAAAACACCGGAGAAGTGGAGAAAATGAACAACACACCATGCACACTGGCATAAACCAACAGAAACAGCAAGAAACCCAAGAAGGGTGATTTTTATTCACGAAAAGGAATGACCACAACCGGCCACATACATCGCAAAGTACATGGACAGGAGAAAGGATAAGACCATGGAAATGAAAGAGTAAGAAAGAAACGGGGGGAGTGCTGGGGCCGAACAGGGGTGACTACTCCCTGCCCTTCCCCACTCCCTCCTCTACATCACAGCTCACACTCCCTCTCTCTCACTCTCTTCCTTACTCTCTTTGTCCAGGTGGTCGTCGGAGGGGAACCCTACGGCATAGCTCCCTTCTTCCTCTTTCTCTTCTCCCCTGTTCTTCCTCTGTGGCAGCGTTGTTGTTGCTCTCTGCAGCTGTCTCTCCCTCTGTCTCTCTGTCTCCTTTCCCCCCCCCCCCCCCCGTCCTCCCCCTTTGTGCTCCGAAGAAGAGGGGTTTTTACACCCCTCACGGCGGGAGCGTTCGAACACGGCAGCCGGAAGCGGGAAGCGACCGGTCATGATGGGGTTTGACTTCCCCCGTCCTAGATGTCAGGGGAGTAGCCTGCGTGGCCCAACCTCCGGCTGACACCTCAGACAGCCCACTGCGTGCCAAAGATCTGTAGGGCATGGGCCCGAGATTTGGTCTGCCGAACGTGCCGTTGAAATGCCTGAACGTTGTGCCACTGGCGGGCCAAACAAGCGTATCGCTGAGAGGGCCAAAAGGGTGTGCCGCTGGAATACACGGCAAGTGTGCCGCTGAAGAGCCCAAAGGGCGTGCCGTTGAACGGCCAGGAGGGCGTGCCGTTGAAGACCACTAGGGGCGTGCCGCCGAAGGGGGCCTCAGGGCGTGCCGTTGAAGGGCCCAAGGGCGTGCCGTTGAAGGGGTACCAGGGAGCGTGCCGCAGAAGACCACCCAGGGGCGTGTCGTTGAAGGGCCCAAGTGCATGCCGCTGAAGGCCACTAGGGGCGTGCCGCTGAAGGGGCCTCACGGTGTGCCGTTGAAGGGCCCAAGAGGGCGTGCCGCTGAAGAGCTAAATGGGTAGTTTTGAGCCCGTTGTGACCACGAGTTGTGACCCATTTGATTTTCTCCGAGGCCCATGGATTGTGGGGCTCTCGATAGCCGCTTTCTCTTCACTGCCATGACTCCGGAGGCGGCTTCACGGTAATGTGTGTGTGCCCAGAGAGTCCGGATGGCCCTCCCTTCTCCACAATTTCTTCAATTGACGCTGTCGTTGAGGCTGGACTAGTTGGGACATACGGTAGTGCAATTTCGCATGCCCACAGGTATGCCCCGTGAAGTTGTCTTCTTTTGACTCTTGTACAGCGTTTGGACTTGTTATGGTTGGATCTGGACTATTTTATGGATACATCACTCTGATATTGTAAATTGCCTCCATTTAGAATTATTATTTTATAATGCGCGTGTAATTCCAATTCATTATGCACCTCCTCAACCAATCCTCCCAACCCTTACGTGGCCTCATCAGCCTCTTGGGTGGCTTCTCCAAGTTCTTGGTATCGATTCACCGGTATCTTGATCTCTGGGTCGTTACAGTTGGTATCAGAGCGTGATTGGGGTGTTGTATAAGGAATTGAAATTGTAATAGTCCAGAACAAGTCCATGTGTACCACAATTGATGGCTTAGGATGTTTCTCCGTGAATACTTATGGTTCTTTCATTATGTGTCTTTTCTTAAGCTTAGATTAAATGGCACCTAGACGGAGAGTTCAAGTGCAAGCCAATGTGCCCCGAGATGTTCCAGGAGAAGAAAGTGGCTCTTCTATTCCTCCAGCGAATGTTCGAGGGCAAGGCCGTGCTGATCTTAATGCTGGTGAAGATTTAGCTCCTCAAGGTGGTCGTGGTCGAGTTCTAAAGGAATTTCTTTTATTCCACCCACCAACTTATGAAGGACAAGCGGATCCTGATGCAGCTAGGGTTTGGCTGGATGCGACTGAGCGTGTGTTCCGTTCTATGGAATGCACTGATGATGAGAAGGTAATGCTAGTTACATTTCAGTTGCAGGGGGCAGCGCTCGCTTGGTGGACCACGGAGTGGTAGGTGACTCTCAAGTCCTGTCCTCTTCGACTAATTACATGGAAGGAGTTTGTTACTTCGTTCGAGCGTACTTATAGTCCAGCCTATCTTAGAATGGACAAAATGCACCAGTTTATGGAGTTAGCCCAAGGAGATATGACAGTCTTGCAATATCAAAACAAATTTATGTAATTGGGTCGATATGCTCCCCATATTCTTGCTGATGAAGGGCTGAAGACTGAGCAATTTTTGGGTGGGTTGAAGCCGGAGCTGAGGCAGGCTCTTATTGCAACCAGGGTGGCCAAGTTAGATGTGTCTTATCAAGCAACAGTTGCATTAGAACTTGATATGGCATGATCTCAAGGGCAAACCGCGGTTGAGCTAGTGCAGCAGAGTGCACAGCGTCAGCAGGCTAGTAGTCAGGCAAGTGTGATGGGGGTACCATCTTCTGTTCCTTCTGCCAGTGGTACTTCCTCTATGAAATCTAAATTCAGGCAGATGTTCAGGAAATCCAAGAAGCAGAATGACCGGCAAGCTTCATCTGGTGGTGTACAACAACTAGCACCCTCTTCTTTTCAGTGACAGGGATCGGTGGGTAGTCAGCTGAGACCATGTCCGAGGTGTGGTATTAGCCATTTGGGTAGACCGTGTTCGATGCTTGTAGTGTATTTTCTGTGTGATCAGGTGGGACACGTGGTTCGTGATTGTCCGTTGAGGCCAAAGCAGCATGTTTCATTTTCACAGCCACAACAATTCTGACCTCCACCACCATCACAGTCGCAGTAGTATCCTCAGGCATCAGCGTCGTCATCGCAGTAGTCTACTGCAAGTGGAAAGAAGCAAAAAGGGAGAGTCATGCATATGACTCATTCTGAAGCAGTTGCATCTCATCTTGTGGAAGGTACTATTATGATTTATGGTCATGCAGCACGTGTTTTATTTGACTCAGGTGCTTCTCATTCATTTATTTCTGAAGATTTTGTTGCTTGTATTGAGGAGCCGATATCAGAGATGTCTTGTGAGTTAGTTGTTGAATTGCCTTCTGGGGAGTTCATGTTTACTCCTTTCTGTCTTGATGAGACTCCTATAGTGATTGGGAATCAGCAGTTGCCAGCTAGGTTATATGCGTTGAAGCTGGTTGACTATAATGTTATTCTGGGCATGGATTGGTTAGAGGATTATGGAGCCGTGGTTGATTGTAAAACAAAGAGGGTTTATTTTCAGCCATCTGGAAAAGCAGCATTTTATTTTCAAGGTATTCGATCTCGTTCTCCTCGCTTGCTTATTTCTGCTATTTGAGCCTGTAGATTGCTTAATGCGGGTTGTCAGGGATTCTTTGCTTCTGTAGTTATTGTTGAGGCACCACAGCAGGAGATAGCTAATATTCCTTGATAGGGTGCTAAGCCCGGATACAGAGGGGGGTGAATGTATCCCCTTCAGAAATAATGCCCAAATTAAAACACAGATGCTAGACGCAATCATAGAATAAAACTAATTCAATTAAACTCATGAGCAAACACATGGAGCGCGCCTAAGCAATCATCTAGCGGAAGCAAACACACAAACAAACCACTGCTCAAGAGATTTTTAGGTGGTTCGGTCACCAAGACCTACGTCCACCCCTCACTCCCAACCGGAGTGAGGCTTCCACTAGCACAAGTTAGAAAGCAGACTCAGTCTGCAAACAAGTTGTTGCCACACAGCTTGACCAGGGGAACAACCTCCCCTCTTCCTCCAGACCGGAGGGACACCCCAAGTGACTCCCAGCCACTTGGAAACCAGAGACCGAAGTCTCTCTTCCTCCAGACCAGGAGGGACCCCACCAATGACTCCCAGTCACCAGCAAACCAGAGGTCGCAGACCTCTCTTCCTCCAGACCAGGAGGGACCCCTGGACTTGCAACCCACAAGCCCAGAACCGGAGATCAGATCTCCCTTCTCCTGAGTCCACAGGAGGAACCCGACTTCACTACTGAGAATCGGAAGAACAATAGCAACAGGAGTAACAAAAGGAAAAATAAGAAAACATAAAAAGCACAGCGACAAAAGCTGGAAATGAAACGCAAGAAATATAGCTCTCAATGAGCATAGTCGTTCTGGATTTGATCCACGAACAGACTGAACAGATCTTCAATAGAACTCTCTCCCCTCTTCCTTTCTTCCTCTTCTTTCTTCTTCTCAGCTCACGCAATCTTTCTCTTCTCTGCTCTCCTTTTCACTCTTACTATCTTTCTCTTTTCTTTCAGTCCTCACGAGCTCTCTCTTTCTCTTTTTCTTCTACTGCTCTCACTCTCTATCTTCACTCTTCTTCTTCTTCTTTCTTCTTCTTCTGCTCTCCTTTTCACAGTCTCGATCAGCCCTCTTCTATTCTTGTTATTTCTTCAGTGGACGAAGGCTTCTATTTATATCAGCTTCAGCAGGTGCTAGGGCGTGTGTCCTTTAGGTTCCCGCCCAGAGAGCACCTCGGATCACGTGCCAGGAATCATCCTCGGATCATGCGCCCAGTCATTAACCTGAGTCATCTGCAGACAGAGATAAGATGAAATGAAACGAATTAGTTAGTTTAGGTTTATATAACAACGAATGTATATACTTTAGAAGCAGCAACTGAGTAAGTGTGTACACTGAGGGAGTGTATAGACTTGTGAGTATTCATGCGACCTCAGTGTATAGACTAGCTGAAGAATGCATTAGCACAACAGGGGGAATGTGTGGACTTCTGTGAAATGTATAAAGCCATCGAGTGTATAGACTTAGAGACATCAGTTAGGCAAGTGTGTACATCGTGAGGGAGTGTATAGACTTATGGACATCAGTTAGGCAAGTGTGTACATCGTGAGGGAGTGTATAGACTTAGCGAACTGATGCATGAACAGTGCGGTGTGTAGACATGTGAAGCATAACTGTATGCAGTGTATAGACTTCAATGAATGCTATGCATGCACAATCATGCAATGTATAGACTATGAAGATGGACTATTGCGTTGTACAGACTATGTGAAGACAGAGCTGTAGCGATGTATAGACTTCATGAGTCAGAGCTGAAGCAGTGTATAGAGTTGTTGAAGTGTAATGCAATGTGCAGACATTGTTCAATGTATGGAGTTTACAATGCAAACAGCAACGTATAGACATCTCAATCGACAGGCAGATAATGTACAGACTTGTACATGCTTCAAGACTAAGTATGGACTTGAATGAGCGAGCATGCAATGTATAGACTTGCTCAGCCTGAAGCAATGTGTAGACTTCAGCTCAAAGCCAATCTATAGACTTCAAAGTATGCAATTTACAGACTCTGAAGAACAGCAGCCAGTGTATGGACTTAGGCAGGCTTCAACTCAATGAAAGCACGATGTACAGACTTCATATGTGAAGCAGCCGCTGTACAGACTTAAGCAATATGAAGACTTGACAGACAACTGACGATGTATGGACTTCAAGTGTGAAGACGTTGTGAATGCAAATGCAATGTACAGACTTCACATATGCATGAGACTCCAAGAGAGATGGGCGCTGTATAGACTTCACCAGACTTCACTCGATGTACAGACAATTTCATCTGTTGAAGAGGCAACAATATAAAACACTGAGATAATGTCAGTGCGTCGACTCCACGCTATTGCAACATCAACTCATCAGAATAAAAAGCAGAGATATTCAATGTATGGACTTGCCAAAAGAAACTCTGTACATACTAGATCAAAGCAAAGCAGTTGACTGTATGGACTTCCAATGTGTAGACATGCCAAAGACAACTGGTCGATGTACAGACTTGAACAAGGTAAAGTCTGTACAGACTTGGAGGTTCACAGTGTGTAGACTTTGGCACAAGAGACGGCTGTACAGACTTTAGCTCAACAGCGATGTATAGAGTTTTGAAAGCTTGAACGACGAAGCATGATGTACAGACTTTGAGCGTTGTATAGACTTTGCGAAGCACATGCCTTGGCTGTACAGACTTCAGACTTGAACGTGTGCTGTGAACGATGTATACACTTGGAGGCCCTTGAAGGGTGTACACACTTGAAGAACCGAAGCCAATGTAGAGACTTGACGAATGGCTCAGCAATGTGTAGACTTGGTGAGCTTCAGAGCAGAATTCTCAGACTTTACCACTGTATAGACTTGAAGTTCTGAACGTAGGTAAAGGCTGGGATTGTATAGACTTGCACAGTGCTTCTAATGTATAGACTTCCAATGAATACAACCGCTGTACAGACTTGCTCAACCAGTCCGATGTACAGACTTGGAATTTCAACAGAAGGATGTACAGACTTGAAAAATTAATGCCAATGTACAGACTTCAGGTGAAACGATGCAGCTACAGTGCAGTGTAGACTGCCAGACTCGTTTTGAACAATGCACGCTGTATAGACTTGTAGTGCAAAGGCTGATGTATAGACTTGGTAGTCTAGAGGGTCGACGCATCAAAGAAAGGGGTCGACCCTTGATGCATGGATGTATGGACTTGGAAGATGAAGGGCGATGTGTAGACTTTGGGGTTCAACTGGGTGTACAGAATTGGAAGATGGAAGGTGATGTGTAGACTCTGAAATGAACGGGAGAATGTATAGACTTGGTCTCACGGATTGGCTGTACATGCTTTGAATAAGAAGACCAATGTATGGACTTGGAAAACAAAGGGTGCGTCGACCCATCAGAAGGGAGCATCGACCCATCACTGTCGAGACTTCATGAAATGCATGCTATTCAGTGTACACACTTTGAATTCATGCAAGCTGATGTATAGACTTCAGTTGAAGAACGATGCATGCTATGCAATGTGTGGACTTGACATGCCTACTGAAGGCGATGTACATACTTGCTGCGTGATGCTGATGTGCAGACTTATGTAAGTGTATATGAATGCTTTATGCAGCAGATAACATGACTGAACATCAAATGCAATGCTTTAATAAACAGACTGAACATCAGAATGACTGAACATATGAAGATGACTCACACATCAGAATAAACTAACTGAACAGCAATGCAATGCTTTGATAAACAGACTGAACATCAGAATGACTGAACATATGAAGATGACTCACACATCAGGATAACTAACTGAACAGCAGTGCAATGCTTTGATAAACAGACTGAACATCAGAATGACTGAACATATGAAGATGACTCACACATCAGGATAACTAACTGAACAGTAGTGCAATGCTTTGATAAACAGACTGAACATCAGAATGACTGAACATATGAAGATGACTCACACATCAGAATAAACTAACTGAACAGTAGTGCAATGCTTTGATAAACAGACTGAACATCAGAATGACTGAACATATGAAGATGACTCACACATCAGGATAACTCACAGTGATTAACTTACAATAAAAACCAATCATCAAATGATTCAATCACATCAAAGCCAATCATCAAAACCCCAGGGGCACAACAATCTCCCCCTTTTTGATGATGGCAACACTACACTATGAGTAATTCTGATGACACAAACTATTCTCCCCCTTTGACTTCATCAAAAAGAAAATAGTTTGAGAAGTTAAAGCATGTTTAAAAAGCAGTCAATGTCTCCTCCTTGCAATAACTAAGATGAACCATGGAGAGGTATGAATGCAGAAATGCAGATGCAACTAGAAGTGCAATACCTCCCCCTAAATATATGAATGCAAAGACACAATTGTTACCAATTAAGATGAACATGATTCAATATTACAAGGAAACTCCCCCTGAGTAGATGCCAATTGATATGCATCTGTTGCATTTCTCCCAATTGATATGGGTGAGAGGGAGACCACAGTGGAATTCAAGGACAGTGAGCAGAAGAGTTTCAAATAACAGATTTTCAAAGAGGCTCCAAGCAGAAGAAGTTCAACAAGATTTTCAAGGAGATATCTATCTCATAAATCCAAAACATAATTTTTTAAAGTCTTCCATTATAAGGGCTTATGAATAAAGTTTATTGATCAACATGGTTTAAACATGATGTATGCAGAGTTTATCAATAAAATTCTGTATTGATATCTAAAACCATGGTTTAATAAAAATGAACCAAGCCCTCATTTTTATCTTGATTAACCTCCCTTTCTCTTACACAATCAAATTTATTGACTTCAATCGGAATAACATGCACTAGAATTGAGATCAAGCATTTATGAAGTCATGTGAATTTGTCTAGGGTTGTAGCAATTTGATTTTAGCATCAATATTCAGACATTTCAATTTGTTCAACAATTTTCATGCTACAAATTTTACGAGCACTCTAGTTCAGTGCACACCTTGTAACTAGAGGATATACCTTGATCAGAGGCCAATATCCCTAAGCACTTAGTGTGACTCACAGTCATGCTTTATATGAACAGAGGTAGTATTTACACATCATGACACACTACAAATCATTTCTTGATGAGTGAGTTGTATTTCTCAATGTACATGCCATTGCTCTGCCTGATTAACACTCATTATTAAGCAGAGTTAACTATGGCACATCATGACACAGTCCTTTGGACATGTGTTTCTCAGTGACCAAAGTCATTGCTCTGACAGATCTATCCCTTTAGACATTTCAGAGAAATTCATTTGCTTCAAAACAATACTAACTTCATGTACTTAATCAATTAAAGCCATGTATTCAATAGTGCAGATTTCAGAAGTTTTTACAAGACACATCATGAAACAGTTTGTTAAAGTTTATTAAACATGATTCAGATATTTTTTAAGAAATTTTAAAGTCAACCTCAATGAATACATTAAACTTAAATCAGCTGAGTTATTTCAGTCATTCATAAAATCGTATAATAGAAGATTCCTAGTTCAAAAGTTTTCAGATTTATGATTAAGATAGTCCCATTGAAATCTTCATGAGTGACTGATAGAATTCAGAAATCAAATGATATGATTGATAGAATTCAGATTTTTGAAACCCATTGTTTTCAAATTATGATCAAGGTTTGTCAACAAGGTCAATAAGAAAGGATATGCAATGAATTCTCACAAGAATATGCAATGCATTGACTCCCCCTGACAATATGCATTCAGTCACTCTTTTTGGTATTTTTCAATGAGATACAATGCAATTAACTCCATGTATGCAAAGACTCAACATTGAATGCTATGCAAAGACATGCAATTAATTCCCCCTGAAAACATGCAATATTTTGCACTGAAGACTGAACATATGACAATGTGACTTATGCTCAATCAGACTGCCCTATTAAGTAAAGTGACCCTTGGTACCAGGCGGAGCACTTGGTCTAAAAGACCACCTCACACATAGCAAGAACCTCCAGACATATTTCCCTGCCTTTTGGTAGCTTACCATTTATATATCATAAAGGTCAATCATGATAATTCAACATGCAGTCCTATATGCAATCCAGATTTTCAGTGAGCTATGCAAAAGATAAATTTCAAACCACATTCATATGCAGTTCAGATTTTTCAGAAATTTCAGAATGCAATTTGTTTTCAGAGATTATGCATAACAATAATTATCAAACAATTGCAATTGGCATATGTATGCATCAGATGCAGACAACCCTTTTTAATCTGATATTTGCACAGAACACTAAGCAAGTGTATGATCAGAAAATGATGCACATGGCAGATGATGAATGAAAATGCAAAAATAGATTTAACTTGCTATGCATTAAAACTAAAAACAAGAAGAGCAAGAAGTTTACCTGAAAAGTTCAGGAAGGGGCTTTCATTCTTGAGTGCCTTGGATTAATCTCCTCTTTATTAATCAGCTTCCAAGGCACACCTGCAAGTTAGCAACCTATTTTATACAAATAAGTATCCAAGAAGTCTTGGGTCCTGAATTGACAATATCTGATGTGGCACAGCCCAAGGATGACTAAGTATGAAATGAGCAACCTAGGACCTAGACCCGCAAGCATACAAGCACTCCAATGATTCTCACGATAGCGTCTTACTCACTCGGCACACGCGATCACCCGACGGGGCCGGGGGATGATGGCAAGGGTCCGAGGCGAGACCCAATGATTCTAAGTGACTTAGTTGGCTTAGGTTGACCCTCAATGGGCTTGGGATTCCCTACTTCGTGGGCGGCTGGCCCGCAGGGCGGGGTTTGGGTGGCACTGACTCTCGGTCCGCGGTGGTCACTCACAAAGTAGCATACAAGATCGGGCTCTCTTCTCACCGTCCGACGGGCATTCAAAGCAATACTAAACTTGCAGAAATGAGGCAATCAAGGACAGTACCAAAGGCTCACCTGATCGGTGTGAAGACACCGATCCCGCTCGGAGACGAGGGCGCGCCGGGAAGCGTGGGTAAATACCCGAACGCTGCGGCGATTATCGCTTGACCTGAAAATTAAAGAGTACAGCACTACACCTCTCGCAGGAGGGATGATCTTGGGGTGGGGATTAAACTTATTACAGTCAAAACTACCTCCACGCAGGGAGGGGCCTTCAGCCAGCCAAGCGGGGTGGGGGAATTATGAAGAAAACCCGACGTTCGGAGCGTTGCCGGTTCTGCCAATCTTCAGAGTTGCTGGACAGTGGGGCGGTGATGATGCTGCCACAAATTCCAAAGAGCTCAGATATTGATGAGACTTGCACCAAAAGCTTCCCAACGGACCAAGGATGATGTCTGAATTTCTGGGGAGGCTCAGGAAGTCGGGGCTGATTGAGTCGGCGACTGGAACAGGACAGCAACTTCTGTCTCTGGCTGGTGCAGAACGGATGCAGTGGGTTGCAGAAGGCACTGTGGACGCTCCCGAACTCCGATCGGAACGAAACTGGCGGTGACGCGAGCGTGGTCGGAGTAGCTTCGAGCAGAAGTTGACGGGGCCACAATCTGAGATTGTAGGAGAGCGAGGTATCTGGATAAGTAGGGGCATGTCAAACCTGAACCCACAGGGGGTAGACTACACACTCCAACGAAGAAAATGGTAACTGGAAGCTCCGGGGGCCGAATGAGGTCCTTCTTCTTGGAGATGACAGCTAACTGGAAGTAGTTTCTGCCCTCCAAAAATGGCGCCCAGATCTTCAAGGAAGAAGCCGTGGTCGGACTGGAGTTGAGGCTCTGGTTCCCTTCCAGAGGGCTTCTGCGTGGTTGAGGGAGATCGGCTCCTGCGTACAGCTCGGAACTCAGATGCCGACGAAACCACCTCGCCTTGAAAGCTCTCTAGACGAACTTTCCAAAGATGTAGGCCTTGACACCAGGAGGAGCAGGGAGCGGCCGGGGATGAAGCAACTTCAGGACCCCACTCTGCTGCCTGCGACCTGCTAGCTGAAACTGCAACTTGCAAGAACAAGGGGTGGGGCAAGGGGAGTTAGCACAGCTTGGGGTGATGGCTGAGGGTTTGGAAGAGGGGAGGGACGTGGTTAGGGCTTCCAAGGGGTTCTGGTGGGGCAGGGATAGGTGGAGAGGGAGTTGGAGCCGCAAGAGGTGGTGGTGGAGAAGTGGGTGTGCACAAGAGAGAGGGTGAGATGGAGAGGAGGAGGAGGAGGGCGACCAGACCAAGGGGGGTCTGGTTTGGGTTGACCTAGGGTGTGGGAGGGATGGGAGAGGGGAGGGAATTTTAAATTTGGGCTTTGGGAGAGGTTAATTCAGCCTTGGGAAGGTGGTGGGGTGCTTAGGGAAGTGGAGGGGGGTAGGTGGTGGTTGGGAAGTAGGGCTTAGATTGGTGGAGGGTTCTTGGAACTAGATGTGGAGTAAAGAGGGGCTATGGGAAGTTGTGTGGAGTTAATGGAGGTAGGTGGGGGTTGGGAGTGATTGGGAGGAGGGAGGAGAGAGAGAATGGTGCGCCCCCTTCTTGAAGAGAGAGAGGGAGAGAGAGATAATGAGAGAGAGAGAGAAGAGAAATTTAGTGGAGGGGAGTGAGACTTGGGAAATATTTCTATTCAAATTGATTCATCAAAAGTTGTTACAATGAGAGGGAGGGGAGGCCTATTTATAGGCTCCATACTTTCGTATGACCATAATGACCCTGACAAGTTAACTAATGACCAAAGCAGTCCAAGGGAGGGGTGCCCCTGGGCCTAGCCCACTAGTTGGGCCCAATAGCTTAACAAACCAACATAATGACACAAGACTTTGGTAGATAACCTACTAACCTAGGTACATGACTCAAATAATAGGAAAATTACATGGTTTAAGACTCAAATAAAATATAAAAATTACATGACTAGACTCACAAACACATGACGAACATAATGGCATAAGCCGACGATGATCCGAGCCTCAAAAAAGTGGAGGGGCAAGGGATGCCCCCATCAATATCACTCCTAGCAGGTTTTCTCAGCACATTTTTAACTTGATGATCATTAAATTTCATCAGAGGATGACCATCCATCAAATG
This sequence comes from Amorphophallus konjac, assembly GCA_022559845.1. NCBI lineage: Eukaryota > Viridiplantae > Streptophyta > Magnoliopsida > Alismatales > Araceae > Amorphophallus > Amorphophallus konjac. The sequence goes on from CM040124.1 coordinate 120,180,666, forward strand.
TCCAGATTTGCCATAATGATGGCAAGAAGCAGCAGTTTTCAGATCTGATTTATGCACACTCTTATTAACATGAATTCTATGTGCATATGCATGGAGATTTCTGTTATTTGCATGACCAAACTATTTTCCATAATCAAAACATTCAAAGTTTTTCCTTTTAAAAACAACTTTGCTCTTTCTGAGAGCATTTGTACTTGCAGGGAATTTAAACCTTTCAGAGATAAAATTTTTCCCTTGAGCATGCCAACAGTCCTTGACTGTGTGGCCATGCTTTCCACAGTGAGAGCAATTGAGAGAATTTCTTCTATAAGAACCTGACCAGCATTCAGAGGCCCTGTGACCCCTTTTGTTGCAGTTAAAACAGATGAGGTGCTGGTTCTTTGAAACAGATTTGTTCATATTAAAAACATGCTGATTTGAAAAGTATTTTGTATGATTTGAACATGATTTTTCCTTACCACTTGCAAACCAGCAATGAGCAGTAGTGTGTCCTACTTTATCACAATTAGAACATGTGACATTCTTTTTCTGACCAGACACAAATTTTCTAGCATGCTTTCTGTCATCTTGTTTCATCATAAAACAGTTACTCATAAAGTGTCCATGCCTACCACAATAATGACAGGAGCCATTTGATTTCTTTAAAACATGGCATTTATCAGATAAGTTTTTAGCATGCAGACTGTTCCTTTGAGTTTTTGATGTTTCATAATTTTTATTTTATTTTTCTGTTTTCTTAGCCTTGTACTGAGGTGGAGATGAAGTAGAAGGCTTTTCCTGTTCAGATGATTTAACGAAAACTGTTTTCAGCTTGTATCCATCAACCTTTTTCAACTTTTCAATTTATTTTTCGGTTCTCTGAACAGTAGACTGAGAAACATGTGGCTTCTGAGAAGTGTGAGAGGTAGAGCTAGGAACAAAGGATGTATAAATTTTATCTTCAAAATTCTTTTTATTTACAGGGTTATAGCCCAACCCCTCCTTCTGAAAATTGACTTTTACTCTCAGCAGTTTGTTCAGATTATCTTGCCCACTAACAAATTTAGACAAGGAGTTTTTTAAATCTTGAATTTCTTTTTCTTGAGAGGAGATGTGTAACTCATAACTGGCAATCTCTTGCTCACTGCAATTCATAGCTTCATTCAAAACTTTATTGGCTGTTTTGTATTTTTCAATTTCTGGTTCCAGATTGCTCAGTTTTTCAGGGTCTTCAACACAAACATTTTTTCCTCTTTCTAAGGCTAGCAGTCTCTCAAACATAGTGGAGTTCAGCATTTTTAACTTCTCATTTTCTTCCTTAAGCTTATCATTTTGAACCAATTCAATTATTAGAAGATGATCTTCTGAATTGACTTCATAATTTCTTCCAGCCCCAAATTCCTTCAATTCTTTTTGTTGTTTCTCCAGATCTTTCTGTAATTCTATATTTACATATTTTATGGCATTCAATTTCTCAGCAAACAGGTTCTTCTCTTGCTCAAGTTTCTCACATTTTCCTTCACTCTCTTTAACAGTTTGTTTTAGAGAGTCATTTTCAGATTCTAGCCTCCTTAGTTCAGACTTAACACATTCAAATTTTTCCAGCAAATTCTTACTCTGAACAGAATCATTACAAGTTAGGCTAAGCTTCTTCTCAAGTTTAGAGATCTCTTTTACATGATCTTGATTCTCAATCTTCAGTATCGAAATTTACTTTTTCAACATTTGAATATCAGACACAAAAGCATCATGAACATTTTTCAGTTCAGCACAGTTTTTACATGGAGAATTGAAACTGTCTGACCTACTATTCTTCTTCAATTTTTTATATTGTTTTCTTAATTGTTCATGAGACTCTAATAATTCAGCATATGAATTCTCCCAGTCATCTAAGCTATAGTTCTCAAAGAGATTTACCTCATCATCATTATCATCTTCATTCTGATTGCTGCCTTGATCGCTGCCACTTTGATTACTTCTGTTGGCCATCATGCAGCTGTCCTCATTTCTCTTCTGAGTTCGCTTCAGCATGTCCAGAATATCTTTAGCAGAGCTGCAATCTAAGAAACATGAATGAAAAGCTCTATCAGTAGCTGCCTTCATTAGATTTATAGCTATCTGATTCTCTTCATGCATTGATTTATGAATGTCAGTCCATTTGGGCTTTTTCTTTGGTAGTTCATGAGGGCCGTGTGAAATCACTTTCCACAGGTCTGGATTAACAGATTTAGCATAATTTTTTAGACTAGCAAACCATACACTAAAATTGGAACCGTTGAAAACTGGTGGTTCACCCATGGAAACAAACAGATATAATGCAACAGGAATATTGATGCACCAAAAGCAAATAAGCACCTAAGACTGTAGGATCGGATCTGCAGGTCGCTGGACCTTCTATGCAGACACCGCTCTGATACCAATTGATAGGGTGCTAAGCCCGGATACAGAGGGGGGTGAATGTATCCCCTTCAGAAATAATGCCCAAATTAAAACACAGATGCTAGACGCAATCACAGAATAAAACTAATTCAATTAAACTCATGAGCAAACACATGGATCGCGCCTAAGCAATCATCTAGCGGAAGCAAACACACACACAAACCAATGCTCAAGAGATTTTTAGGTGGTTCGGTCACCAAGACCTAGGTCCACCCCTCACTCCCAACCGGAGTGAGACTTCCACTAGCACAAGCTAGAAAGCAGACTCAGTCTGCAAACAAGCTGCTGCCACACAGCTTGACCAGGAGAACAACCTCCCCTCTTCCTCCAGACCGGAGGGACACCCCAAGTGACTCCCAGCCACTTGAAAACCAGAGACCGAAGTCTCTCTTCCTCCAGACCAGGAGGGACCCCACCAGTGACTCTCAGTCACCAGCAAACCAAAGGTCGCAGACCTCTCTTCCTCCAGACCAGGAGGGACCCCTGGACTTGCAACCTACAAGCCCAGAACCGGAGATCATATCTCCCTTCTCCTGAGTCCACAGGAGTGTTGTGTCCCTATGATTTTGATGATGTCTCACACTATAAATCATTTCTTTATCTCAAGATAATCTCATGTTTCATCATGTAAGTGAATGGATTACACAGTAAGGGAATGTCCTGTTCAATTGAACAATTTGACCAAATGAATTTTAGTGTTGCCTGAGTCATAATGTCTTGATGGTTTCAACACTATGAACCTTTGTGAACAAAAATGTTTGTCTGTGTTAATGTAAATCCTCGAGCCACTTCAGTTAATTTTGGGAGTTGTTTTCGTGCCACTTGAGCCACACTTCGTGTTGTTTCCCCTCTCTAACACGAAAAGATTTCGTGTCGTCTGAGCTTACAACACTTCGTGTTGATTTCCATGCTTGACAGGAAAACTTGTATGAGGTAATACTTCGTCTTTTTCTATCCTTGTCATCTATGTCTTCGAGTCCTAGTCTCGGTTGTTTAACTTCGTGTCGTGTCTCCCTCTGTCTTCGTGTCGTGTTACTGAAGCAGCTCGAATAGTTCTGACGAACTCCGAGTCGCTTCTCTGTGAACCTCGTGTCGTTTCTCTCTGTCCTTTAGTTGCTCATCTCGTGTCATCTTTTATGTCTGCTTGTTTAATTTCGTGTCACTTACTATTGTTCCTCGAGTCGTTCTTTTTCTTAGTGTCACTGCTTCATCACGTGTCGTGATAGCCGTGTCACTCTTCTGTCTTCGTGCTATTTTTCTCTTTAGACTTCGTGTCCTTCTCGCCTTGACCACACTCCGTGTCAATTCCTGTGTTTCGTCTTCGTGTTGTTTTCAACTCGTGTCGGTTTCTATTTTCATCTTCGTGTTGTTTTCAACTCGTGTCGGTTTCTGTTTTCATCTTCGTGTTGTTTTCAACTCGTATCGATTTCAATTTTCATCTTCGTGTTGTTTTCAACTCGTGTCGGTTTCTATTTTCATCTTCGTGTTGTTTTCAACTCGTGTCGGTTTCTGTTTTCATCTTCGTGTTGTCTTCAACTCGTGACGGTTTCTGTTATTTGTCTTCGTGTCGTGGTCAGCCCGTGTCGCCTCGTCTTCGAGTCATTCATTCGAGCTATTTTGTGCTCGAGTTATTTTTCTTATGTTTTCAAGTGTTGTTTCACTTCGTGTCGTCTTTTGTTGTCGTTTGTTAGTTCGTGTTGTTTCGTTCTAACCTCGTCCAGGTTTCTTCTAAATCGCGTGTTCTTCTATTGTTTCACTCCGTGATATTTTCTTCTCACCTCGTGCTATCCTGATCTGACCTCGTGTCACCTTCCTTGATTGTGTCAATCTTGTCCATTGTATCTCGTGTCGTTCTTTTCTTATCTCGTGTAGTAGTCACGTCGTGTTGTTATCATATACCTCATGCAGCTTTAGTTTTAGTGGCCATACAGCGTGTTAATGGTTTTTATCTCCTTACAGGTACGAGGAAGAATATTCCCAAATAAATGGGCTGCACGTGATCCAAGACAAGAGGAACCAACCCAATGAGGACACGTGGCAGGAAGGTTCTGGATCGAGCGTGGGAAGCACACGCATGTTGTGCCCTATCCACCTGCTGCCGCTATAAATAGAAACCTTCGCCCACCGATGAAGGTAGATCAGAGCCAAGAAAGAAAAGGCAGAATTACAGAGAGCTCGATCCAGCAGTGAAGAGAAAGAAAAAGAGAGATAGCAGTGAAGAGAGAAAGAGAGTTTGTAGTATCTGGTTTTTGAAATTGCTTCCCAGGAAGCTACATTTGTATTAACTCTCAGTATCGAATGTTTTCTCGATCAGTCTTTAGTTTCTTTTCTGATTTTCTTTATGTGTTCTTCATCTAATTCTGATCTGTTCCCCTCCGGTATGTGGAGGAAGGGAGTTTAACTCCGGTTTCCCTCTGAGTTACAGAGGAAGAGAGATCGCTGATCTCTGGTGTTGCTAGTGACGGGTTGTCATTAGCAGGTTCCCTCCGGTGTGTGGAGGAAGGGAGAGGCACTCTCCGGTTCTGTTCGTGCTGGGTGCTAGAATAGGTTTCAAGCTCTGCGGGTGGCAGAACTTGGTTGAGGGATTTGTCTCCCTTGGGTTTTCAAGCTGTTTGGCAGCAAGTTGTTCGCAGACTGAGTCTGCTGTGCTCTAGCAGTGGCTAGTGGAATCCTCACTCTAGTTGGAGTGAGGGGTGGATGTAGATTGCTGACTGCAGTCGAACCACCTAAAAAACCGGTTGTCTTCTCTGTGGTTTGCGATCTTTATCAGCGCTCTCTATCTGTTTGTCACTTCGACTATTTGTTTGCTCAGCTCTTCATCATCATTCTCTTATTCGATCTTGAGTGGTATCTGCATTTGCAATTCTTTGTGTGCTAGTTTAGAAGGGGCATAAGCGGTAGATTTATTTTCTTGCCTAAGTTTTGCAAATTGGGAGTGATCTATTCATCCCTCCCTTTTATATCACTCTTGCTGCGCTAACATTTGGTATCAGAGCCAGGTTTACGCCATGTGGACGAACAATCAAGCAAATGGCAGTGGTCCTAGAACCTTCATGGTCGAAGGTCAATCCATTAGTCGCCCTCCTTATTTTGATGGTAATAACTATCTGTTTTGGAAGAACATGATGGAAGTGTTTATCAGGGCTCAGAGTCATAAACTGTGGAGAGTAACCACGGTGGGGCCATATGATCTGCCACCAAACGAGGATGCTTGGACAGATGACCATGTAAAGCTCTCCTCACCCAACTGGACGGCACTGAATATCATCCAGTGTGCTGTTCATCCAGAGGAGTATGCCCGTATCTCTGCCTACAAAACTGCCAAGCGAATGTGGGATGAGCTGCAATTGATCTATGAAGGTACAGCTTAAGTGAAAGCCTCGAAGGTAAACCTCTACACTTCTAAGTATGAAATGTTTAAGATGAATGCAGATGAGAATATAACCGAAATGTATGCCAGGTTATCCTTGATCACTAACACTCTTAAAGGGCTAGGGAAGGATCTTGCTGAGGCAGATATAGTCAGGAAAATTCTTAGATCTTTATCCCCGGCATGGCACACTAAGGCCATTGTGATTGAGGAGTCAAAAGATTTGACTGTCTTAACTGTGAATGAACTCATAGGATCCCTGATGACCTATGAGATGAACTTCCAAGGAGGTGGAGAAGGAAGTGAGAAGAAGGGTAAAAATGTAGCTCTAAGAGCTTCCCGCAACAAGGGTAGTAACAGTGGGAGCAGCAGCAGTACCCCCGAGTCTGAGTCCGAGCTTGAAGGTTTATCAGATCTCGACCAGGAGGAGCTGGCTATGCTCACTCGTCAGTTCAGAAAATTTCTGAGGACAAAGGGAAAGACCTTTAGGAAGAAGAACCCACACTCTTTTAACAAGAATGCTGAGTTTACCAATTACAGGGATAGAAATCCTAAGAAACTGACTTGTTTTAACTGTAACAAACAGGGACACATGAAAGGCGAATGCCCAGAACTCCAGAAGAAAGGTCCCTATTTTCAGAAGAAAAACATAAAGGTGCAGAAGAAGAAGAAGCCACAGGCAATGGTCTGCACATGGAGCGAGGAAGAAGAAGACCCAGAAGAAGCTTCCTCAGAAGAATATGAAGATGGAATTTGCCTTATGGCAAACAGTGAAGAGGAGGTAATAAACATTTTTGAAAATTTCTCAATTGATGACTGGGAGGATGCTTATGGTGACTTGCTAGATAAATTTAATTCACTTAGCAAAGAGCACAGAGTTCTGAAAAGAAAATTTAACACAAATATTGAAGAACAAACTCTGGTCTGTGAGGAAAATGCAAAGCTAAAAGAACAACTAGAAGAAATGACCTCACAAAGGAAAGAGAATGATAAGCTTAAGGGAGAAATTCAGGAAAGTCAAAAACAGCTCAATGAATTCAAAACTAAAATTGAAGAAAGCATGAGTGAAATCAGAATGAATTCAGAGAAATATGAAGCTGTGAAGAAAGTAAATGCTGAACTCCTAAAGAATTCTGAGTTTCTTCAAAAGGAGCTGGAAGACAAACAGAAAGTCTTAGAAAAGTTTGTCCAAGGAAAGACTAGCCTAGATGCTATACTAGGGACTAGGGTCAATTTCAATAAGGAAGGTCTAGGCTATGACCCAACCAACAAGAGACCCTTGCAATTCAAGACCATCACCTTCTGTCCAGAGAAGGGAAAAGAAAAGCTGGACACACCATCCAGCTCAAACAGCTCTAAGGAAACTCAAAGTCATAAAGAAAACACAAAAACCAGTACTGGACAACCATTTAAGATTGGAATGAACTTTATGAAAAATAACATTAAGTCCATTCACCAGAACACAAATGGTAGCTGGACCAAGAAAACAAATCAGAATAAAAGTTGGAATTATAACAATCAGATGGGTCCAAACAAGACCTACTGGAGGAATAACTTTCATGGTCAAAGATATGCCAATCAACAAGCCTACAGGAAATTTCCTAGGAATAGGAAGACCAATGAAAGGAATAGAACTCACTTCTCCAGTTCAGCTGGATTGAACTTTAAAAAACCAGAAAGGAAGGTGCCAGAGAAAACCATGCTGAAACAAATCTGGATACCTAAACACTTGATCAGAGATTTAAACAATGTCCTTGGACCCAACTCATCTTGGGTTCCAAATCACTCTGCTTGATATACTTGTGTAGGTCGGCCTGGCAGCTGAAGACAACAAGTGGTACCTCGACAGTGGCTACTCCAGGCATATGACAGGAGACCGATCCAAGTTCAGCAAGATAGAGATGAAGCCAGGAGGTCTGGTCAAGTTTGGAGGAAAGAACAAAGGTAAAATTATTGGAGTTGGCACAGTAGGTAAGTCTTCCACAAATTCCATTGAAAAAGTATTACTTGTGGAAGGGCTACAACACAACCTGATTAGCATTAGCCAATTATGTGACAGGGGTCACAGGGTTGTATTTGATGATAGTTCATGTAAAATCCTTGAAACAAATTCTGACATTGTTAAATTTGTAGCCAACAGGATTAATAATGTCTACATTGTAGACTTAGATGAGAAATCTGAATCCACTATTTGCTTATCTGCCAATTCTGAAAATGATGCCTTTGAATGGCATAGACGTCTAGGTCATGCTAGCTTTTCAACTTTAAATAAATTGGTCAAGCATGATTTAGTTAGAGGCATGCCTAGAATTAAATTCAATTCTATATCAAAAGCATGTGATGCATGTGCTCTAGGCAAACAGACCAGAAATTCTTTCAAATTAAGATCTGAGCCATTGTCTTCTAGACCAATGGAACTTCTTCATATGGACCTTTTCGGTCCAACTAGAACTCAGAGTCTTAATGGTAACAGGTTTGGCTATGTCATCATAGATGACTTCTCCAGATATTCATGGATATTTTTCTTAGCAAATAAGAGTGATGCATTTCAAAAGTTTAATCTGTTTTTCAATAAGGTCAAACAAGAAGGGAAGTACAAGGTTAGTTCAATTCAATCTGACCATGGAGGTGAGTTTGAAAATTCCATGTTTACTGATCTTTGTGACAAAGAAGGACTAACTCACAGGTTTTCCTCTCCCAGGACACCTGAACAGAATGGGATCGTGGAGAGAAGAAATAGAACAGTGGTGGAAATGGCCCGAACCATGTTGATTGAAAGTAAGTTACCTAGAAGGTTTTGGGCAGAAGCGGCCAATACAGCAACCTACATAATCAACAGGGCCATGGTAAGACCCATACACAAGAAAACACCCTATGAGCTTCTAAAAGGTAAGAAACCAAACTTGTTTCATTTCAGAATTTTTGGAGCAAAATGTTTTATTCATAACAATGATAAGAAAGACTTAGACAAGTTTGAAGCCAAGAGTTCACCTGGAATATTCTTGGGTTACTCTGAAGTGTCAAGGGCATGAATAAAGATCTCATCATAGTTCAGGTATATGTAGATGACATTGTATTTGGATCAACTAGGCATGAACTATATGATGAATTTTCTACCATGATGTCTGCTGAATTTGAAATGAGCTTGGTTGGAGAACTAAAATATTTTCTTGGATTGCAGGTACAGCAACTAGAAGATGGGTGCTTCATCAACCAAACCAAATACACAATGGAACTGTTCAAAAGGTTTGGCATGAAAACTTAAAGCACATTACTACACCCATGGGCACCAATACATCATTGGATGCAGATGAGACAGGTAAAGAAGTAAATGCCAAACTTTATAGAGGTATGATTGGATCACTTCTTTACTTGACAGCCTCTAGACCTGATATACAATTCAGTGTAGGAATGTGTGCAAGGTATCAGTCTAGACCCACTGAACTACACTTAGCTACAGTTAAAAGAATCTTCAGATATTTGTCAGCTAGTCACTCTCTTGGTTTATGGTTTCCTGCATCTCGCACATTGAATCTAGTAGCATACACAGATGCTGACTATGCAGGCTGTAAACTAGACAGGAAAAGCACAAGTGGCCATTGTGAATTCTTGGGTGGGTGTTTAGTATCTTGGGGCTCCAAGAAACAACATTCTGTGGCCCTCTCCACTGCAGAAGCTGAATATGTGGCTGCAGGGAGTTGTGGAACACAAGTTATATGGATTAAACACCAGCTTCAGGACTACCAAGTAGACCTGGGATGTACACCTATTTACTGTGATAATACGAGTGCCATCAATCTTGCTAAAAATCCTGTTTTGCATTCTCGAACCAAACACATAGAGCTAAGACATCATTTTATAAGAGATGAGGTGTCTAAGAATAATTTTGAACTGATTCATGTAGGGACAGATAATCAGATTGCTGATATTTTCACAAAACCTCTGGATAATGAAAAATTCACTACATTGAGAAGAGAATTAGGCTTATACAAAGTGTCTTAATTTTGGAGCATGTTCCTGTTGTGAGCGGGAGTTTTGTCTATCTGTTGTTTAGCCTTCTTACATGCTGGTTTAAGGGGGAGTTCAGAATGCTTACTGGTTAGCTTTCAGGAATGCTCTAAATAAAGGAAAGTCTTGAGATTTTGCTGAAATGTTTTATTGAGGAATGCTATATCTTAGGGGGAGCTGAGTTGTAATGTGAGAAGAGAAGTTCTTTGACAGATTCAAAAGGGCTGTCCAGATGTGTACCTTTGCTGGTCTTGCATGACTGATTTAGTGTGGTTCTCTCAGAAAGTAGAGTGTCACTTATCTCTTAAGTCTATAAGTCAGTGACTCTAATCTCCAGATCAGAATCTTTCCTTTGGTACTCCTTCAGAGATCTGGACTAATTGCATAAAGTATATCTTCCTACATTGTCATTGATTATGGTTCAGGCCAAAAAAAAAACATGTATGGCTTGATATCTGACCCAATCAACTTGAAATCTAGACTTCAAGACTCAATTCAAGAAAAGTCCTTTTTGGTATTGTCTTCAATCATTCTATCTCTTTAACTCAAGGGCTTAACTGAACAAACATGTTCTGTTTTGATCACTGAGAAACTGGGAGCTTCATCAATGAAATGAATATTTCTCCCAAGTCATGAGGTGTCAAATGCTTAAAATAAATGAAAAGTCATGACAGAGCAATGGTGGCTTGCTGGTGAGTAACTGGGGACTCTGGCCTCTAATCAAGGTGTTTCCTCATGTCAAAAGCCGCAGTTACTAACTCTATTCCTTAATATAAAAAAAGGGAAGGAAGTAATGAGGTACTCACTCTGAGTAACTGGAGATTCAGGCCTCTGATCAAGGTGTCTCCCTAATGTCAAAGGAAGTGAACTACCAACTTACTCATTGATCTTCTTGAATATCATCTCCAACAAAAATTCCTTGTTGTTATGCAACTAATGGATTGCTTGTCCTCAATACCTTGAGAACACCTCTCTGATTTAGTCTCTTGCTGTCTAGTGGAATAGTTGAATGATCGGCTATTTTTGGCCATACTTGTCAACTCCTGCTCTAAATCATCCACTATGTATGCTGATAAACTTATCTATCATTCCACTTCTCTATTGTGTACGGAAATCTAAAGAATCTTGTCTTGAGATTAGAAACTCCCTTATTCTCTTAAGACCTACTCGTGACTTTCTGCACTATGCAGTTACTGCCCTGAGTCCTCATGTTTCCAGCACTGTCACACATTCTGTATTTTTTTTGCTGATGCCAAAGGGGGAGAGAAGTTTGCAATGTCTACAATTTTAGTGAGAAGTTCTGCAATGTTCTGCAATATCAGTGAGTCTTGGTTTTGTCTTGAGCTTTGGGGGAGTCATGTTGCTTCATGCTGATATGTTTATGAGTTGTGGGGGAAATGAAAGTGTGTTGTAGGGAATGTTTAATTCATTTGCATGAGCATGCCTTGAATTTAATCTGTTGTTGAAGCTGATATTGATTTCATGTTAAATATTGATAAACCTTGATATTGCCAGATTCATAGTGTTGCCATCATCAAAAAGGGGGAGATTGTTGTGTCCCTATGATTTTGATGATGTCTCACACTATAAATCATTTCTTTATCTCAAGATAATCTCATGTTTCATCATGTAAGTGAATGGATTACACAGTAAGGGAATGTCCTGTTCAATTGAACAATTTGACCAAATGAATTTTAGTGTTGCCTGAGTCATAATGTCTTGATGGTTTCAACACTATGAACCTTTGTGAACAAAAATGTTTCTCTGTGTTAATGTAAATCCTCGAGCCACTTCAGTTAATTTTGGGAGTTGTTTTCGTGCCACTTGAGCCACACTTCGTGTTGTTTCCCCTCACTAACACGAAAAGATTTCGTGTCGTCTGAGCTTACAACACTTCGTGTTGATTTCCATACTTGACAGGAAAACTTGTATGAGGTAATACTTCGTGTTGTTCTATCCTTGTCATCTATGTCTTCGAGTCCTAGTCTCGGTTGTTTAACTTCGTGTCGTGTCTCCCTCTGTCTTCGTGTCGTGTTACTGAAGCAGCTCGAATAGTTCTGACGAACTCCGAGTCGCTTCTCTGTGAACCTCGTGTCGTTTCTCTCTGTCCTTTAGTTGCTCATCTTGTGTCATCTTTTATGTCTGCTTGTTTAATTTCGTGTCACTTACTGTTGTTCCTCGAGTCGTTCTTTTTCTTAGTGTCACTACTTCATCACGTGTCGTGATAGCCGTGTCACTCTTCTGTCTTCGTGCTATTTTTCTCTTTAGACTTCGTGTCCTTCTCGCCTTGACCACACTCCGTGTCAATTCCTGTGTTTCGTCTTCGTGTTGTTTTCAACTCGTGTCGGTTTCTGTTTTCATCTTCGTGTTGTTTTCAACTCGTGTCGGTTTCTGTTTTCATCTTCGTGTTGTTTTCAACTCGTATCGGTTTCTGTTTTCATCTTCGTGTTATTTTCAACTCGTGTCGGTTTCTGTTTTCATCTTCGTGTTGTTTTCAACTCGTGTCGGTTTCTATTTTCATCTTCGTGTTGTCTTCAACTCGTGACGGTTTCTGTTATTTGTCTTCGTGTCGTGGCCAGCCCGTGTCGCCTCGTCTTCGAGTCGTTCATTTGAGCTATTTTGTGCTCGAGTTGTTTTTCTTATGTTTTCAAGTGTTGTTTCACTTCGTGTCGTCTTTTGTTGCCGTTTGTTAGTTCGTGTTGTTTCGTTCTAACCTCGTCCAGGTTTCTTCTAAATCGCGTGTTCTTCTATTGTTTCACTCCGTGATATTTTCTTCTCACCTCGTGCTATCCTGATCTGACCTCGTGTCACCTTCCTTGATTGTGTCAGTCTTGTCCATTGTATCTCGTGTCGTTCTTTTCTTATCTCGTGTAGTAGTCACGTCGTGTTGTTATCATATACCTCATGCAGCTTTAGTTTTAGTGGCCATACAGCGTGTTAATGGTTTTTATCTCCTTACAGGTACGAGGAAGAATATTCCCAAATAAATGGGCTGCACGTGATCCAAGACAAGAGGAACCAACCCAATGAGGACACGTGGCAGGAAGGTTCTGGATCGAGCGTGGGAAGCACACGCATGTTGTGCCCTATCCACCTGCTACCGCTATAAATAGAAACCTTCGCCCACCGATGAAGGTAGATCAGAGCCAAGAAAGAAAAGGCAGAATTACAGAGAGCTCGATCCAGCAGTGAAGAGAAAGAAAAAGAGAGATAGCAGTGAAGAGAAAGAAAAAGAGAGATAGCAGTGAAGAGAGAAAGAGAGTTTGCAGTATCTGGTTTTTGAAATTGCTTCCCAGGAAGCTACATTTGTATTAACTCTCAGTATCGAATGTTTTCTCGATCAGTCTTTAGTTTCTTTTCTGATTTTCGTTATGTGTTCTTCGTCTAATTCTGATCTGTTCCCCTCCGGTATGTGGAGGAAGGGAGTCTAACTCCGGTTTCCCTCTGGGTTGCAGAGGAAGAGAGATCGCTGATCTCTGGTGTTGCTAGTGACGGGTTGTCATTAGCAGGTTCCCTCCGGTGTGTGGAGGAAGGGAGAGGCACTCTCCGGTTCTGTTCGTGCTGGGTGCTAGAACAGGTTTCAAGCTCTGCGGGTGGCAGAACTTGGTTGAGGGATTTGTCTCCCTTGGATTTTCAAGCTGTTTGGCAGCAAGTTGTTCGCAGACTGAGTCTGCTGTGCTCTAGCAGTGGCTAGTGGAATCCTCACTCTAGTTGGAGTGAGGGGTGGATGTAGATTGCTGACTGCAGTCGAACCACCTAAAAAACCGGTTGTCTTCTCTGTGGTTTGCGGTCTTTATCAGCGCTCTCTATCTGTTTGTCACTTCGACTATTTGTTTGCTCAGCTCTTCATCATCATTCTCTTATTCGATCTTGAGTGGTATCTGCATTTGCAATTCTTTGTGTGCTAGTTTAAAAGGGGCATAAGCGGTAGATTTATTTTCTTGCCTAAGTTTTGCAAATTGGGAGTGATCTATTCATTCCCCCCTTCTATATCACTCTTGCTGCGCTAACAAGGAGGAACCCGACCTCACTACTGAGAATCAGAAGAACAATAGCAACAGGAGTAACAAAAGGAAAAATAAGAAAACATAAAAAGCACAGCGACAAAAGCTGGAAATGAAACACAAGAAATATAGCTCTCAATGAGCATAGTCATTCTGGATTTGATCCACGAACAGACTGAACAGATCTTCAATAGAACTCTCTCCCCTCTTCCTTTCTTCCTCTTCTTTCTTCTTCTCAGCTCACGCAATCTTTCTCTTCTCTGCTCTCCTTTTCACTCTTACTATCTTTCTCTTTTCTTTCAGTCCTTGCGAGCTCTCTCTTTCTCTTTTTATTCTGCTGCTCTCACTCTCTATCTTCACTCTTCTTCTTCTTCTTTCTTCTTCTTCTGCTCTCCTTTTCACAGTCTCGATCAGCCCTCTTCTATTCTTGCTATTTCTTCAGTGGATGAAGGTTTCTATTTATATCAGCTTCAGCAGGTGCTAGGGCGTGTGTCCTTCAGGTTCCCGCCCAGAGAGCACCTCGGATCACGTGCCAGGAATCATCCTCGGATCATGCGCCCAGTCATTAACCTGAGTCATCTGCAGACAGAGACAAGACGAAATGAAACGAATTAGTTAGTTTAGGTTTATATAACAACGAATGTATATACTTTAGAAGCAGTAACTGAGTAAGTGTGTACACTGAGGGAGTGTATAGACTTGTGAGTCTTCATGCGACCTCAGTGTATAGACTAGCTGAAGAATGCGCTAGCACAACAGGGGGAATGTGTGGACTTCTGTGAAATGTATAAAGCCATCAAGTGTATAGACTTAGAGACATCAGTTAGGCAAGTGTGTACATCGTGAGGGAGTGTATAGACTTATGGACATCAGTTAGGCAAGTGTGTACATCGTGAGGGAGTGTATAGACTTAGCGAACTGATGCATGAACAGTGCGGTGTGTAGACATGTGAAGCATAACTATATGCAGTGTATAGACTTCAATGAATGCTATGCATGCACGATCATGCAATGTATAGACTATGAAGATGGACTATTGCGTTGTACAGACTATGTGAAGACAGAGCTGTAGCGATGTATAGACTTCATGAGTCAGAGCTGAAGCAGTGTATAGAGTTGCTGAAGTGCAATGCAATGTGCAGACATTGTTCAATGTATGGAGTTTACAATGCAAACAGCAATGTATAGACATCTCAATCGACAGGCAGACAATGTACAGACTTGTACATGCTTCAGGACTAAGTATGGACTTGAATGAGCGAGCATGCAATGTATAGACTTGCTCAGCCTGAAGCAATGTGTAGACTTCAGCTCAAAGCCAATGTATAGACTTCAAAGTATGCAATTTACAGACTCTGAAGAACAGCAGGCAGTGTATGGACTTAGGCAAGCTTCAACTCAATGAAAGCACGATGTACAGACTTCATATGTGAAGCAACCGCTGTACAGACTTAAGCAATATGAAGACTTGACAGACAACTGACGATGTATGGACTTCAAGTGTGAAGACATTGTGAATACAAATGCAATGTACAGACTTCACATATGCATGAGACTCCAAGAGAGATGGGCGCTGTATAGACTTCACCAGACTTCACTCGATGTACAGACAATTTCATCAGTTGAAGAGGCAACAATATAAAACACTGAGATAATGTCAGTGCGTCGACTCCATGCTATTGCAGCGTCAACTCATCAGAATAAAAAGCAGATATATTCAATGTATGGACTTGCCAAAAGAAACTCTGTACATACTAGATCAAAGCAAAGCAGTTGACTGTATGGACTTCCAATGTGTAGACATGCCAAAGACAACTGGTCGATGTACAGACTTGAACAAGGTAAAGTCTGTACAGACTTGGAGGTTCACAGTGTGTAGACTTTGGCACAAGAGATGGCTGTACAGACTTTAGCTCAACAGCGATGTATAGAGTTTTGAAAGCTTGAACGACGAAGCATGATGTACAGACTTTGAGCATTGTATAGACTTTGCGAAGCACATGCCTTGGTTGTACAGACTTCAGACTTGAACGTGTGCTGTGAACGATGTATACACTTGGAGGCCCTTGAAGGGTGTACACACTTGAAGAACCGAAGCCAATGTAGAGACTTGACGAATGGCTCAGCAATGTGTAGACTTGGTGAGCTTCAGAGCAGAATGTGCAGACTTTACCACTGTATAGACTTGAAGTTCTGAACGTAGGTAAAGGCTGGGATTGTATAGACTTGCACAGTGCTTCCAATGTATAGACTTCTAATGAATGCAACCACTGTACAGACTTGCTCAACCAGTCCGATGTACAGACTTGAAAAACTAATGCCAATGTACAGACTTCAGGTGAAACGATGCAGCTACAGTGCAGTGTAGACTGCCAGACTCGTTTTGAACAATGCACGCTGTATAGACTTGCAGTGCAAAGGCTGATGTATAGACTTGGTAGTCTGGAGGGTCGACGCATCAAAGAAAGGGGTCGACCCTTGATGCATGGATGTATGGACTTGGAAGATGAAGGGCGATGTGTAGACTTTGGGGTTCAACTGGGTGTACAGACTTGGAAGATGGAAGGCGATGTGTAGACTCTGAAATGAACGGGAGAATGTATAGACTTGGTCTCACGGATTGGCTGTACACGCTTTGAATAAGAAGACCAATGTATGGACTTGGAAAACAAAGGGTGCGTCGACCCATCAGAAGGGAGCGTCGACCCATCACTGTCGAGACTTCATGAAATGCATGCTATTCAGTGTACACACTTTGAATTCATGCAAGCTGATGTATAGACTTCAGTTGAAGAACGATGCATGCTATGCAATGTGTGGACTTGACATGCCTACTGAAGGCGATGTACATACTTGCTGCGTGATGCTGATGTACAGACTTATGTAAGTGTATATGAATGCTTTATGCAGCAGATAACATGACTGAACATCAAATGCAATGCTTTAATAAACAGACTGAACATCAGAATGACTGAACATATGAAGATGACTCACACATCAGAATAAACTAACTGAACAGCAGTGCAATGCTTTGATAAACAGACTGAACATCAGAATGACTGAACATATGAAGATGACTCACACATCAGGATAACTAACTGAACAGCAGTGCAATGCTTTGATAAACAGACTGAACATCAGAATGACTGAACATATGAAGATGACTCACACATCAAGATAACTAACTGAACAGCAGTGCAATGCTTTGATAAACAGACTGAACATCAGAATGACTGAACATATGAAGATGACTCACACATCAGAATAAACTAACTGAACAGCAGTGCAATGCTTTGATAAACAGACTGAACATCAGAATGACTGAACATATGAAGATGACTCACACATCAGGATAACTCATAGTGATTAACTTACAATAAAAACCAATCATCAAATGATTCAATCACATCAAAGCCAATCATCAAAACCCCAGGGGCACAACATTCCTGTGGTTTGTGAATTTTCTGATGTGTTTCCTGATGAGTTACCAGGCTTACCTCCACAGCGAGAGATTGAGATGGTAATTGAATTGATTCCAGGTATGGCACCTGTATCAAAGGCACCTTACCGTATGGCTCCTGCCGAATTGAAGGAATTGAGAGCACAATTACTAGAGTTGTTGGAAAAAGGCTATATCCATTCTAGCTTTTCTCCATGGGGTGCTTTTGTATTATTTGTGAAGAAGAAAGATGGAAGCCTGAGGTTATGTATTGATTACATGTAATTAAATCAGGTGACTGTCAAGAATAAATATCATTTGCCCAGGATCGATGATTTATTTGACCAACTTCAGTCGGCATGTGTCTTTTCTCCAATTGATCTTCGATCTGGTTATTACCAATTGCAGATCAAGGAATCTGATGTCGAGAAGACTGCCTTTAGCACTAGGTATGGTCATTATGAATTTTTGGTTATGCCATTTGGGCTAACCAATGCTCCAGCAGCATTTATGGACTTAATGCACCGTGTGTTTCTTCCATATTTAGACCAATTTGTGGTGATATTTGTGGATGACATTTTGGTCTATTCTACTTCTGAGGAAGAACATGTGCAGCATCTTAGGGTGGTATTGTAGACTCTACGAGATCACGAGCTTTATGCAAAATTCAGCAAATGTGAGTTTTGGCTTCGGGAAGTTCATTTTCTAGGCCATGTGGTTTCTGGCGACGGAGTTGCAGTTGATCCTGTTAAAATTGAAGTTGTCCTTCAATGGCAGAGCCCTAAGACTGTGACAGAGATTAGAAGCTTTTTGGGTCTTGCTGGTTATTATAGAAGATTCATTCAAGATTTTGCACGAATTGCCGCGCCAATGACTAAATTGACTCACAAAGATGTGCCATTTGTGTGGTCGGATAAATGTGAACAGAGCTTCAATGAGTTGAAAAGGCTACTCACTACTTTTCTAGTGCTTGTTTTGCCTTCCGGGTCGGGTGGATTTGTGGTGTGCACGGATGCCTCTCGAGTAGGTTTAGGTGCGATGCTTATGTAGCATGGCAAGGTCATAGCCTATGCATCCCGAAAATTAAAACAGTAAGAAGAAAATTATCCCACTCATGATTTGGAGTTGGCGACGGTGATCTTTGTATTGAAAATCTGGAGATACAACTTGTATGGTGAGAAATTTGAGATCTTTACAGATCATCAAAGTTTGAAGTATGTGTTTTCTCAAAAAGATTTGAATCTTCGTCAGCGCAGGTGGATGGAGTACATGAAAGATTATGATTTTACTTTGCCTTATCAACCTGGCAAGATGAATGTGGTAGCTGATGCACTGAGCAGCAAAGTGCAAATCAGTCATTTGATAATGCAAGAATGGAAGTTGTGGAAACAGTTTCCTTGTGAGACATTCAGATTGAAAATTCCCCGTGATCTGATGGTAGCTGGTTTTGCTAGTCTGGTGATGACTCTAGCTATTTACCAGGAGATCAGGGAGGCACAACAGGCAAACCCTGAGTTGTCTCGCATTGTGTTGATGCCAGATGTGGAGTTCTGTGATGATTCAGTGGTTAGAGTCAGAGGTCGACTCTATGTTCCAGCTGATGATTTATTGAGGAGTGCTATTTTGCGTGAGGCGCATGGATCCCTCTATGTTATTCATCCCGGCACCACGAAAATGTATCATAATGTGAAAAGGCAATTTTGGTGGCCAAGTATAAAAAGAGATGTAGCAGACTGTGTATCTAAATGTTTGACATGTCAACAGGTCAAAGCTGAGCATCAAAAGCCAGGAGGAATGCTTCAACCTTTAGAGATTCCGATGTGGAAGTGGGACCATGTCACTATTGATTTTGTTGTGGGTTTACCCCGGACTTCACAAGGCTTTGATGGTATTTGGCTGTTAGTTGATCGTCTGACCAAGACAGCAAGAATGTTGCCGATCAAGGTGACGTGGAATGTCCAGAAATTGGTTAAGCTTTCTGTGGCGAAGACTGTGCCATTGCATGGAATTTCAATATCCATTGTGTCAGATTGTGACCTGCGTTTTACTTCTAGCTTTTGGCGGAGTTTTCAAAAGGCGTTGGGCACAGAATTGGCATTCCCTTCAGCGTATCATCCTCAGTCTGATGGTCAATCTTAGAGGACTATTCAGACGTTGCAAGATATGATGTGATCATATTGTCTGGATTGGCAGGGTTCATGGAGTCAACATTTGCCATTGGTGGAATTCTCTTATAATAATAGCTATCATTCCAGTATCGATATGGCTCCGTATGAAGCTTTGTATGGGCGTCCTTGTCGTACACCGTTAAATTGGTTTGCAGATGGTGATCAACTATTGACAAGACCCGAGATGGTACATCAATGTGTTGATGTGGTACGTCTGATCAGGCAGAAAATGTTAACAGTTCAAAGTCGACAGAAAAGTTATGTAGATCGGCATAGAAGACCATTGCAGTTTGATCCTGGAGATTCTATTTTGTGAAAATATCTCCAATGAAAGGCGTGATGAGATTTGGGAAGCGTGGAAAGCTTAGTCCCCGATATATTGGTCTGTTTCCTATCTTGGAGCATGTGGGCCAAGTGGCTTATCGACTTCAGTTGCCATCGGCGATGCAAGCAATCCACGACGTGTTTCATGTTTCTCAATTAAGGAAATATATTTCTAATGTATCTCATGTATTAGATAATTTAATGTGACCTGAGGTAACAGCGGATCTATCCACACCAGAGTATTTGATTCGGATTGAAGATCATCGTGAGCAATGACTGAGGAATAAGGTAATCCCTCTGGTAAATGTAGTATGGCAGCGTCACTCTGGTGATGAGGCTACTTGGGAACGTGAGGATGAAATGCGTCAACAGTTTCCATTTTTATTCGATTGAGGTACATCTCTTCAGTTCTCTCCTAGTGTTTCCCTTTTAAATTTCAAGGATGAAATTTTATTAGGAGAGAGGGACTGTAAGACCCACTAGTTAACGGATCCTTATCGGCATCGAAATATGAAAAGATTCATGAACTTAGAACATTTTAATGGGCTTAATGGGCCTAGTTTAGTGGGTTTACCCTTTTTTATAAGCTTTTAGAAATTAGAATGGGCATTATTGCAATTTTGCTTCTTTTAATGCCTTTTTACAAAAATTAGTTGTATATCAAAAAATAATAATAAAACAAAAGTATTTGATTTGTTTTTTTTTTAGAATTCTCTCCCTCCCTCTTTCTTTCTCTCCTACGCACGCCCCACCCCCTCTCTTGCTCTTGGTGGTGTGATCACCCCGAGACCTTGCAGGAATTGCAGGAGGTGGCCTTGGCGAGCCCAAGGCGTTGGTGGAGCGGAGGTGTCGTCGTGGAGGCGACCCGTGGAGCGTGGAGGTGGAGAATCCACCGTTTAAGCCGTGGTTTCCTCATGAAGAAAGGGCGTAGAACGGCTTAGAATCGTGAAACCAAGTAGAGGTGATGCGGGACGAGACAACGGACATGACAAGCTCGTGACTGCCCCTTAACGAGGGAAGCGTCGGACGTGCGCGATTGAGAAACCGGCAGTGAGCTAGGGTGATCGGCTCTCTCGTGTGCCCGGATCGGGTCACGGGACGGTCTCGCACTCTCTCGCAGCAGCGGTAATGAATAGATAAAGCGAGCCAGATATCCCTACACATGCTCTCTAGCAGCGGCATAAACAAATATATATGAAGTAAGCAAAATGCCAAATAAGGGAGCGAATGCGAAACCTCTACGCGCTCGGCGTGGGGACGACGGACCCGGCCGAAACTCATACTTCCGGAACAATAATACACGGAGATTACAGCAATACAAATCGCTGCCCACTCCACGTAGGGAGGTAAAGGTCTACACAATGGGGTCCGGGAGGACCGAATTCGGGTTGACGGGCGGCTTCTCGCGCTGTTTCGGCAACACCCGAACACATGACGGTGGGGCCCACGTGCTGTCCGGAGGAGCCGTGTGGGACCCGGTGGTACCGCTGTAGTAGAGGATGCCTGGAAGGGTGCTCCCTAGAGTGGGGGCGTGTTGGTTTGCCGGCCGGAGGCCGGGCGGCTCCGATCGGCACCGGTCGGAATAACCGGCCACGGGCTGCAACTTCTGGTTTTCAACGTGCATCTCGGCAAGAACGGGCGCTGCGATCAGCCCCGATGTCGGATCGACATGAGACTGGAGCCGTTGGAAAGCTAAATTAAAATCCTTCAATCTAGGCTTAGAGATCTGGCTTGGATCTGCACGGATCAGGACTTATGGAATTTCCAAGTTCCTATTGTACAATTCCTGAAATCTCAGGTCAGCAGAGAACTTTCCTGTAGATTGCCTTTTACCGCGAGATAGACGTCCGAATATGGGGTTGTGTTCTTCATACAAGTTGTGGCAAATCAAGCTAAGAAACCAGGACTATTTTTGGATCTGGATTTGGGAAGTCTACGAATTTCTAAGATATTTTTACTATCAGTGGGTCGGATCTGGAATCTGGCTAACAACACTGTAGCTGAGGAAGAACATGAATTTTTAAAAATAGATAGAAGGATGATAAAAAATTAATAGAATGTTTGAATGTAGGGGGTGATGGAAAGAACTTCCAGTAAAATTGGGAGAGTTTGGAAAAATCAAAACAATGGCGGGAGGTGGGAAACACAGGGCTGCTGTCACTGTAGATAGAGACAGGACAGATCTGGGAATGATTAAAGATAGAAAATGTAAAAATAACAAACGATAGATTTTGGACCTGGAATTTTTTTTGGAGGAGGGGATACAAGGTAGGAACACACCATAAAAATTTCAATCCACGAAGAGGCCGTGGTGGATAGCAGGATTTTCGTGAAGATATCTCTATCTAGCAGGATAGAAAACCGAAGTCGGATTCACGGCGGCTCGAGGGCGGCACGAACGGCGGCGGCGGCGGCACCGACGATCACCGGAGATAGAGGGGAGGGGATAGAGATGGTACCACTCTAGAATGGGGTTTGGGGAAGAGGAGAACCAGAGGAGAGAGGGCTGGGGCGCAGCTAGCTTCAAGCTTCACAAATTTTTCTATCATTAATTCACATAAAATGAAAATACAAGCCATATATAGTTCTACCTAATTGACCCACATGACTCCAAATCTGGGGTTACGGATGGGACATACAAGGGGTTGGACATTGGTCAAAAAAACACACAATAAAAGCCCATTAAACTATATGGTTCGCCCCCCCCCCCCCATAAAGAAGATAATTTTGATCTGTCTTCTTTAATTAAATCTAGGTCCAAGTCCAAGGTTGGACCATGGACCAGCTCCCTTGGGCCCGGGAGTCCAAGTGGACCAATAAGGAGGAGGGAGGGGGCCCCTGTAGGGCCTACATGCACTTTTACAAAGAAACCCAATGGCCTTTTGCAAATAAACCCACTAAGACCTACAATTGTGTACCCATATATCACAAGGGTATACATACAAAAATAAAAGGACGTAAATGCTAACACAATGTGAGCGGGCTGACGTTGATGTCCCCATCAATTCTCCCCGGGTGGGAGGAACTCGACCCCGTCGAGTAAGGGGTGCTGCTGCTCGAATAGCGCCGGCGGATCCGTCACCGAACCAAGTAGCGCAGGTATGCTCCACTCCAAGTGACCATCATCTGCTCACTCCATATATACTCGATATGCACAAGCTGCTATGGGCTAGAGGTGGACACTCCGGGATGGGGCACTCTCAAAGGGAAGGAAGCAGCTCGAAGACTCACTAGGAATCACCGTTGAGTCCCTTTAGGTGACTGATCCGGGTATAGATGTAGAACCGATCCCATACTCATCGAGTGAGTCCACTCGCCTCTTACTCATAAGAGACCGACAACGAGCTTGCACAAGACTCATTCAGACTGACCATGCAATACACACAAACAAACGACTCAAAACACACCACACAAACAAACCGCACAAAGAAAACACACCGACTCATGCATGACTCTAGACTAAGGTGGTGACATCAAGCTCACTAGGTGGCTGCATCCTGAGCGGCAGGAGGGTCGCCCAGTTCTTCCCCCAAGGCATAGTACTCATCGGCTAGTGCCTCATCGGCCACGTAATTGACATACTCAAGCTCGGGAGGTGCGGACCCTCCAACACCTAAGGCTAGGGTGGAGCGAGTGGGACACTCACTGGCAATATGGCCAAACCCGTGACAGTGGAAACACTGCACTCGTGACCGACTACTCTCTCCGATAAGAGGGGCCTTACCCTTATCCTCTCGACGGGTAGGGGGTGTAGGCAACAAGGGTGCAGGTGTAGGTGCCGTGGGTAACAGTGGAGGAAGTGTCGGGGCCAGGGGACGGGCTATGGGTGCCGGGGGACGGGCAACGGGTGCCGGTGGATGTGGTGGAGGTAGATCCCGTGGTGGGGGAGGTCGAGGTCTAGGAGCGAAGTGATCCTGACGGGCGGGCTCCTGAGGACGAGCCATGGGTCCCCTCGGGTATGAACCTAAGGAGCCACGGGAATCACTACGGGGAGGAGCGGGGATCCACCGGGGAATAGACTCGAACTCACCCTCGAATTGCTCCATTTTGAGAGCAACTTGGTATGCATCCTCTAGCTTGTCCACCTTGCGGCGGAGAAGCTCATACCGTAGGTGCGGGCGTAGACCACGCCGAAACCGAGAGACGGTAAGGGAATCCTCCTCCGTGGCATCACATCGCAAGTAGTATTCATCAAATTCGGCGATGTAATCTGAGACGGACCGGTCTCCTTGGGTGAGACTTTGCCACCTCTCTATCAGACGCTGGCGGTAGGAGGTAGTGAGATACTTCTTTCTAAGCTTCTCCCTCATCTCGGTCCACGTATCGATCGGGGGTTCATGACGATGAAACAATAGGTTCTCCATGTTCCTCCAATATGTTTGGGCCTGACCTAAAAGTTTCATCCTGGCAAATTTGACCTTCCTTTGGTCCGATATCTCGAATCACTCAAAGTATCGATCCATGCCAGCCTCCCAATCAAGATAGACCTTTGGGTCTAAGGACCCGTCAAAGGTGGGAGGGTCGGCCCGAATGGTCCGAAGGGCCCGTTCATCCATATCTTGGTCGTGGGTATGCCGTATAGGACGACGATCACGACCATATCCCCGATGCTCATTCTCGGACTCATAGTCATGCACCTCGGGGAATTCGTGCCTCCTATTAGCTATCCCTTGAACCCTTGGAGTCGCGGGTTGTTGACCCGGCTCCGGTTGACCTTGTGTAGGTGGGACGGGTGCCTGGACTGGGGCAATCGGGGGTGCTTCGGCTGGGCCTCTCTCTTGTGCGGTGACTCTCCCGACCAATCCCTGAACGGACTGGCTAGACCTGGCGGCCCTATCCTCTACGGCCTTCATCCTCTCTTCTAGGCGGGTGCCTAGATCATTCACTTGGGTACTCAACCCTTCCATTCTATCCACTCGAGTGCTTAACACTTCCATGCGGTCACTTAACCCATCCATTTTTCCCATAAGAGTTCGGAACATGGTGGCCACTTCATCGGAACTATAGACTCGGGATTCCGCCATTGGTGGTGGTGGGGGTGAGTATTGGGTACCTCGACGAGTGGGCATGCAAACACACCGACTAAAGCAAACACACTAATGCAAAATGATGCGCCTAGACTTAAACCAATATCCGGTACGTGGCGGAGGTAATCGACCCGAAGGTCACTCGCGCAAGTGTGCGGCCTTCCCGATAGGCGTAGCCTAACGTTTGGACAACACCTTTTGATATACCGAATTATCGGGATGAAATGTAATTTAAAAACACTCTCTTTTTTGTTTTATAAATATGATGATCATAGACTCGACTTAAACCGACTAATGACTCGATGTAAATGCCACTCTTTTTTTTTACACCCTAGACTCAAACTCGCTCTGATACCAAATTGATGCGGGACGAGACCACGGACATGACAAGCTCGTGACTGCCCCTTAACGAGGGAAGCGTCGGACGTGCGTGGTTGAGAAACCGGCAGTGAGCTAGGGTGATCGGCTCTCTCGTGTGCCCGGATCGGGTCACGGGACGGTCTCGCACTCTCTCGCAGTAGCGGTAATGAATAGATAAAGTGAGCTAGATATCCCTACACATGCTCTCTAGCAGCGGCATAAACAAATATATATGAAGTAAGCAAAATGCCAAGTAAGGGAGCGAATGCAAAACCTCCACGCGCTCGGCGTGGGGACGACGGACCCGGCCGAAACTCGTACTCCCGGAACAATAATACACAGAGATTACAGCAATACAAATCGCTGCCCACTCCACGTAGGGAGGTAAAGGGCTACACAATGGGGTCCGGGAGGACCGAATTCGGGTTGACGGGCGGCTTCTCGCGCTGTTTCGGCAACACCCGAACACGTGACGGTGGGGCCCACGTGCTGTCCGGAGGGGCCGTGTGGGACCCGGTGGTAGTGCTGTAGTGGAGGATGCCTGGAAGGGCACTCCCTGGAGTGGGGGTTCGCTGGTTCACCGGCCGGAGGCCGGGCGGCTCCGATCGGCACCGGTCGGAATAACCGGCCACGGGCTGCAACTTCTGGTTTTCAGCGCGCGTCTCGGTGAGAACGGGCACTGCGATCAGCCCCGATGTCGGATCGACACGAGACTGGAGCCGTTGGAAAGCTAACTTCAAATCCTTCAATCTAGGCCTAGAGATATGGCTTGGATCTGCACGGATCAGGACTTATGGAATTTCCAAGTTCCTGTTGTACAATTTCTGAAATCTCAGGTTAGCAGAGAACTTTCCTGTGGATTACCTTTGACCGCAAGGTAGACGTCCGAATCTGGGGTTGTGTTCTTCAGAAAAGTTGTGGGAAATCAAGCTACGAAACCAGGAATATTTTGTGATCTAGATTTAGGGAAGGCTACGAATTTATATGATTTTTTCACTAGCAGTGGGTCAGATCTGGAATCTGGCTGACAACACTGTAGCTGAGGAAGAACATGAATTTTTAAAAATAGATAGAAGGCTGATAAAAAATTAAGAAAATGTATGGATGTAGGAAGTGATGGACAGAACTCCCAGTAAAATTGGGAGGGTTTGGAAAAATCAAAAAGATGGCCGGAGGTGGGAAACACAGGGCTACTGTCACTGTAGACAGAGACAGGACAGATCTGGGAATGATTAAAGACCGAAAATGTAAAAATAACAAACGATGGATTTTGGACCTGGAATGTTTTGTGGAGGAGGGGATGGAAGGTAGGAACACACCATAAAAATTTCAATCCACGAAGAGGCCGTGGCTGATAGCAGGATTTTTGTGAAGATACCTCTGTCCAGCAGGACAGAAAATCGAAGTCGGATTCACGGCGGCTCGAGGGCGGCACGAACGGCGGCGGCGGCGGCACCGACGATCACCGGAGATAGAGGGGAGGGGATAGAGATGGTACCACTCTAGAATGTGGTTTTGGGAAGAGGAGAACCAGAGGAGAGAGGGCTGGGGCGCAGCTAGCTTCAAGCTTCACAAATTTTTCTATCATTAATTCACATAAAATGAAAATACAAGCCATATATAGTTCTACCTAATTGACCCACATGACTCCAAATCTGGGGTTACGGATGGGGCATACAAGGGGTTGGACATTGGTCAAAAAAACACATAATAAAAGCCCATTAAACTATATGGTTCGCCCCCCCCCCCCCCCCCCCATAAAGAAGACAATTTTGATTTGTCTTCTTTAATTAAATCTAGGTCCAAGTCCAAGGTTGGACCATGGACCAGCCCCCTTGGGCCCGGGAGTCCAAGTGGACCAATAAGGAGGAGGGAGGGGGCCCTACAGGGCCTACATGCACTTTTGCAAAGAAACCCAATGGCCTTTTGCAAATAAACCCACTAAGACCTACAATTGTGTACCCATATATCACAAGGGTATACATACAAATATAAAAGGACGTAAATGCTAACACAATGTGAGCGGGCTGACGTTGATGTCCACATCAAGAGGGATAGATTCTAATTCGCCTTAGGGTGTTCTCCTATCAATTACAATTCCATTGGCATGCTTATATGCTTAGTTTGATTCAAATCCATGAACATAGTCATTTATGTTTTAAATCTATGAAAATCATTCCATGGCCATTGTTTTTATGTTTTTGGATGTAAAAATGTTGTGGAATGGATGTGTGATGGCAGGGAGCAGGTTTAAAATTGTTTTCCCATTGATTTGAATCGATTGGGAGGGGTTCCAATTGAGTTACTCCCGTTTTGGGACGTCTGGGATAGTAGCGGTCCTTTCAGAGACCATTTTTATTAGGCGTATAGGGCGGTGGACCTTAGTGGTCTCGGCCTGACCATTTCTGTTTAACGACGGCCCTTCGTCTGACCGTCCGTAGACATTAGCGGCCCAACAACCGACCACCAAGCTCCTTTGTCCTGATTGAGGCGGTGTAAGAGTAGCGGCCCAGACCGGCCAGTTTTTATCACTGGGCGGTCAGTCGTGCGACCGTCTCTTGATCAGAATGGCTCTGTCCAGACCGTTTTTATTCTGTTCAATATATATGAAGTGGTTTTAGTTAAGCGGTCAGGGTGAGACTGCCATGGTCAGTGAAGCGGCCAGTCGTTCGACCGCTACCTGAGCTTTGCGGCCCTGACTAGACTGCCTAGTCCCTGTAGTTTATAAATTCAGTCATGGTTATTTGATTATGCGTTTAATATTGCATATGTGCCATGTTTAAGTATTTTTATGAACTGTGGCTCTTTCTTATATCCCAGTAGAGTTATCTTCTCTTTCCTTGTGATGGAACCACTAGTAGTAGCCCGACGACCTTTAGTGTCGGCCCACCCGGGAGAGGTGGCGGGCTAGTCCCGGTGTACGTTTTTTAAGCTGGTTTCCATGGGCCCCCTTGCTTGTCAGTAGTGTCCTACTGGGGGGGAAACTAGCTAGAGGACTGGCTCAAGGCATTGAGCATGTGTGTGCACACGTGGTCAGGGGCATGGACTGACACTAATGAGTGTGACCCTGACTAGTTCTTGACTTTGGTTACTGTTACGTGTCTCACTTGTCGCGTTCCAGGCTAGTGGAGATACCTGAGATGCAGTGTAAGTCGTCAGTGGACGCGTCTGGTCTTCTTTCTGGTGGTCCTATCTTTCTCCTGTCACTTGGAAATGTTGAATTTTAATTCTATTGGTAGATTATGATTCTCGTGTTTAATTATTCGTTCGAATTAACATGGGATAAGATGGCATTTGTGTTTGGCTATATTTAATTGTTCTTATACCTGTATAGCTTAATTTAACTGTCATTTTCTAATGCCATTGTGTTATCACTACTTTTATGAGTTTAGCTGCGAGGTAGGGATCTGCGTGAACCCTACTGAGTCTATGATGTGAGACTCACCCTTCCTTTCCAGGTGAGACGGAGCAACAGTCCACGGGTTTTCCACGTGCTTTTAGCAGATAGTCTTAGGTGCCAGCAGTGGTCTTTTCTTTGCTCTTTTGACTAGGGGATGCCCCGTGAAGTTGTCTTCTTTTGACTCTTGTACAGCGTTTGGACTTGTTATGGTTGGATCTGGACTATTTTATGGATACATCACTCTGATATTGTAAATTGCTTTTGTTTAGAATTATTAT
Source organism: Amorphophallus konjac (assembly GCA_022559845.1). Taxonomy (NCBI): domain Eukaryota; kingdom Viridiplantae; phylum Streptophyta; class Magnoliopsida; order Alismatales; family Araceae; genus Amorphophallus; species Amorphophallus konjac. The sequence goes on from CM040124.1 coordinate 120,209,462, forward strand.
TTTATAATGCGCGTGTAATTCCAATTCATTATGCACCTCTTCAACCAATCCTCCCAACCCTTACGCGGCCTCATCAGCCTCTTGGGTTGCGTCTCCGAGTTCTTGGTATCGGTTCACCGGTATCTTGATCTCCGGGTCGTTACAAAGTCGGTTCCTAATGACGGCCTTGCGATTGACCACCTTATGAAGTAATGGTCAGGCAAAGGACCACCAAAAAAGGATGGCTTATCGTGTTTCGAGGCGGTTTGGGTATGGCGGTCTGGCCATGACCGCTAAAGCCTAGAAATGGCCTTGATCAGACCATTTTATGTCTGTTTCACCCGACGAATAGCGGCCCTGATTGTTGGGTTCGGTGCAATGTATTCAAAGGGGGGTGAATGAATACCCTTTAAAAAACTTTCTTCCAATTAAAATACTAGTGCTCAGAACTGCGGAATAAAAGCACTAAGACTAACTGAAGAAAAACTAATCCAGTCATCTACTGAACCTGTATACAAATATGAAGTGCGCTCTTAGCAAACATCTAATGTGGGCAGCAATTAGACAGATCATGCAAACACACAAAACCACTGTCAAGCATATAGAATGCGCATCAATGAAATGAACACATATGGAAGATCAACCTATCTCGACCCTACGCATTCATCTAGCGCCAAACACACAAAGAAGACAAACCACTGCATAAAGGGTTTTTAGGTGGTTCGGTCCAAAAGACCTACATCCACCCCTCACTCCCAACCGGAGTGAGGCTTCCACTAGTCCCACCACAGCAGACTCAGTCTGCAACAAATGCTGCCAAACAGCTTGACCAGGGGAACAACCTCCCCTCTTCCTCCCAACCGGAGGGAACCACTAGTGACACCAGTCACTAGCAAACTAGAGACGCAAGTCTCTCTTCCTCCAGACTGGAGGGAACACCTAGTCTTGCAACCCATAAGACTAGAACCGGAGGACCAATCCTCCCTTCCTCCAAACCGGAGGGGAACCTAGAGACCCAAGTCTCTCTTCCTCTGAACACCAGAGGGAAGCACAAGTGACACTACGTCACCTGCAAACCAGAGGTCTAGGACCTCTCTTCCTCCCAACCGGAGGGACCCCTGGACTTGAAATCTACAAGCCCAGAACCAGAGGACGAGCCTCCCTTCCTCTAACCAGAGGGAACCCACAAGTAGCACCCAGCTACTTGCAATCGGAGATAGCGATCTCCCTTCTCCTGAACCAACAGGAGGGACCCCGACCTCTCTATAGAGAATCGGAAAAACAGCAAATGGATAGTTTAAAAGAAAAATGAAACCAGCAACAGAAAGCTGAAAAGATAAAAACAGATGTGGCTCTCGCAGGAGCTGGCTGGCCTGGATTTGATCCACGGTCCAGCAGGAACAAATCTTCAGTTGAAGCTTCTATCACTCTAGCTCTCTCTTCTTCTCTATTCTTCTTCCTCTTCTTCTCTTCACACTCTGCTATCTCGATATCTTACTCAATCTCTCTTTCTTTCTCTTTCTCACTCTCTTTCTCTTTCTCACTCTCTTTCTCCTCTTCTTTTCCTTTTCTTCTTCTCTATCTGGATCGTGGCTCTCTGTATGGACTTCACCTTTCGCCCATTCGATCTACCTTCTTCTGTGGAAGAAGGTTCATATATATAGCAGGAGCAGCAGCAACAGCGGCAGCTCCATCGTGTGACCTCCACACTTTCAGCCCTAAATATTAGGACCACGTGGCAGTCTCTCAGCAGGCTTCATTCCAGCCTCAGATCACATGCTGCCCAGGTATGTGGAATGTTCTTCCTCGAACCTGCAAGGAGATACGAACCATTAAAACTGAGGGCCACAATAACTAAAGCTTCACGAGGTATGTGGTAGTAGTTCTAGATGCACTGAGAATGACACAACATTCAGTAGTGACAAAAACAAACACTACAATGAGAACGACACGAAGTCACTGTAACAAAACAATCACTACGAAAAGAACGACACGAGGTAGGATGAGAACAGCACGAAGTAAGGAGAGAACGACATGAGATACATACTGTAACAGAGATGACACTACAAAGATACGAATACAAAAAGCAACACGAAATCACGAATACAAAAACAACACGAAGACAAAAACAGAAACCAACACGAAGTGTGGTTTCAACACACGAAAGACACGAGGTCTAGGAAGAACAACACGAAGACATAATACGGAAACGACACGAAGTGAAACAAGAACGACACGAAGTGCAGTAGTGACAGAAACACACACTACACAGAGAACGACACGAAGTGGTACAGAAAGCAACACGAGGTGCTGCAATGTCCTGCACGCAATAGAACAAAAATGACACGAAGATGATGAAAACGACATGAGGTGAAGTCACAAAGCGACAAAGACACGAGGTGTAGGAAACACGACACGAAGACGATGAAACAACACGGAGACGAAACAGTAACCGACACGAGTTGAAAACAACACGAAGATGAAAATTGAAATCGACACGGAGTGTGGTCAAAGCGAGAAAGACACGAAGTCTAAAGCGAAAAACCAACACGAAGACAGAATACAAAGAAACGACTCGAAGTTAGCACAACACTAGGAGAAGACTGCACGAAGTGAAAACAACACGAAGACAGAAGATGCCACGGCTATCACAACACGTGATGAAGCAGTGGGACCAGAAAGAAACGACACGAGGAACAACAGTAAGTGACACAAAGTTAAAGAGAAAAAACAGCACGAAGACGATGTATGCAACAGTGCAATGTCTAGACTTGAAATCCAATGCAAAAGGCTGTACAAACTTCATGAACTGTGCATGATTGTACTGGACGATGTATACACTTAGCCTATGCAGACCAATGTACAGACTTTGGCGAAGCAAAAGGCTGTATAGACTTGGAGACCCAAAGCCATTTTATAGACTTTGAAATCAAAGACCAATGTGCAGACTTGACAGTGAAGACTAGTGTGCAGACTTCAAGGAGGTTAGCGTGTCAATGTACAGACTTGATGAAGACTGATACATGAACAGTAATGCATAGACTTAGGAGCATATGACACGGCTGTACAGACTTCACGCGTTGACGCTGTACACACTTCCAATGAAGTGCGTTGACGCTGTACAGACTATGCCTAAGACGCTGTACACACTTAGCCTAAGACAATGCATGAACCGAGGAATTGACCAATCAGCCAAGACTGAACATAATCTAATATGCAATGCCATATCAAAACTTATGAAGAACTGCATTATGATCAAAAGGTGAGTAATAGCATGATGACTCACACAGCAGGATGACTCACAGTGAATAACACACACACATCAAGGATCACCTATCAAAATCACATCAAGGCCATCATCAAGATCCTTCAAAGCCATCAGCAAAGCCCCAATTGAAATCATCATCAAAACCATTAGTAAAGCCACAATTGCAATCATCATCAAAACCATTAGCAAAGCCACAATTGCCATCATCAAAACCACAGGGCACAACAATCTCCCCCTTTTTGATGATGGCAACACTACACAGTGAGTCAGTCTGATGACTCAAACTATTCTCCCCCTTTGACTTCATCAAAAAGAAAATAGTTTGAGAAAGATAATCCAGTGATGTCATATGAGACACACAAGGTAGTTCAGCAGATGAGGGTAACACCATATCAGACGCAATTAAAAACAAGTCTCCCCCTTAGTCAAACAACTTATGCAATCATGCATATGCAACAATACTCCCCCTTTGACATGGTAGATGATATAGAGCTAATGTAGACAAATAACATGATCAGACAATCTAGCACATTGACCCCTTATGCATATAGTCTCTCAAACAGACCAGAGGATTCTACCCTTATGATCCATGAAGCAAGAGAAATCCACAAGGATGAACTCTGGTTAGTCAAAGACAGCAACTCTCATATATGACAACCAGTCTGAATGAAATCACAGTGATAAAGGGCAATAGAATGAGCAGATTCAACGATTTGTGAAAAATTGAGATAATGAACTTTTCAGCAAGATACCAACTTCATAAAATCAAAGTCTTAAGTTCTGGATTCCTCCATCATAAAAGCTTATGAACCCTTGATTGTCAGATATGGTTTAAGAATGATGTAAACTAAAATTTTTCAAAAGAAATTGTACTCATATCTGAACCAACACTTAATAAAAAAGGAACTACAAGCTCATATAAGATTCTAGTTCAACCAACTTCTATCTTAATTAGTTTACTTTCCATGACAGCTTTAAGAGAAACATAAGTGAATGCTCCTGAATTTTACTTGTTCTTTCAGAATGTGATTTACACTTGTTCAAATCTTTCTTTAAAGAACAATTTTGGTTTATCAACACCTTTTGACGTGGAGAGACACCTTGATCAGAGGTCAGAGTCCCCAGTTACGCAGTGTGACAACCGTATTGTTTCTCCCATTTTAGAGAACAGAGATAGCATTAAAAGTATCTTTGGCATGAGGATACACCTTGATCAGAGGCCAGAATCCCCAGTTACTCAATACAACTATGCCATTGCTCTGCCATGTTTTCACAATAATTTCTAATCATCTCTTTAAACAGAGTTAACCATGGTACTTCATGACACAATTCTTTGGACAGGTTTCTCAGTAGCCATAGTCATTGCTCTATCCATACTTTTACTTAAAAAGGATTCAGAACAAGTTAGTTGTTTAGGAACAACCACATACACTATATATCTCAGTCAACGCAGACATGGATATCAACTTTTCAGATTTCAGAAAGTCTTACATTAATTTACATGAAGTAGACAGTTAAAGTTTATTAAGAGGTTGAAACAGATATTTTCAAGTTTCTTGAGACCAAACAAGATTACATAAGACTTAAACCACTTCCAGTTAACAAATGTTCTTAAGCATGTATAATGGAAGGCTCCTCATTAAAGGTATTTTAACTTTTATGAAGTAGTATTCAGGCTGAAGGTTTACTTCATATCTCAGCAGAGTAATTCAAGTGAGAATATTCACTAAACAGCATGATTCTGAAGAATTTTAGCAATTGAGCTGCTCTTGAGCAAAGAGGTTCAAAGTTGACTGAATAGAGAAAGAGCTCTCATTCAGCAGATTTAGGAGAGACAAACAGATACCAATAAGGTATGCATTCGGATTTTGAACAACTTCAGAAGTAGTCAAGAAATCATTTGATACCACTTTAAATGATGGAATCACTGACACTTCAGATATGACAAGATGAATCATATAGCTGGAGAAGAACGGATTAAGCAAGCTCCCCCTATCTATATGCAGTGATATTTCCCTTCCCCCTTTTTTTTTGATTTTTCAAAGAAGTGATATGCTATGCAATGATTCCCTCTAACTAAAAACACTGAATCATCCTATATGTCATGCAGACAATGTAGGTGATGAATGACTATGCAAACAACTGATTTAACATGCTATGCAGTAAATCTAAAAACAGTTGAGTGATTTCAGATGTATGAATAATGCTCCCCCTAAATGTATGCATTCGAATTTATCTTTTTGACATTTTCAATGGAAAGAAATGCAATGCAATTAACCTCTTGTATGCAGGGGCATGAAGTAAAATATTCACATGAAAATGCAGACATTCTCTGAAATGCAGATTTGACCCTTGGTACTTGGCGGAGAACTTGGCCTAAAAGACCATCTCACACATAGTAAGAACCTCTAGACAGATTTCCTCTGCCCTTTAGTAGCTTTCCATTTATATACCAAGTGGTCATGCATGATAATGCAATACAAACAGTCCTATATGCATCAGATTTTCAATGAATGTATGTCATGTGCATGTTTATGCCATTCTCATATATGCACACAGCTCACAGTACAAACAAGAAAGCCCACAAAGATCAATGCAAGAGTCAAACCAATTAAAATAAAACATGTATGCATGAAGCTATGACTTCTCAACTCAACCATAATTTTCATTTGAACAGATTTGAGAAATTTACCTGAATGGGGTTTTATCAACTTGGGTGCCTTGGTTTATTTCCCCCTTTTTATTCTTCAGCTTCCAAGGCACACCTGCAAGTTAGCACACTATTTTGCATGGGCAGGTACCCAAACAGTCTTGGGTCCTGCATGGTTAATAGTGACACCTTTGGTAGGTGTTCTAAACAACCTCTTAGCATGTAGGTCATCAGATCTCATCAGATGGCAATTATTCATTGAATGACCTAATATACCACAGTAATAGCAAGAGGCAGCAGATTTCAGATTTAATTTATGCACACTCTGATTAGTATGAGTTCTATGTGCATATGCATGAAATTTTCTGTTAACAGAATTAAGATTCTATTTACCAACATAAGCCAGCCAACAGTCAGAAGCTCTATGGCCTGGCTTCCCACATTCAAAACATGTAAGTGTTTTCTTTTCAAACACAAATTCATTTCTATCAGAAATATTTCTATTGACAGGGAATTTACCAGATTTATTGTTAAACTTCCTTCCCTGAGCATGCCAACATTGGGCTGCAATGTGGCCCATCTTGCCACAGTGAAAGCATGAATTAGGATTTCTTCCACCAGCCCTCAGCCATCATTCAATAGCCCTGTGGCCTATCTTTCCACACTCAAAGCATGTCAAATTTGTTCTTATTAGGACCATGTTGGCTTGCAGGAGATTTATTATGATATGAATGAGATGTTTTCTTATCACTTGCAAACCAACATTGTGCAATTGTGTGTCCTAATTTACCACAGTGAAAACATTCAATTTTCTCTTTCTGAAATGAAAGATTTCTATCATTAAGGTTCATAGCAGTCATATCATCTTTCTTCATCAATTTACATTCATGCATCAGATGACCAAATTTATGACAATAATGGCATGACACTTTCTTTTTAGATGCATGTGAATGTGTGTGTGAGCTTTGATCAATATGCCCTAATGAACCCCTTTTATTTAATTTCTGTTTTCCAATCTTTTTCTGATTTTTGTTCTGTTCTTCAGTTTTCTGAACGATGGGCTGTTTACCTTTTGAAGTGGTGGCTACATTTGAAATTTTTACAAAAGATGTCATCAACTTGCTCTGAAATTCTTTCTTGTTACCATTATTGTAGCCCAGCCCTTCCTTCCTAGTGTTGATTGTTACACCTAGTAGCTTGTCTAGGTTTTTCTGCCCACTTACGAATTTTGACAAAGTATTGTTCAGATCATTTATTTCAGATTGAAGAGAAGAAATCTGATGTTCATAGTTGACTATATCTTCTTCACAGACCAGAATCTGTTGATGCATCACATCATTCAAATTTTTAAGAGTTTCAATCTCTTGTTTCAATTTGAGCTCATTTTGATTTTCATCAACAGATTTTCCTTTTTCAAATGTCAGCAATCTCTCTGACATGGTGGAGTTCAACTGTTTCAGTTTCTCAATTTCTTCCTTTAGACTAGTGTTTTCCTGCTCAAGTTTATCATCATCAAATATTGCATCAGTTAGAAAACTTGGATATTCTGATGTACAGTTTTCAAAGTTTTCCTGAAATTTTAAGTTTGCGACACTAACTGCCTTGAGCTCTTCATTGATCAATCTGTTTTCTTTTTCAAGACTGATTAGTTTTTGGTCAGATTCCTGACATTGTTTTCTAAGTTTAGTGTTTTCAGATTTAACATGATCAAGTTCTGATTGGATTCCATCTAGTTTAGACACTTGTCTTCTGAGTATTTCATTTTCAGTTTTCAAAACTTCAGGATTTTCAAAATCTTCAGTCCCAGAAACTGGATCCCCTAGATTTGTTGTCTTCTTTATCAGACTTTTATTCTTCTTCCTCAGTTTTTCATGGGAGTGTAATAGATTAGCATATGCATCTTCCCAGTCATCTAAAGTGAAATTCTCGAAAGGGTTTACCTCCACAGCATCTTCAAATTCATCTTGTTCACCGCTATGGTCACTCTTATCAGTCATCAGACAGCTGTCCTCATTCATCCTCTGAACTAGTTTCAACTGATCCAGAATGTCCTTTGTAGACCTGCAGTCATAAAAACAAGAGTGTAGAGCCTTGTCAATAGCTTTTTTCATTAATCTCAAAACTTTCTGATTCTCTCCATTTCTTAATCTATCACTTTTAGTCCATTTGGACTCTTCCTTTGGCAGTCTATGAGGACCATGTGAAATTAACTTCCATAGACCCGGATCCATCAATTCCACATAATTGTGTAGACTGCTAACCCATGAATTAAAGTTAGAACCATTGTAAATCGGAGGTCGAGCCATTAGAACAGATGGCAGACAAGTTCAGCGAAGTAAAACAAATGACACGAACTCCACTGAAACCAGATAATCAAAATAAGACACAAGTCAATGAAGCAAGACACGATTTCAAGAGACCCACTCTGAAATGCACCAAACAAATCGGCAGGATCCTCTGCAGATTGTTAGATCTGATAGATCAGAGACCCGCTCTGATACCAATTGTTGGGTTCGGTGCAATTTATTCAAAGGGGGGGTGAATGAATACCCTTTAAAAAACTTTCTTCCAATTAAAATACTAGTGCTCAGAACTGCGGAATAAAAGCACTAAGACTAACTGAAGAAAAACTAATCCAGTCATCTACTGAACCTGTATACAAATATGAAGTGCGCTCTTAGCAAACATCTAATGTGGGCAGCAATTAGACAGATCATGCAAACACACAAAACCACTGTCAAGCATATAGAATGCGCATCAATGAAATGAACACATATGGAAGATCAACCTATCTCGACTTTACGCATTCATCTAGCGCCAAACACACAAAGAAGACAAACCACTGCACAAAGGGTTTTTAGGTGGTTCGGTCCAAAAGACCTACATCCACCCCTCACTCCCAACCGGAGTGAGGCTTCCACTAGTCACACTAGCACAGCAGACTCAGTCTGCAACAAATGCTGCCAAACAGCTTGACCAGGGGAACAACCTCCCCTCTTCCTCCCAACCGGAGGGAACCACTAGTGACACCAGTCACTAGCAAACCAGAGACGCAAGTCTCTCTTCCTCCAGACCGGAGAGAACACCTAGTCTTGCAACCCACAAGACTAGAACCGGAGGACCAATCCTCCCTTCCTCCAAACCGGAGGGGAACCTAGAGACCCAAGTCTCTCTTCATCTGAACACCAGAGGGAAGCACAAGTGACACTACGTCACCTGCAAACCAGAGGTCTAGGACCTCTCTTCCTCCCAACCGGAGGGACCCCTGGACTTGAAATCTACAAGCCCAGAACCGGAGGATGAGCCTCCCTTCCTCTAACCAGAGGGAACCCACAAGTAGCACCCAGCTACTTGCAACCGGAGATAGCGATCTCCCTTCTCCTGAACCAACAGGAGGGACCCCGACCTCTCTATAGAGAATCGGAAAAACAGCAAATGGATAGTTTAAAAGAAAAACGAAACCAGCAACAGAAAGCTGAAAAGATAAAAACAGATGTGGCTCTCGCAGGAGCTGGCTGGCCTGGATTTGATCCACGGTCCAGCAGGAACAAATCTTCAGTTGAAGCTTCTATCACTCTAGCTCTCTCTTCTTCTCTATTCTTCTTCCTCTTCTTCTCTTCACACTCTACTATCTCGATATCTTACTCAATCTCTCTTTCTTTCTCTTTCTCACTCTCTTTCTCTTTCTCACTCTCTTTCTCCTCTTCTTTTCCTTTTCTTCTTCTCTATCTGGATCGTGGCTCTCTGTATGGACTTCACCTTTCGCCCATTCGATCTACCTTCTTCTGTGGAAGAAGGTTCATATATATAGCAGGAGCAGCAGCAACAGCGGCAGCTCCATCGTGTGACCTCCACACTTTCAGCCCTAAATATTAGGACCACGTGGCAGTCTCTCAGCAGGCTTCATTCCAGCCTCGGATCACGTGCTGCCCAGGTATGTGGAATGTTCTTCCTCGAACCTGTAAGGAGATACGAACCATTAAAACTGAGGGCCACAATAACTAAATCTGCACGAGGTATGTGGTAGCAGTTCTAGATGCACTGAGAACGACACAACATTCAGTAGTGACAAAAATAAACACTACAATGAGAACGACACGAAGTCACTGTAACAAAACAATCACTACGAAAAGAACGACACGAGGTAGGATGAGAACAGCACGAAGTAAGGAGAGAACGACACGAGATACATACTGTAACAGAGATGACACTACAAAGATACGAATACAAAAAGCAACACGAAATCACGAATACAAAAATAACACGAAGACACGAAGACAAAAACAGAAACCAACACGAAGTGTGGTTTCAACACACGAAAGACACGAGGTCTAGGAAGAACAACACGAAGACATAATACAGAAACGACACGAAGTGAAACAAGAACGACACGAAGTGCAGTAGTGACAGAAACATACACTACACAGAGAACGACACGAAGTGGCACAGAAAGCAACACGAGGTGCTGCAATGTCCTGCACGTAATAGAACAAAAACGACACGAAGATGATGAAAACGACACGAGGTGAAGTCACAAAGCGACAAAGACACGAGGTGTAGGAAACACGACACGAAGACGATGAAACAACATGGAGACGAAACAGTAACCGACACGAGTTGAAAACAACACGAAGATGAAAATTGAAATCGACACGGAGTGTGGTCAAAGCGAGAAAGACACGAAGTCTAAAGCGAAAAACCAACACGAAAACAGAATACAAAGAAACGACTCGAAGTTAGGACAACACTAGGAGAAGACTGCACGAAGTGAAAACAACACGAAGATAGAAGATGCCACGGCTATCACAACACGTGATGAAGCAGTGGGACCAGAAAGAAACGACACGAGGAACAACAGTAAGTGACACGAAGTTAAAGAGAAAAAATAGCACGAAGACGATGTATGCAACAGTGCAATGTCTAGACTTGAAATCCAATGCAAAAGGCTGTACAAACTTCATGAACTGTGCATGATTGTACTGGACGATGTATACACTTAGCCTATGCAGACCAATGTACAGACTTTGGCGAAGCAAAAGGCTGTATAGACTTGGAGACCCAAAGCCATTTTATAGACTTTGAAATCAAAGACCAATGTGCAGACTTGACAGTGAAGACTAGTGTGCAGACTTCAAGGAGGTTAGCGTGTCAATGTACAGACTTGATGAAGACTGATACATGAACAGTAATGCATAGACTTAGGAGCATATGACACGGCTGTACAGACTTCACGCGTTGACGCTGTACACACTTCCAATGAAGTGCGTTGACGCTGTACAGACTATGCCTAAGACGCTGTACACACTTAGCCTAAGACAATGCATGAACCGAGGAATTGACCAATCAGCCAAGACTGAACATAATCTAATATGCAATGCCATATCAAAACTTATGAAGAACTGCATTATGATCAAAAGGTGAGTAATAGCATGATGACTCACACAGCAGGATGACTCACAGTGAATAACACACACACATCAAGGATCAACTATCAAAATCACATCAAGGCCATCATCAAGATCCATCAAAGCCATCAGCAAAGCCCCAATTGAAATCATCATCAAAACCATTAGCAAAGCCACAATTGCAATCATCATCAAAACCATTAGCAAAGCCACAATTGCAATCATCATCAAAACCATTAGCAAAGTCACAATTGCCATCATCAAAACCACAGGGCACAACACTGATAAGACCGCTAATGAGCATTAGCGGCCAAGGATAAGACCGCCATTTGTTTGGGAATTTCTTTTGTGTTGGTTTGGTTTCCGGTTAATGTGTCTCCGACCCCTTGGTTAGTCCATTGTTCTGTGGATGTCTTGGACGTCCTATGAGGGTTGTGACCGTGTTATAAGGTGTTCGAGAGTGCCACTGTAGTGAGTACTTTTTTGTATTATTTCGAGGGTCATTATGATTTCTGGTCAACCCGGTTGTGACCCAGTCGTTGACATGTGACCTCGTGAGTGTCTCGTCTATCCTGTGTGGATCGAGACCTGGTTTAGGGCGCTGGTGGTATCGTTTGTAGCACCCCGGATAAACATGACTGAGAAACTAACTTTTCCTAAATAAATAATCCTACATGAAGGCCTTATAAAAATAAACATACCTTATGAGGGCCACTATATAAATATACATACATTCAAGAGGCCCAACATCACTTAAATGCCAACACATGGATGGTACGTATTAGGGGTTTTCTCTTTTTTCAAACCAAAGGGAATGGGCGCCCCTTACCAGGGCGCCATTTACAAATTAGAGCCCCTATACATGGGCACTAATTCATTCAGGGGCCACCCATCATTATATATATTAATATATATATACATCTGAAAGACCAACACGTGAAGAGGGGCCAGCCTCTTTCCTAAACAATAGGAATGGGTGCCCTAATGCAAGGGCTCCAATTCCACTGACAAGGGGACCCAGCTAATAGGCGCCCCTGTACAAGGGCGCCAATTCCCATCAGACACAAGGACCCTCTTCTAGAAGGGTTTGAAGCATGAACATCCTGTGTTTGCTGGCAACGGACCCGCAAAGCAATAAATCAATTACTTTTGCGTTGTCAACTGAATTCTATATAACTAACTCCTCCGTAGATAGGCAGAAGCTACTGCTGTTATTTCATTGCTGCAAGAAGGAATATCTCCCTTCTTTGCCTTGGAAGACGTGAAGGAGCATCTTCTTCCCATAGTCTACGTCCTGTTGCGATCCTCTTGAAGCTGTGAAGTGGCTTTCTTTATTATTCTGTACCTCGTAATCATGTCAAAAGGTAGGTTTTCTCAAGATCTGGCCTAACCAGTAGCTTAAATAGGGTCAACAAGCATGATTAGCAGTAGTTTAGTTCCATTTTCTATATTATATAGTTCCTGACATACTAGTTTTCGCAGTAGTTATTCCATCTTGCATATTATATAGCCCTAATATACATGTCTCTCGCAGTAATTAGTTTCATAATTAATAATCACTCACGCTTAGAAAAGTAATATCTATGAAACTAAACCATAAAATTTATGCATGAGTAGGATTCTGACATCCTGGAATTTTACTCTACCTGCCCATGTCCTTAATTCCTGATTCTGAGAAACTTTGATAACATGAACAGTAACTTGCATCTCAAACGTACTTGTCTGGTGCGAAGCATGAGCCCAACTGAAGGGTGCCTCTGACCAGGGCGCCAATTACATCAATTGAAGACTCTCTGCAGAGTCTTCATTTAAATGAAGACACTGTAGAGGGGCGCCATTTACAAGAGCCATTCACAAGAATTGAAGACTCTCTGCAGAGTCTTCATTTAAATGAAGACACTGCAGAGGGGCGCCAATACCTTTTCCAAAAATTTATCAACACCACATTTAAAAAATTCATATCTCTGAGACTAAAACCCAACAATTCTGCATGAGCATGATTCTGAACTCCCGATAATTTTCTCTGTCTACCCATGGCCTTGTTTCCTGATTTCGTGAACCTATGATATTATGAATAGTGTTATGAGTCTTAAAATGTACCTGCCCAGTGTAAATACGGCCAGAAGAAAAGGGCGCCCAAGCCGTAGTCATTTAAATGAAGACTCTCTGAAGGGGCGCCATTTTCCTTTATATATATATATATATATATATATATATATATATATATAATTGAAAGAAGCCCTGTCCCCCAGGCGCCAATTCCTGAAAGAATGCATGTACCCCAGGCGCCAATTCTTGAAAGATTGGCCAGCCTCTAGCCGCCAATTCAGTGACTGTGGATTTCCTGATTTGTCTCGTGACTTATACCGATATAACCCTAGTTCATTTCCAGCATGATATATGCCTTTGAACTCCATTCCATGACAATCTACCGTATGTGTATCCTACAATGGTCAACCCTTGAAATTCTATATTGGCTATAAATGAGAGTGGATGTCAAAAGAAATACATGAAATGTTGTGGATATAGGACCCGATCTGGTCCTGGGAGGAGCGCCCGAAAGTACTTGTGCCCATGAGAGTTGAATGATCACGGTGTTTAAGCATTGCACCGAAGTACTTGCTTGCTTGACTTAAGACATTCCACACTTACTCTCTCGTGACACTACTTGCTTGACTTGACTTGCGTGGCCCAGAATGGGCAATACTTGACTTGCGTGGCCCGAAAAAGGGCAAAGTACTTTCTTGATTGAAATAGCCAATTCCAATAATATGTACTTGATATTACTTGCTTGAACATGAATTTTACTTGCTTGAACATGATTCTTACTTGCTTGAACATGAATTCTTGCTTGCCTGAAAAATTGTATCGACATCTATAAAGTTCTTGATATCTTGCTTGTCAAACACTTGAAATCATACGATACTCTCTCTATACAATTTTTGATTTCTTACTCATTCATCATGCATAGATATACATGTATACCTTATTTTCTTACTTGATCATCATGCATTGTTATACACGCATTGCACGTAACATGTAAACTACTTAAAGATTGCTTGAACTTGAGATGTAATTCCTACTGAGCGATTCGCTCACTTAGTTGCAATTCTAACATTTTTCAGGTAATATGGATAACGACCACCACCCGGATGGGAATGAAACTGAGTGAAGAGTGCTAGAACGCCAATCGTCTACTGTTAGCTAGCCGCGTCCTGATTATCTAGAGTCCTTACCTTGTGTTTCCAGCTATGTCAGTGTTGCGCGGGTTTTTTATGCCGATTACCGGGGTGAGTGAAGGGATACAGCGGTGAAGGAAAATACGGGATTTTGATGTATCCTGGATATCCTCCTTATGGGTGCATGCCTCTCACTGCGGTACCGGGCACTCTCCTTTTTATGAAAAGTCGGAAAGGGTCGAATGGCACGGAAGTGTCGGGATAAGGGTTAACCGGACAAGATGCGGGCGTGCCAGTCGATCTCTCGATAATCACTCATGGAACCAAGGTTTGACAGGGGAAGCGCCACCAGGGTGTGGCACGTGGGCTCGGGCGATCGGGCGACACGTGGAGAGAAGGGGTTCCATGGGTGTGAGTGCGTAGGCGATTGCGGGAATCGTGTACAAGACGTCTTTCCCCACCGGCCGCAAGCAATCGGTGTTTATTTACATCGGATTGAATCCGAATACCTTCATTCTATGCTGAAGAAAAGTTTGTATATGTGTCTGAAGCCGTGGGTGGAGGGCCGGAGGCATCCAGTAGCTAGGGGTAAGCGTAAGACCGAGGGGTGTTAACTGGGGTCAGGGTGTTGGGCACGGATGCTGAGTGGAGTGGGTAGGAAGCTGGAGGCCCAAATACGGACGTATGTATTTCATTGGTTTTATGATGAGCCACATGGGCATTACAAGCGGGCCTTAATGGGCCGAAGTACAATTGGAGCAAGCCGCGGAACAATTCTGACATGTGAGTCGGTCCCCGGGTCATTGCATGACAAAGCGGATGTCCGCGTGTTTTACTGTAACTCTTTACAGAGGAGTTGGTGTAGGTCCGACTGCCTTGGTGGCCAGAACGGACACGGGCTGGCGCCTGGCGGAGGTCAGACGCGGCTCGAGGTGAGCGGTCGGGTCCGGGTCTTGGACGACGAGTGTTGTCGTGCTGGGGAGTCGAGGTCGACCCCGGGACTATGATTCCCGGGCCAGAGGTCCAACTAGACTTGATTTGTCGATCTGAGGGGCCGACGACCGACTGGGAGGTGAACAGTGGGCACGTGGTTCCATGTCGAGGGCCGACGCGGCGCTATGAAGTACCTTTCGTCATCGTCGTAAGTGTCGTAAGTTGCCGTACACGGGCAGGCCCGGGGTGCAGGCGTATTTGCCGTTGGTACGGTCATCTTACATGTGGCAGGGATGGACTTGGCATGAGACAGCTAGACACCGCGTGAGGGGAGTACGTGCGACATACCCTCGGTGTATGTGAGCCGACTAGCAAGCCAACCGCGCGCGCACTTGTCTTCTCGTGTTCTCGACCCTTGCCGAAAGCCCCGGGAATCCGAGGGTGTGACAATTAGGCCAGGAAAGTTTGCTCGTCCGTCCGTGCGTCTGTGCTTCACATACCATATCCTTGTTTGGTAAGGGGGGCAATTTATAGAAGTTGAAGGGGTGGGGGTGGGGTTTAGGCGGACCAAGTTGAGGGTCCAACTTGGTCCGGGTAAACCCCCAAAATAGTATTTTTATTATTATTTTATTTGTATTTTTTTATGTGTTTTGTGTGTATGTGTGTGTCGGAGTGGAAGGGGTGGGGTTTAGGCGCACCAGCCCTATGGGCTGGTCTGGTCCGCCTACTCTTCGGAGAGGAAAAAATCTTTTTTTTTATTTTTGGAGAGGTTTAGGCGAACCAGCTTGGGGGTCCAAGCTGGTCCGCCTAAACCCCCTCCCCCGGGGGGTTTAGGTGGACCAAAGTGATCCATCTTTTTTTATTTTTAAAAATCTTTTTTTTATTCTCCAAGGGTTTAGGCGGACCAGCCTGGGGGGCCAGGCTGATCTGCCTAACCCCCCCCCCCCACCCCCTTGGGGGGTTTAGGCGGACCAGCTTGGAGGCCCAAGCTGGTCCGCCTAAACCCCTCCCCAAGGGGGGGTTTGGGCGGACCAAGTAGAAGAGAGAGAGGGGGGTGGTCCCACCTCTATAAAACCTGGATTTTGGTTGTTTTCTTCCCAAATTGATTAAGAAGAAAGAGGATAAAGGATACTGGGAGGATACACTGGTGGACCTGGTGGACTGGCTGCTTGTGCGTGAAGATCGAGGGATTGACGTGTGTGACTCAGCGTAATCCCGGGACTCCGTCTTCACGAATCCTTCGACATACGGGTACGACGAATGAACTTTGCACGAACCTCGGACCGTGAAGTTAGGAATTTCCATGAACTGGGACTGGGGAGGGCCGTCGGGCCTCTGAGATGAGGGGCGGGCGGGGCCCCCGGGGAGTTCGCCCTCTCCGGGGGCGCGGCCACGCCCTGGGGCGCACGGGCCCCGGGGAAAGCCGTAACCCTGAGGGATGGCCCCCGGGGGTCTTCCTTCGTCGTCTGGGGATATCCCTTGAGGGATATGAAGTTTCGGGGTATTGAAATGGCCCATGGGAGCCATTGTTCTTCGAGTTGTAGTGGCCGCTCGCAAGGTGTTTGGGTGAATGCCCGACACACCCCGAGTTGCCGAACGAGCCGCGTAAGTGGCCGACGGACCTTGAATTTGTCCTAGAGCCAAGGGTAGAAGACCGTAGGGGCTGGGAAGAGGCACCTTGGGCCGATGGGCCTTACATCGTGTTACGTGCCACGTTGTACGGCGGGTTGGCAGGGTAGTCTCGGGTTGGCCCGAGAGCTAAGTTCAGTGGCTTGTTGCCATGTGTTTGAGGGTCGGGGGTGGCCCCGACTTGCTGGAGGGTCGTTGTAGGACCCAATTGGTGTACTGGAATCACGGGGTGGCCCTTGGATTGGTGTAGAAGGGTTGAAACATGTGCGCCTACAAGGTGTTCGGCAGAATGCCGAACATGCGTGTGTGAGCCGTACACACATACTACTGGCCTCCTGAGCCTGTGGTTGACCTATTTGGGTCTCCCTTTGACCTTGGAGGGTTGAAAGAAGGCGTACCGGGGTAGACCCCTAGCCTTTTCACTGGGTGCCACATGGTGTGGCTTGTAGTCGGAGTGTCCCCGGAATGGCCCGGGTGGTCGTGTAGAAGGCAGGCAAAGTCCGCAACTTAGGAGTCGAGAGTGGTCCTGATCGATTGCTGGTGCCACCGTGCACCTCGGCTAACGGGTTGGGGCCGTTGGTCGGGCCCACTGGATTGTCGGAGGGGCCGGGTAGCCCATGCCTTGAAGGTGTTCAAGGAAATTCCTGAACCCTTATTTCTGGGTATTTTGCTGGGGAAATAGTCCGGGTACAACAAATGCCCCCCACGGGTCGTGCGTCGGAGGCGGAGACGAGGGCGTACGGCCCGTGAACCTCTCCTTTTGAGTTGTTGTAGTTGCATTTGGACGTTTCATATACTTGTGATTTGCTATTTTGTATGTGTTGAATTTCTGGCATACTGACCATTTTTGTGCTATGTCTTGCAGCTATGGCCCGATTTGGCAGGGACGAGAGGGTCCCGAGGCGTGTGGTCCGGGAGGAGGACCACTGGATGAGGAGGACCGAGCGGCCCATGCCCCCTTTGGGCCCGCCAGTTATCACCGCGGCCAGCGTGGAGCAGCTTAATGGTGGGCAGACAGTTGTGGCAGAGGGCCCCGCCTGCGAGCGCGGCAACGGGGTTGGGGTTGTGGAGCTGGCCCGTGCGTCGAAGGCGGGCTGGCTCTACACTTATGACCGCCGTGGTGGCTATCCAGTGGAGTTCCCTCTGGACCGACACTTGTTTGAGTTTATCAGGCACTTTGTCCCGCTAGGCATGGAGGAGAGTGACTCACGGGTTGCTGGAGCCCGTCGCCGACTGGAGCGGGCGATCTTGGTGGGTCGAGATAGCTTGCACGGGATTGTCCTTTGCGGCTTCCCGAGTTTCTCTGTGGATTACTGGAGGCAGAGTCAGTTTCCCAGTGCTGAGTGCCTCGGCTTCTTCAGCACAGCAGACTAGTTCAGAGTTCATGCTGGAGTGATGGGTCCCGCCTTCTGGGATTTGCATGGACACCACCGAGCGGAGACAGAGGGCAGTCCGGGATTGGTACTGGAGCCATCAGGGCTGGAGTATGACGGGGAAGGCTATGATGACCATAGTCTTTTGTCCAGGATTCTGCGACAGACCGTCGTTAGCTAGTATGGCCGCTGGGCGGTGATTCCGTCACACAGATACCGCCAGGGAGGTACCGAGTGGTTGATGGGCATAGTACACCACTACCGGGTGCTGCTAGACCAAGCTGACATTAGATATGCTGTGACTGCGGCTCTGTATGGGTATCCTTGCTATACATGGCTTTTATAGGCGTTGATAGAGTGTTTCAACCGCAGGTGGAACACCGTGGCAACGGCTGAGGGAGAGACCTCATTAGACTTGTGGTCTCTGTGGAGGATCTCTGGGTTGCCGATCAGCGGCGAGGGGTACGAGGAGATAGTGCTGGATGACCTCCATCGTAGCCACACTAACGGGCATGGATGATACCGGGTTCCTTACAGCTACCGGTATTTGCTGAAGACCTGGAGGAACTTGGCCCTGGCTGGGAAGGAAAGAGCGGCGCAGACTCCCAGGGTGCCGCTGAATGCGTGGATTCGCCACTTTTATGACGGCCCCTTTTGCTTTCACCAGGAGTTCGCGAGGGACCAGACCCCCTGGGAGGAGTACACAAAGGTGGAGCTACGTTTCTGGACATATGGCAGGTATATCTACGCGCCACAGGAGGGGTGGAACCCTCATAGACTGCCAGACGTGACGTACTTGGCCGCGTACTTGGCGTACTGGCTGGCGACGTTCGTGGTCCCCCACGGGGAGGACGGCCAGCTGTGAGTAGAGTTGTTGTGGCCTGCGTGCCAATTGGCAGAGGGACGAAGGCTGGCCTTAGCCCCAGTGGCTTTGGCCAATGTTTACCAGGGATTGGGAGTACTGGCGGCGCACCCGGCGCCACGTGAGCGGAGCTTGCTTCTGCCGACTCACTACCTCAGTGCATGGGATGGGTTGCTGTTCCCAGGGTTGGTGTCTCGCGAGTCTGTGACGAACCAGGCGGCACCATTGTCGTTTAGCTTCACCGGACAGCCTGATGGGGACGCAGTGACTGGAGGAAGCTAGGAGAGTTTTGTGTTACTTGCTCGACAGGGGCGAGGAGGGTGTTCCTTTTGACGGTGCTACCAGGGACTCCCACCTGATCATGGTGCCTTTGAATGGTGGGGTGGCCTGCGCCCTACCCTACCAGCCGGAGCCAGATGCGTCATTGTACACAGAGTGGGTGATGAGCACCCGGCCAGTGGTGCTACCTTTACACCGGTCCGTGACGAGCTTCTTAGAGCCGTACTACCCTTACAGGTTCGCTCGAAACTTCGGGTACGACCAGGGGATCCCGCCGAACCAGGAGTTCCCTTTGGCGGGTCGACAGTATAAAGGTCAGGACACACATTTGCTAGCCGCGGTGTGGTGAGACTTCTACTATCGCCGAGAGCCGGAGCGACTACAGTCGCCTATGCCGGGACGCAGGGGACAGTTCGACGTCCACTATGCCAGATGGTGGTTCGAGCATAGTCACCAGTACCGACAGAAGGCCTCGGCGATCCGAAAAGCTGAGGAGACCCGTCTCTTGAGGGAGAACCTGCCTCTCATCGCACTGGATGACGGGTATCTGCGGACTCACTTTTCTCGGATCCGCCGAGAGGTAGAGAGGCTGGTGCAGTAGGCGCCCCGGGGGAGTCGAGGCTCTTTATCGATGGGGCGGAGCGGAAACGGGGCACTGAAGCCCCTCAAGTAGGCGCAGGCAGCGCCAGGAGGTACCAGAGTTAGGGCCCCTCGACCCGAGACGTCGAGGACTTGGTGGACCCAGTTTCTGGCTGACTGTGGCTTTGAGCAGCGGGGTTCGCTGGACCAAGTGCTCCCTGAGGGGAGCTTTGCAGATACGGTGGCTGACGACTGGAGGCATCATATCGCCCATGCGATAGGGTCAGCTAGACCTGTAGAGCTCGTGTCACTCATTGAGTGCACCTACACCCTGAGGGACGTGAAGGAGGCAGTGGCGAAGGCCGCACGGGTTGTGGGTTTGAAGCTAGAGCAGCTAGTTCCTATGCCACTGACCCCCTTCGTGACTTCAGGTAAGACCTCTTCATTAGCCTGCTAGCCCTGCTTTGTTGTTTTCTAGGGCGTATGGCTGAGAGATCTTGTGTGGTTGTGTTTGGCAGGTTCCGCGGTGGACAGGGATCCCCTCTCCACAGGGACATCTTTTGGGGATGGTGATAGGGCCCTTCAGCCCTGGAGGAAGCGCCCCCGGGTGGAGACCGGAGTCAGGGAGGTTGGTGAGTCCTCTCGGGGACCCGCTGCCAAGGAGCATATCGAGGCGGAGGCAGCTCTGAGTAAGTACCATATCCGCCTACTTGCTTTATGTTGATTCAGCCTTGACGATTGGCTAACCTTGTGCAATTGGATTTGCTTTCCACAGCGCCACTAGAGACCGGGGCTGATGTGGCCTTCTAGCCACCTCAGGAGGTCGACCCACTTCCTGACGAGTGGGTTGATCATGAGATAGATATGGAGGGGCTTCTTCGTATGATGGACGAGACCGCCCCCAATGTTGAGACCTTTCCCGATTTTGAGCCATGGAAGGCTTCAAAGGATGCCCAGCCATGTAAATAATTCTGGAACCGAGCGTGTCGTGTTTATGACTGTATCTATTTCTGGGAGTTGACATAGTTGATGGTGTCGTGTAGAGGTGGCCGGGGCATCAGAGACCACAGCTTCTTCAGAGATGCGAGGCGAGGTGCCCCCATCTGCTGATGGGCAGGAGCCCGCTGCGACCCAGGATGGCTTGGGTAAGTATTGAACTGTTACGGAGGGCATTTCCCTTTCATTATAGAGTTACGGGGATGCCAATACTGACTGACTTTATGATGTCATTTGCCATGTGAGGATCCAGCCGCCACTCTGGAGATGATTCAGGAGCTGGTCCGCACAGGCCCTTCAGTGTCTCTTCCCTCCTTTGAGGGGGAGCCTGAGGGGAGGAGGACTTCAATGCCGCCCATGACCGAGGAAGTGTCTAGCTTGTTGCCGCAGCTGTTGGCGGGGGTGGAGCGAGCTTCCCTGTCGGCTGTGGTGTCGGCCTGCACTGTGGGGATGGTTGAGTCTTCGAGCATGGGACCCTCAGGTGCGTAACTGGAGACTTAACCACTTCTGTTAAGCCTTTTATTGTTGATTGTCTTCTGGTGCTGAAGTCCTGTCAGTATTGTTTACAGGTGTACCTTCGCCCCTAGAAGAAGGTGAGCTGCCCCGCAACGGGGCCGAGATGGTGGAGGAGGGGCCCACTGAAGTGGCCTCTGCTGAGGGCGACGAGGAGATCGTCAATATCGTGAAGGTTTCAGAGGGGAGTGCTCCGGCCGGTGAGTTTTCTGTTTGCAACTCTTAGCTGGAGAACCACTCTTATATGGAGCTGGGTCTGGCGATGACCTTGTTTGCTGCATTGGCTTGCAGGAGCTTCAGGTTTGGCCACCTCTGGGAGTCCGTCGGAGACCTTGTCGAGCTCTTCAGACGACGGCGGCTCAGAGATGGAGATAGAGGAGAGTTCGAGCTCGAGCTCTTCGTCCTCCGGGGCCTCGGCTGGTAGGGAGATTCTGACGAGGACCACTTCTGGAGGTATGCAGTGGTCCTCTCCGCCTTTGTTTAGTGCTTGTATGCTCTATAAGGTAGAGTGATGACGTTCTTGAGTTACTTGCAGCATCGGATCCTGGGGAGGAACACGCGTCGACTCCTGACGAGGGCGGGTAGGAGGAGCCTCCTGTCCCACCCGTGCTTGTTGGAGATGACCGGATGGTGGGGGAACCATTGCCCTCTCCAACCCCGGTAGGGGATGCTGTGGAGGCGGAGGTGCAGCTGCCTTCCCGACCCCGACAGATGATGTCACAGAGTCGGCTTGACTTGCTCCAGGTAATGAGTCAAGACTTGTCTCCTTATCTTTGTCAGGTTTTTCACCTTGTTTGTCGAAGGAAGCCTTTTATGTATCACTTACTTCCTTTGGTGTTTATTGGAACTATGCAGGTTCCACTGGAGTGCCGGCTGTGTCCGGAGACCTCTCCCTAGATTTAGGGGTCAAGTGGCCTCCATTCGCCTCTCCGCCAGAGTCATTGCTGGAGGCGAGTGCAAGTGCCGCCCTGCTCCAGCGGGCGCGAGGCTACTCACAGAGCGAGCCCCCCCTTCTCCAGAGGACCTGAGGCAGCGACTGTGGGAGTGCACCCAGGGCTATCACGCACTCGGATTCCCACGTGAGCTCTGGATGTCCGGGTTGGCTAGGATCTGGGCCGAATACCTGTGACTCCGCGATGTTCAGGCGCAGAGGTCTCAGAGGCTAGCGGCGATCCAAGAGGCACAGTGATGGGGACATCACCTCCCATGCCCACGTTCACAGCTCATCTCCTCGCCCCGGTTGCATCCGGCATGGTCTAGTCATTTAATTTTGAGTCCTATGTAATTTTTATTTGAGTCATTTGATGTATTTTCCCTTTTATATGAGTCATGTTCCTAGGTCTTGTGTTCATTTCCCTAAGTTTGAGTGTCATTAGGTTGTCTAGTTAGCTATTGGGCCCAATTCATTGGGCTTGGCCCAAGGGCTCTCCCCTACCCCCTCGGTTATTTGTCATTGAGTCAATTGTCAGGGACTTTTGTAGAAATGTGGGTTTCCTATATATAGGACCCCATTCCCCCCCATTTCAGCTTAATGAATCAATGAATGAAAAACTTGCCATTTTGAGAGTTTACACTTCTTATCTAGTGGAGAGATTCTATTTTTTGGGTGAGAAACCCTAGGGGAGAGATTCCCCACCCTTCCCTCTCTTAATCTCTCTTTTTCACTCCACTTTCTCTCTCCTCCACACCCAAATTCGAATTTTCTTCTCTCTCCTCCCTTCCCAACCACCTCCACTCCCCACCTACCCCATTTAAGCCTCTTCCCATTCCCCACAACCCTCATCAATACTCCATCCCTTCCCAAGACCCCCTCCACCAATCCTCTCCTCACCATCCAACCCCCAACTACCCCTCCCACTTTCCCAAGCACCCTTCCCACTTTCCCAAGCACCCTTCCCTTCCCCAACACAACCCCCTCCCCCCATTCCCAAGACAAACAAATTAACCCCACCTTTAAACCCATTTTCAAATACCCTTTCCCTCTCACCCACCTTCCCAAATTCGCAGCCCCCACTACCACCATCTGTTGGACCCTCTTCCAGACCTTATTCTCCACCTCCCACACCTTAGAACACCCCCCCAAGACCCCCTTACAACCAGGGGTCACTCCCACACTCATCTACCCCCTTCCCCTTCTTCTTTCTTGGTCATTGGAAGCTACTTCGAAGTTGCAGTTTGCTGTCCAGAGGTTGCAGATAAACCAGCAACTTGCAGCGGCCACCACGACTTCCTCCAGACTAGTTTAAAGACCCAAGAGCCATCTTCGGAAGCGTCTACCAGTCTCCTTTGCAACAGAAGTGGTTTCATCTTCTTCCGATCTCCGAGCCATCCAGGAGGTCCATTCTTCCACAACTGCGCAGTTCTGCCTTGGCTGATAACCTGAGCCAGATGAGAAGCTCTGCCACGACGAACCCCGGAGGAGTAAGCCCACGAGTTCTTCTTAAAAATTCTTTATCCTCCAATCTACTTCCAGAATCAAGAAACAGAACTTCATTCGGCGTTTGTGATCCAGAGTTCTCATTTTTCTCCCTCAGCTACGCAGATCTGCTACCCACAGTCTGCACCGACCAGTCACCATTGTTCTGCATCCCCTAGTCTTCTCCGACATCGGTTGGCTTTCCCGTCAATTTTTCTACGAAGAGGACTTGTCCACGATTCCAACGACTCTGACGGCGCTTGATTCCGAGGTCGGGAGCTGCCGGGGCATTCTCTGCAATCTGCTATTAGAAGTCTGCAGCTGCCGGTCCGAGAATCTGAGGCTCTGTTCAAACCTCCATCCCGGCCAGCAGCGACTCCATAAGAAATTAAAGAAATTCTGAGGCATTCCCTTCTCAGCTACGAAGATTTTCCCACCGGTCTCGCCACCAGAAAAATTCCTGAGCGGGTTCTACAATAGCAACACCGACTATCTGTCCCTGTTCGCAGACAGCAAGCAGATTCGGTGCTGTTACTTAGTCATCCCTCTTTAGTGTAATTTCCCCGCCCCGCTTGGCCGGCTGAAGGCCCCTCCCTACGTGGAGGTAGTATTGTTTGTAATCTCATTAACCCCCACCCCAAGATCCCCCTCCTGCGAGAGGTGTAGTGTTATAACTTCTTTGGGGAGGTCAAGCGACACCGCCGCGGCGTGTGGGGATCCACTCGCCTCCCCGCTCGCCCTCGTCTCCGAGCGGGACCGGTTTCTTCAAACCGGTCGAGTAAGTGCTCAATCCTTCACTCCATTTAGTGCTTGTCTTTCAATATTCGTTCTAGTTCCGCTGGTTATGCGAGTGAGAGTTCGATCCTCAAGCCCCGTTGTCTTGAGTGATCACCGTGGGAAGAGAGTGGAACCCGTGCCTTTTGGCACTTCGTCGGACCCTTGATTTGGGTAGCCGTACCCTTGGGGAATCAAACCTTGGCCTTGCTGGCCCTCTACCAGCAAGGGCCTAGCCCACACAACCTCCCCTTGGCATTGCCAAGTTACCCTGGGTCTTAGTGAGCATCGGGTGAGCGGTTGCTATTATCGGTCCGTTTTTGAATGCTTAATTGTGCTTGCTTGTTCAGTCCTAGGTTATGTTACATCAATTGGTATCAGAGCAGGTTCTAGACTTGTCTCTACTAAGTCTTGTCCTAGGGCCATTGCATTTATCACTCGATCATCATGGCCACTTCCTACTTAGCCTACTCGTCTCGCTTGGACCCAATAGATGCTTTTGTGTTTGATGGATCCCACCCTAGTTTATATCTAGAATGGGAAAGCTCCATAGATCACCACTTTGGGAGGTTCACCCTGTCAGGGTCTATGCAAGTCAACTATGCCAAAAGTTTGCTATGGCGCCAAGCTAGGAATGAATGGCAAAACATTGTAGGCTTAAGGGAAGTTGGAAGGCAAGAGCCAATCGACTCTTGGGTTGAGATGAGAAATGAACTTAGGAAGATTTATGCCCATATGGACCCTCCTATCACCATAGAGGAAGCCCAAACCACCAATAAAGAAGAAGAGCCTCAATCTTCCCCCACCCCTCATGGTCCGGATCCTCAAAGGCCATGCACCGTCACACATGGCACCCTCACCATAGATGAGTCCATACTCCAATGGCTCAAGCAATGTCCCACCCTCCCTAGCTCACCACCATTGGGATATAAATCCCAAATTGTTCCCACCCGACCTCCCCATGTCACTTATCAAAACTTCTACTCTGTGGAAGACTTGGGAGACCTTGTGGATTGCCTACATTGGCAAGCCCACTTAACCAGCCTACTAGCCATGGGACCATTGGAGCCTAGCACCGTCAACTTTGTCCACCCATCCATCGGTTCCATCACCTCCCTTTGCACAAGTGGGCATTGTACTAGTGAGATCCTCCTATTTCTCCCCTTGGAGGAAGAACCCATCCCGGTCTACTCCCCACCCCTTGAGATCCCAAGTACCTTGAACGGTCAACCCACTAGAGACCTTGGACCAACTACTTGGGAGGAGGATGACTCACCACCTTGTAAGGACCTTGGGGACATAGAGTTCCTCTCTCTAGGTAACCCATTTTATGATCTATATGATCCATTCCAATGGGAGTCAAGAGACTCGTGTGACCCAAACACTTTATCCACCACCCACCTTTCCCTACACCAACTCACCATGTTTGACCCAATCCACTCCATCCTAGACCTGGGTTACACCTTGGGAGCCATGACCTTGGGCCACATATCCCTAGGTAATAAGGTTGTGCCCCACCCCATGATGACCACCTTCTTAGATCCATTCGATCCTTTCCAATGGGAGTTCAAAGGTTGTCCCACACTTATACACATGGAAGTCACCTTTGGGAAAAGCATGCATGTGTCTAGGCTTACCATACCCCTTGACATGAACACTATGTTGGGTCCATTCATTCATATCACCCACATGTCAAGTAGAAAGTATGAGTGGTCCATATTCGGATGTCATGGTCCACCTTCATTCATCATGAGTCTTAAGCATGTCAAAGGCATCTACGGATGTCCGGGTCCCCCAATATTTATCACCAATTTGCATGATAGGGCCACCTACGGGTGCCCCGGCCCACCTAGGCTAACCAAAGTCTACACTGCATCATTACACGATAGGTTTACTTTTGGTTACCCAGGTCCACCCATCACCCCTAGAATGTCTGCATTCACAACATTGCATAAAGAGATCCGCAAGCACAGTAGCAAGAAGAATGTGACTTATAAAAGGCGAGCCGACTCTCATCGATGTCACCAAGAATTCCATGAGGGTGACTTTGTGATGGTAAGGACGGAGAGGCTCTCCCCGGGAGCCATCTCCAAATTGAGGCCACATGGGGCTGGTCCCTTCCAGGTCCTGAGACGCATTGGTGCAAATGCCTTTGAGTTAGATCTCCCCTAGGAATATGGGGTAAGTCCCACATTCAGTGTCGCCGACCTAGTGCCATACAAGGGACCTACAGTGGTACCTAGTGAGGATATTGAGCCTATTTCCTCCATTGAGAGAGCACCCACCCGTGAGGAGAGTCCACCAGCCAAGAGAGCCCAGCGTGAGCGCATTGAACGAATATTGGATGAACATGTCACTACCACCAGGAGCAAGGTATACGAGCGCTATCTCGGCAGGTGGATGGATCGGTCTCGTTCGGAAGACTTGAGGGCAGTACCACTTCTACACCCTCCAAGGAGGGAAGGACACTTACTCGACGGAGTCGAGTTCTCCGCACCCCGGGAGTATGATGGAGACATCACCTCCCATGCCCACGTTCACAGCTCATCTCCTCGCCCCGGTTGCATCCGGCATGGTCTAGTCATTTAATTTTGAGTCCTATGTAATTTTTATTTGAGTCATTTGATGTATTTTCCCTTTTATTTGAGTCATGTTCCTAGGTCTTGTGTTCATTTCCCTAAGTTTGAGTGTCATTAGGTTGTCTAGTTAGCTATTGGGCCCAATTCATTGGGCTTGGCCCAAGGGCTCTCCCCTACCCCCTCGGTTATTTGTCATTGAGTCAATTGTCAGGGACTTTTGTAGAAATGTGGGTTTCCTATATATAGGACCCCATTCCCCCCCATTTCAGCTTAATGAATCAATGAATGAAAAACTTGCCATTTTGAGAGTTTACACTTCTTATCTAGTGGAGAGATTCCATTTTTTGGGTGAGAAACCCTAGGAGAGAGATTCCCCACCCTTCCCTCTCTTAATCTCTCTTTTTCACTCCACTTTCTCTCTCCTCCACACCCAAATTCGAATTTTCTTCTCTCTCCTCCTTTCCCAACCACCTCCACTCCCCACCTACCCCATTTAAGCCTCTTCCCATTCCCCACAACCCTCATCAATACTCCATCCCTTCCCAAGACCCCCTCCACCAATCCTCTCCTCACCATCCAACCCCCAACTACCCCTCCCACTTTCCCAAGCACCCTTCCCACTTTTCCAAGCACCCATTCCCTTCCCCAACACAACCCCCCCCCCCCCATTCCCAAGACAAACAAAGTAACCCCACCCTTAAACCCATTTTCAAATACCCTTTCCCTCTCACCCACCTTCCCAAATTCGCAGCCCCCACTACCACCATCTGTTGGACCCTCTTCCAGACCTTATTCTCCACCTCCCACACCTTAGAACACCCCCCCCAAGACCCCCTTACAACCAGGGGTCACTCCCACACTCATCTACCCCCTTCCCCTTCTTCTTTCTTGGTCATTGGAAGCTACTTCGAAGTTGCAGTTTGCTGTCCAGAGGTTGCAGATGAACCAGCAACTTGCAGCTGCCACCACGACTTCCTCCGGATGAGTTTGAAGACTCAAGAGCCATCGTCGGAAACGTCTACCAGTCTCCTTCGCAACAGAAGTGGTTTCATCTTCTTCCGATCTCCGAGCCGTCCAGGAGGTCCATTCTCCCACAACTGCGCAGTTCTGCCTCAGCTGAGAACCTGAGCCAGATGAGAAGCTCTGCCACGACGAACCCCAGAGGAATCAGCCCATGAGTTCTTCTTCAAAATTCTTCATCCCCCAGTCTACTTCCAGAATCAAGAAACAGAACTTCATTCGACGTTCATGATCCAGAGTTCTCATTTTTCTCCCTCAGCTACGCAGATCTGCTACCCACAGTCTGCACCGACTAGTCGCCATTGTTCTGCATCCCCTAGTCTTCTCTGACATCGGTTGGCTTCCCTGTCAGTTTTTCTGCGAAGAGGACTCCTCCACAATTCCAACGACTCCAACGGCGCTTGATTCCGAGGTCGGGAGCTGCCGGGGCATTCTCTGCAATCTACTATTAGAAGTCTGCAGCTGCCGGTCCGAGAATCTGAGGCTCTGTTCAAACCTCCATCCCGGCCAGCAGCGACTCCATAAGAATTAAAGAAATTCTGAGGCATTCCCTTCTCAGCTATGAAGATTTTCCCACTGGTCTCGCCACCATCAAAATTCTTGAGCGGGTTCTACAGCAGCAACACCGACTATCTGTCCCTGTTCGCAGACAGCAAGCAGATTCGGTGCCGTTACTTAGTCATCCCTCTTTAGTCTAATTTCCCCGCCCCGCTTGGCCGGCTGAAGGCCCCTCCCTGCGTGGAGGTAGTATTGTTTGTAATCTCATTAACTTCCACCCCAAGATCCCCCTCCTGCGAGAGGTGTAGTGTTGTAACTTCTTTGGGCAGGTCAAGCGACACCGCCGCGGCGTGTGGGGATCCACTCGCCTCCCCGCTCGCCCTCGTCTCCGAGCGGGACCGGTTTCTTCAAACCGGTCGAGTAAGTGCTCAATCCTTCACTCCATTTAGTGCTTGTCTTTTAATATTCGTTCTAGTTCCGCTGGTTATGCGAGTGAGAGTTCGATCCTCAAGCCCCGTTGTCTTGAGTGATCACCGTGGGAAGAGAGTGGAACCCGTGCCCTTTGGCACTTCGTCGGACCCTTGATTTGGGCAGCCGTACCCTTGGGGAATCAAACCTTGGCCTTGCTGGCCCTCTACCAACAAGGGCCTAGCCCACACAACCTCCCCTTGGCATTGCCAAGTTACCCCGGGTCTTAGTGAGCATCGAGTGAGCGGTTGCTATTACCGGTCCGTTTTTGAATGCTTAATTGTGCTTGCTTGTTCAGTCCTAGGTTGTGTTACATCACGCAGGAGCAGCGGGCTCGGCTTGTGTCAGCCGTAGCCGAGCAGAGGAGTCACGCCGAAGCGACCGCGTCAGCATCTCAAGAGCGAGCCGCACAGCTGAGGGAGGTGGAGAGCCAGGCCGAGGCCTTGAGGAAGGCCTGGGAGGAGCGGTAGGTAGTTGATGAGCGCGTCCGAGCCGAGTGGTAGGCGGCTGAGGCTACAGCCGGAGCCAGTACTCAGCTCTTGTCCACCCTGGAGGCGGAGCTTGCAGCGGCGGACTCTCACCTTGCGGTGCTAGAGGGGACTGAGCCAGAGCCCTGATTGTATCTTCCCCCTCTTCTCCTTCTCTCTTTTTTTTGATGTCTGGAGCGTATGGATTTTGTTACCCCAAGGGCATGTCTTGGGCTCCTTTTACAGAGTATTAATAAACTCCAGATCCTTTGTTTACTGGGTTGTTCCCTCCCTTCTTTGATGGAATGGAATGATGCGCGTGAATTGACGACCACTTATTGTTAGTCGTGCTTGCTTGTCCTACGACGCATTGTCATGAGTGATAACAGGGACCGGGTTTAAGGAACTCGGTGTTAGAAGCTGGAGGTTGAGTACTGGGTAGTAGAGGAAAGAAAGGCTATATGTGGGGGCCAATCCTCCTGGGGGATGAAAGCCCACATACCGGGGAACCAACGTAGGCCCGTAAAAATGGGACAACTTACGTGGTTTAGGGTTGTAGAGGTGATTCTGGAGGGTGTATATTGACCCTAAACTGGATGGTGGAATATTGGCTAACATTGTGTCGTTAGCCAAAGAACGAGATTCGTATGTGTCTGGGAAACTGAGATTGAGCTAGTTGGACGGCCTAGGCGGACATGGCAACCAAGATCGGAACTGGGAGAGGGACTGGAAATTGAAGCTGGGACTGTGACTGGGAAGAGGGGCTGGAGCTGAAGCCAGCTGGGTGACCTAGAAAGGTGCAATGGTTGGGAACTGGAACCAGGTCGGATGGCTAGCCTGGGAAGGCGTTATAGTCGAAACTAGAACCGGGAGCTGGCGGCTAGCCTGCGAAGGCGTCGTAGCCGAGGCTGGAGTTGAATACTGGCGGCTAGGTCTGTGAAGGTGTTGTAGCCGAGGCTGGGACTGGAAGCTTGGTGGCAAGCCTGCAAAGGCGTCGCAGCCGAGGTTGGGACTGGAGACTAGCGGCTGACCTGTGAAGGCTTTGTAGCCGAGGTACTGGGACTGGAGGCTGGGTGGCTAGCCTGTGAAGGCGTTGTAGCCGAAACTGGAAGCTGGAGACTGGAAGCTAGAGACTGGCGGATGGACTGTGAAGGCGTTGTAGCCGAAACTGGAAGCTGGAGACTGGCGGCTGGCCTGTGAAGGCGTTGTAGCCAAAACTGGAAACTTGAAGCTGGCGATGACCGACCCTCGGGGGTGTAGTGGCCACCATTGTCATGGAGTGATGTTGAGCTCGCCATCGGGACATGTCATGACCGATGGCTTTGTAAGTGAAAAGTGGAGAGGGAGAGAGTTTTTTTTTTCTCTTTACCAGCTCTACCGCCCTTGTGGGTTTTCGCCAGAGCTGGCCTCCTTTAGCTTTTTTCGGTGCGCCCTTGCGGGTTTTCACACCGAGGGGTTACCCGATTTTGCCTGAGGTGCCCTTTCGGGTTCTCACCTCAGCTGGGTTGGTGGCAAATTTTGCCCCCAGTCATCTCGTAGAGAGAGTTGACTGAGGCTGCCGGGGTATCTCTATTTTTAACCTCATTTTTTTTGAGACTGTCGTCCATAGCATGTTGCTGTCAGGGAACGTAACCTGAGACTGGAAGGTGAGGATAGCCTAATATTGTTTGACCATTCATAAGGGTTTTTTTTGAAATCCTTAAGCCATGGTGGCGAAGGGCCACTTTGCCATGGGAAGGTATGACTGGAGTTATAACTAGTGGATCTGGGATTATATGGGGGAAACTGGGATTATACTGAACTGGAGGGCTCTGGATTTGCTGGATATGTGGGATGTAGGGGCAGAGGATGACAAATATCTAGGGAATGTATCGGGATGTAAGTTTACCGAGATGGTGATTGGAAGTTTGACTGTCACAGGGACTGGTTGAACTGTGACATTGAGGTGAGGGCCAAAGGTTGGCTGAGCTGAGCGGGAGTAACGCAAGATTAACTGGGGATTAGAGGGCTTGCGCTGTAGTAATGCAAGTGTATTGGAGACTGGTCCTGGGTGAGACTAACGGCCCACCAAGGGATAGGTGGAAGGCCGTGTTGACTAGTAGGGAGAAGACGATTTTCTCGTTATCGACTCTACCGCCCTTTCGGGTTTTCGCTAGAGCTGGCCCCCTTTAACTTTTTCCGACGCGCCCTTGCGGGTTTTCACGTCGAGGGGTTTCCCGATTTTGCCTGAGGTTCCCTTTCGGGTTTTCACCTCAGCCGGGTCACTGGCCTTTTTGCCCCCAGCCACCCTATTGTGGTGAGGATGACTGGGTCTGCCGGGACATCTCTATTTTTAAACCCCATTTTATTATTATTATTATTTTTGACTTACCTGTGAGCCTGACAGCTAGACTAGCGCTGGTGCAGAAGCGCCTGCGCTCCCATAGTGACGGGAACGAGGGCAGGGGACCGGTTCCCGCGGATGCGTGGCGGCTATTTCGAGGAGCTGAACTGGCTGGTTGACTGGGAATTGAAATCGGGAGGACTGGCCGGTGGGATCCTCCACGGGAAAGGACCGGCCTTATTGGTAGTAGCTGGGGCGTGCGCCTTAGTCTAGCTAGCACGCGAACTCATGCCCTGGCGCATAGTATAGCTTCATGTGTTTGCCGTTGAGAGGCGGGAATGGTCTGTGTCCTTTGTGATCAACAACTATGTAGGCCCCACCCTCATAGACATTCTGGATGATGTATGGACCTCGCCAATTTGGCTGCAGTTTTCCACTGGAGCACCCTGCCATGACCTCTTTTTCTTTGATCATGACAAGGTCACCTTGCTTGAAAGCTCGCTGCCTGAGAGCTTATCATAGGCCCGGACCATGCGAGCTTGATATGCTTGCAGGTGTTTGTAGGCTTCGAGTCGCTTGCCTTCTAGATCGGCGAACTCTTCTAGCCTTCTCTGGTACTCATTTTCGTCATGGCCGACAAGGCCGGTGTGGATGGCCACACGATAAGAGGCTAACTGGACTTCGATGGGGATAACTGCTTCTGTCCCGTAAGCAAGGTAGAACGACGAGCACCCCGTGGGGGTTTTGTAGACCGTCTGATAGGCCCACAATGCTTCGAAGACCTTTTCACCTCAATCGCGTTTCCGGTGGCTAACCATCTTAGCCAGGAGCTTGCAGAGGGTTTTGTTGAAGGCTTCCGCTAAGCCGTTAGCCTGAGGGTTGTAGATCGAAGAAGTTCTCCAATCGATGTGGAATTTGGCCGCTAATTGGTATACGTCATTATTCTTGAAGGGTGTCCCGTTGTCGGACACTATGCGACTGGGAGTAGTGAATCGGTATATGATGTTGTGCCGGATGAATCTGGCAACGACTTCGCCGGGGACCTCTCGCAAGGGTAGAGCCTCCGCCCAGCGGGAGAAGTAATCAGTGGTGGCCAAGATGTATTTATGGCCCTTGGAAGATGGCGGGAAAGGCCCCGCGATGTCCATGCCCCACTTAGTGAATGGCCAGGTGGGGGCCGTAGGACGCAATGGGTTAGGAGGTTTCCTGGGTACTGGGCCAAAGGCTTGGCATTGATGGCATGCACGGGCATACTAGATACAATCCGCGTACATGGTTGGCCAGTAGAAGCCTTTGAGCTTGATGTTGTGTTTCATCCGATCTCAGGCCTGGTGCGCACCGCACAATCCGGAGTGGACCTCCTGCATGATGGCTCGAGCTTCCGCTAGGAAGACACATCTCAGGAGAATATACTTATCCTTCTCATGGACGAGCCGATACAGGGAGTCGCCAATCAACTCGTAAGAGGTTGCTCGGTGGAGTAGCTTGACTCTTTGAGCTCGATCAGGTGGAAGCCACCCTTTCTTGAATTTGATGATAGGCGCACGCCAATCATCCTCTTCTAGAGGTGTGCTTTGGTCAAGGTCGTGGACCTCACAAATGGTGTGATCGGTGTTGCCTTCGAGTGAGCTCGGCATCAGTCTTCGGTGCTTGATGACGATGTCAACCTTGCCCTCAGGCGGGAGCTTGATGGCCGCGGCCAATTTTGCTAAGGCATCCGTATGAGCATTGCTGCCTCTGGGAATGTGATCTATTTCGAAGAAATACAACTTCTGGGTTAGTCTGGTGACGGCAGTATGGTATGGAACCAACTCTGGCTTCCGCACGTCATAGATGCCAAGGACCTGCCGGACTATCAGCCGGGAGTCCCCGTAGGCTTTGAGGCATTTAATGCCCATGTGGAGAGCCATCTGGAGCCCAATAAATAGAGCTTCATACTTGGCTTCATTGTTGGTTAGGGACTTCATGAGGGCGCAGGAGTTGTACAAAACTCCACCCTGAGGAGTCAGGAAAACAATGCCGGCACCTGCCGTGGTGTCTGGATCCTGGTTGCTCCGGGTGATCCCTCGGGAAGCACCGTCGAAGTAGAGCACCCAGCAAGGTACGCTGGTTGTGAGAGCGTTGGGCTGCCAATAATGCAAGACATCTCCACTTTGTTTAACTGGTTGTTGTGATTGAGCAACAGTGGTTGTGAGAGCACTCTGCTGCCAGTAATGCAAGACATCTCCGCTCTGTTCAACCGGTTGATGCAATCGAGTAGCCAGGGACTCCTCGTCCGGGAGCTCCGAGCTGAAGGGTGAATTGTCTGGCGCTGGATGGGCTGCCAAGAATTCAGCCATACCCTGTCCTTTGATTACTTTTCTGGGGACATAGGTAATGTCATACTCCATCAACAGGAGAGCCCACCTCCCCAGTCTGCCCGAGAGGACAGGTCGTCGAAGGAGATACTTCAGAGGGTCGTGCTTGGATATAAGCTCGACTCGATGAGACAAGGGGTAATGCCGCAGCTTCTTGACTGCGAACACTAATGCCAAGCAGACCTTCTCCATAAGGGAGTAGCGGTACTCGGGATCGATTAGCTTCCGACTGAGGTAATAGAGGGACTGCTCTTTACCTTCTTTATTGATCTGCGCCAACAGAGCTCCTAGCGAAGCGTCCATGGCAGCAATGTAAAGGATGAGAGGTTTACCCTTGACTGGTGCTCCCAGGACTGGGGGAGTAAGGAGATACTCCTTGATTTGCTCGAAAGCCGCCTGGCATTCCGAGTCCCATGTGAATGGGGCGTCTTTCTTCATCAGCTTGCTGAAAGGCACGCATCGACCGGAGAGGTTAGAAATAAACCTCCAAATGTAGGTCAGCGTCCCTTGGAAAGACCTAAGTTTAGTGATGTTGCTGGGTGGTGGAAGTTCCCGGATCGCTTTGATCTTGCTGGGATCCACCTCGATTCCTCGGTACCTGACGACGAAGCTGAGAAATTTGCCGCTGGATACGCCAAAGGCGCATTTCATGGGGTTCATCTTGAGCCCATATTGCCGGAGATGCTCGAAGACTTGGCGAAGGTCGCGCAAATGGTCTTCACGCCTTTTGGTCTTGACGACGAGGTTGTCGACATAGCATTCGATGATGTTGTGCAGCATCTCAACGAATATTTTAGTCATGGCCCTTTGGTAAGTAGCACCGGCATTCTTCAAACCGAAGGGCATGCGTTTGTAATTGAAAATACCCTTGGGGGATCTGAAGGCTGTGTGGATGGCATATGGTGATGGCGTCCTCCTGGATGGGTGGATTGACACACCTCATGCTGAGGTCTCGCCACTTTTTGATGAAGTCAAGGGCGCCCTCGCCCTTTTTCTACCGAAGGGAGCAGAGTTCGGCTAGGGAGACCTTTCGCTCGGCCGTTTGAAATCAGTCGGGAATTTCTTCTAGAGGTCGGCCCAGTCGACGACTGAGCCGGGCTTCAGGCGGGAGTACCATTGGAAGGCGGTTCCCTTGAGCGAAGTGGCGAAGTAGCGAAGGAGATATGATTTGTCCAACGCTAACTCACCCATGGCCGTGACATAGTAGGCCAAGTGTTCATGTGGCGACCCCTGCCCATCGAACTTTTGCAGCTTTGGGGGCTTGGAGTATTCTGGAGGAAGCTTCTTCAACTGGTGGTGAAGCGGGTAGGGTACACTGTAGAGATCCACCGTGACCGTCCCTTCACCATACTGGGCGAGCTTTGTCT
Organism: Amorphophallus konjac; assembly: GCA_022559845.1. Taxonomy (NCBI): domain Eukaryota; kingdom Viridiplantae; phylum Streptophyta; class Magnoliopsida; order Alismatales; family Araceae; genus Amorphophallus; species Amorphophallus konjac. Next base: position 120,245,376 of record CM040124.1, read on the forward strand.
CGACAATGCGCTCGATCATCTGACATTGTGCCAAGAGATCCTCCGGCACTGGCGTGTTGGAGGCTCGTGGTTGAGTATCAACTGGAGGCATTCCAAACCCAGTTGCCAACGGAGTTCGGGCAATCGCCGCTGAGGTATTGGCAGCATCGCGGGCTGCCGGGGGTGCCGGTGCCTCGGCCTGAGGCCTGTCAGGTCGCTATGGATAAAGGTCTCACTCCTGAAGGAGGTCTTGTAGGAGGGCCTTCAGATGCTGGTTCTCCTTCATGAGAGTGTCGAGGGTCACTTCTTGAACCTTGTTCGCAGTAGGGTCATTATTGATCGGCTCTGCATTGATAGGAGGGGCACAATCTTCCACCGGGACCTCTTCCACGCGTTCCGACGCCTGCGGTTCGGCAGAAGTGCCGATATGACCTATTGAGGGAGGCGGCGGAGCCTGGTGGCGCGGCCTCCTAAAGTGAGACAGAGGCTGGTTCAAGTCGTCAGACTGGGTGTCTGGCTGGTGTCCGGTGGCGTAGCACGCGAACACTCGAACCGCATCGTTGATAAATCGGGCAGTCCGCTTCCTTCGCGGATATCGCTCGGGGCGGACAGGCGTCCCTAGTCTGTCAAAGACTGAGATGCGTTGTGGAGGGGGCTCACTCCCGACGTTGGTCGAAGGAGAACCCTTGACAGGTTGCTGGATGGCCAGAGGACGGGCTCGCCTTTGGCTCCGCTTGCTTGAGCGGGGGACATTGGACGACTGGGCATCGTCAGACGATGCTACTGTGAGACCCGCCGCATCCCTTCTGATGTCGCGTCTGAGTGCTCGCAGGGGGTTGATGATACGCGCCCTTCAGACAACTTGAGCTTCTTCTGGGGTGACCCAGATTCTTCTCAGGTCCGATTGCTGGTCTCCCTTGTCGCCATTTTTTCGACGAGTTGTCTTGGGGGGCCGTGTGTCTAGTTGCGGCGGGGGGCCCCGAGCTACCGCCAAGGAACCCGCTCCTTTGAGCTTCGCCCCGTCCTCTCGTGTTTGATGCAAGAGGTCAAAACGATTGGAAGTGGGGATGGCTGGAACGGTCCGTCCTTGGGGTATAACTGGTTCACCCCCGTCGAGACGGATCCGCAAGTCGCTGACAAGGACCGTCTTGCCAGAGTTGCTGGTTGCAGCAGTTAGTCACCTGCCTCTATGGCCATGGCGATGCTTCTTCTAAGGATCTGAAGAAGACTCCGCCCAAGATGGCAGACCGAGAAAACATGGCCCGGAACGACCGGCAACATGAAGACGTCAGTCCGAGGTGCTGGGATCGGTCCCTGGGGCAAGTAACCCACGTCGGGAGTCGATGGTTGGGTGACTCGGGTGTAAGCCTTTGCCCGCGCCGATAAGAGTGTCGCCGAGGCTCGAGATGACACTGTTGCGTCGGAAGGCAAAGCCGTTGAAGTGCTGGAGCGCCGACGCCCCTGGGTCGAAGACCCGTGGTAGGTGCCGGCGTAGTATGGGCTCAGGTCGGGATGCCCGAGGAAGGTGCTGAGGAACGATGCCCTCTGGGTGGAAGACCCACGGGGAGAGCCGGTTCAACTGGACCCGGGACCGGGGTCCCGAGTGCACTACCGGGGAGCCGTGAACTCGGGGCTGTGAGCCCGTGTCGAGTGTCGACCGTGCTGGGATTCGGGGTCGAAAACCTGACGCAGATGCTGGGAAGCCGTAGACCTGGGGCTGAAAGCCCGTGTCGGGTGCCGGCTTGACTGTGGCTCAGGGTTGAGGACCCGAGGAAGAGGCTGGGAAGCCGTGGACCCGGGGCAGGGAGCCCGTGTTGGGTGCCGGCTTGGCTGTGGCTCGGGGTTGAGGACCCAAGGAAGATGCTGGGAAGCCGTGGACCCAGGGTAGGGAGCCCGTGTTGGGTGCCGGCTTGGCTGCGGCTCGGGGTTGAAGACCCGAGGAGAATGCTGAGGAGCCGTGGACCCGGGGCAGGGAGCCAGTGTTGGGTGTCGGCTTGGCTGTGGCTCGGGGCTGAGGACCCAAGGAAGATGCTGGGAAGCCGTGGACCCAGGGTAGGGAGCCCGTGTTGGGTGCTGGCTTGGCTGAGGCTCGGGGTTGAAGACCCGAGAAGGATACTGAGGAGCCGTGGACCTAGGGCAGAGAGCCCGTGTTGGGTGCCGGCTTGGCTGCGGCTCGAGGTTGAAGACCCGAGGAGATGTCGTGATGGTGACCGAAGTCCGGGGCGCAGGGCCCGTGTTGGAGATCGGACGAAGCTGGCCTTGGGAGGTGATGTTCACCCGGGCCAGCGTTGATGTGGGGGCCCTGTAGGGGCTTGCAGTGACAGTCCGGCGCTCGACACTCGGGCGGGACACTGGAGCTGGAGGCGCGCATGGCACGTTGGCCGCGGGGGCCACTGGAGAGACTGGAGTTGGCTGAGAAGCAGCCACAGGGATCACACCCAGGAAGTAGGGTGATCCGATAACTGAGGCGAAGCTGTCGAAAGCAATCGGCGTCGCCAAGTAGTCCACCCGGGCATGGGTGGCAATGACGTTGGGGCCATAAGTGACGGCCGCCATGGTTGCTGGGATGCTGAGTGCTGCGGAGGCGACGGTCGCTGACAGTCGCCGAGAATGGTTCGACGATCAGAACGTGAACCGGGAGCCGCTGGAGAACGTGCACAAGAACCCTCCTCTGCCTCTTCTGCAAGGACAGAGAAAGGGCACCGGTCTTCAAGGTTGGCACAGACTTTTCTTCAGCAAAAAGAAGGAAGACGGGATACGTCCCACCGGGCGTTCCATCCTCTCTGTTGCGCGGGTTTTTTATGTCGATTACCGGGGTGAGTGAAGGGATACAGCGGTGAAGGAAAATATGGGATTTTGATGTATCCCTGGTATCCTCTTTATGGGTGCATGCCTCTCACGGCGGTACCGAGCACTCTCCTTTTTACAGAAAGTTGGAAAGGGTCGAATGGCACGGAAGTGTCGGGATAAGGGTTAACCGGACAAGATGCGGGCGTGCCAGTCGATCTCTCGACAATCACTCATGGAACCAAGGTTTGACGTGGGAAGCGCCACCAGGGCGCGGCACGTGGGCTCGGGTGATCGGGCGACACGTGGAGAGATAGGGTTCCGTGGGTGCGAGTGCGTAGGTGATTGCGAGAATTGTGTACAGGACGTCTTTCCCCACCGGCCGCAAGCAACCGGTGTTTATTTACATCAGATTGAATCCGAATACCTTCGTTCTATGCTGAAGAAAAGTCTGTATGCGTGTCTGAAGCCGTGGGTGGAGGGCCGGAGGCGTCCAACTGATGGGGACATCGCTTACCCCTTCACATGCCTCCGAGGGTCCTGCTGCTCGCCATTTTGCTCGCCATGATTTGTGGAGTCTAGCTATATAATTTTCCACATTTTCTTGAGTCATAATCATGTAATTTTGCCTTTTATTGAGTCTATTACCTAAGTTAGTTAGTCATTTACCTAAGTCCAAGTTTCATTAACTAGCTTAGTAGGTTATTGGGCCTGTTCATTGGGCCTGGTCCATGGGCGCCCCCCCTCTCCCCACCCCTTGGTCTTCTGTCTTTAGTCCTTTTCACAGGGACTTTTTGTAAAAAGGGGATTTCCTATATATAGGACCCCAACCCCCCCTCTTTGGGGATAATGAAAAATTATTGAAAGATTGCATCCACTTGAGTCTAACCCTCTCTCCCTCTAGTTCTCTCTCTCTCTCTCTAGTTCTCTCCCTCTCTCCTAGGGGCGAACCCCCTCTCTCTCCTCCCTCCTTCCCTCTCTAAAATTAAAAAATTCCCCTCTCTCCTCACCCCTTGCCACCTCACTTGCCACCTAGGCAAGTCTCTTCACCTCCCAAGACCCCCATTACTTCACCATTAATCACTCCACCTCCCCAAGCACCCTTTCACCTTCCCAAGGCATCCCTCCCCCTTTCCCAAGCAACCTCCCACCTCCCTAGGGCCCTTTCCCCTCCCCAAGGAGCCCCTTCACCTCCCTAGGTCGTCCACCCCCTTCCCCTCCCTCCTAGGGTCGACCCCCTCAACCCCTCTCCACCCTCCCATTGCCTTGGCCGACCCCTCCACCCCCCCCCCTTTTGTCAACTTCAGTTCTGTCTGCAGGCTGACCTACAGACCAGCCTCGAGTTGCAGCGACTACCACGACAACATATTGAAGCTTCTGGGGGCGTGGCCTACCTTTCTGGAAAGGCCTCCCTTTCCTTTTCGCAGGCGAGGTCGAATCACCCCATTCTGAGTTCGTGGCCGTCCGGGAAGGCTGTTCTACCCCGACTGCGCAGAGCTCCATCAGCAGAGCCCCTGAACCCTGTTCAAAGCTACACCACGGCCGACGGTGAGAGATTCAAGTTGTGAGTTCTTCTACAAATATCTTCCTCCACCAGTCCTCTTACTGGATCAAGAAGCGGAAGTGCGTTCGCCATCCGGAGGTCAGAGTTTTGGTCTTTCTCCCTCGACTGGTCGGGTCTGCCTCCCACAGTGGGCAGTGACCTGCCTCCACTCATTGGCATCCCCCAGTCCACCCTGACATCCGATGGCTTCCCTGTCAGTTTAGCAGCGCAGAGGGATTGTCCACGGTTCCAGAAACTCTGGCGGCTCGAGATTTGGCATCTAGGAGCGGCCGGGACAACGTCTGCAATCCACTGTTCATTTCTGGTAGCCACTGTGGCCAGAGTCTGCAACCCGGTTCGTTGCTGCACCACGACTAACCGTGGAGGAATCAGGCTGAACTCTCTTCTTCAAAATTCTTCCTCCATCTGTCCACGACCAGAAGAAAGAAACGGAATGACATTCGGCATCCAGGATCCAGAGTTACAAATTTTATCCCTCCATCGCGCGGATCTGCCTCCTGCAGTCTGTAGCGACCAGTGCCTACTCTTCAGGGCACACCGACCGTCCACGGCCTTGGATCGCAGCCCCATCGACTCCAGCTGAAAGCTACCTCGACCACGGAGATGACGACGCTGGTTTCGTGCCATTCGGAGTTCGGGAGAGCTCACAACAGCGTCTGTAACCTGCTGCTACAGAACAGGTCCGGCCAGAGACCACATCTGCTGACTCGGTTCAGTCGCTGGTGTCGCCAGTCCCTGGCTCCAGAGGCCGCCCAAAAATTCAGACAACACCGGCTTCAAGTCAGGAATCATTGCGAGGTGGTTTCGCTCAATTCGGAGTCCGGACGAGCCCGGGACAGAGCTAACAACAGCACCCTATCCAGCAGTCCAGATTGCAGCTGAACCCACATTGATTTCCTTTTTAACCACTTCGGTCCGTCCTCCCATCCCCGCCTGGCCGGCTTACCGCCCCACCCTGCGTGGTGGTAGTGTTTGTCTGTAATTAACCAATTCCCACCCCCGAGATCACCCTCCTGCGTGAGGTGTAGTAATTGTACTCTTGAACAGGTTTTGAAGCTTCACCGGCGCAGTGTGCGGGGAGCACACTTCCCCGCTCGCCCTCGTCTCCGACCGGGATCGGCGTCTTCACGCCGATCAGGTGAGCTCCTGGCCACTCTTCGCTGCTGGTTATTACCATTGCTAGCTTAGTATCGCTCTTAGTTGTCCGTCGGAGGTGAGACGAGCGCTCGATCTATAATTCAATCCAATCAAGTGTTCACTGCGGAGCGAGTTGAGAGAGAGCCATTGCATCCCACGCCCTCGGCGTGCCGGCCGCCCTTGAAATCGGGCATCCCTGGCCCATTGGGATCTATCCCTATCCGGCCGACCCTTGGAGCCCCGAGGTCCAACCTCGGACCCTCACCACCATTGTCGGTCCTTCTACGGATCCGAGTGTGCTTCCGCGAGCGAAACCGCATGTGCGACGTTGCCGACTCATAGTGATGCTTGCTATCCTAGGTCCAAGGGAGTCGCGACACATCAAATTGATATCTTTGTCCACCGCTGCATATTGTCTCACATCAAGTGGTATCAGAGCAAGTTTTAGACTTGTCTCTACGAGTCTAGTCCTTGGGCATTATCATTTGAGTCTCCCTTGCATCATGGTTTCCATCACTCCATTGCATGACCACCCTAGGGAGATGTCCCAAATATCCATGGACCGATTTGACACTCTCACTAACAAGATTCATAACTATCTTGATACCCTCACCACCCGACTTGACCGGCTTGAAGCAAAAAGGAACCACGACCCTAGAGCTTGGTCACCTCGGGATGAATTTAGATGGGAAACCAAAGGACCCATAGACTCATTGGAAGAGATGAGGAGTGAGATTAGGAAGATCTTCACTCCCCAACCTACCCACTCCCACCTTGTGAATCATCACTCGAGGAGCACTCCCACTCCCCCTTCCCCTCCCAGTCAACCCAAGACCTCCCTTAGGGTCCAAACTCCACCACCCCAAATAATTCCAACTTGCACCACCCCATCGCCAAAAGGCCTTCCCACTCCCTTGGAGAGCAAGACCCCCACACCACAAAGGAATGAGATTGAAGTTGAGGAATATGAGGCCTCCCCCGATTGGGAAGAAGAGTATGAATCACAATATCATGGGTTAGGCCAAGAAGTTCCCATCCCAAGTGGAGAAAGCATCATGGCTCACTCCACCCTCACCATTCCAACCCGTGTGGTCCCCATGTCCACTCCACCTAGGCCCATGATGGCCACCACCACCCCACCCAAAACTCTCCCACAAACCCACACTCCACAAACTTCCTTGGTCCCCAAAACCACCCCTCCATCTTCCCCTAAAAGAGACACACCCCCTAAAACCAACCAACCCAATCCTCCTCAACCCATCCATCTTCCACTACCAATCCCTATCCAACCCCAACCTAGGCCTCCACTTCTCCCCTTACTGATCCCAAACCAAGTTCCCCTTTACCTCCCACCTCGGGGGTACCACACACCTATCCTCACCACCACACCCTCACGGGACCATCTCACCTCCTTGATAGAGGAACACATGATTCCCATACCCGACCCCATAAAGGCGAACACACCAACCCCCGCCATAGAGATCACCCATGTCCAGGAAGAAGAAGGAACTTCACATGGTGGTCTTAACCTTACACCACCCTCCTTAATAGGGACCAAGCTTATCTTAGGAGAATCCCTTTCACGTTGGCTAAAGGAGAACCCATTTGGAGATCTCATGGTCCATGCTTACCCACCCATGGAGCAAAACCTTCCTATAGTACCCTTATCCACCTATCACACCACAATCCAATCATCCTATCAGGTGGAAACATTAGGGGATTTTCTTGAGGGTCTAACTTGGCAAATGAAGCTAACTGGCATGTTGACCACTGTAGCCGACCAACCTAGGAGTCTTAACCTCCTACATCTATGTGTCGGGTCCATCTCTTCCATTTACACTATGGGTTGCTACACTAGCGACCTTCTTTTATCCCTCCCCATTCCCGAAGAGTCCGATGCTATCCGCGAATTGGAGTTACTTATTTCGGGTAGGATGCCAAGCCCTCCAATCATGACCAACCAACCCTCCTCGAACTTCGGTTCAATTACTACATTTGAGGAGGAGGACTCACCATTTGGAGACCTTGAGGTGAAAGAATACCTCACCCTTGGTAACACATTCCATGACCCCTTTGATCCCACCCTATGGAAGACAATGAACCCATGGGACCTGACCGCCCTACCCACCACCCACTCCCTCCTACCCTCACCAACCATGCTAGAACCAACACACCTCGTCCTAGACCCAGTCCACACCAAGGGAACCATGACCATGGGCAGTATACACCTAGGGAACAAGGTAGTGCCCCACCCCATGATGCATACCTACTATGATCCCTTAGACCCTTACAAATGGGAGCTTAAAGGTCACCCCATACCCACACACGTGGTCATCATCTCTAGGAGAAGAAAGCACCCATCTTGGCATGTCACATCATTCGACAAGGGTCATGAGTCCAGCCCTCCCATGCATGTCACGCACAGTTTAGGCTCAATGCATAACTGGCCTACATTTGGTTGTGCTGGCCCACCCACATTCTTCATAGCCCTTACACTTGAATGGAGCACACGTGGATGTCCGGGTCCCCCGGTAATTCTCACAGCCATACACGATAGATCCACCTATAGTTTCCCAGGCCCCCCTGAGTCCACAAGATGCCTCATCACATCCATGAATGATAGGTCTATGTACGGTTGCCCCGGTCCCCCTCTGCATACCACATACTTCCCACCCCCACCGCACCATCACTCAAAGCATTCTCATTCAAGCAAGCATCCAAATATGGGTAGTGACGATCATAATGAGCGGGCTATAACTCAAGGGTGGCACTTTGAAATCCAAGGAGGTAACCTCGCGATGGTGGCATTGGAACGACTCTATCTTAGGGCCACCTCCAAATCGAGGGCACGAGGACTTGGACCTTTCATGTTCCAAGCGGCTTTGGCCAACCTGGCTTATGGATTAGATTTACTAATGGGCTATGGGATATACCCCAATTCTCATGCGGCTGATCCGGCACCCTACATGGGCACCGCGGTGAATCCCAGTGAGTACTTTGAGCCTATAACTTCCTTTAAGAGGGACACCCCGGAGTGCTTCCACCAAACAGCCTTGAGAGCCCGACGTGTACACAGAGGGGTAATACTATGCAAGCAGGGTTCCAACGCCAGCACGAGGGTGTGTCCGGGCCGCCTTGAGAGGATGAAGAGCCGTCCCCTGGTCGCAGGTGCAGGTTGATTTTGGTGATTGCAGGTCGCCCTGAGCTGCTCCCCCGGTGGGCCCTTACTCGACGGAGTCGAGTTCTCCGCACCCTGGAAGTATGATGGGGACATCGCTTACCCCTTCACATGCCTCCGAGGGTCCTGCTGCTCGCCATTTTGCTCGCCATGATTTGTGGAGTCTAGCTATATAATTTTCCACATTTTCTTGAGTCATAATCATGTAATTTTGCCTTTTATTGAGTCTATTACCTAAGTTAGTCATTTACCTAAGTCCAAGTTTCATTAACTAGCTTAGTAGGTTATTGGGCCTGTTCATTGGGCCTGGCCCATGGGCGCCCCCCCTCTCCCCACCCCTTGGTCTTCTGTCTTTAGTCCTTTTCACAGGGACTTTTTGTAAAAAGGGGATTTCCTATATATAGGACCCCAACCCCCCCTCTTTGGGGATAATGAAGAATTATTGAAAGATTGCATCCACTTGAGTCTAACCCTCTCTCCCTCTAGTTCTCTCTCTCTCTCTCTAGTTCTCTCCCTCTCTCCTAGGGGCGAACCCCCTCTCTCTCCTCCCTCCTTCTCTCTCTAAAATTCGAAATTCCCCTCTCTCCTCACCCCTTGCCACCTCACTTGCCACCTAGGAAAGTTTCTTCACCTCCCAAGACCCCCATTACTTCACCATTAATCACTCCACCTCCCCAAGCACCCTTTCACCTTCCCAAGGCATCCCTCCCCCTTCCCCAAGCAACCTCCCACCTCCCTAGGGCCCTTTCCCCTCCCCAAGGAGCCCCTTCACCTCCCTAGGTCGTCCACCCCCTTCCCCTCCCTCCTAGGGTCGACCCCCTCAACCCCTCTCCACCCTCCCATTGCCTTGGCCGACCCCTCCACCCCCCCCCCTTTTATCAACTTCAGTTCTATCTGCAGGCTGACCTGCAGACCAGCCTCGAGTTGCAGCGACTACCACGACAACATCTTGAAGCTTCTGGGGGCGTGGCCTACCTTTCTGGAAAGGCCTCCCTTTCCTCTTCGCAGGCGAGGTCGAATCACCCCATTCTGAGTTCGTGGCCGTCCGGGAAGGCTGTTCTACCCCGACTGCGCAGAGCTCCATCAGCAGAGCCCCTGAACCCTGTTCAAAGCTACACCACGGCCGACGGTGAGAGATTCAAGTTGTGAGTTCTTCTACAAATATCTTCCTCCACCAGTCCTCTTACTGGATCAAGAAGCGGAAGTGCGTTCGCCATCCGGAGGTCAGAGTTTTGGTCTTTCTCCCTCGACTGGTCGGGTCTGCCTCCCACAGTGGGCAGTGACCTGCCTCCACTCATTGGCATCCCCCAGTCCACCCCGACATCATACGGCTTCCCCGTCAGTTTATCAGCGCAGAGGGATTGTCCACGGTTCCAGAAACTCTGGCGGCTCGAGATTTGGCATCCGGGAGCGGCCGGGACAACGTCTGCAATCCACTATTCGTTTCTGATAGCCGCTGTGGCCAGAGTCTGCAACCCGGTTCGTTGCTGCACCACGACTAACCGTGGAGGAATCAGGCTGAACTCTCTTCTTCAAAATTCTTCCTCCATCTGTCCACGACCAGAAGCAAGAAACAGAATGACATTCGGCGTCCAGGATATAGAGTTACAAATTTTATCCCTCCGTCGCGCGGATCTGCCTCCTGCAGTCTGCAGCGACCAGTGCCTACTCTTCAGGGCACACCGACCGGCCACGGCCTTGCATCGCAGCCCCATCAACTCCATCTGAAAGCTACCTCGACCACGGAGACGACGACGCTGGTTTCGTGCCATTCGGAGTTCGGGAGAGCTCACAACAGCGTCTGGAACCTGCTGCTACAGAAAAGGTCCGGCCAGAGACCACATCTGCCGACTCGGTTCAGTCGCTGGTGTCGCCAGTCCCTGGCTCCAGAGGCCGCCAAAAATTCAGACAACACCGGCTTCAAGTCAAGAATCATTGCGAGGTGGTTTCGCTCAATTCGGAGTCCGGACGAGCCCGGGACAGAGCCAACAACAGCACCCTATCCAGCAGTCCAGATTGCAGCTGAACCCACATTGATTTCCTTTTTAACCACTTCGGTCCGTCCTCCCATCCCCGCCTGGCCGGCTTACCGCCCCACCCTGCGTGGTGGTAGTGTTTATCTGTAATTAACCAATTCCCACCCCCGAGATCACCCTCCTACGTGAGGTGTAGTAATTGTACTCTTGAACAGGTTTTGAAGCTTCACCGGCGCAGTGTGCGGGGAGCACACTTCCCCGCTCGCCCTCGTCTCCGACCGGGATCGGCGTCTTCATGCCGATCAGGTGAGCTCCTGGCCACTCTTCGCTGCTGGTTATTACCATTGCTAGCTTAGTATCGCTCTTAGTTGTCCGTCAGAGGTGAGACGAGCGCTCGATCTATAATTCAATCCAATCAAGTGTTCACCGCGGAGCGAGTTGAGAGAGAGCCATTGCATCCCACGCCCTCGGCGTGCCGGCCGCCCTTGAAATCGGGCATCCCTGGCCCATTGGGATCTATCCCTATCCGGCCGACCCTTGGAGCCCCGAGGTCCAACCTCGGACCCTCACCACCATCGCCGGTCCTTCTACGGATCCGAGTGTGCTTCCGCGAGCGAAACCGCATGTGCGACGTTGCCGACTCATAGTGCTGCTTGCTATCCTAGGTCCAAGGGAGTCGCGACACATCAAATTGATATCTTTGTCCTCCGCTGCATATTGTCTCACATCACCAACACCCAGGGGTATGCGTAAGACCGAGGGTGTTGGGCACAGATGCCGAGTGGAGTGGGTAGGAAGCTGGAGGCCCGAATACGGACGTATGTATTTCACTAGTTTTATGATGAGCCATATGGGCTTTACAAGTGGGCCTTAATGGGCCGAAGTACAACTGGAGCAAGCTGCGGGACAATTCCGACATGTGAGTCGGTCCCCGGGTCATTGCGTGACAAAGCGGATGTCCGCGTGTTTTACTGGAACTCTTTACAGAGGAGTTGGTGTAGGTCCGACTGCCTTGGTGGCCAGAGCAGACACTGGCTGGCGCCTGGCGGAGGTTGGACGCGGCTCGAGGTGAGCGGTGGGGTCCGGGTCTCGAACGGCGAGTGTTGTCATGCTGGGGAGTCGAGGTCGGCCCCGGGACTATGATTCCCGGGCCAGAGGTCCGACTAGACTTGATTTGTCGATCTGAGGGGCCGATGGCCGACTAGGAGGTGAACGGTGGCCACGCGGTTCCGTGTCGAGGGCCGACGCGGCGCTATGAAGTACCCTTCATCACCGTCGTAAGTGTCGTAAGTTGTCGTACACGGGCAGGCCCGGGGTGCGGGCGTATTTGCCGTTGGTACGGTCATCTTACATCTGGCGGGGATGGACTTGGCATAAGACGGCTAGACACCGCGTGAGGGGAGTACGTGCGACATACTCTCGGCGTGTGTGAGCCGACTAGCAAGCCAACCGCGCGCGCACTTGTCTTCTCACGTTCCCGACCCTTGCCGAAAGCCCCGGGAATCCGAGGGTGCGACAATTAGGCCGGGGAAGTTTGCTCATCCGTCCGTGCGTCCGTGCTTCACATACCATATCCCTCTTATTTGGTAAGGGGGGCAATTTATAGAAGTTGAAGGGGTGAGGGGTGGGATTTAGGCGGACCAAGTTGAGGGTCCAACTTGGTCCGGGTAAACCCCCCCAATAGTATTTTTATTATTATTTTATTTATATTTTTTTATGTGTTTTGTGTGTGTGTGTGTGTCGGAGTGGAAGGGGTGGGGTTTAGGCGGACCAGCCCCATGGGCTGGTCTGGTCCGCCTAAACCCCTCTTCGGAGGGAAAAAATATTTTTTTTGTTTTTGGAGAGGTTTAGGCAGACCAGCTTGGGGATCCAAGTTGGTCCGCCTAAACCCCTCCCCAGGGGGGGTTTAGGCGGACCAAAGTGGTCCTTCTTTTTTTATTTTTAAAAATATTTTTTTTATTCTCCAAGGGTTTAGGCGGACCAGCCTGGGGGTCCAGGCTGGTCGGCCTAACCCCCCCCCCCTTTGGGGGGTTTAGGCGGACCAGGTAGAAGAGAGGGAGGGAAAGTGGTCCCACCTCTATAAAACCCAGTTTTTTGGTTGTTTTCTTCCCAAATTGATTAAGAAGAAAGAGGATAAAGGATACTGGGAGGATACACTGGTGGACCTGGTGGACTGGCTGCTTGTGCGCGAAGATCGAGGGATTGACATGTGTAACTCAGCGTAATCCCGGGACTCTATCTTCGCGAATCCTTCGACACACGGGTACGACGAACGAACTTTGCACGAACCTCGGACCGTGAAGTTAGGAATTTTCGAGAACTGGGACTGGGGAGGGCCGTCAGCCCTCCGAGCTGAGGGGTGGGCGCGACCCCTGGGGAGTTCGCCCTCTCCGGGGGCGCGGCCACGCCCTGGGGCGCACGTGCCCCGGGGAAAGCCGTAACCCCAAGGGATGGCCCCCGGGGGTCTTCCTTCGTCACCTGGGGATATCCCTTGAGGGATATGAAGTTTCAGGATATTGAAATGGCCCATGGGAGCCATTGTTCTTCGAGTTGTAGTGGCCGCTCGCAAGGTGTTCGGGCGAATGCCCGACACACCCCGAGTTGCCGAACGAGCTGCGTAAGTGGTCGACGGACCTTGAATTTGGCCTAGAGCCAAGGGTAGAAGTCCGTAGGGGCTAGGAAGATGCACCTTGGGCCGATGGGCCTTATCTCGTGCTGTGTGCCACGTTGTACGGCGGGTTGGCACGGTAACCTTGGGTTGGCCCAAGAGCTAAGTTCAGTGGCTTGTTGCCACGTGTCTGAGGGTCGGGGTTGCCCCGACTTGCTGGGGGGTCATTGTAGGACCCAATTGGTGTACTGGAATCACGGGGTGGCCCGTGGATTGGTGTAGAAGGGTTGAAACATGTGGGCCCACAAGGTGTTCGGTAGAATGCCAAACACACGTGTGTGAGCCATACATGCGTACTACTGGCCTCCTGAGCCTGTGGTTGACCTATTTGGGTCTCCCTTTGACCTTGGAGGGTTGAAAGAAGGCATCCCGGGGTAGGCCCCTGGCCTTTTCACTGGGTGCCACGTGGTGTGGCTTGTAGTCGAAGTGTCCCCAGGATGGCCCGGGTGGTCGTGTAGAAGGCGGGCAAAGTCCGCAACTTAGGAGTCGGGAGTGGTCCCGATCGATTGCTGGTGCCACCGTGCACCTCGGCTAACGGGTTGGGGCCATTGGTCGGGCCCACTGGATTATCGGAGGAGCCGGGTAGCCCATGCCTTGAAGGTGTTTGAGAAAATTCCCGAACCCTTATTTCTGGGTATTTTGCTAGGGAAATAGTCCGGGTACATGTGGACATCAAAAATTGCACACCCAGATATCCTGCTCGGCCCAGCATCAACAACGGCACCGAGTGAAGAAGTCCCGAAGGGACTGGTCATCCAGACTTCCCAAATATGCACACTGCCGTGAAGCCGTCTCCGGAATCACGATAGTGAAGAGAAATCAACCACCAAGAGCCCCCACAATCCATGGGCCTCGAAGAAAATTAAATGGGCCAAAACTCGTGCTCACAGCGGGCACAGAACTGCCCATTTTAGCCCTTCAGCAGCACAGCTCTTGGCCCTCCAGCGGTACACCCCTGGGTCCTTCAGCGGCACAGTCTTTTGGCCCTTCAGCGGTACACCCCTTAGGCCTTCAGCGGCACAGCCCTTGGCCCTCCAGCGGTACACCCCTGGGCCTTCAGCGGCATGCCCTTGTGCCCTTTCAACGGCACACCCTGCAAGCCTTCAACGGCACACTATTTCAGGCCTTCAACGGCACGCTATTTCAGGCCTTCAACGGCACACTATTTCAGGCCTTCAACGGCACGCTATTTCAGCCCTTCAACGGCACGCTTGGGCAGCCCTTCAGCGGCACGGCCTTTGGCCCTCCCAGCGGCACACTTCTTGAGCCCGCCAGCGGCACAACGTTAAGGCATTTCAACGGCTGAACGATGTGATGCCCATGCCCTACGGATTCTTGGCGCGCAGTGGACTTGCTGAGGTGTCGCCCGGGGAGAGAGCCACACTGCCTACTCTTCCTGCCACCCAGGACAAGGAAGTCAAATCCCATTAAATCCCCGCCGGACGCTTCCTGCCTTCGGACGATCCCGCCGCCCGGGGTATAAAACCCCTATTCGCTGCGAACAGAAAAAAGGGGGGGAGGCTGTGGACACCAAAAATTGCATGCACAGATATCCAGCTCAGCCCAACATTAACAACGACACCAAGTGAAGAAGCCCCGGAGGGACTGGTCATCCGGACTCCCCAAATATGCACACTGCCACGAAGCCATCCCCGGAGTCACGACAGCAAAGAGAAACCAACCCCCGGGAAGCTCACAATCCGTGGCCCCTAAAGAAAATCAAGCGAACCATAACTCATGCTCAAAACGGGCTCAAGTTAGCCCCATCGGCACGCCCTGGATGGCCCCGGCGGCACACCCCTGGGAGCCCCCAGCGGCACACCCAGGCCTTCAGCGGCCCACCCCGGGTGTGGTTCAGCGGCACACCCTCGTGGGAGTCCAGCGGCACACCCCCCAGGCCCCTCAGCGGCACACCCCTGTGCCCCTCTAGCGGCACACCCGGCAGAGGTCTTCAGCGGCACGCTCCTGCGTCGCCCTCAGCGGCACACTCATGGCGCCCTCCAGCGGCACGCCCTCAACACCCTCAGCGGTACACTACCTGCTGCCGTCCACCGGCACACCCCCAGGTGGTCTCTACTCGGCACGCCCTAAATGGGTTGACCGACGCACCCTGCCACCTCTTCCACCAGTGCGCTCGACTGGGCCTTCCACGGCACACTCTCCTGGCCGTTCAACGGCATGCCCTTTGGGCCCTTCAACGGTACGCCCTGAGGCCCCCCTTCAGCGGCACGCCCCTAGTGGTCTTCAACGGCACGCCCTCCTTGCCGTTCAACGGCACGCCCTTTGGGCTCTTCAGCGGCACACTTGCCGTGTCTTCCAGGGGCACGCCCTTTTGGCCTTCCAACGACACGCTTGTTTGGCCTGCCAGCGGCACGCCATTAAGGCTCTTCAACGGCACATTCCGGCAGACGAGATCTTGCGACCATGCCCAATGGATTCTTGGCGCACAGCGGGCTGTCCGAGGTGTCGCCCGGGGATTGGGACACGCTGCCTACTCCCCCTGTCACCCAGGACAAGGGAGTCAACTCCCATTAAATCCCCCCCCCCCCCGGACGCTTCCCGCCTACGGAGGCTCCCGCCACAGGGGGTATAAGACCCCTCTTCTTCGCGGCGAGCAGAGGAGGAAGAGACAGACACCCACACGCAGACAGTGAAGAGGAGAAGAGAAGAAGAGAAAGAGAAGAAGAGGGAAGAGAGGAAGAGAGGGGGGAGGCGACGCCGCTCCGCCCACCGTCGTCATCTGTGCGAAAAGAGAAGAAGAAGAAGAGAAGAAGAGGGGCCTGCAGCCTCGATCACCACCGCTTGAGGGAGGAGAAACAGGAAGAGAAAGAGAAGAAGAGAAGAAGAGAAGAAGAAGAGGAGGGGAGGCCTCCCCCCTGCTGCTCCATCCTCCGTCGTCCACGCAAAGAGAAGAAGAGAAAGGGAAAAGAGGAGAAGGGAAGAAGAGAAAGAGAAAAAGAAGAGAAAGAGAAGAAGAGGGAAGAGAGGAAGAGAGGGGGGAGGGCTCGCCGCTCCACCCACCGCTGTCGCCTGTGCGAAGAGAGAGGAAAGGAAGAGAGGGGAGAGTGCTGCCGCTCCACCCGCCGCCACCGCCTGAAGAGAAGAAGAAAAAGAAGGGAAAGAAGAGAAGAAGAAAAGGGGGGGAGAGGGCCTGCTGCCCTTCCTCTCCCCGCTGCAATCTCTGCTCATTTGCCTAAAGGGAGACGCCCTTCCGTTTCTCCTTAGACATCCAGGCCCAATGCTTCTATCCTGAGACCCCTTGGGTCTCTCTCCCTCCTGCCAAGATTCCCTTCGGCCTAGCCAACCAGCATCCCCGGCTGGTCCTTCACCTGGCATACCCTCCGTGTGCCTCCAGCGGCACGCCTTTGGCTCACCCGCTCGTCGGCACGCCCCTACGGGCCTTCCCCGGCACGCACTAGCCAAGCCCCTTCGTCGGCACACCCCTGCGGGTCTTCCCCGGTGCACCCCATGACCTCCTTGCCCGGTACACCTTGCCCCCGGTTCACCGGCACGGTCCCCCTTGGCCTTTGCCCGGCACACCTCTCTAGCCCCTACAGGCTCCCTGGCCGGCATGCTAGCCACCACCCCCAACCTTCTTGCCCGGTGCACCCCCGGCCAGCCTGGGAGAGGTTTCCCGTCCGACGTTCCCTCCGAGTTTTCTGAGGTTTCATTAAGGTGTTGCCGCTCTCGGGCTCCCACCTCTAGTTGTCGAGTTCCGCCACTCCTTGTGGGCGCGTTCCTTGTATCTCCCTTACGCTCGGGTCAAGGGGAGATGCTGCCGAATTTTTGTTAGAAACAATAACATATTAAAATGACAAAAGACAGCAACAAACAAATGGAACAACAACACATTAAAAAGACAAAAAGAAGCAACAAACAAACGAAAAAAATAACGGTAAAACGCTTTAACCGAGGCAAGGGAACCGTAATTAACTCAAAGAGAGTCGAACCGAACAATAACTAAGCAACTTAAACATCCGCTCTCATGAGAGAAAGAATGAAAATTAATCAAGAGAAGAAAAGAAGAAACCCACGCAAACTTAATAAAAAAATCAGAAAAGAAGAAAAGAAAAGCCTTAAAAGAAACGGAGGAGTGGGCTCCCCATGCCCTTCGTCGGTACGCCCCTGCAGTCGCCCTTCGCCGGCACACCTTTCTAGCCACCCTTCGCCGACACATACTTCATGGCCCTTCGCCGGCACACCCGCTTAGCCCTTCAGCGGTACGCCCTCTACCCCCTCCGCCGGCACACTCCTAGTCTGCCCTCTGCGGCACGCTCCCCTCTCGCCCTTCGCCGGCACAGCCCCAGGCCCTTCGCCGGTACGCCCGCCTGTGCCCCCTCGCCGGCACACCTACCCGCCTCTTCAGCGGCACACCCGCCTGCGCCCCTTCGCCGGCACACCTCTCACCGTCTTCCCCGACACGCTCCTGCACCCTTGGCCGGCACACTTTGCCAGCCCCTCAGCGGTACGCTCCCTGGCGCCCTCACCGGTACACCTTCTGCAAGGCCTTCAGCGGCATACTCCTGCAATCCTACAACGGCCCACTCTTCCTCCAAAAAATATGTGTAATATAATAATAATAATAATAATAAATTAATAACAAAAAACTATGATGAGTAAATAAATCTCAATATATGTATGAAATAGACAAAAATAATGTGAAACAATAATAATAATGGTAAACAAAAAAGGAAAATCTAATAGTAATAATAATAAACAAAATAGAGAAATCATTCAGAATAAATACATAAAAGGGAAATAAATAATAAAAATATATATATATAATTTAAAACCCAAATGAAAAATGGTAAAATCTACACTGCAGCCTCGTCTCTCTCCCGTGACCCGGTGCTGAAGGAACAACAATGCCGCCCTTGTGGACTGGGCCTGTGCCTTGGGAGTTATCCCGAAATGGCCATGACCGGACCCCGCCTTGGGCCGACATTCCGATTAAATTAGATTCGTCTCTCATGGCCGGACCCCTTCTGTGCCACTACTAAAATTGCCGCGCATTCGGTAGACATTTGAACGGGTTCACCTCGATTTCCGTCGCGTCCCTATTAACGGACCATTGTCCGAACATGAAATGGTCTGCGAATGACCGACAAATCTGATTGGAACGAGAAGGCTCTCGTCATACCCGGACCCTACGCAAGGGAATATCAATAAGGCCTCCGTGGGTCATGCTTAGACCTCGGGTCTGCCCCGATCATGGTCATTGCCTGACCCATATTCTCGGCCTATAGCCAGCTATCCCTGTATACATCTTGGTTTTGGAATATAGTCCCGGGACTCTTCCCCGTTGCCCTCCGGCACCGGGAACATTAATGATGCCCACGCAAGCCCTGTTTGGACCGCGGGAGGCGCCCCCGGTATGGTCACGACTCGATCTCGCACCGGGCCAATAAATTCGCCAGTTTCCTGCTACACTAACCGAGATTTAACCGAATGTTTTCAGTGTCTCAGGATAATATATTCGTCGTATTCCGGCATACACACGTTCCGGGTCTTCCCGCGACGATTACGATATTTCCAAGCCAGACACCCGTCTGAATATTAAACGGTCTCCCGAATGACCGACACGTTTCGAACGTTCGCTTCCCTAGACACAGGGCTTTCCAACCGATTCAAGGGATATTCCCTCGTTGCCCCTTGGCACCGGAAATATTAATGACGCTCATGCAAGTCTTCTTTCGATCGCGGGGGGCCCACCGCAGTATGGTCGCAGCTTGATCTTGCACCGGGCCAACAGACTTATTGGTTTCTGATCGCTCTAACCGAGGTTTGGCCGAACGTTCCCCGCTCTTCTGGATAATAAAATTGCCATATCATGGCATACATATGCTCCGGTTTTCCCGTGGCGATTGCGCTTTCTCGAGCCGGACATTCGTCCGAACATTAAATGGTCAGTACACGACCGACATGACCGCGGATGGTTTTCTTCTCGCCCTCGCGTGAGGATTTCAACACCTCGTAATAGACCTTTCCTGCAATTAATTTCTTGGCCATGAGGCCCTAAGTCCCGGCGATTAATCAAGGGTGTTCCCTCGTATGGGGGATGTAAATGACGCCGTGACCTTTATGGCGCAGCGGGTTTTGGTCCCGACACGAACCACACAATCGTCTGACCGAGTCAGATCGAGCGCACCATGGGCTCTTCGGAGCCAGAATAAATTGTCACTTTGTGACTGGCACACTCACGCACTTAATAGACGAATCAACCATTCCTGAATAGAAGAGCATAATAGACGAACGAAAAGTGCGTCCACAAGTCTGGCACGCCCGGTGGGATTCGAACCACCCTTCATCCTTCATCTCTTCGCCGAGATTCAGGGCCTCATGGCCCCCTAATAAACGATGTTTGTCTGCTTTGATGAATTGCATGTGCTATCTTCGCCAGCCCTATGGGGAGAAAATCTAGACCCGATGCAGCTGCCTTCGCGGCCTCGAGGACGCTGCTTCGAAGCATATGCAGCTTCCAGGAATCATGGGGGCTGTTATAAAAAAAGGGGGGAGAAGAGAAAGAGAAGAGAAGGGTGGGGAAATCAAGCCCCCCCCCCCTTTTCCCTCAAGAAGAAAGAGAAGAAAAGAAGAAAAGAAGAAGAGAAGAAAAGAAGAAAAAAAAAAGAGAAAAGAAAGAAGTAAAAAAAAGAAGAGAAAGAATTGGCAAGAGAGGGTTGTACGGCCACGTCCGTTGAGACCCATGCTGAACAAAGATTACCACTGTGGGGTTGATGCGGTGGAGTGAATCACTCATCCCCTCCCTGAGGGGGTGAGCGCTCTCCTGCACCTCCACCCTGGTCAATCATACAAAAAAAGGGGAGAAATAAAGAAGAAAGGAAGAAAAGTTGGCCAGCATCGCCGACTGAAAGAGCAAGAAGAAACCCGGCATCCCGCCGGACTCTAGGAGGTCCCGAGTCCGCGGTGTAATGACCCCGCTCATTCCTCCTTCCTGCTGCCTCCATCCGGCACAAAACGGCCCCCGAGTGGTTGTTAAGCGAGCCACAATTGTAGCTCGGTGAATGGTTGCCTGCTGTGGGGAATGCTTTATAGCAGTGAGGTCAAGCACGGCCACCACTCCCGAAGAGAGCATGCACATACCCCGCCATGGGGGATGAGAAGAAGATATATACCCTGCTACGGGGGCATAGGAGGCAAAAAAAGAAATACACCCCATTCCCAGGGGCACATGAAGAGAATTCGCCCCGACTGAGGGGCACACAAAGCAAAAGCTACACCCCGCCTTCGGGGCATTTGAAGAAGAATCCGCCCCGACCTGGGGACGTAAGAAGAAATAGAGCTGCACCCCGGCTTAGGGGCATTTGAAGGGGAAATACACCCCGATATGGGGGCACCTGAAGCAAAAGACATACCCCGCCATGGGGGCATAAGAAGAAAAGAATTCACCCTTGCCTGAGGACACACAAAAAGAGAAACTCACCCTGGCTTAGGGGTATATGACGAAGGAACGTACCCCGGCCTGGGGGCATAAGAAACAAAAGCACACCCCATGCTAGGGGCATATGGAGAGGAATGCACCTCGCCCTGAGGGGCGCAAAAAGTATAAGAACACACCCTGGCTTAGGGGCATTTGAAGAAGAAACATACCCCGCCAGGGGGAATAGAAGTCATGAAGAATATGTCCCGGCTTAAGGGCATTGGAAGAAGTCACATCTCGCCTCGGGAGCATGAGAAGCAGTAAGAATACACCCCGGCCTAGGGGTATTTGAAGAAGAAATATACCCCGCCTGGGGGCATAGAAGCCGTAAAGAACACGCCTCGGCTCAGGGGCATTTGAAGAAGCTACATCTGGCCTTGGGAGTATAAGAAGAAAAGAGTCCACCCCATCTTAGGGGTATTTGAAGAAGAAACACACCCCGCTATGGGGGCATAGAAGCCATAAAGAATACGCCCCGGCTTAGGGGTATTTGAAGAAGAAGGATACCCCACCTCGGGGGACATTGCAAGCAGCGATACACCCTGCTAGGGCGCACAGGAAGCAAACCACACCCCACTCCTAGGGACACACGAAGAGAGTACACCCCGCCATGGGGGGCACATGAAGAGAATTCACCCCGACTCGGGGGTACATGAAGCGACAAAGAATACACCCCGCCTTAGGGGAATTTGAAGAAGAAGAATACACCCACCAACGGGGGCACAGGAGCCATCAAGAACACACCCCACTTTCGGGGCACAAGAAGCAAACATTCCCCAGCGTGTCAGGGCAAAAGAAGAAGAATCCCCCTCGGGGGCATAAAAAGTAAAGATACACCCTCATGCCGGGGGCACATGAAGAGAATACACTCCATCCCGGGGTCATGAGAAGCAGAAGGTGCATCCCACCCTGGGGGCATATGAAGCGCAAAGAATACACCCTGGCTTAGGGGAATACAAAGAGAGGTATACCCCACTCTGGGACAAAGGAAGCGGGAGATTCACACCCCCATCTTGGGGGTATTTGAAGAAGAAGCATACCTCGCCTCGAGGGCCTAGAAGCTATAAAGAACACGCCCCGTGTAAGACCCCGAATTATTTAATTGAGCCCAATATATTTATTAAGCTTTTATTAATTAAGAATTGAATTTTTATTGAATTAATAATTGAATTTCGGATTTATTAATATTTAATTCGTTAGAAATAGAATAAGTGAAAATCCGACTACCTTATAAAAATCCATAAAAATAGTAAACATGTTAAAGTCGATGTAGATAGCAATTTTGTCTTCTTGGACCAACCCATTAAAAATCCGTGGTTAGATCTAATTAGGGTTTAAGCCCTTAAGTGCACACTTTTTGACCCTTACCTAACCTTGGATTAAAATATGAAATTGAGGCTTGATACTCGACCAAATTAGCTCAAACCGGAGGCAAATGAACGGTCTTGATCTGAGGATCAAAAGCCCTCTACCTATTTCTCGAAACCCTAACCCTAGAAGGCGCAGCAGGCCGAGTTTGATTGAGTCAAACTTTTCGGCGCCGTTTCTAACACGTCACTTGCCCTGTCGAATTCTCCCAGCTCAGAACTCTCCAGAAGATGTGTGAGCTATAGATAGAAAGCTCTTCGAGTCTAGTTTCTTTTAGAGGCTGTGGTGTCGGCATAAGAGTCAGATCTGGGGAGATATCTGGCGATTACTGAAGGTGTGTCGGTAGGCCGTCGTCTACCTTCTTCCTTCCTTGTTTCTTCAATTGAGGTAGGAATTCTCAACCAAAATTCGATCATGAATACATCATTTTATTCCTCTCGATGAGATCTATCCAGTGGGAGTGAAAGCCCCAATTTTTATCAGGTATCTAGAGAGATATCGAGGCTTTTGTGAAGGGTTAGCAAGTTCGTTCTTCATTTCTAGCATCTTATTTCAACCTTCGATTCAGGTAGGTTTAACAGGCCAAACTCTAATTAACTTATATGGTGTAATCAGCATCTTTTTAGCTTTCATTAGGAGTAGAAAGCCCTAAAATTCATGAAGCATGTTTAGAGAATTTCTGCTCGTAGTAACAGCATGTTTAGACCTAGTTTTTGATGTGTTCATCCGAGTTGATTTCTGATTTCGAAGTATTAATCCTGATCCACATGAACCATATCATATATGGTTGGATTCAGCATTAAGTTAGCTTTCTTTTGATATAAGAAGCCCCAAATTCCATTGCATATAGTGAGAGAAATCTACGATTTAGTAGAGGCATGTCAAGAACTAGGGTTTCTTGTGTTCATCATAGAATAAGTTGTGTTTTAATTGATTTTTGTTGAAATTCGTATTTTAAATCTGTTGTATTATGACCCTGGTATGTATATTAAGAACCCTAGACCATGTGGTTAGGATCCCAACTCATTTAGACCCAAAATGGGTGAGTTCATGCGTTTTCCGGAAGCCCCGGCCGGTTCTGGGCTTGCAGGGGTCGACCCCAGGGGTCGACCCATCACCTGGCAGCACAGGCCAGCCCGAGGGTCGACCCCAGGGGTCGACCCATTAGGCCCAGCACGAGGGTCGACCCAAAGGGTCAACCCATGCTGCTGGATTTTGTGGGGGTCGACCTCAGGGGTCGACCCATCCAGCACCCAGCAAAGGGTCGACCCATGAGGTCGACCCATACCGCAAAATTGTAGGGGTCGACCCCTGGGGTCGACCCATTCTGCAGGAATTGTGAGGGGCGACCCCAGGGGTCGACCCATCTCACTGGCAGACCCCATTTTTTTTACAGGCAGTAACCCAATTTTTGTCGTTTTTCGACCCGAGGATCGATCCGGATCATTGGGGGATCGACCCTTTCACTTAGACCTATTGAAAGTATATTCTTGAAGAACCAGTAACCTATTCATGAAACCTTATGATTTAATTTATCTTGGTACCGACATGCAAACATAGTGTAAAAACATGCCATTTATCATCTTCATTGCAATGTTTACAACGGTTAAATAGAAACCCACATAATTAGTGGTTAATTATGTAACTAAATTTCTGTTAATTGCTTGTTATTCGTTCATACGCGTCTTACGCGATCTTGTTCACTAGCTCATCACTTTGAATCATTCTTCTTGGCATCTTAACTTAATGTATAACTTAATCCTTATTAATTTGGCTTGGAATTAGGATTAATATGATCATTAGCTTGCTATTTAGTTGTTGTACTACAGTAGAACAGCGTGTTTAACTTTCCGACTTTTAACAAGTCGTTAGCCGGTTAGCGTGCTAGTATTGGTTTTACCCAGATTGCACCGTTCATACCTTAGAGCGGCCCACTGTCAGCCGTTCTTTCTTGACCTCGCGGGCTGAGCTTCAGTCCAATTCCTGTATGTACGGCCATGTGTTAACCGTATATACCCTTGAGCGGCTCTCTTATGACCGCACATCTCTTGGAGATGAGTTTGACCGTGTTTTGTACTCTTGAATCCAAGGACAAGATTAGTCCTTTAAATCTGAACTTATGACTGTAATTCCTCTGATTATATTGGCCATTAAAAATTGACTGAATGTCTGGACGGGTGGGACTTTGGACCCATTAAAATTAATGCCATCGCGTCATAGGGGCCCGGTCTGGTCCTGGGGAGAGCGCCCGAAAAATTATTGAGCCCATGGGATGTTAATGACATGGTGGGGCATTGCACCGAATACTTGACTTGCTTGTTGCGTCTATGACAAAAATCTCTTGTTACTTGTTACTTGATCGTGTTTGAATGGATGTTAAATTACTTGCTTGATTGGCCAATTCTTTACTACTGTCTCTTGTTATATCTCCTGTTGTAAATTCTTGTACTTATTATCTTGTTAATTCTTGATATCACATATTTCTTGACCTTGTAAGATCTTATTATTACTGTTGTTTCTTTATATCATTATCGTCTTTATTTCTTTTTAGCATGACATATCAAAATGTAATTAACTTGTTAATCATGTAAACTTGTCTGTTATTTCCTACTGAGTGTCAGCTCATAGTTGTGTCTCCCCCCTTTCCAGGCTTTTCAGGTGACGCGCTTACCGATGGGGAAGGGCAGGAGTGATGTCTTGAGTGTATCAGTTCTAGTGTGTTAGCAGTGTTATCTTACTCTTAGTGGTGCTTTGGAGAGTATTTAAGTTTCGGTTATGTTTTTGAGGTTTAGTGGTTGTTATCCCAGTTGTAATAAGTTGATTTGAGATTATTGTATCAGTTGTGGTTTGTTTAATGATCAATTAGTTTTTCCCTTTTCATAGCACTTGTGTATATTTAGATTAATTCTCTCTCTTGCCAGCTTATTTCTGACTGTACGTCCCGATATTCCGCGTCAGGGCGTGACAGTTTAGTTGGTATCAGAGCCCTAGGTTTCACATTACTAGGTTCCCTAAGTTTAGGTTTTGTTGCATTGCATCCCAATAACAGGTATATCAAAAGGTGTTATCCGAACGTTAGGCTACGCCTATCGGGAAGGTCGCACACTTGCGCGAGTGGTCTTCGGATCGATTATCTCCGCCAGGTACCGAGTTTTGGTCGTGTCTAGGTGCATTAGATCCCTAACCTTGTAAAAGTCTAGAACTCGACCTGGTGAGATTGGGTAGAAACTTGGGTTAAGTTCGTTCCGTAATCGTGTTATTATCTATCTTATTGAACCTAAGTAATCTATTTCTCGTGTAGATGGCAACTGATCGTGCTGAATGGAGGAACCTGCAGCGCACGGTTCAAAGGCCTTACTCAGGCCCTTCAACAGGTAGCTCAGGCAGGAGTAGCACAGCATGGCACCAGTGATCTGTACCGGAACTTCCGAGGGATGAATCCGCCAAGGTTTGCGGGTTCGACCGACCCCGACCAAGCCGAGCACTGGCTAGATGAGATGGGGAGGATCTTTGAAGTTATGCAATGCACCAACCAGGAGCGTGTCCTGTTGTCCACATTTCAACTGGAACATGATGCACGTACTTGGTGGGATTCTATCAAGGCGACTCTCGGTGACCGGCAGGTTACGTAGGAAGAGTTCGAGGAATTCTTTAACAGCAAGTATTTTTCTGACCGAGTGCAAGAGAAGAAAGCGGCAGAGTTCGCGGCCTTGAAACAGCGATGTTTGTCCGTGGCAGAGTATGAGACTCAATTTGCACGGCTTTCTCGTTATGCTACTCATCTCATTTCTACCGAGAAAATGAAGGCGAAGCGCTTTCTTAATGGATTAAAGCTTCATTATATTAATCAATTGGCACCGATGGAGATTTCCACTTATTCTGAGATGGTGAGAAAAGCTCAAGTTCTGGAGGATACTTTAGAAATGACGGAGAGAATCCGTGGAAATGGCACCAGGAAGGAACAACCTACGGGTTCCGGGAGTGTCAAACCCGGGTATACCAAGAAGAGGCCTGTTAGTGGACCTGGTTCATGGAGCGGGTCCGGATCATGGAAAGGTAAGATGCCGAAGCGTGAAGACAAGAAGCCTGGCCCTATCGTTCCATACATGGGCGTTGGCAAGTTTTGTAATAATCCTGGCCACAGGGTGGAGGATTGTTGGCGCAAGCTAGGCGCATGCCTACGATGTGGAAGCAGGGAGCACCGTATCTCTGATTGCCCTCGTATGTCTGAGCAAGCTACCCCAGCAAAACCGCAAGTCTTCAAGAAACCACAAGGCAAACTCCAAGCTCTGCATGCTGATGAAGCAGGAACAGCCAAGGATGGTGGACTCGTCGAAGGTACTCTCATTATACTCGACAAGTCAGCATTTGTTCTTTTTGATACTGGTGCCACGCATTCATTTATTTCTCGGAGATTTGCTAAGTCATTAGCTGTAGAACCTATTTTGATGAATTCTCCGTTAGAGATATCAACCCCTATTGGCACTAGATCAGCAATCCAGCATTTCTATCCTTCTAGTAAGGTTATGATTGGTGAACAGAACTTTCCAGCTAATTTGATTTGCATGGACATGAAGGATTATGATGTAATCCTAGGAGCAGATTGGTTGGCTAGATATGAGGTTAACGTTCACTGCAGTTCTAGCTCCGTGTCTTTTACTAGACACCCTGGACTTTCTTTTGTGGGAGTTAAGCACCATAACTCTGTACCGCTTATCTCGGCTCTTCGAGCTGATAAGCTGATGAGGCGAGGATGTGAGGCTTTTCTAGCCTTTATCTGTGCAACCCTTGAGCAGCAGATTGAGATCAAGGACATTCCTGTTGTCCAAGATTTTCCTGATGTCTTTCCAGAGGAACTACCAGGACTTCCGCCTAAGCGGGAAGTTATCTTTTCTATTGATCTCATTCCGGGCACATCTCCTATTTCCAAGGCTCCTTATCGTATGTCTCCTATGGAACTGGGGGAATTGAAGCAGCAGCTGATGGAATTGCTTGAGAAGGGCTTTTTTCGTCCTAGCACTTCTCCGTGGGGAGCCCCTGTGTTATTTGTCAGGAAGAAAGATGGTTCGATGAGGTTGTGCATTGATTATCGGCAATTGAACCAGTAGACTGTCAAGAATAAATATCCATTGCCGAGGATTGACGAGTTATTTGACCAGATAGCGGGAGCTCAGTATTTCTCTAAGATCGATCTTCGATCTGGATATCACCAGTTGCGGATTAAGGATGAGGATATCTATAAATCAGCTTTCCGCAGCAGGTATGGTCATTTTGAATTTGTCGTTATGTCTTTTGGTCTAACGAATGCACCGACAACTTTCATGCAGTTGATGAACAATGTATTTCGGCCCTATCTTGATCAATGGGTCGTGGTCTTTATTGATGACATCTTGATCTATTCCAAGAGTGAAGTGGAGCATGTTGAACATCTGAGGATGGCATTGCAGTTATTGAGAGATCATCAACTTTATGTCAAGTTCAGTAAGTGTGAATTCTGGCTGCAAGAGGTGTCCTTTCTCGGACATATTATCACCAAGGATGGTATTTCTGTTGATCCTTCAAAGGTTGAGGCAGTGAAGAATTGGGAGCAGCCTACCAGTGTGACAGAAGTTAGAAGTTTCTTAGGCCTGGCAGGCTATTACCGAAGATTTATCCAGGATTTCTCTAAGATTGCAGTACCGATGACAAGGTTAACTCGCAAGGAGAACACGTTTGATTGGTCGGACGATTGCCAGCGAAGCTTTCAGACTCTGAAGGAGTGTTTGACTACTGCACCTGTATTGGCTTTACCTTCTGGTGAAGGAGGTTTTGTTGTTTATACTGATGCTTCAGGTATCGGCTTAGGCTGTGTACTCATGCAGCATGGGAAGGTGATTGCCTATTCTTCTAGGCAGTTGAGGAAGCACGAGGAGAATTATCCTGTTCATGATTTGGAACTTGCAGCAGTCGTCTTTGCTTTGAAGATTTGGAGGCATTACCTGTATGGAGAAACCTTCACAGTGTTTTCAGATCATAAGAGTTTGAAGTATTTATTCTCTCAGAAGGAACTCAATATGCGGCAGCGCAGATGGTTGGAGTATTTGAAAGACTTTGACTTCTCGATTGAGTATCATCCTGGCAAGGGTAATGTTGTGGCAGATGCATTAAGCCAGAAGCCGGTAGCTAGATTGTCAAGTCTTATGTTACAAGAATGGAGGTTATTGGAACAATTGTCCAGCCTGGATCTTAATATTGACAATGATCGGGTTATGATTGCTCAGATCCAACTTAAACCCGAATTGTTGATGGAAATCAAGTCCTTGCAAGATAATGATCCCGAGCTGGTAGAGATCAAGGGAAGCTTGAGCAGCAGACCTGACTTCATGGTGGCTGACGATGGAAGATTATTATTCAAGGGCAGAACTTGTGTACCTGATGAAGCCGCAATAAAGAACAAGATTCTTGAGGAAGCTCATAGATCCAGATATATTATTCATCCTGGCGGCACTAAGATGTACAGAGATTTGAAAAGATCCTTTTGGTGGCCGAATATGAAAAGAGAAGTTGCAGATTTTGTGAGTAGATGCTTAGTATGTCAACAAGTTAAGGCCGAACATTTCAGACCGGCAGGGAAATTGAAACCACTCGACATACCCCAATGGAAGTGGGAAAGCATTGGCATGGATTTCATTATGGGTCTACCTAGGACTCGTGGTGGATTTGATGCGATATGGGTGATTGTTGACCGATTGACAAAGTCAGCTCATTTCTTACCAATTAAGTCCAAGTGGACGATTGATGTATTGGCTGCTTTGTATTTGAAGGAAGTGGTGAGACTCCATGGCATTCCAGCCAGTATTGTGTCTGATAGAGACCCCAGATTTACTTCACATTTCTGGAAGGGACTGCAAGAGTCTCTTGGTACTCGTCTGAATTTCAGTACTGCTTTTCATCCGCAGACCGATGGACAGACTGAAAGAACCAACCAGATAATGGAAGTTATGCTTAGAGCATGCATGATTGATTTTGGAGGCAGTTGGAGTGATCACTTGGCATTGATTGAATTCGCCTACAACAACAGTTACCAATCCAGCATACAGATGGCTCCTTTTGAAGCATTGTATGGTAGGAGTTGTCATTCTCCGTTATGTTGGGATGAGGTAGGTGAGAAACAGTGGCTTGGACCGGATCTTGTCTCAGAATCATCACAGAACATACGTATTATCCGAGACCGGTTACAAGCAGCCCAGTCAAGACAGAAGAGTTATGCCGACAACAGAAGAAGAGCATTGGAATTTCAGGTTGGCGAGCATGTGTTCTTAAAGGTCTCTCCGACGAGAGGGATCTGAAGATTTGGCATTCATGGCAAGCTGAGTCCGAGATACATTGGTCCATTCGAGATTCTAGATAGAGTGGGAGAGGTGGCATACAGACTGGCTTTACCGCCGTAATTGTCGGGCGTACATAATGTCTTCCATGTGTCTATGCTACGGAAATATGTGTACGACCCCACTCATATCATTCAGCAGGTGGATTTTGAACTGAAGGAAGATTTGACTTATGAGGAAAGATCTGTCAAGATTCTGGACCGGAAGCAACAGCAACTCCGGAATAGTTCGATACCGATGGTCAAGATTCAGTGGAGTCGGCGTGGGATCGAAGAAGCTACATGGGAGTCTGAAGAGACTATGCGGAAGCGGTATCCCGATTTATTCTAGGTGAGCGATCTTTTTCCCGACTCTCAGTTTTAGTGCAGTGAATTTGGGGAACCAAATTCCTTTAAGTAGGGGAGGGTGTAAGACCCCGAATTATTTAATTGAGCCCAATATATTTATTAAGCTTTTATTAATTAAGAATTGAATTTTTATTGAATTAATAATTGAATTTCGGATTTATTAATATTTAATTCGTTAGAAATAGAATAAGTGAAAATCTGACTACCTTATAAAAATCCATAAAAATAGTAAACAGGTTAAGGTCGATGTAGATATCAATTTTATTTTCTTGGACCAACCCATTAAAAATCCGTGGTTAAATCTAATTAGGGTTTAAGCCCTTAAGTGCACACTTTTTGACCCTTACCTAACCTTGGATTAAAACACGAAATTGAGGCTTGATACTCGACCAAATTAGCTCAAACCAGAGGCAAATGAACGGTCTTGATCTGAGGATCAAAAGCCCTCTACCTATTTCTCGAAACCCTAACCCTAGAAGGCGCAGCAGGCCGAGTTTGATTGAGTCAAACTTTTCGGCGCCGTTTCTAACACGTCACTGGCCCCGTCGAATTCTACCAGCTCAGAACTCTCCAGAAGATGTGTGAGCTATAGATAGAAAGCTCTTCGAGTCTAGTTTCTTTTGGAGGCTGTGGTGTCGGCAGAAGAGTCAGATATGGGGAGATATCCGGCGATTACTGAATGTGTGTCGGCAGGCCATCGTCTACCTTCTTCCTTCCTTGTTTCTTCAATTGAGGTAGGAATTCTCAACCAAAATTCGATCATGAATACATCATTTTATTCCTCTCGATGAGATCTATCCAGTGGGAGTGAAAGCCCCAATTTTTATCAGGTATCTAGAGAGATATCGAGGCTTTTGTGAAGGGTTAGCAAGTTCGTTCTTCATTTCTAGCATCTTATTTCAACCTTCGATTCAGGTAGGTTTAACAGGCCAAACTCTAATTAACTTATATGATGTAATCAGCATCTTTTTAGCTTTCATTAGGAGTAGAAAGCCCTAAAATTCATGAAGCATGTTTAGAGAATTTCTGCTCGTAGTTACAACATGTTTAGACCTAGTTTTTGATGTGTTCATCCGAGTTGATTTCTGATTTCGAAGTATTAATCCTGATCCACATGAACCATATCATATATGGTTGGATTCAGCATTAAGTTAGCTTTCTTTTGATATAAGAATCCCCAAATTCCATTGCATATAGTGAGAGAAATCTACGATTTAGTAGAGGCATGTCAAGAACTAGGGTTTCTTGTGTTCATCATAGAATAAGTTGTGTTTTAATTGATTTTTGTTGAAATTCGTATTTTAAATCTGTTGTATTATGACCCTAGTATGTATATTAAGAACCCTAGACCATGTGGTTAGAATCCCAACCCATTTAGACCCAAAATGGGTGGGTTCATGTGTTTTCCGGAAGCCCCGGCCGGTTCTGGGCTTGCAGGGGTCGACCCATCACCTGGCAGCCCAGGTGTCACGCCCCGACGCGGAATATCGGGACGTACAGTTAGAAACGAGCTGGAAAGAGAGAGAACTAATCTAAATATATACAATGCTAAGAAATGGAAATAACTTATTGACCATTAAACAAAACATAACCGGTACATAATCCTCAAATCAACTCAATACAACTGGGATAACAACTCTAAACCACAATAACAAAACTAAAGCACAACACACTCTTAACACAACTAACTGATACACTCAAAACGTCACTCCTGCCCTTCCACATCGGTAAGCGCGTCACCTGAAAAGCATGGAAAGGGGGGAAATAACAACTATGAGCTAACGCTCAGTAGGAAATAACAGATAGGTATAAGTGATTAGCAGTTTAATTACATTTTCAAAATATCATGCTACAAAGGATAATGCAATAAAAGAGTAATGATGGTATAATGAAACAAAATTGAAAGATCTCGCAAGGTCACGAAATATAAAGGAACAGAATGGTAATACTTAAGAGGAATAACAAAGACAAGAATTTACTACAAGAGATAACGATAAAGAGTTGGCCATATCAAGATAATTCAAGTCATGTCAAGCACGTGTGTAGTTTCATTTTCACGTCCAAGTAACAGCAAGTAAGTAACAACAAGTAGAGTATAGAACAGTGAAGAGTGGAAAGTGAAAAGTAGTAGAGA
The DNA here is from genome assembly GCA_022559845.1 of Amorphophallus konjac. NCBI lineage: Eukaryota > Viridiplantae > Streptophyta > Magnoliopsida > Alismatales > Araceae > Amorphophallus > Amorphophallus konjac. The sequence continues at coordinate 120,277,319 of CM040124.1, forward strand.
GTAGTAGAGAGTAGTGAAGAGTAGTGGATAGTAGTAGAGAGTAGTGGCCAGTCCTAGATTTAACCCATGTCATAGTACTGGTGCCAAATGCTACACCTAGTCAATCACCTCCCCGGGGGTACACGTAGTGTTCGGGCGCTCCTCCCAGGACTAGACCAAGGCCTTAATTGTTTGCCAGGCATTGATTTCTTTGGATCAAAGATCCCACGAATCTAGACTTCCACAATTTATGGCCAGAATTTCAAGGTTTGAACCATGTAGCAATAACAATTTCAAGTAGGAAGGAGATTCATTTCAGAATTTCAAGGTAAGCACAATCATCAAGAAGATTGAAAACCAAGTCACAATAAGAGTTAATCATACTGCGCTACTGTAGTACAGCAGCTATCCAACAAGCTAATCAACATATTAATCCTAATTACCAAGTTAATATGTCAAAGATTATCCATTATCATTTGTATTAAGACAATTGCCAAAAGCTGATTCAAGATGATAAGGTAAAGGAACAAGCTTGTACAGGAAGGAAAAAGAATGCATTAACAGAGATTTAATTACACCATTAACCACTAATTATGTGGGTTTCTATTTAACCAATGTATAAGTCAAAATGAAGATGGTAAACGGCATGTTTTTACACTATATTTGCAAGTATGAACCAATGTAAATTGAAATCATAAGGTTTCCAGAAGAGGTCACTGGTTCTTCAAAAGTATAGTTTTCAATTGGTCTAAGTTCAATGGGTCGATCCCCTAATGATCCGGATCGATCCACGGGTCGCAAAATGATGAAAACCGGGCTTCTGGTACATGGGTCGACCCCTGTAAAAATGGGGTCTGGCAGCTGAATGGGTCGACCCTTGGGGTCGACCCCAGCAAATTCTGAAGGATGGGTCGACCCCTGGGGTCGACCCCTTCATTCCTGCGCATGGGTCGACCCCTGGGGTCGACCCCCTTGCAGGGAGTGGATGGGTCGACCCCAGGGGTCGACCCTCGCGCCTGGGCCAAATGGGTCGACCCCAAGGGTCGACCCTCGGGCCTGCCAGGGCACCCAGAAAATGGGTCGACCCCTGGGGTCGACCCCTGCAAGAACAGCAACGTAAGTTGCCTCCGGAAAACCCATTAACTCATCCAAATGAGGTCCAATTGAGTTGAAATTAAAACCACATGCTATAGGAATCTTGCTAGACATATTAGGGTCATAAAACTACAATTTGGAAACATGAATTTCATCAGAATTCACCAGAATCACAACCTATTCTATGAAGAACACATGGAGACCTAGTTCAGGACATACTTCCACTAAATTGTCAAATTCTCTCGATATACAAAACCAAATTTGAGGATTTTGGTGTCAAAAGAAAGATAACTCGATCATGAATCCAACCATGTATGATATGCTACATGAATATCAGGTTACATGACTCAAAATAAGCCCGCAATCAAGCTCTGGCTTAAAGAAATACTATATGAATCATGTTCTAGACATGCTTCTACAAAAATTCAAAATTCACCAAGCATGCTCAATAAAAATTGGGGGTTTCTACGTTGAATAAAAGCTAACAACATGCTGATTACATCATGTAAGTTAATTAGAGTTTGGTTGTTAGATCCTACCTCAAATTGAAGAGGGAACTCGAAACCCTAGAATAAAGAACAAGCTTGACAGCACCTCACAAAAAGCTCGATATCTCCACGGATACCTAATGAAAATTGGGCCTTTTGCCACCAATGGATAGAGCTCGATGAGAGGAACAATTTTCTATACTCATGATCTAAGTTTGGTTAAGAATTCCTACCTCAATCGTTGGAACAATGAAGGAAGAAAGGAAGCCGACGGCCTGCCGATCCACCTCCACAAATCGAGCAAGAACTCCTTGGATCTGTAACTTCAACATACCCCACAGCAACCAAATGAAACTAGAGTCGAAGAGATACATTTCTATAGGTCATGGGGCTTCTGGATCCTTCGGAGTTGGGAGTATTCGACGCTGCAAGTTACGTGTTAAAAACGGCGCCGAAATCCTTGACTTGACCTAAACTATGTCGGCAGCACGTTTTAGGGCTAGGTTTACCTCAAATTGATTGAGGGTAAATGTTCCTTACCTCGTGGCCTTCCATTTGCCCTTGATTTCAGATCATTTGGTTGAGTAATAAGGTCTTTCACGTTTTAAGTTACGATTAGGTAAAGGGTAGGTGGAAGTCAAATTCAGGATTAATCCTCTAATTAAACAAGGTTACGCAATTAATTTGGGTCAAGTCCAGAAGATAAAATTGCTATAAAAATGATCTTTTACCCAATTACTATTTTTACAGATTTTTCTAAGGTAGTCGAATTTTATAGGTTCTATTTTCTAATGAATTAAATATTAATATTTCGAAATTCAAACATTAATTCATTTTAATTCAATTTTCAATTAATAAAAGCTCAATAAAACTTAATAATTAGTCGGGGTATTACACCAGGCCAGCCCGAGGGTCGACCCCAGGGGTCGACCCATTCTGCAGGAATTGTGAGGGGCGACCCGAGGGGTCGACCCATCTCACTGGCAGACCCCATTTTTTTTACAGGGGTCGACCCCAGGGGTCGACCCATACACCAGTAACCCAGTTTTTGTCATTTTTCGACTCGAGGATCGATCCGAATCATTGGGGGATCGACCCTTTCACTTAGACCTATTGAAAGTATATTCTTGAAGAACCAGTAACCTATTCATGAAACCTTATGATTTAATTTATCTTGGTACCGACATGCAAACGTAGTGTAAAAACATGCCATTTATCATCTTCATTGCAATGTTTACAATGGTTAAATAGAAACCCACATAATTAGTGGTTAATTATGTAACTAAATTTCTGTTAATTGCTTGTTATTCGTTCATACGCGTCTTACGCGATCTTGTTCACTAGCTCATCACTTTGAATCATTCTTCTTGGCATCTTAACTTAATGTATAACTTAATCCTTGTTGATTTGGCTTGGAATTAGGATTAATATGATCATTAGCTTGTTGTTTAGTTGCTGTACTACAGTAGAACAGCGTGTTTAACTTTCCGACTTTTAACAAGTCGTTAGCCGGTTAGCGTGCTAGTATTGGTTTTACCCAGATTGCACCGTTCATACCTTAGAGCGCCCACTGTCAGCCGTTCTTTCTTGACCTCGCGGGCTGAGCTTCAGTCCAATTCCTGTATGTACGGCCATGTGTTAACCGTATATACCCTTGAGCGGCTCTCTTATGACCGCACATCTCTTGGAGATGAGTTTGACCGTGTTTTGTACTCTTGAATCCAAGGACAAGATTAGTCCTTTAAATCTGAACTTATGACAGTAATTCCTCTGATTGTATTGGCCATTAAAAATTGACTGAATGTCTAGACGGGTGGGACTTTGGACCCATTAAAATCAATGCCATCGCATCATAGGGGCCCGGTCTGGTCCTGGGGAGAGCGCCCGAAAAATTATTGAGCCCATGGGATGTTAATGACATGGTGGGGCATTGCACCGAATACTTGACTTGCTTGTTGCGTCTATGACAAAAATCTCTTGTTACTTGTTACTTGATCGTGTTTGAATGGATGTTAAATTACTTGCTTGATTGGCCAATTCTTTACTACTGTCTCTTGTTATATCTCCTGTTGTAAATTCGTGTACTTGTTATCTTGTTAATTCTTGATATCACATATTTCTTGACCTTGTAAGATCTTGTTATTACTGTTGTTTCTTTATATCATTATCGTCTTTATTTCTTTTTAGCATGACATATCAAAATGTAATTAACTTGTTAATCATGTAAACTTGTCTATTATTTCCTACTGAGCATCAGCTCATAGTTGTGTTTCCCACCTTTCCAGGCTTTTCAGGTGACGCGCTTACCGATGGGGAAGGGTAGGAGTGATGTCTTGAGTGTATCAGTTCTAGTGTGTTAGCAGTGTTATCTTACTCTTAGTGGTGCTTTGGAGAGTATTTAAGTTTCGGTTATGTTTTTGAGGTTTAGTGGTTTTTATCCAGTTGTAATAAGTTGATTTGAGATTATTGTATCAGTTGTGGTTTGTTTAATGATCAGTTAGTTATTCCCTTTTCATAGCACTTGTGTATATTTAGATTAATTCTCTCTCTTGCCAGCTTGTTTCTGACTGTACGTCCTGATATTCCACGTCAGGGCGTGACACCCCGGCTTAGGGGCATTTGAAGAAGCTGCATCCCGCTTCGAGAGCATAAGAAAGAGAAGAGTACACCCTGTCCTAGGGACAATTGAAAAAGAAACATACCCCGCCTGGGGGCATAAAAGCCATAAAGAATACGCCCCGGCTTAGGGGCATTTGAAGAAGCTACATCCCGTCTTGTGAGCGTAAGGAGAGAAGAATACACCCCGACTTAGGGGCATTTGAAGAAGGAATACATCCCGGCCCCGGGGTCCGTGAAGCAACATATATCCCCCCCCCCCCCCCCGGGGGGGGGGGGGGGGGGGGGCATCTGAAGCAGAACAAACAACATTCCCCGGCTTAGGGGAGCATATGAAGAAAGGAACACACCCCGTTATGGGGGCACGTAAACAAAGAAGAAGAATTCACCCCGCCTCGGGTGCATAAAAAGTAAGAACTACACCCCGCATCAAAAGCGAGAATACACTCACTATGGGGGCACTAGAAGCGGAATACACCCCGTGCCGGGGGCATATAAAAAAAAGGGATACCTCACTCTGGGGCATCAGAAGCAGCAATACGCCCCACCTTGGGGGCATCAAAAGCAGCCATACATCCCGACCTGGGAGCACATGAAGAAAGAATATACCCCGACCTAGGGGCGTCAGAAGAAGAAACATACGCCCCGATCCAAGGACATAAGAAGCAAGAGAATACGCCATGCGAAAAGGGTATAAGAAACATGAAGAATGTACCCCAGCCTAGGGGCACAGAAAGAGACACACTCCGCCCTTGGCGCATAAGAAGCAGAAGCACCTACCCCAGCCTGGGGGCACAAAAATACACTCCGCCCTCGGCGCATAAGAAGCAGAAGCATCTACCCCGACCCGGGGCACAGAAACAAAGAGACATACATCCCGATCCGGGAGCATGAGAAGAAAGATATACTCCGCCCAAGCGGCATTTGAAGAAACAACATACCCTGCTTCGGGGGCACAGAAGCCGTAAAGAGATACACCCCCGCCTCAGGGGGGCGTAAGAAGCAAAAGATACACCCCGGCCTTAGGGGGGCATAAGAAGCAAAAGATACACCCCCGTCCCGGGGGCATTTTAAGAGAGCTACGCCCCGTACCAGGGGCATATGAAGAAGGAACATACCTCGCCACGAGGGCCTAGAAGCTATAAAGAACACGCCCCAGCTCAGGGGCATATGAAGAGAAGTCCACCCTGGCTCAGGGGCATATGAAGAAGAAACATACCCCACCTGGGGGCATAGAAGCCGTGAAGAGTATACCCCACCATGGGGGCATTTGAAGAGAGCTACACCCCCCCTCGGGGACATTAAAAAAACACACCCTGGTCTGGGGACATAGAAGCCAAAAAAATACACCCCGCCTGGGGGCACAGAAGCAAAGAGGCAAAATACACCCCTCAGGGGGGATGCACACCAAATGAAGCTACATCCCAACCTGGGGGCACATTAAGAGAAATACACTCCAGCACGGAAGCGTTAATGAGAAAAGAAGAGCAGAAAAGAAAGAAAAAAGGGGCACACGAGGCAGACATGGTCTTCGAGCCCACCTCACCCCATAAAAGAAGAGAAGAAAAGAAAAAATAGTCACGAGACAGACGTGGTCTTCGAGCCCGCCTCATCACACAAAAGAAGAGAAGAAGAGGAGGAAATGACACATGAGACAGACGTGGTCTTCGAGCCCGCCTCACCCCATAAAAGAAGAGAAGAAAAGAAAGAAATGATCACGAGGCAAACATGGTCCTTGCACCTGCCTCTCCATAAAAGAAGAAGAGAAGAAGAGAAAGAGCAATCATGAGGCAAACATGGTCTCTGCATATGCCTCTCTACAAAAGAAGAATAGAAAAAAAAAAGGAGACATGAGGCGAACATGGTCCTTGCACCCGCCTCTCTACACAAACGAAGAAGAGAAGAAAAGAAAGAAATGATCACGAGGCAAACATGGTCCTTGCACCTGCCTCTACATAAAAGAAGAAGAGAAGAAGAGAAAGAGCAATCATGAGGCAAACATGGTCTCTGCACCTGCCTCTCTAAAAAAGAAGAATAGAAGAAAAAAAAAGGAGACATGAGGTGAACATGGTCCTTGCACCTGCCTCTCCATAAAAGAGGAAGAGAAGAAAAGAAAGAAATGATCACGAGGCAAACATGGTCCTTGCACCTGCCTCTCCATAAAAGAAGAAGAGAAGAAGAGAAAGAGCAATCATGAGGCAAACATGGTCTCTGCACCTGCCTCTCTACAAAAGAAGAATAGAAGAAAAAAAAAAGGAGACATGAGGTGAACATGGTCCTTGCACCTGCCTCTCCATAAAAGAGGAAGAGAAGAAAAGAAAGAAATGATCACGAGGTGAACATGGTCCTTGCACCTGCCTCTCCATAAAAGAAGAAAAGAAGAAGAGAAAGAACAGTCACTAGGCGAACATGGTCTCTGCACCCGTCTCCCCATAAAAGAAGAAGAGAAGAAGAGAAAGAACAGTCACGGGGTGAACACGGTCCTTGAACCCGCCTCTTCACACAAAAGAAGAAGAGAAGAAAAGAAGGAAATGATCACGAGGCAAACATGGTCTTTGCACCCGCTTCTCCTCACAAAAGAGGAAGAAAAGATGAGAAAGAAGAGTCACGAGATGAACTTTTACCTCCGACCTCCAACCACCCAACAAACAGAAACCGACTAAACCTTCCGCCGACGGGGCGTTAAACCGACTAGATCTTCCATCGACAGGGCGTTAAACCGACTAGACCTTCTGCCGACGGGGCGTTAAACCGACTAGACCTTCCGCCGACGGGGCGCTAAACCGACCAACTTTCAGCCACCGGGGCTTCAAGCCGACAACTACCCCTTCATCGGCCCTCGGGTCGACAGCTACCTCATCATCGGCCTTCGGGTCGATAGCTATATAATCATCGGCTCCTAGTCGACAGCTACCTCATCATCGGCTCCTAGCCGACAGCTACCTCATCATCGGCTCTTAGCCGACAGCTACCTCATCATCGACTCCTAGACGACAGCTACCTCATCATCGACTCCTAGCCGACAGCTATCTCATCATTGGCACCCCAGCCGACAGCTTCCCAGTTAAAAAATAGACCTCTCGCTTTGGTTCGGATCCTTCCCCGGCCAGAGAACAAAAGAATAAACCTTCCATTTTGGTCCAGACCCTTCCCTGGCCAGAGAACAAAAGAGACCCTTCTCTTTGACTCTCACGTCCCGCTACCCAACGCCCCTCTACAGGGCCATTTCGGCCGGGGCCTACTGCCAGAATTAATCCATCCGTCCCACCACGCTCTCCGATATCTTTTCGGCTTTACAGCCTACTCCTAACATCTCTCGGCTTGTCAGCCTGCTCCCAATATCCCTTGGCTTTTTAGCCTACTTCCCAATACCTTCGGCTCTTGCAGCTTGCTTCCCAAAATTCGGCCTTCACGGCCTGCTTCCCAGAATTTGGCCTTCACGGCTCGCTTCCCATAATTTCGGCTCCTGCAGCCCGCTTCCCAATATCTTCGGCCTTCACGGCCTGCTTCCCAGAATTTGGCCTTCACGACTCGCTTCCCATAATTTCGGCTCCTGCAGCCCGCTTCCCAATATCTTTGGCTCCTGCAGTCCGCTTCCCAATATCTTCGGCCTTCACAGCCTGCTTCCCAGAATTTGGCCTTCACGGCTCGCTTCCCATAATTTCGGCTCATGCAGCCCGCTTCCCAATATCTTTGGCTCTCGCAGCCTGCTCCCCAGAATTTGGCCTTCACGGTCCGCTTCCCAATTTCAGCTTCTGTAGCCCGCTTCCCAATATCTTTGGCTCTCGCAGCCTACTTCCCAGAATTCGGCCTTTACGGCCTGCTTCCCAGAATTCGGCCTTCACGGCCCGCTTCCCGTAACTTCGGCCCCTGCAACTCGCTTCCCAACTTCGGCTCCTACAGCATGCTTCCCATAATTTGGCTCTCGCAGCCCGCTCTCCTCGATTTTTGGCTATTGTGGCCTACTTCCCAATATCTTCGGCTCTTGAAGCCTGCTTCCCAGAATTCGGCCTTCACGGCCTGCTTCCCAGAATTTGACCTTCACGGCCCGCTTCCCTAATGTCCTTTCAGCCGTTCGTGGTCTGCTTCCCTAATACCTTTACTACCACTACACTTATACGTAACAACAATATTTTCTTATGCCACAAAAAACAACAACAACAAACAAAAAAAAACACAGAAAAACAAACAAACAAACAAAAACAACAAAACAAAACAACAAACAAAAAAAGAGAATGCATGATTGCCCTGCTTGCATGGTTGCCTAATATAGAATAATACACCTCCTTGGAATTTTCTAGGACCGTGTTTCCTTGCTAAATAATATCGTCCCGATTCCGGATGCGCGCGCATCACGGCATACGCTCGAAGGGAACCTAATTATGGCAGGTGCACACGTCAAGGGGGAGAGTCATGGCTGAATCGCTAAGCCCAACTCACAAAATAAACCTGAGGTAACGCTCCCACACTTAGCACGTAGCGTGTTCAATAGCTTTTAGCTATAGGGATTACCCGAATTTCTTCTTAGCACTCTACGGATGCTTGAATTCCTGCACTCGCGTGAAAGGTAATCGTGAGGAAAAAGCTGCCTACCCCCACTGTAAAAAAAAATAACAACAAAAACAAAAACAAAAAAAGGGGAAAAAAGAGAGAGAAAAAAAGAGAGAGAAACGCGGAGCAGAGTAGCCGGGAATCCCCACTGAAACAAATGAGGAGACTCGCGCGAAATGGTGAAGCGAATCATAATAAGGACAACCCTTAGTAGCCGGGAATCCCCATTGAGACACATGAGGAGACTCGCGCCGAACGGTGAAATCCGCTACCAAAATAAACAGATGGGGGCTGTGTGAAGCTACCGAAAGTTGAAAGCCTGGAACTAATGTGTAGGCACTAGAGTGATCCTCGAATGTCACCAGAAAACCTGCATATCCCTATGATTAGGGCTCTTTGTTCACACATTTGCACTGCCATGCCATAGAGAATTGCCTCGGGTGAAATACGTGAATTTAGGCTATGCATGTAAGACATGCGATATCCTCTTGACGGGTGCACCACTCCCCCCAATTGTGCCTCGTGGCCCGCACCATGTCTACGAATTTTGGGCGATGTCCCTATCCTATCCCCTATAGAGGGAGCTGCCTTACTTATATTTATGTTATGTCGGCTGATGAATGCTTGCATGCTTGAATAAAAAATTTATAATATAAAAAATATAATAATAATAAATAATAAAAATATGTGTATACAATAAAGTCAATTTCGGCTAGCGAAGCCTACTTTCCCAGCGCTGGCTCGTAGAGCCCAATCTTGGCCCCCATGGCCTACCTCTTGCCCTCGCGGCTCGTTAATCTCCCAACTCCGGCTTCTATAGTATGCTTCCCCGATTTGGGCGTTCACATCTTGCACCCCAATTTTGGCTCTTGTAGCCTGCTTCCCTGATTTGGCTTCCATAGCCTGCTCCCCTAATTCCAGCTCTTGCAGCCTGCTTCCCAACTTTGGCTCTTGCAGCCTGCTTCCCTTTGGCTTTTATAGCCTGTTTTCCCAATCTGGCCTCCACGGCCCGCTTCCCGTAACCTCGGCTCGTGTAGCCTGCTTACCTTCGGCCTTTGCGGCCTGCTTCCCAATTTGGCTCCCGCAGCCTGCTTCACATAATTTTGGCTCTCGCAGCCCGTTTCCCGATTTCTTTGGCCCTTGCAGCCTGCTTCCCAGAACTCGGCTCTCGCAGCCTGCTCCCCAGAATTTGGCCTTCACGGCCCGCTTCCCATAATTTTGGCTCTTGCAGCCCGCTTCCCAATACCCTTAGCTTTTATGGCCTGCCTCCCCAATTCGGCTTCTATAGCCTGCTTCCCAACTTCGGCTCTTGTAGCCTGCTTACCTCAGCCCCCATGGCCCGCTTTCCCAATTTTGGCTCTGGCAACCTGCCCGCTCCCCAATTTAGGCTTTTGTAGCCCGCTTTCCCGATTCGTGGACACTAAATAAATTCTCACCCCATGTTTACGTGCAGGGGAATATAGAAGAGGAGAAAAGAGAAGAGAAGGTGAAAAGAAGAAAAGAAGAAAAGGAAACACTTTTGAAGTGCTCCAACGGTGCAGTAGCCTGCAAGCCCTCCAGCGGCACACTGCTAAGTGTCCTCAGCGGCACACTCGTTGTGAAGCCTCCAACGACACGCCCTGCGACTTCTTTAGCAGCACACACCCGTGCCCCTTCAGCGGCACTCTTTAGTGCCCCTTCAATGGCACACTTGCTAGCATGCTCCGCTCAGCGGCATGCCCGCTCCGCGGCGCATCCACATGCGCCCAGCGGCATACCTGCCAAGCGGCACGCCCGGTCGCTCAGCGGCACGTCCCGCTCAGCGGGACGCTTCCCTGTCCAGGCCCCTCAGCGGCACGCACCTGCGCCCGTTCAGCGGCACACTCCCCTGGCGCGCTCCAGCGGCACGCTCCGGCCAGCACTTCAGCGGCGCGCCACCCCCGCCGTCCTTTATACGTCAAGCAAAAAAAAAGGAGGCAAGACGGTAAAAGAGGAAGAGAATAAAAAAAAATGGGAAGAGAAGGGGGGATTTCGACAAAAAAAAGAGAAAAAAAGAGAGAAAAAAATAAAAAGGGAGAAGAAGAAAAAAAGAGAGAGAAAGCAAGAGAAAGAAGAGAAAACAACAACAACAATAATAATAATAATATATGTATATACATATGGCTCCCGTCCGCACGCCCCTATGTATCGACAGGCATCCGCACGGGTAAAGACGGCTCCACCCCTGCGTTGGCGCTAGCTCCTTGCCAACAAATAAGTCCTTTTTCGGCGCAAAGCTTCGTGCCCTAGTCACCTTCTCTCATGCAAAACCGCCATTGTGGGCCTTACGCCCAGATCAGCAGAGTCTCTGTCTTTGCACTGGCATTAATCTCTTGCCACGAACAAGTCTCTTTCCGGTGCAAGGCTTCGTGCCCTAGCCGCCCGCTCTCACACAATATTGCCATTGCGGACCTTACGTCCGAATCGACAAAAAAAAACCCCGTTGCGTTGGCATTATCTTCTTGCCAACGAATGAACCTTATCTTTCGGCGCAAGGCTTCGTGCCCTAGCCACCTTCTCTCATGCAAAATCGCCGTCACGGGCCTTACGCCCGGATCGGCAGAACCTCTATCCTTGCGCTGGCATTCGTCCCTTGCCAGCGAATAAACCCCTTTCCGGCGCAAGGCTCCGTGCCCTAGCCACCAACTCCATACAATATTGCCGTTACGGACCTTACGTCCGAATCGGCACGAATTCTCCCATTGCGCTGGCATTTTCTTCTTGCCAACGAATGAACCTTACCTTCCGGTGCAAGGCTTCGTGCCCTAGCCGACGCTTGCGTATCACTCGCTCGTCAAAAAAAAGAAAAGAACAGAAAGTGGGGTTAAAAATAGAGGTGCCCCGCCAGACTTGCCCCTGCAAGGGGACAAGGGTAAAAATGGCAACAACCCAACTGTGGCGAAAACCCGAAGGGGCGCTGCAGGCAAAATCGGGTACCCCGCCGCGTGAAAACCCGAGAGGGCGCGTGGGCAAAAGCAAGAGGGGGCCGGTGCCGGCGAAAACCCGAAAGGGCGCTTGTACCGGTAATGTGGTTCAAAAAAAGGAGAAAAGAAAAGAGACAAAGAGACCAACAAACCAGGTCAGCTCCCGACACCCTGTCGGCACTGACGAAGAGACCAAGAGATCAACAAACCAGGTCAGCTCCCGACACCCTGTCGGCACTGACGAAGAGACAAAGAGACCAACAAACCATGTCAGCTCCCGGCACCCTGTCAGCACTGACGAAGAGACCAAGAGGCAACAAACCAGGTCGGCTCCCGGCACCCTGTTGGCACTGACGAAGAGAAGAAAAGACCAACATATCATGTCAGCTCCCGGCACCTTGTCGGCGCTGATGAAGAGACCAAGAGACAACAAACCAGGTCAGCTCCCGGCACCCTATCGGCACTGACGAAGAGACAAAAAGACCAACAAAGCATGTCAGTTTCCGACACCCCGTCGGCACTGACGAAGAGACCAAGAGACAACAAACCAGGTCAGCTCCCGACACCCTGTCGGCGCTGACAAAGAGACAAAAAGACCAACAAAGCATGTCAGTTCCCGACACCCCGTCGGCACTGACGAAGAGACAAAGAGACCAACAGAGCATGTCAGCTCCCGACGCCCCGTCGGTACTGACGAAGAGACAAAGAGACCAACAAACCAGGTCAGCTCCCGGCACCCCGTCGGCACTGACGAAGAAAAGAGGAGACAAACAAGTCATGTCGACTCCCGACATCCCGGCGGCACCGACGAAGAGAAAAAGAGACCAGTACACCCGCGGGCACCGCCTGGCTCATCCCTCGCCTGCGTTACCCATGGGTGGGGGGCATTTGTGGACATCAAAAATTGCACACCCAGATATCCTACTCGGCCCAGCATGAACAACAGCACCGAGTGAAGAAGCCCCGGAGGGACTGGTCATCCGGACTTCCCAAATATGCACACTGCCGTGAAGCCGTCTCCGGAGTCACGACAGTGAAAAGAAATCAACCACCAAGAGCCCCCACAATCCATGGGCCTCGAAGAAAATTAAATGGGCCACAACTCGTGCTCACAGCGGGCTCAGAACTGCCCATTTTAGGCCTTCAGCGGTACACCCCTTAGGCCTTCAGCGGCACAGCCCTTGGCCCTCCAGCGGTACACCCCTGGGCCTTCAGCGGCACGCCCTTGTGCCCTTTCAACGGCACACCCTGCAAGCCTTCAACGGCACGCTATTTCAGGCCTTCAACGGCACGCTATTTCAGGCCTTCAATGGCACCCTATTTCAGGCCTTCAACGGCACGCTATTTCAGCCCTTCAACGGCACGCTTGGGCAACCCTTCAGCGGCATGGCCTTTGGCCCTCCCAGCGGCACACTTCTTGAGCCCGCCAGTGGCACAGCGTTAAGGCATTTCAACAGCCAAACGATGTGATGCCCATGCCCTACGGATTCTTGGCGCGCAGTGGACTTGCTGAGGTGTCACCCGGGGAGAGAGCCACGCTGCCTACTCCTCCTGCCACCCAGGACAAGGGAGTCAAATCCCATTAAATCCCCGCCGGACGCTTCCTGCCTTTGGACGATCTCGCCGCCCGGGGTATAAAACCCCTCTTCATTGCGAACAGAAAAAAGGGGGGGAGGCTGTGGACACCAAAAATTGCATGCACAGATATCCAGCTCAGCCCAGCATTAACAACGACACCAAGTGAAAAAGCCCCGGAGGGACTGGTCATCCGGACTCCCCAAATATGAACACTGCCACGAAGCCGTCCCCGGAGTCACGACAGCAAAGAGAAACCAACCCCCGGGAAGCTCACAATCCGTGGCCCCCGAAGAAAATCAAGCGAACCATAACTCGTGCTCAAAACGGGCTCAAGTTAGCCCCACCGACACGCCCTGGATGGCCCCGGCGGCACACCCCTGGGAGCCCCCAGCGGCACACCCAGGCCTTCAGCGGCCCACCCCGGGGGTGGTTCAGCGGCACACCCCCAGGGTGCCTCTAGCGGCACACCCTCGTGGGAGTCCAGTGGCACACCCCCCAGGCCCCTCAGCGGCACACCCATGTGCCCCTCTAGCGGCACACCCGGCTGAGGTTTTCAGCGGCACGCTTCTGCGTCGCCCTCAGCGGCACACTCATGGCGCCCTCCAGCGGCACGCCCTCAACGCCCTCAGCGGTACACTACCTGCTGCCGTCCACCGGCACACCCCCAGGTGGTCTCTACCCAGCACGCCCTAAATGGGCCTTGACCGACGCACCCTGCCACCTCTTCCACCAGTGAGCTCGACTGGGCCTTCCACGGCACACTCTCCTGGCCGTTCAACGGCATGCCCTTTGGGCCCTTCAACGGTACGCCCTGAGGCCCCCCTTCAGCGGCACGCCCCTAGTGGTCTTCAACGGCACGCCCTCCTTGCCATTCAACGGCACGCCTTTTGGGCTCTTCAGCGGCACACTTGTCATGTCTTCCAGCGGCACGCCCTTTTGGCCTTCCAGCGACACGCTTGTTTGGCCTGCCAGCGGCACGCCATTAAGGCTCTTCAATGGCACATTCCGGCAGACGAGATCTTGCGCCCATGCCCTATGGATCCTTGGCGCACAGCGGGCTGTCCGAGGGGTAGCCCGGGGATTGGGACACGCTGTCTACTCCCCCTGTCACCCAGGACATGGGAGTCAACTCCCATTAAATCCCCCCCCCCCCCCCGGACGCTTCCCGCCTTCGGAGGCTCCCGCCACAGGGGGTATAAGACCCCTCTTCTTCGCGGCGAGCAGAGGAGGAAGAGACAGACACCCACACGCAGACAGTGAAGAGGAGAAGAGAAGAAGAGAAAGAGAAGAAGAGAAGGAGAAGGAGAAGAGAAGAAGAGGGAAGAGAGGAAGAGAGGGGGGAGGCGCCGCCGCTCCGCCCACCGTCGCCATCTGTGCGAAAAGAGAAGAAGAAGAAGAGAAGAAGAGGGGCATGCCGCCTCGATCACCACCGCTTGAGGGAGGAGAAACAGGAAGAGAAAGAGAAGAAGAGAAGAAGAGAAGAAGAAGAGGAGGGGAGGCCTCCCCCCTGCTGCTCCATCCTCCGTCGTCCGCGCAAAGAGAAGAAGAGAAAGGGAAAAGAGGAGAAGGGAAGAAGAGAAAGAGAAAAAGAAGAGAAAGAGAAGAAGAGAAGAAGAGGGAAGAGAGGAAGAGAGGGGGGAGGGCTCGCCGCTCCACCCGCCGCTGTCGCCTATGCGAAGAGAGAGGAAAGGAAGAGAGGGGAGAGTGATGCCGCTCCACCCGCCGCCACCGCCTGAAGAGAAGAAGAAAAAGAAGGGAAAGAAGAGAAGAAGAAAAGGGGGGGAGAGGGCCTGCTGCCCTTTCTCTCCCCGCTGCAATCTCTGCTCATTTGCCTAAAGGGAGACGCCCTTCCGTATCTCCTTAGACATCCAGGCCCAACGCTTCTATCCTGAGACCCCTTGAGTCTCTCTCCCTCCTGCCAAGATTCCCTTCGGCCTAGCCAACCAGCATCCCCAGCTGGTCCTTTGCCTGGCATACCCTCTGTGTGCCTCCAGCGGCACGCCTTTGGCTCACCCGCTCGCCTGCACGCCCCTACGGGCCTTCCCCGGCACGCACTAGCCAAGCCCCTTCGCCGGCACACCCCTGCGGGTCTTCCCCGGTGCACCCCGTGACCTCCTTGCCCGGTACACCTTGCCCCCGATTCACCGGCACGGTCCCCCTTGGCCTTTGCCCGGCACACCTCTCCAGCCCCTACAGGCTCCCTGGCCGGCACGCTAGCCACCACCCCCAACCTTCTTGCCCGGTGCACCCCCGGCCAGCCTGGGAGAGGTTTCCCGTCCGGCGTTCCCTCCGAGTTTTCCGAGGTTTCATTAAGGTGTTGCCGCTCTCGGGCGCCCACCTCTAGTTGTCGGGTTCCGCCACTCCTTGTGGGCGCGTTCCTTGTATCTCCCTTACGCTCGGGTCAAGGGGAGATGCTGTCGAATTTTTGTTAGAAACAATAACATATTAAAATGACAAAAGACAGCAACAAACAAATGGAACAACAACACATTAAAAAGATAAAAGGAAGCAACAAACAAACGAAAAGAACAACAGTAAAACGCTTTAACCGAGGCAAGGGAACCGCAATTAACTCAAAGAGAGTTGAACCGAACAACAACTAAGCAACTTAAACATCCGCTCTCATGAGAGAAAGAATGAAAATTAATCAAGAGAAGAAAAGAAGAAACCCACGTAAACTTAATAAAAAAATCAGAAAAGAAGAAAAGAAAAGCCTTAAAAGAAACGGAGGAGTGGGCTCCCCATGCCCTTCGCCGGTACGCCCCTGCAGTCGCCCTTCGCCGGCACACCTTTCTAGCCACCCTTCGCCGACACATACTTCATGGCCCTTCGCCGGCACACCCGCTTAGCCCTTCAGCGGTACGCCCTCTACCCCCTCCGCCGGCACACTCCCAGTCTGCCCTCTGCGGCACGCTCCCCTCTCGCCCTTCGCCGACACAGCCCCAGGCCCTTCGCCGGTATGCCCGCCTGTGCCCCCTCACCGGCACACCTGCCCACCTCTTCAGCGGCACACCCGCCTGCGCCCCTTCGCCGGCACACCTCTCACTGTCTTACCCGACACGCTCCATGCACCCTTGGTCAGCACACTTTGCCAGCCCCTCAGCGGTACGCTCCCTGGCGCCCTCACCGATACACCTTCTGCAAGGCCTTCAGCGGCATACTCCTGCAATCCTACAACGGCCCACTCTTCCTCCAAAAAATATGTGTAATATAATAATAATAAAAATAATAATAAATTAATAACAAAAAAACTATGATGAGTAAATAAATCTCAATATATGTATGAAATAGACAAAAACAATGTGAAACAATAATAATAATGGTAAACAAAAAAGGAAAATCTAATAGTAATAATAATAAACAAAATAGAGAAATCATTCAGAATAAATACATAAAAGGGAAATAAATAATAAAAATATATATATATAATTTAAAACCCAAATGAAAAATGGTAAAATCTACACTGCAGCCTCGTCTCTCTCCCGTGACCTGGTGCTGAAGGAACAACAATGCCGCCCTTGTGGGCTGGGCCTGTGCCTTGGGAGTTATCCCGAAATGGCCATGACCCGACCCCGCCTTGGGCCGACATTCCGATTAAATTAGATTCGTCTCTCATGGCCGGACCCCTTCCGTGCCACTACTAAAATTGCCGCGCATTCGGCAGACATTTGAACGGGTTCACCTCGGTTTCCGTCGCGTCCCTATTAACGGACCATTGTCCGAACATGAAATGGTCTGCGAATGACCGACAAATGTGAATGGAACGAGAAGGCTCTCGTCATACCCGGACCCTACGCAAGGGAATATCAATAAGGCCTCCGTGGGTCATGCTTAGACCTCGGGTCTGCCCCGATCATGGTCATTGCCTGACCCATATTCTCGGCCTATAGCCAGCTATCCCTGTATATGTCTTGGTTTTGGAATCTAGTCCCGGGACTCTTCCCCATTGCCCTCCGGCACCGGGAACATTAATGATGCCCACGTAAGCCCCGTTTGGACCGCGGGAGGCGCCCCCGGTATGGTCCCGACTCGATCTCGCACCGGGCCAATAAATTCGCCAGTTTCCTGCTACACTAACCGAGATTTAACCGAATGTTTTCAGTGTCTCGGGATAATATATTCGCCGTATTCCGGCATACACACGTTCGGGTCCTCCCGCGACGATTACGATATTTCCAAGCCAGACACCCGTCCGAATATTAAACGGTCCCCCGAATGACCGACACGTTTCGAACGTTCGCTTCCCTAGACACAGGGCTTTCCAACCGATTCAAGGGATATTCCCTCGTTGCCCCTTGGCACCGGAAATATTAATGACGCTCATGCAAGTCTTCTTTCGACCGCGGGGGGCCCACCGCAGTATGGTCGCAGCTTGATCTTGCACCGGGCCAACAGACTTATTGGTTTCTGACCGCTCTAACCGAGGTTTGGCCGAACGTTCCCCGCTCTTCTAGATAATAAAATTGCCATATCCTGGCATACATATGCTCCGGTTTTCCCGTGGCGATTGCGCTTTCTCGAGCCGGACATTCGTCTAAACATTAAATGGTCAGTACACGACCGACATGACCGCGGATGGTTTTCTTCTCGCCCTCGCGTGAGGATTTCAACACCTCGTAATAGACCTTTCCTACAATTAATTTCTTGGCCATGAGGCCCTGAGTCCCGGCGATTAATCAAGGTGTTCCCTCGTATGGGGGATGTAAATGACGCCGTGACCTTTATGGCGCGGCGGGTTTTGGTCCCGACACGAACCACACAATCGTCTGACCGAGTCAGATCGAGCGCACCATGGGCTCTTCGGAGCCAGAATAAATTGTCACTTTGTGACTGGCACGCCCACGCACTTAATAGACAAATCAACCATTCCCGAATAGACGAGCATAATAGACGAACGAAAAGTGCGTCCACAGTACAATAGTCAGTTATGTCAGTCTAGTTGATTAAACTTACTAAGACTCGTAGCCTAGTCGTTGGATTTGAATAATGTATGTCATGGACGAGAATTATCATCAATTGGTTAATTGTAAGAATTTGTTATCTTGGACTATTGGTATCGTTTTAGAAATTTAATCTTAGTCATTATTTAGTCTTTCACGCACTCTATCTTTTGTCGAAAAAATATATATATTGCTCTGATTGATTCGTTCTATATAAGCTGGCCGCGACCCTGGGTATCTTCCGCGCTCGGGGCGTGACATCGTTGTACCTTGGTTTGCATGCCATGTGGTTTGAGGGCTTCGGTAATCCCTCATGTTCCGTGTTTCGTGTTATACGGAATTGTGAGTCCGTGGTGCGGCTCGGAGGTCGAGGACTCAATGTTATCATTATTGCTGTTATAGATCCGGCTGTTATGTGCCGTCTTCCATAATGTGTTTCTCGTGATTTTTGGCTTAGGGACTAAGCTGATTAACAGCGTGTTGTTGTGATGTGCGATGATCTTGACCCGAGTCTTGTGACTCAAGGATCGTTGTTAGTAGGTCTAGTTGACTTTTCGGAGTCTGGTAGCAGTTGTATACATAATTATGCTCCGTAGTACGTGCGAGAGGTGCGTGTTTACCCTGTCTGTACTTCGGTGTTCGCTATTTTGAGTCTCTGTGTCTAGTGAGTCTCCACTAGTCATAGCCTAATGACACTTTCCTGTGTGTCAGCCCACCTGGGAGTGGTGGCGGGGCGAGTTCCCGATTCAGACGGTTTGTAGGCTGGTTGCCGTGGGCCCCTTTGCTTTACCGTGAGAGTCCTACGGGAGGGGAAAACCAGCTAGAGGCCTGGCTCAAGGCATTGAGCTTGTGTGTGCACACGTGGTCAGGGGCGTTGGACGGACGCCGAGGGGCGTGACCCTGACTAGTCACTCGTTACTGTAGTTCCTTGGTTTCTTGTTGAGTGTCTCAGTTACCGCCATTCGAGGCGTGTGTGAGATACTTGTGGCATAGTGTAAGACGTTGGTGGACACATCTGGCTGTTCTTCTAGTGAGGAGGTGCTTCTGTCACTTGACGCATGACTTGTGCTTTCGTGACTTGCTAGGTAGCCTGTGCTTGGCTTCACCCGAGGTTACGGTTAGTGTGGCGTACACGACGGTGAGATCGTGTATGTCTTGTGCCTTTGGCCGTGTAGGTATTTAGTAGGGCCTTTGCCGATTTCTGTAGGCTTTCATGATAGGGTTTCGTGATTTGTCAATGGATCGGTAATGCCCGACTTTGTGAGATTGGGGTTGCCTTTCTATTGCTGTTAGAAGTAGTTTGCGGCTCAGGAGTGGTTCCTTCGTGGCGGCTGTTACTTCCGTTGTTACTGTTACTCCTGTTGTTACTGCTTTGCAATAGTTGTTAGCACTGCTGTTTATCGCTTTTGCTTCGTGGTATGGTTCTGCGGGATCCCTACTGAGCCAGTGATAGGAGGCTCTATGGACGTCAAAAAAATGATGATGATGATCATACGGCACTCGCGTCTACACACCCAAGAGCAAGTCGGAGACGGAAAGGCCGAATAAACTCCATACCTCCTCCAAGCAGGATGAATATATACCCGGTGCTCCGCCACCCAACAAAGAAGCCCTTCGGGCAGAAGAGATGTCCTCGGCTCTCCAGTCGGCATTGCCGAAGGCCGAATCAAAAGAAACTCAGAAATTCGAACACATGTTCGGCATGCGCCGGAGATCAGTCAAAGTTCTGAATCGAGATTCAGAGGCCCTGAACTAAACACCCCGGAGGCGGTGCATTACAACTAAAGCAACACGGGAGGACAAGCGTCCGTCCGAATAGCCGCGAAGTCGAGACGAAGTCTAAACCGGCGTGGCCTACACTTAAACCGGCGCGCCCTTGCTTGGGCCTTAAACCGGCGCACCCCTCCATCAAGCCTTAAATCGGCGCGCCCCCTTCTCATTCCAAACCGGCGCGCCCCCCTTGTGTGCGGCTAATTCGGCGCGTACAACCCTGCGCCATTTTAACCAAGGCTGCCATCCCATCTGAATTCCGGCACTCTGTTCTCCTGTCAACTTCGGGCACAGACGCAAAAGGGCATGGCATTTAATGTTTGAAGCCCTGCCTCCACCACCATTCGACAGCACAGAAGCGACAACGGCGAAGCAGGCCCCGATAAATCCGCGAACATCCCATCCTCAGACGAGCAGCAGCGTACGGCACGAACCAGCTGCATCCAGCGCAGCATGTCGATTTCAGACATCGTTGCGGATGAGGTGGAAGTGGCGGGAGCTCTCCTCGATGGCCATTCTATAAAACGGCACGTCTGAAGAAGGAAAAGGGTCTTCTTGGTTCGGTCGGTTTCTTTCTCCCAGGGCAGCCACTAGTTAGTTAAGAAGAGAACTCTGGAGCCCTCCCCCCCTTGGAGACCTCCGGCATCTAAAGAGGTGTTGTGCCCCTATGGTCATTTGAGTCATCTTGCGGTCACTTGGGTCATTCGACATCATCATGTGGTCATTTGAGTTATTTGACATTCTTGATTTTGATAATGGCTAAACACTATTAGTCATTGTTATTTTTCACTCTTATATGACTGACATACGTGATGTTTTGTTCATGATAGATATGCCAATGAATTGCCAAGGAATGAAGTGGAGATGGCAAATGTGAAAGCTCAATGTTGCGCCCTCGCACGCGGACCGACCTGTGCGGTCAGGTCGCGGGGGTCAAGGGGGCAGTGCCCCTTGCGGGGGTTTCCGGGAGCGGAGCCCCCGGAACAAAATTTTGATTATAGGAGCAATATAATCAATAGAAATCTTCAAGACTATCAAGGGTGATGCCACAGACATGAACGGGCTGCTAAAGGAGTCAAGCGATGGAGCTAAAGCAGTTAAACGGACCGACCCGGGAAAGCCTGGGGTCTGCCCAGCTGGCGGTCGACCGCCAGCACAGGGGCGGTCGACCGCCCCAGCCAGAAGCCCACCGTCTGCAGGTCTTTCAGTGGCAGTCGACCGCCAGCCAGTAGCGGTCGACCGGAAATCCCAGGGAACATCCGTCTACAGCGTTTCTCAGTAGCGGTCGACCGCCCGAAGCTGTAGGTCGACCGCCAGCCCCGATGCAGCCATGTTTGACTTCGATTTCCACCTCGAGGCCAGCCCCTTTCCTTAGATTTGTTTAATCAAAACTCACCTAATCTCCCATGATTTGTGGATCTGGTCTGGGGGATGTCTATGGACCATTCAATGTCTATAAAACCAACACAAGGAGGGTTAGAAACCCTAGTTGATCATTTGTGAATCCAAGGGAGATCAAAGGAGGCTACAAGGGTGAGAGGAGTTCGAGTACTGTAGTTATGAACAGTACTCCGGAAAGAAGTTCTTCATCCTTTCAAGGGATTCAAGCCTATATCTGAAGCCATCTCAACCTCCAAGGAAGCAAGAAGCAATCAAGGCTCTCAAGGGTGAACTAAACTGCATCAAACTCTTCATCAACTCAAGAAAATCAAAAGGAAGATCAAAGCTACATCCATAGTCTTCTTCATCAACTCAAGGAAGATCATCTCTCAAGGAAGAAGACATCATTGAAGCATCCAACTCAAGCTCCAGCAATCTCAGACAAGATTTTTCTTCTTGAGCATATTCTATATCTTGTTTGATGATTGAGTGTTTTCACATTTGTTCTTTTTCATTTCATACAAACGATTGAAACTGAAGATCGTCCCTACCGGTGGTTAGTAGGAAGGCAATCGGAAGTTATCCGATCTGCGGTGTTGACGTCCCTACCTGTGGTTAGTAGGAAGGCAATCGGAGGTCTTTCCGATTTGCGGTTCAGTGCGAGGCACTAGTGGAGCCTCACCGGATTTGGTGAGGGGTGGACGTAGGACTGGGGATTCAGTCTGAACCACCTTAAAATCTTTTGTGTTGTGGTTTGATTGTGCGATTGATTTGTGATAGATGCAAGCTTAGGTTCAACCTCCATATTGTGAAATCATATTTCTAAGCAAATCATTTTATACGTTACTAAGCTAGCTATATTCCGCTGCGATTTGTTCTATCTAGCTATTAGAGGGTTGTATTGCGAAAAGAGGGGCAGATCTATTCACCCCTCCCCTCTAGATCCGCTGTCCACTACTCAACAAGTGGTATCAGAGCCTAATCTCTCATTATGGAGTCCAATGACCTTGAGGGAATTGGTGGATCAGCGTCCAAGGGTTTTCTACCTGAAGGACATTCTGTGAATAGGCCTCCTTATTTTACTAGAGCTAATTATCCCTATTGGAAACATCGTATGCAGGTGTTCATTCGCGCCCAAGACTACGAACTTTGGCGAGTGATCAGTAAAGGTCCATATGAGCTGCCGGATGATGAGGACTTGTGAACCAAAGAACAAATAAGGTAATCCACTATCAACTAGAGTGCTAAACATATCATGCAATGCTCACTCCATCCAGTTGAATTCTCAAGAGTGGCTACCTGCGCATCTGCAAAACTAATGTGGGACAAGCTAGAGATAATCTACGAAGGAACCTCTCAGGTATGAGAAACAAAAGCCAACATTTTAGTTTCTGAATATGAAATGTTCCGCATGAAGCCTGATGAGTCAATTCAAGATATGTATGCTCGATTAACTGTGCTCACTAATAGTTTAACTCATTTGGGAAAGAAATATTCAGAGTAAGAAATTGTAAGAAAAATTCTCAGATCATTAACTCCAGCATGGCACACGAAGGTGACCGTTGTTGAAGAATCCAGAGATCTCGCAACGACTAAGGTAGACAAACTCATTGGGTCATTGATGACCTATGAGATCAACCTTAAGAACAAAGAGACTGAGACACCTAAGAAGAAATCTCTAGCTCTTAAAGCAGGACCCAGCGGTCAAGGTGCTTCTGATGAAGGTGAGGATTCGGCAAGTGAGCGAGATGAGGATGACGTAGCCATGCTCACACGTAAGTTCAAAAAATTCCTGAGAAAGGAATGTAAGAGCTTCATGAGAGGAAGGTCAAAGGTAAGAAATGGTTTCAAATCTAATTCTGAAAACTCTAAGAAATCTGACAAAATCATTTATTATTCTTGCAACAAATCAGGGCATTTCAAGAATGATTGTCCCGACAGATTCAGAAAAGCTGACAAATGGAAGGGTAAGAAGAAGAACAAGGCCATGGTGTCTACATAGAGCGATGAAGATGAAAGTGATGACGGAACTAGCTCCTCGGACAAAGAAAAAGAAGATCTCTGCCTTATGGCCAAAGGTGATGAAGAAACTGAGGTAAATTCTCTATTTGAAGATTATATAATTGATGATTGGGATGATGCATATATACAATTCATGAAAAAATATGAAATGTACAAAAAGGAGAATAAATCATTGAAAAAGAAAATTAACTCATTGGTGCATGATCATGATATGAATGATAAGAATGCTCTACTTGAAACTGAAATTGAAGATCTTAAGAAAATGATTGAGAACTTGGAGGAAGGAAGAAAAGAAATGGCTGACTTGGAAACTGAAAATGAAGATTTGAGCAATGAGATTGATAGCATGAAGCTAAAAATGCAAACCTATGAAAAGGATAGCAAATTGAGTAATGAGAAGTTCGAAGCTGTCAAACAAGTCAACATTCAACTTCTTCAAAATATTAAAAACCTACAAAAAGAGTTGAAGGATAAACAGCAATCTTTAGAAAAGTTTGTGGATGGAAGACAAAACCTAGATGCATTGCTAGGAACTAGAATGAACCACAACAAAGATGGGTTGAGTTTTGATCCGACAAACAAAAGGCCATTTGGGCTAAAAACTGTCACATTTGTTTCATCTTCCGAAGCTTCCACCTCAAACACAACTCCTACACAAAACCAGCAAAAATAAAAGGAGAAAGGGAAAGAAAAGATTGAAGAGGCAGTCACTGAAATTCCTAAAAAGTCTGTCCAAAAGCCTAAGAAAGGTCGACCTTCCCCGCAGCATAGGTCAACACTTCCTCGGCCATTGCATGCTCAATCTTCCAGATATCACCATAACTGGATTGCACATTCATATAGGCCAATACCATCATATCTTTGGGGCAATTGTGACCTCTGTGTGCATCAATCCCATAGGTGGCAAAATAATCATTTTCAACCCAAAACCAACCAACGGCCTCAATGGTTTAAGAAGCAAACTTCTTCAAACTTCCATAAAATCCAACAAGGAGCTTCTAAACAAAAAGTGAAAGTCAAAGCTGAAAAGAAAAATCAAATCCCTGCTCGAAGCAAACAAAACATGAATGTTAGGAAGGTTTGGATTCCAAAAGAAATGGTTTCATGTTTTGAAAATCTGAAGAGTTTGATGGGACCCAAATTTGGTTGGGTTCCAAACACAATTACTCAATTACTTGTGCAGGAATGTCTTGCAGCCATGCATAACAGGTGGTACCTTAATAGCAGATGTTCAAGACACATGACTAGAGACAAAATAAAATTTTATCTCTTTGAGGAAAAGGAAGGAGGACACGTCACATTTGGAGGAAACAACAAAGGAAAAATCATTGGAACATGTAATGTAGGTAAGAATCTCTCCAACTCCATTGGAAATGTGTTGTTAGTTGAAGGATTGAAATATAACTTGCTCAGCATAAGTCAATTGTGTGATAAAGGTCACAAAGTGTTGTTTGATTCTCATAAATGTAAAATCTTTGAACCAAAATCTGACAAGATAAAATTTTCTGGTAAGAGAGTCAACAAGGATTTACATGATTGACTTAGATGATCGTGCTTATTCAAACCTTTGTCTTGCTGCACCAAAATCTGAAATTACATGGTTATGGCATCGTAGACTAGGACATGCTAGCTACAATGCCTTAAATAAACTATTAAAGCATTCAATGGTGAAAGGGTTGCCTGAATTATCATTTAAACAAGAAAACAAGTTATGTGATGCATGTGCCCTAGGTAAACAAACAAGAAAATCCTTCAAGGGAAAATATGAAAATACATCATCCAAACCACTAGAGCTAATTCATATGGACCTGTTTGGACCAACCAGAACTGCTAGCTTAAGTGGTAGAAAATATGGATATGTCTTGGTGGATGACTTTTCTAGGTTCACATGGGTTTTCTTTCTCACACATAAAAATGATACTTTTGATGAGTTTCAGGCACTCTACATGAAGATAAAGCAGGACGGTGAGTTTAAAATTTCCAAGATTTAATCTGATCATGGTGGTGAATTTGAAAATGCTAATGTCACGCCCCGAGCGCGGAAGATACCCGGAGATGCGCGACTTGTCTATATCAATCATGTCAATCAGAGTGGTCGTGTATTCGACACAAAGACAGAGACGCGCAAAATAGCAAGATAACCCAATCCTTTATTTCAAAATGGATAGACTATTACAAATCCAATACTCTGTTTAATAAAAAGGAAAAGAATACATAGTTGACTCAAGAAACTATAGAAAAGACTAGATGACACTTGGAGAATCTCTATCTCTTCACTCTTGACAATTCCCATCCGATTGACTTCCATCGTCGTCGGACTTACCTGAAAAGTACAAAGGGACAAACGGAATGAGCGAACGCTCAGTAGGAAATTATATCTCAAGTACTAGCAAGTGGTTTAAGTAATTACATCTTTCATGAATGCAATAAAGCTATGCATGCTCGCATAAAACGACAAGATAGAGAGAAGGTAATATCAAAGAAATAAGATGAACTTAATCATGAACTTCCAACAAGATAACAAGTGGTTCAAGATATTCAAGCAAGTACAATTAACAAGTCATGTCAAGAACTTTGGCTATCATGTATCAAGCAAGCAAGTAAATTACCCTTTTTCGGGCCACGCATTTCATTTCATGTCAAGTACGAGTCAAGTACAAGATGTATGTGGAATGTCCAATCAAGCAAGTCAAGTACTCGGTATAATGCCAGATACCTTATCATTTTAACTCCCATGGGCACAAGTACTTTCGGGTGCTCCTCCCAGGACCAGATCGGGCCCTATATGCGCAGGCATTTATCATGTGTTTTGACATCCACTCTTGTTTATATAGCCAATATAGAATTTCAATAATCAAGCTTGTAGATACGTATGACAACATTGATAGAATAGAGTCCAAAAATATGACAAAGGCCGTAGAATGGCGATAATAACGGTATAATCACGAGTTCGATAAAACTAGGTAGAATATGGTTCCCTTAACTTAGGTACCATGACAAATCAATATGGACATTCTTTATATAGAATTGAGGTCCACATGAACATTAGATCAAGCAAGATACCCTCATTCTTATCATAGAATTGGGGTTTACAAGAATGACACGATATGGCATGATATCATCATCCCATCAAGAATTTCTTATGATATACTCTTTGTATAATCATAAGAGCCGGTATACCATGTTTCTTTAGATTGACATGGCAAGGATCGTGTAATGGGTTTTTAGGGTACAACCAGCTCAGTCGGCCTTGAGGGAATCCAAGGCTACGAGGAGTCTTACGGAGGTCTCTATGACTAACTCGCTAGTCCAAAGGAACGGAATGTCCACTGGAGAGCTTGTATGTCAATGAGAGTTGAGTGTGATCGGTAAATCAACATGAAAACATGGGACTATACTCACGGAGTGGAGAATAGTGCCGATATATATATATATTATAATATATAAAACCATCGGTTAGCAAATCAGATGAAAATCAGTTTATAGTAAAATAACGACTTAGGTCAAGTCGTTTCTCAAGTAATTAACGCCTAACAGAAGGGCGTTTACATATGGTCCGTTTTGCAGAATTTTCAATAATTCATTAATTTATCTAAAACGCGCCTTGGGAAGGGGCGTTTCTTCAAGAGTTGACGACTACAGTAGCAGGCGTCTCCTTATTTATATATTTGACAGAATATCAATAATTTCATGAATTGTCTAAAACATGCCCTTAAAAGGGGCGTTACTGTTTAATTCTATTTTTCAGAATATATATATTTCAGGAATTTACAGAAAACGCGCCCTCTGAAGGGGCGTTATTAACATAATTACGCCCTAGTTCAGGGCGTTAGTTTCACAAGTCACGACCTAACTTAGGTCGTTAATTCGTCAAGGGTCATGAACAGTAACGAAGTTATATAATCAAGCAATTTTCCAAGACAGGACAGGTAAACTAGCAGGTAGAGTCATGCATTGTATTAGAATCAGGATTTCAAATATATCATCTTTATAACGTGGGTATTTATTATTTTCATAAAAGTAACGCCTGTGTACAGGGCGTTTATTCTGAAACTGACGACCATTGTTATGGTCGTTAATTTTAAAGTAGCGCCCTATTCAAGGGCGCTTCTTTCAATAATATTCCAGCAACGTCCGGGAAACTATAATAAAACTAATACATGATATGCATGATGCTTCTTGTATATATAAATTTAGTTTGGGCTACAAGACTTGAGAAAATCCTACCTTTAAGAGTTGATTTGGAGATGACTGTGAGGGGTTTTTGGCTAGCAGAAGATGATGGCTTTGATGAAGAGGCTTCTACAACAGCTTTCCTATGAGAGAGAAACTGTATCAGTTTCTTTGAAATCTGATCATCACGTCAAAAGTGAAGAAAAGATCTTTACCAGCTCTCAACGTACGGCCACCGAGCTCCCTTAACCTGTATAGAGAAGAAGATGAAGAATTGTTAATTCTTCATGCAACTGAAGCAGAGAATAAAAAGGGAAATTAAGAAGAACGGTTGGTTCTTCACGTACCTCTGCAGTCGGAGGTATCAAATAGGTTTAGGGTTGTTCTATCAAGGCTTATTTATAAGATTTTGGAAATCCTATTAGGGTTAGTGATTGTGTGGAAGTAATGCTTCCCTAATAGAGTCCTTACCCTAGTAGACACTTACTGGATCAGGTTGATCCTTCCCCTGATAAGCTCTGGGTCGAACGGGTCCGAATGGAATTAACGCCTTAGGTAAGGGCGTCGATTCTTTAATTAACGACCTAGTTCAGGTCGTTTCTTAATAAACGTCTTGGATAAGGGCGTTCCTTGTTTTTGAAACACGCCCCATATATGGGCGTTTCTTTTACTTGCCTATTTGGTCGTGAGAGTTGACGACCGCACGTGTGGGCGTCCTTTCTTTAGTCACGCCTTTGATAGAGGCGTTCCTTTTTGAATTAACGCCCTAATAAGAGGCGTTATTTTAATTTTGTTTTACTTCATCTAATTAACCCTATTCTTATTATCTGTATTACTACTGTAATATGTATATATTTTAATTTATTTCAAATATTCATTTATCAGGGTTGCTACACCCTCCCCCACTTAAAAAGAATTTGGTCCCCAAATTCAATATATATATAATTATACATGTGGAGAGCGTAGAACATATACCTCTTAGAATAACTCGGGAAATCGTTTCTTCATAGATTCTTCGGTCTCCCATGTCGCTTCGCGTTCGGGATTCTTATTCCATTGCACCTTGAGCATGGGAATGACCTTATTCCTTAGAGCTCATATTTCTCGATCCAAGATCTTCATGGGCTTCTGTTCATATGTGAGATCTTTCTGGATCACCAGATCTCCATGTTCAATAATATGAGAGGGGTCGTGCACATACTTTTTCAACATGGATATGTGAAATACATTATGTACCTCGGACAATTGAGGAGGTAATGCGATGCGATAAGCAACCTCGCCAACTCTTTCGAGTATCTCAAATGGTCCGATGAATCTTGGCGTAAGCTTACCCTTCACACCAAATCTTCGTATGCCACGTCCAGGCGATATCTTGAGAAATACATGATCTCTGATTTGGAATTCAAGATCTCTTCTTCTTGTATCTGCATAAGTCTTTTGTCTGGTCTGAGCAACTTGTAATCTTTCTCTGATTACTTGTATCTTCTCGGTTGTATCCCTTACCATGTCTGGACCTAATAGTTGTTTTTCTCCAACTTCGTTCCAACATATGGGAGATCGGCAACTCCTTCCGTATAAGGCTTCGAAAGGTGCCATTTGGATACTAGCTTGGTAGCTATTATTATATGCAAATTCAACTAAAGGTAAGTGGTCATGCCAGCTTCCTCCAAAGTCAATAATGCATGCTCTCAGCATATCTTCAACAACTTGATTAGTTCGCTCGGTTTGACCATCCGTTTGTGGGTGAAAAGCAGTACTAAAGTTGAGCCTTGTTCCCAACGAATGTTGTAATCCCTTCCAAAAATGAGAAGTAAAACGGGGATCTCTATCAGACACGATTGAGACAGGAATTCCATGTATCCTGATTATTTCTTTGATGTATAGTGCAGCTAGCACATCAATTGACCATCGGCTTTTGATTGGCAAGAAATGTGCCGATTTAGTCAATCGGTCAATGATAACCCAGATTCCATCATGTCCTCCTTTACATTTAGACAAACCCATGATGAAGTCCATACCAATATCCTCCCATTTCCACTTAGGAATATCTAGAGGATGTAGTTTTCCCGCAGGCTTTTGGTGTTCCGCCTTGACCTGTTGGCATGTGAGACAGCGTGATACATAGTCCGCTATTTCTCTTTTCATATTGGGCCACCAAAAGTTCCTCTTTACATCTTGGTACATTTTGGTTGATCCTGGATGAATAGTGTACCTTGATCGGTGAGCTTCATCTAAGATCTTCTTCTTTAATTCCGGACAATCGGGTATACAAGTTCTATCTTTGAACGATAATCTTCCATCAGAAGTTAGTTGAAAATCAGATTGTCCTTCTAATCTGCCTTTGATTTCTACTAATATAGGATCATCATCCTGAAGTGTTTGTATCTCAGATAACAAATCTGACTGTATGCTTACATGAGATAGTGTGACAAATTTGGATTCCGTGTCCAAGCTTATATTGAGCTCGGAGAATTGTTCAAGTAACCTCCATTCTTGCATCATACAATTTGCTATCATTGCTCTCGGCTTTCGACTAAGGGCGTCAGCAACATAATTACCCTTTCCGGGATGGTATTGTATATTGAAATCGAAGTCCTTGAGATATTCTAGCCAGCGTCTTTGCCTCATGTTCAGCTCCTTTTGTGAAAATAGATATTTGAGACTTTTGTGATCGGAGTATATAGTAAACTGTGCTCCATATAAGTAGTGTCTCCATATCTTTAGGGCAAATACTACCGCGGCCAGTTCTAAGTCATGGACGGGGTAATTCTCCTCATGCTTCTTCAGTTGACGTGAAGAGTATGCTATGACCTTTCCTTGTTGCATTAGGACACATCCGAGGCCAATGCCAGAAGCATCAGTGTAGACCTCGAATTTCTCTCCTTCTATCGGTAGAGCTAAGACCGGAGCTGTGGTGAGATGATCCTTGAGAGTTTGAAAACTTCTTTCACATTCCTCACTCCATTCGTATCGGATCTCCTTGCGAGTTAACCTTGTAAGGGGCACGGCGATCTTAGAGAAATCTTTGATGAATCGCCGATAATAGCCTGCAAGACCTAAGAAACTTCTGATCTCGCTTGCATTAGTGGGTCTTTCCCAGTTTCTTACAGCTTCAACCTTTGACGGATCTACAGATAAACCATCCTTGGATATGACATGTCCGAGAAAAGCCACTTCTTCAAGCCAGAACTCGCATTTGCTGAGTTTAGCATATAATTGATTTGTCCTCAAGACTTGCAATGCAATCCTCAAATGCTCTTCATGTTCTTCCTTAGTCTTAGAATATATCAATATATCATCAATGAAAACCACCACAAATTGATCTAGATAAGGCCTGAATATGCTATTCATCAACTGCATAAAGGCAGCAGGGGCATTTGTTAGTCCAAAAGGCATAACAACAAATTCATAGTGGCCATACCTGCTTCTGAACGCAGTTTTATGAATATCTTCGTCTTTAATCCTCAATTGATGATAACCAGACCTGAGATCAATCTTGGAGAAATGTTTGGATCCAGAAATCTGATCAAATAATTCATCGATTCTCGACAGTGGATACTTGTTCTTGATAGTGAGATGATTCAACTGTCGATAGTCGATACACAATCTCATGGATCCATCCTTCTTCCTTACAAATAGGATTGGGGCTCCCCACGGGGAAGTACTTGGTCTAATGAACCCTTTTTGAATCAATTCCATCAATTGCTTCTTTAATTCTTTTAGTTCTGCAGGGGACATTCTATAGGGTGCCTTTGAAACAGGACCAGCACCAGGGGCTAGGTTGATGGTAAAGGCCACATCTCTTTGCGGGGGTAATCCCGGCAATTCTTCCGAAAATACGTCTGGAAATTCTCGCACTACCTGAATGTCCTCTATCTTGGTTTCTTTAGCTTCTTTAATAGTGACAAAAGCAAGGAAGGATACACATCCTTTCTTGACGAGCTTGCTTGCTCGAAGAGCCGAAATAAGAGGGGATTTGCTTCGACTCTTAGGACTAGTATAAGTCAGTTCCGGAAATTCCTTGAAAACAATCTTGCTATCACGGCAATCAACCGTTGCCTGGTATTTGGATAACCAATCTGCTCCTAGTATAACATCATACTCTTTTAGATCTAAGCAGATAAGATCAATAGGAAAATTCTTTCCTCGAACCAATACCTCACAGTTTTGATAATGATGTGTGATATCCGTCTCGTTTCCGAGAGGAGTAGACAATATTAACTTCATCCATTCTGGTTCTAGGGGTAATGGGTCAGCAAACTTCTTGGAAATAATGGAATGCGATGCACCCGTATCAAATAAGACATGTGCATATTTGGAACAAATTTTTAATGTACCTTCCACCAATCCGCCTTCTTCTTCTGGTTCGGTCTCTTGGATCGCATGAAGACGCGCGTTCCTTGTCACTGGGCGTTTACCCTCACCGTCTTGGTCATTCATTAATGGACAATCGGGAATCCGATGTTCACGACTCCCACAGCGGAGACATGCTCCTAATTTCCTCCAGCATTCTTCTGTTTTGTGACCAGCCTTGTCACAATGCTTGCATACTACGTTTGAAGGTGTAGTGGTGATAGAGAAAGGCTTGGATTTCTTGAACTTCTGATCTTGAGAGGAAGAACCTCCATTATTGGGCCTCTTCTTAAAGTTGGGTTTAAAAGAACCCGAACTTGTGACTTGCTCCTTTTTGTCTTTCCCACGGATCCTATCAGATAGTTCCGTGGCATCTTCAAGCAACTGAGCTCGGCGCACTATTTCAGTATAAACTTGAATATCCATAGGCGCCAGTTGAGTAATGTAGTGGGGCCTAAGCCCATTAAGAAATCTACGGGCTTTCATCTTTTCCGTGCTTATTAAATGCTTAGCATATCTAGACAGTCTAGAAAACTGTGCTTCATAATCAGCCACCGATAAAGATCTTTGCTTTAATGCGGCAAATTCGGCGGCCTTCTTTTCCTGGACCCTATCAGAGAAATATTTGGCGTTGAAATATTCAACGAATTCACCCCATGTAACTTGAGTTGGGTCTATAGTAGCTTCAATCGACTCCCACCAGCATCTAGCATCCTTTTCTAACTGGAAAGTAGCTAATAAGACTTTGTCCTGATCCGTGCATTGCATGACACGGAATATACGTTCAATCTCCCGAACCCAATGCTCGGCATCGTCTGGATCGGTCGATCCCATGAACTTCGGGGGATTCATATTCTTGAATGCTTGGTGTAAGCTTCCAGCTCGTGGAGCACCACCTTGTGCTACCTGTTGTAGCACTTGGGTCATCCCTTGAAGGGTACGCTGCATGTTGCGCCATTGAGCACGTTCGGCAGCCATTATCCTACAATTACAATAGCTATGTTAGTATTATATCACTATGATCTTATAAAGGACTCATTGATCATTTAACCCTTGGTTCTACCCACTCTCACTTGGTTAAAGGTTTTGAAACCTATCCTTGGATTTGGGTTTCCTAGGAATTGAATACCTTAGGCTCTGATACCACAAAGACTGTCACGCCCCGAGCGCGGAAGATACCCGGAGATGCGCGACTTGTCTATATCAATCATGTCAATCAGAGTGGTCGTGTATTCGACACAAAGACAGAGACGCGCAAAATAGCAAGATAACCCAATCCTTTATTTCAAAATGGATAGACTATTACAAATCCAATACTCTGTTTAATAAAAAGGAAAAGAATACATAGTTGACTCAAGAAACTATAGAAAAGACTAGATGACACTTGGAGAATCTCTATCTCTTCACTCTTGACAATTCCCATCCGATTGACTTCCATCGTCGTCGGACTTACCTGAAAAGTACAAAGGGACAAACGGAATGAGCGAACGCTCAGTAGGAAATTATATCTCAAGTACTAGCAAGTGGTTTAAGTAATTACATCTTTCATGAATGCAATAAAGCTATGCATGCTCGCATAAAACGACAAGATAGAGAGAAGGTAATATCAAAGAAATAAGATGAACTTAATCATGAACTTCCAACAAGATAACAAGTGGTTCAAGATATTCAAGCAAGTACAATTAACAAGTCATGTCAAGAACTTTGGCTATCATGTATCAAGCAAGCAAGTAAATTACCCTTTTTCGGGCCACGCATTTCATTTCATGTTAAGTACGAGTCAAGTACAAGATGTGTGTGGAATGTCCAATCAAGCAAGTCAAGTACTCGGTATAATGCCAGATACCTTATCATTTTAACTCCCATGGGCACAAGTACTTTCGGGTGCTCCTCCCAGGACCAGATCGGGCCCTATATGCGCAGGCATTTATCATGTGTTTTGACATCCACTCTTGTTTATATAGCCAATATAGAATTTCAATAATCAAGCTTGTAGATACGTATGACAACATTGATAGAATAGAGTCCAAAAATATGACAAAGGCCGTAGAATGGCGATAATAACGGTATAATCACGAGTTCGATAAAACTAGGTAGAATATGGTTCCCTTAACTTAGGTACCATGACAAATCAATATGGACATTCTTTATATAGAATTGAGGTCCACATGAACATTAGATCAAGCAAGATACCCTCATTCTTATCATAGAATTGGGGTTTACAAGAATGACACGATATGGCATGATATCATCATCCCATCAAGAATTTCTTATGACATACTCTTTGTATAATCATAAGAGCCGGTATACCATGTTTCTTTAGATTGACATGGCAAGGATCGTGTAATGGGTTTTTAGGGTACAACCAGCTCAGTCGGCCTTGAGGGAATCCAAGGCTACGAGGAGTCTTACGGAGGTCTCTATGACTAACTCGCTAGTCCAAAGGAACGGAATGTCCACTGGAGAGCTTGTATGTCAATGAGAGTTGAGTGTGATCGGTAAATCAACATGAAAACATGGGACTATACTCACGGAGTGGAGAATAGTGCCGATATATATATATATTATAATATATAAAACCATCGGTTAGCAAATCAGATGAAAATCAGTTTATAGTAAAATAACGACTTAGGTCAAGTCGTTTCTCAAGTAATTAACGCCTAACAGAAGGGCGTTTACATATGGTCCGTTTTGCAGAATTTTCAATAATTCATTAATTTATCTAAAACGCGCCTTGGGAAGGGGCGTTTCTTCAAGAGTTGACGACTACAGTAGCAGGCGTCTCCTTATTTATATATTTGACAGAATATCAATAATTTCATGAATTGTCTAAAACACGCCCTTAAAAGGGGCGTTACTGTTTAATTCTATTTTTCAGAATATATATATTTCAGGAATTTACAGAAAACGCGCCCTCTGAAGGGGCGTTATTAACATAATTACGCCCTAGTTCAGGGCGTTAGTTTCACAAGTCACGACCTAACTTAGGTCGTTAATTCGTCAAGGGTCATGAACAGTAACGAAGTTATATAATCAAGCAATTTTCCAAGACAGGACAGGTAAACTAGCAGGTAGAGTCATGCATTGTATTAGAATCAGGATTTCAAATATATCATCTTTATAACGTGGGTATTTATTATTTTCATAAAAGTAACG
Source organism: Amorphophallus konjac (assembly GCA_022559845.1). Taxonomy (NCBI): domain Eukaryota; kingdom Viridiplantae; phylum Streptophyta; class Magnoliopsida; order Alismatales; family Araceae; genus Amorphophallus; species Amorphophallus konjac. The sequence continues at coordinate 120,312,362 of CM040124.1, forward strand.
CCTGTGTATAGGGCGTTTATTCTGAAACTGACGACCATTGTTATGGTCGTTAATTTTAAAGTAGCGCCCTATTCAAGGGCGCTTCTTTCAATAATATTCCAGCAACGTCCGGGAAACTATAATAAAACTAATACATGATATGCATGATGCTTCTTGTATATATAAATTTAGTTTGGGCTACAAGACTTGAGAAAATCCTACCTTTAAGAGTTGATTTGGAGATGACCGTGAGGGGTTTTTGGCTAGCAGAAGATGATGGCTTTGATGAAGAGGCTTCTACAACAGCTTTCCTATGAGAGAAGAAACTGTATCAGTTTCTTTGAAATCTGATCATCATGTCAAAAGTGAAGAAAAGATCTTTACCAGCTCTCAACGTACGGCCACCGAGCTCCCTTAACCTGTATAGAGAAGAAGATGAAGAATTGTTAATTCTTCGTGCAACTGAAGCAGAGAACAAAAAGGGAAATTAAGAAGAACGGTTGGTTCTTCACGTACCTCTGCAGTCGGAGGTATCAAATAGGTTTAGGGTTGTTCGATCAAGGCTTATTTATAAGATTTTGGAAATCCTATTAGGGTTAGTGATTGTGTGGAAGTAATGCTTCCCTAATAGAGTCCTTACCCTAGTAGACACTTACTGGATCAGGTTGATCCTTCCCCTGATAAGCTCTGGGTCGAACGGGTCCGAATGGAATTAACGCCTTAGGTAAGGGCGTCGATTCTTTAATTAACGACCTAGTTCAGGTCGTTTCTTAAGAAACGTCTTGGATAAGGGCGTTCCTTGTTTTTGAAACACGCCCCATATATGGGCGTTTCTTTTACTTGCCTATTTGGTCGTGAGAGTTGACGACCGCACGTGTGGGCGTCCTTTCTACAATTTTTGCAGGGCGTTCCTAATAAGAGGCGTTATTTTAATTTTGTTTTACTTCATCTAATTACCCCTATTCTTATTATCTGTATTACTACTGTAATATATATATATATTAATTTATTTCAAATATTCATTTATCAGGGTTGCTACAGCTAATTTCTATAATCTTTGCAGGGCCGAAGGTATTTTCCACCAGTTTTCTTCACCAAGAACCCCAGAGCAAAACGGTGTAGTTGAAAGGAGGAACCGAACACTTATAGAAATGGCAAGAACCATGCTTGCCGAACGGCAACTTCCAAGAAAATTTTGGGCTGAAGCGGTAAACTCGGCATGTTATATTATCAACCGCTCTATGATACGGCCACACACTAAAAAGACTCCTTATGAGTTGCTGAAAGGTAAAAAGTCTTCTCTCACACACATGAAAGTATTTGAGTCAAAATGCTTCATCCATAACAATGACAAAAGAGACTTAGATAAATTCGAGCCTAGGAGTGATGAAGGTATATTCCTTGAATATTCTGATAGATCTAGGGCTTATAGAATTTATAACATTAAGAGTCAAACTGTGGAAGAATCACCCCATGTTTCTTTTGATGAATATCATGATGATTCTAACAATGATAACTCTTACAGGAAAAACGTTGAAGATGGGAAATTCCGAAGCATGAAGGACAAGAGTGATCCTCCACAAGAAGAAACAAAAGAAGATGGTGACCGAGCTGAATCAAGCAATGCAAGGGATCAAGCTCCAAGAGAAGGTAATGATTCTACAAACATTAGAATTCTTAAGTATCATCCTTTAGAAAATGTCATTGGTAGCTTGAATGACCCACCTAGAACAAGGTCACATTTTAGAATTGTGAAAGAATTAGATCAACTTGCTCTTGTCTCTCAACTTGAACCCAAAAATATTGATGAAGCATTAAAAGATGAAAACTGGATAAATTCACTGCAAGACGAGTTAAACTAGTTTGAAAGAAACAAAGTTTGGCATCTTGTTCCTAGACCTTCATCACAATCTGTCATTGGCACTAAATGAGTTTTTCGGAACAAACTCAGGGAGGATGGCAAGATAATAAGAAACAAGGCTAGATTGGTGGCTCAATGGTATAATCAGGAGTTTGGGGTAGACTTTGATGAATCTTATGCCCCAGTTACTAGACTCGAAGCCATCAGAATTTTACTAGCCTTTGCATGCTCCCTTAGAATAAAGCTGTACCAAATGGATGTAAAAAGTGCTTTCTTGAATGACTTGATCAAAGAAGAAGTCTATGTTGAGCAGTCCCCTGACTTTGAGAATTCTAACCATGCAGATTTTGTATACAAGCTAGACAGGGCACTCTATGGACTTAAGCAAGTACCAAGAGCTTGGTATGAGAGACTAAGCTCATTCCTCATTGAAAAAGGGTACACACGAGGTAAGGTAGATCAAACACTTTTCACCAAGAAGTAAGGTAAGAACATCTTGATTGTTCAAATTTATGTTGATGATATTGTGTTTGGTTCTACTAAATCTGAAATGTGTGAGGAATTTGCTAATCTCATGACTAGCAAATTTGAGATGAGCCTAATGGGAGAACTCCAATTCTTTCTCGATTTACAGGTCAACCAAGGACAAGATGGTTGCTTCATAAGTCAAGCCAAATACATCAAGGAGCTGCTGAAAAGATTTGACATGGCAAACAGTAAAATCATTGCAACTCCTATGAGCACCTCAACTTCACTGGATTCGGATGAAAATGGTAAATTGGTGGATACAAAGGTCTATAGAGGTATGATTGGTTCTTTGTTTTATTTGACTGCATCTCGACCAGATATCCAGTTTAGTGTATGTCTTTGTGCTAGATTTCAAGCTAGTCCTAGAGAATCCCATTTGACTGCCGTCAAACGTATCCTTAGATATCTTGCCGGCACTCAAGATTTGGGATTGTGGTATCCGTCATCATGTGATTTATCTCTTATATCTTATTCTGATGCGGACTACGCTGGATGCAAGCTGGATCGTAAGAGTACTAGTGGCTATTGCCAGTTTCTAGGCGGGTGTTTAGTTTCTTGGACTTCCAAGAAACAACACTCGGTTGCCCTCTCAACTGCGGAGGCAGAATATGTTGCTGCGGGGAACTGTGGCACCAAAGTCTTGTGGATTAAACACCAACTCCAAGACTACTTAGTGGATCTTGGTTATGTCCCGATTCTGTGTGATAATACTAGTGCTATCAACCTTGTAAAAAATCCAGTCCAGCACTCTAGGACTAAGCATATTGAGATTAGGCATCACTTCATTAGAGATGAGGTCGTTAAGAAAAATTTTGAGCTGTATTTTGTTGATACTCTAAATCAAATTGCTGACATCTTCACAAAGCCCTTGTGTAATGACAGGTTTTCAACACTCAGAAGGGAGGTTGGTCTCTGCAGACCTCATGCCACTAAAAATTGAAATGACGATCATGTTCAATTTAGTTGTGTATTTTTACAGATTGGTGTCCATGCATTATTTATATGTAATTACGTCATTTTGCATATGGTGTAGCATTGCATGTAGTCATAATGCATAATAAAGTTGAATTCATGTTCACGATGCATTGCATGATTTGTGTAGCATCCTTCTTGCATGGCCATGGTATATTAAATGTTGATGTATGGAAAGGCAGGTTATGCTTGCTTAGAAGCACTCAATATGCGTGAGGTTTCATCTCCGCCAAGTACCATGCATCACTGTCGCATATAGGCCATATAGTAAGGGGGAGTTGTCTCTTTGCAGCATTCATGCATATGTTTCATCTTCATTCTATTACATTTAATAAGTGTACAACCATGTGTTGGGTCATGCATTTCATGTCTGTCAAATTCATGTTTGATCAGGTCAATCCCTGCATGGTTCTAGTCTCTCTCTCCTTGACGTTTGTCATTACACTTGCTTGCACACATAACTCCTTGAGTGCATTCCTTGCATATCCTTAGGGGGAGTCCTACTGCTATTCTTACTCTCTTGCAATCTGAACTTCATGGCTTATAGTCTGAATATGAGATCATGAGACCGACAGAAATACGGCGTAAGAGCTTTCTATTATATGCCCTGATGATTGTCCATCCAATGAAAATGGTTCAGATTTAATGATTTCCTTGAAGTTCAAAAATATTTATTCTGAAATCATCTATGTTCTGTGGTTTTAATAGACCTTAACTGGAGATTGCATATTGTGCTTTGCATGACTATCCTGATATCTGAAAATCCAAACGTCATGACAATCTTGGTGATACTCTAGAGCTTAGTATTATTTCTAAACATCTTGATGAGCTGGAATTCTTGGAAATCAATTTGACAGAGCAATGATATTGTTGCACGGAGAAATATGTCACGTCATCAAATCAAGTGACGAATGATATGTCATGATGTGCCCATGTTATCTCTGTCTTAATTATATTGGGACTCTAGGCAGAGCACTAGCATAATTGTTGAGAAATATATCTTCTCATCAAAGAAATGAGATTGGATATGTCATGACGTGACTTTACTATCTCTGTTCATTCTGCAGCATAACCGTCAGTCTTGTCAAATACCTAGGGATACTGGCGTCTAAACAACGTGTATTCTTACGGCTAGGAGGCATGTACTAGACTTGATTGCTCGTAAAATATGGGTCATGTGCCGTCAAATTCAAAAGATATTGAAAATCAAATTTGTTGAACTCATCAAATTCCATGTTTTAGTCATGATTGTTTAGCCTCAATACTAGTTTTTGTGTTATTCCCTTTGTAGTTATTGAATATGGATATATAAGACAAGGGAAGGTTAAACACTGCCATGATATGCACTTTTAGTTCATTTCTATTACAACATGGATGTAGATACCTTTCGAACTCTGTTGATGATCTCGAATTTCATTAGCTTTGACCCATATATGTTGCTCGCGGTATGTTTCAGGTTTGTATATAATGGCTTGCTCTCCACTCTCATTCACCTCTGGTCTCTCAGACATTAGTCACCTTCTCTATCTAATCCCTCCTTTTTGCTGCTGTCAAAGGGGGAGAATATTTTGTTGTGAGTCGTCCTTTGCTTTGTGAGTTGTCATTGGGGGATGAGTGAATTGTGTACGAGGGAGAGTCAAAGGGGGAGAATATTTTGTGCGCTTTGTATATCTCTTATGTGTATGTGATGGGGTTTTCATAATTGCATAGCACTCATATCTGCATTCACAATTGCATTCACATGCTATTACTATCATGGATCTTGAGCTGCACTTGTTGCATATGTCATAAATTTTGCCATCTTGGATATTACTGCCACATAATGACTCACAGTGTTGCCATCATCAAAAAGGGGGAGAATGTTGTGCCCCTATGGTCATTTGAGTCATCTTGCGGTCACTTAGGTCATTCGACATCATCATGTGATCATTTGAGTTATTTGACATTCTTGGTTTTGATAATGGCTAAACACTATTAGTCATTGCTATGTTTCACTCTTATATGACTGACATACGTGATGTTTTGTTCATGACAGATATGTCAATGAATTTCCAATGAATGAAGTGGAGATGGCAAATGTGAAAGCTCAATGTTGCGCCCTCGCACGCGGATCGACCTGCGCGGTCAGGTCGCGGGGGTTAAGGGGGCAGCGTCCCTTGCGGGGGTTTCTGGGGGCGGAGCCCCCGGAACAAAATTTTGATTATAGGAGCAATATAATCAACAGAAATCTTCAATACTGTCAAGGGTGATGCCACAAACATGAACGGGCTGCTAAAGGAGTTAAGCGATGGAGCTAAAGCAGTTAAACGGACCGACCCGGGAAAGCCCGGGGTCTGCCCAGCTGGCAGTCGACTGCCCCAGCCAGCAGCCCACCATCTACAGGTCTTTCAGTGGAGGTCGACCGCCAGCCAGTAGCGGTCGACCGAAAATCCCAGGGAACATCCGTCTACAGCGTTTCTCAGTAGCGGTCGACCGCCCGAAGCTGTAGGTCGACCGCCAGCCCCAATGCAACCATGTTTGACTTCGATTTCCACCTCGAGGCCAACCCCTTTCCTTAAATTTGTTTAATCAAAACTCACCTAAACTCCCATGATTTATGGATCTGGTCTGGGGGATGTCTATGGACCATTCAAAGTCTATAAAACCAGCACAAGGAGGGTTAGAAACTATAGTTGATCATTTGTGAATCCAAGGGAGATCAAAGGAGGCTACAAGGGTGAGAGGAGTTCGAGTACTGTAGCTGTGAACAGTACTCCGGGAAGAAGTTCTTTATCCATTCAAGGGATTCAAGCCTAGATCTGAAGCCATCTCAACCTCCAAGGAAGCAAGAAGCAATCAAGGCTCTCAAGGGTGATCTAAACTACATCAAACTCTTCATCAACTCAAGAAGATCAAAAGGAAGATCAAAGCTACATCCATAGTCTTCTTCATCAACTCAAGGAAGATCATCTCTCAAGGAAGAAGACACCATTGAAGCATCCAACTCAAGCTACAGCAATCTCAGACAAGATTTTTCTTCTTGAGCATATTCTATATCTTGTTTGATGATTGAGTATTTTCATATTTGTTCTTTTTCATTTCATACAAACGATTGAAACTGAAGATCGTCCCTACCGGTGGTTAGTAGGAAGGCAATCGGAAGTTGTCCGATCTGCAGTGTTGACGTCCCTACCTGTGGTTAGTAGGAAGGTAATCGGAGGTCTTTCCGATTTGCGGTTCAGTGCGAGGCACTAGTGGAGCCTCACCGGATTTGGTGAGGGGTGGACGTAGGACTGGGGATTCAGTCTGAACCACCTTAAAATCTTTTGTGTTGTGGTTTGATTGTGCGATTGATTTGTGATAGATGCATGCTTAGGTTCAACCTCCATATTACGAAATCATACTTCTAAGCAAATCATTTTATACGTTACTAAGCTAGCTATATTCCGCTGCGATTTGTTCTATCTAGCTATATAGAGGGTTGTATTGCGAAAAGAGGGGCAGATCTATTCACCCCTCCCCTCTAGATCCGCTGTCCACTACTCAACAAGAGGGAGAGAAGCCTACCGATCTGTGCCGGTGAGGTGAAGAAAAGGGAGAGGGTGTAAGAGAAGGGAGGTGAACTCAGGGTGGGGTTCGGGTTTTTTGCTTTCCTTTGACCACTGTATCTCCTCCCCTTTGTTTATGCTTTCCTCTACTATGGGATAGTATTTCCCCCGTGTATCTAGCCCCCTTTCTTCCGCAGATGAATAAAAAGGGCCCCCCTTTTGAAAATATGTGTAGCGTTCTATTTCACTATTTTCTTCTCCTATCTCCTTACCTCTTAATCACCCGGGATCCTTTGTGGGTCTACCTCTCTGTGGCATGGCCTTTGAAAGAACACATCTGAAGGGTGAATAATTATAGCCGTTCATGGCGAATATTCATCTCTATGGGATTTCTATGAAATCATCACCCGTGAGCTGCTGGAACTCTTGAAGGCTAGTCCTCGAGCCTCCACACTCACTTATGGGTTAACATAGGCCTCACTCCGAGTTTTGAGGTTCACCCCGGAGCAATCCGTTTGGTGTTCCTCCATTTTTCTCTGGCAAAACCTTAGTCCGGGGGAAATGCTGCCCAAATTTTGTCAGGCGAAGAACCCATAAGAACAAACGAGCAAACTAAGCTCTTTGGGGATAAGAACAACGTATGTTTGAAGCCCTTGAATCAAACTGAACCCCCGAGTTCCTGCATAATAAACCCTTCAAGTAAAACATTCAAATACATACTCGTTCACCTCAACAAATAATAAGAAGCACTCTATTGATTTAAAGTGTCAACTGAACAAACAATCCATCTATTTGATCAATCTGCAGGTTGAAGAAACAAGAACAGAAGCAAAAAGGGTCAAAAAGAATGAAACTAAACTCATAATAGCTATTCCGACGCGCTCTTAATCCGGCGCAGGCTAATCTGGCGCGGTACCCCCCCGCGCCGGTTTAACCCCACACTCAAAACCCTCCTAAAACTTTTGGCACCTATCCGGCGCGCCCCCCTTCTTCCTGGTCTGTAACCGGCGTGCCCCACTCTCCCCATGGCATCCTTCTTAAACCGGCGCGCCCCTATCTCCCCCTTGCAACACTCTTAATCGGCGTGCCTCATAAAAAGATGATTAACCAAATAAAATAAAAGGCTTGAAACTAGCAAGTGAAATAAAAGAGTGTAAAGCACCCGTGGGTGAATAAACGATGTTGCCTCTGCTATAATCAAAATTTTCTTCCGGGGGCTCCGCCCCCGGAGACCCCTGCAAGGGGCGCTGTCCCCTTGACCCCCGCGACCTGACCACGCAGGTCGATCTGCGTGCGAGGGCGCACGTTGGCGAGTTCGGGCTTCGCACCTAACAACTCGCTTCCCCAGACTGTGCGTGAAGAGAAAAGTAACGATGCCCCATGGTATCAGATGTGGACCTCGGAATCCCCGACATGGCCATAGTCTGAAACCGTCTCGGGCCAATAGTCCATCAACTTGACCCACTTCTATCGGGATCCAATCCTGCAATCCCATTAAACTTGCCGTACTCGTGGCAGACATTCATACGGTTTTGTCGTCGTCTTCGATGCTTCAAATGCGGACTCTCATCCGAACAATGAATGGTCCGTTAGTGACTGACATATATATACCGGGATCTAATCCCGCACCCACATTAAACTTGTCGTGCCTACGGCAGACATCCGTATGGTTTTGTCGTTGTCTTCGATGCTTCAAACGCGGACTCTCATCCGAACGACGAATGGTCCGTTAGTGACCGATATATATACCGGGATCTAACCCCGCACTTACATTAAACTTGTCGTACTCACGGCAGACATTTGTACTGTTTGTCACTGTCTCTTACGCTACAAACGCGGACTTCCATCCGAACAAGAAATGGTCCGCCAGTGACCGACATGCACGCATACCTTGGGACCTTCGTTTCCCTGGACCGTGTGTGAAGAGAAAATCAATGACGCCCCATGGCATCGGACGTGGACCTCGGGAACCATCCCGATATGACCGTAATCCGGCGTTGCTTTGGGCCGATAATTCATCAAACTGGACTCGTTCCCATTGGGATTCGTCTCCGTTCTTTCATTAAAATTGCCATACTCTCGGTATACATTTGTACGGGTTTGTTTCCGTCTACACCGTACCTTCAATACGGACCTTTGTCCGAACATAAAGGGGTCCATGAATGACCGACCAAAATCTGAATGGAACGAGACGGCTCTCGTCTTCCCCGAACCCTATGTGTGGGAATATCAATAAGACCTTTGTGAGTCACGTTTGGACCTCAGGTTCTCCCCAACTATGGTCATTGCCTGACCCACATTCTAGGCCTATAGCCAGCTATCTCTGTACACGTCTTTGTTTTGGAATCTAGTCCCGGGACACTATCCCACTGCCCTTCGGCACCGGAAATATTAACGATGCCCACGCAAGCCTCGTTTGGACCGCGGGAGGCGCCCCCGGAATGGTCCTGACTAGATCTCGCACTGGGCCAATAAACTATCTGATCCCCGACCACCCTAACCGAGATTCAACCGAATGTCTCATATCCCTTTGAACAATAAATTTGCCATACCCCGGCATACATATGCTCCGGTTTTCCCCGTGACGATCACGATTTTCTGAAGCCGGACGCTCGTCCGAATATCAAAAATGGTCCCTTGAGTGACCGACATATTTCAAATGCTTGCTTCTCTAGACATCGGGCTTTCCGACTGATTCGAGACCGCTATCGGCTTGTTTCTCTTGATATAGTTTCCTGGCCATGAGGCCCTGATTCTCGACGATTAATCAAGGGTGTTCCCCTCTCCAAGGGGATGTAAATGATGCTGTGACCTTTATGGCGCGGCGGGTTTTAGTCCCGACTCGAACTACACAATTGTCTGATTAGTCAGATCGCGTGCACCTTGGGTTTCTATGAAGCCCGAACAAATCGTCACTTTATGACTGGCACACCCACGTACTTAATAAACCCAATAAACAAATAAACAACGATCTTAAATAAAAAGTGCGTCCACAGGCTCACCCCTGACTTTTTAGGTGTAGCTGTTCTTCCTCGTGCTTGGAGGTGTTGCTGCTGTGGTTCTTAGTGCCAGCGTTGCCAGTGTCGGGTTTCTCCCGACTGGAGAGTACGCTCTCTTTCCTATTGTACTGTACTTTGGTTGGACTGGACTCTATTAATTTTAATTATTATAGAAAATGTAATTTTATTTATGCTATTTTAGCAATCATGATCGTTGAAATTTAATTGTTTACTGCTTTATCTGGAAGTTCAATGTACTCTCACATATCTTTCTATCCCTTCGAAACTTTTTCGCTCTTGAGAGACCTCACAGGTTCCAAGTGGTATCGGGTTTACCCGGTATCCAGAGTCTTAATCGTCACACACATGTCAGTATTTATATAGGGGAGAGATCAGTCCAGGATTTTGATCTAATCGGGTTCCTACTTATAACCATAATTCATGAGTCACATATGTGTTAGACCTATTAATCATATCCCGTTGACTAAATTTAAAAGTGTTGTGTGTCCCAATAATAGTAATAAGTGAATCATTAATATTTGATAAATTCTAACAATCTCACGAGTCCAATTGCTCGTAATTAACGTCAACCTAGTATTCTCGGATCCAACAAACCGTGACAAAAATCCGTGACCTGTATCTAATAAAAGGAACCCAAACGGATGCACCGGATGAAGGGGATCCGTTACCTGTTTGTGGCACCTTCGCCGGATCCGAACCGAGACTGGGTTTCCATGTTCGGTAGTTTTCCACTTTGGCTGTGTGAGGCGTCGTGCAGACAGGAGGTGCGGCTTCCGCGCCACTCGTCAGGATTCCCCATCGATCGGAGAGCATGCTGGTTCCAATTCTCCTCTCTCTCCCTCTCTCTCCACATATCTTTACGTCTCTCCATATCTCTGCCCGCTGTTGTTGTTTCTTGGCTGCCTCCTCGTGGAGAAGTGGAAGGTGCGGCTAGGGATAGGGTTCCAGGTTCGTCTTTCCGGGTCAATGCAAGGATGGGGTTGAACAATTCTGGCTGTCTGATGTAATTTATCGACTCTTTCTGTTAGGGTTTCATCTTTGTCCGATTGGATTTTATTTGAACGAGTTCCTTTTGTCATTCTTCTACCCCTCCGGTCTTTTTAAGGCTGAGGAGTCTTCTGTGAATCGTCTTCTGTTCGTACTTTGAACTATGCGTGCTGCTCTTAATTTTCTGTCAGGATCCATTCTCTCTCGCCATTGCCCTGTTTCTGCGGTGAAGATTGAGCTTATTATTGAAGGAGCTTCTAAATTCTATGAACTGGAAGGCCAACTCAGGTTCTGTTTTGGATCACTCGTTGTGCATTTTTTGACGTATCTTGGTTTAGTGGTGCCATCCACAACCCTCTTCGAGAAAAAAAGAAAAATCTCTTCGTTTTACCACCATATTCTTCCCTCTGGCATTTTGGTGACTGTTTCTAAAAGCCTTATTCTTACATATTGGGCATTTGATCAGGTGAGGTAGTTTTTATTAGCTTTGTTTCGTTATTGCAGCGTTTGGGAGTTGGGGGGGGGGTTGGTGCGGGACTGGGCAGTGGTGGATTTACGTCGTTCTCTTATGGGCCAGCCAATTTTTGAATATGTAGAGTTTTTGTACAATGGAAATGGTACCCATGAGAGGGTAATTGGACGAGGTGCTATATACTTGTATGCCCTTGTATCTTTTAACTGTTTCTTGATGATGTATTATCAATCACCTTCCTAATACTTTTAGCTTATTTCTCACACCTCCATGAACTCCCTGTGACTTGTTTGTGGCTGGCCTGTGTGATCTTTGCATAAGTGCTATTTAATGGCTTTATATTAATGCATCCCACATTAGATAATTTACAACAAAAAAGTGCAGATTTCTCTTAAGGGGATTGATGTAGCTGACTGTGACATAATCTGCTAAGCAAGAAGCACCAGTTATAATTTTTCCTGTGAGTTGTTATTTAAAACTGTTTTCCAATGAGTGTAAACTTGTGCACGCTTTTGGGAAGTGTTGGGCTGTCAATTGCTCCAACTACTAATCTAAGAAAACCAAAACTGTTCTTTAGGTTTCTACTCAAAATCCAAAGCTTTGTTTTGCAGGTCTATCCGTCATTTTCTAGTGTTTCCAATTGTAATAGAAAATCAGTTTGGATATGTATCAGTCTCAGATGTCAAGGATCTATTTTTTTTATGTTGTCTTGATTTCGGAATCTGCTTTTGGGAAGTTGATAAATACCCAACTAAAAATAAAAGTAATATCTTTATAGGTTAAGAATGAGCACTGATTTTTTTTTATGATTATGCAATTGTTGTTATGGTTAAACCTGTTCAAGGCCAAGATTAAAGAGGACCCTGATTCATATAGTATAATGTTAAGATAAGTAATTGTTGAACCCCATAATTGTCGATACATTTTTCTGTTTCAAAGCAAAGAAATTAAGCAAATTAAATCTACTACATGATGGCGTAAAACGGTATAAAACCGTGGCTGTCATATGTGGATTAAGTTTAAATGGCAACGGCATCGCTCCGGGTGAGGTTTTTACACAAGAATTCGTGTGTTTTAGAGCATAGTAATTTCATCGAACACTTGGTGGGCGGTGTTAAAATCATGTACCCATGCAGCCAAAACGGTCAAACAATCACAATCTCCGCATCTGAGGGATGTTTCTAATATGCCGCGAAGTTGTCACTGCACTCCGGAACCCAAGGACAGCAGGACGATGTCTGAGAAGGTCAAGAAAATCAACAAAAAGCGGCCACGTGCCACCGCTTTGCAGAGAGGAGCAGAAACCATAAAAAATCATTGAAAAGGGTTGGTCAACGTTTTTTTTTTCCTCCTCTTTTGGACTGTGAAGAGCAGGAAGCTCCGCCTCCCCCTTTCACTTCCTCTCTTAGGTGCGCAAAGAAACCCGGGAGGGGCTCCCAGGTCATGCTGACCCGAAGGGAGCACCTGCGGGTTCTGCAGAACCATAGGTGTCACCTCCGGGTTCTGCAGACCCAGGGGTGGCACCCCCAGGTCATGCAGACCCGGGGGAACCACCCCCGGCTGTGCGGCCAAAGGGAGGGGCCCATCGGGTCTCCCTCCCCCTCTCTCTTTGCTGTTTGCTATGCAGTGAAGCCAAAAGAACCAAAAAAAAAAAGAAGAAAGAAAACAACCTGGAGGTGGCACCTCTGACTGTGCAGCCTAGGGAGGGACCAATCCTGGGTCTCTCCTCCTCTCTCCCTGCTGTCCACTACAAAAAAAAAAGAAGAAAGAACAACAACAACTAGGAGGCAGCCCCCCTGGGTCTGTCAACCCGGTGGAGCCCCCTCCGCCTTCTCTTTCTCTCTCTACTGGGTGGTGAAGTCAAAAGAAGAAAAAAAAAGAGAAAAGAAGCAACCAAGAAGGAGGCCCCCTGGGTCTGCAAACCTGGTGGAGCCCCCTCCTCCGCCTTCTCTTGCTGTGCTCTCTCTCTCTCTTCTTAAAACAAAAAGAAAAGAAGGGGGAGGCGAAAGGGCAAGAGCAAATTAGGAGGTTCCACCTCCGTATTCCCTCCTCCATCTCTTATAAATAGGAGGCCTTAGCCAAGGAGGAAGGGGGATTCACACAACTTCAAGCTTGGCACACCAAGGAGAAGGCCTACGCAAGGAGGTTCAAGAAGGCTGAAGACTTATGTTTTTTTTTTTTTGAGAAGGCATGAGCCATGAAGTGTGAAGCATAAAGCCCAAGAAGGAGGATTGCTCAAATATTTTCTTGCTTGCGCATGTATAAAAGAGAATGGAAAGAAATGTTTTACATTGCATACTCTTGTTATCATAGGACAGAAATGATGCATATGCCCTCATGTTGGGTGTATTTTGAAGATCAGAAAATTATGTGAAGAATTGTCTTAGAAAAGGCATGAAGCATGAAACCCCAAGAAAGGAAGAGGAAGGGCTTGCATCTCTCGCCCCTTGAAGAAGCTTGAACTCTTGAAGACTTGGAGTTTCTTGAAGGTTGAAGCCAAGAGACTTGTGTTTGTTCATTTGCTAAAATCTAATAAGGGATGTTGCATACATGCCCTATCATTGGGGATATACCCTTGTAGTTAAGCAAAGTTGCTGAAATGATGGAGAAACCATCTAAATTTCAGAAATAACTAAAGTCCACGAAAAAACTTTGGAAATCATGTGGAGAACCTGATTATGTGCAAAAAATGTAGAAAAGACCCTGGAAGGTCCAAAATTTGTAGAAAACCCTTGAAAGGTGGAAAAATTATAGGAAACACCTTTTGCTATCCAGAAATTGCATAAAAATTCCGAAGTACTAGAAAATTGTAGAAACACCCCCGCTTGTGGGGAAATTGCATGAAAGTCCTTGTTCAGTCCAAAAATGGCACAAAGCTCTTGGCCTGTCCAGAAATTACCAAAATACCCTTGTTCCGGTTCACGTTGTTTGCACGACTCGGTGGAGCGAGACCACGTCACTTCCCTTACGCGACGTGCGCTCTACTGAGTCCGGCTTATGGCTAACTTTCCAAGTCCATGTATCTACCTCATGGCTAAGGTTTATCATATTCAGAAAATCCAAAAAAGGGGTGAAATTGCAAATATACTTTGGGAAGTCAAGAAATGACAGAGAAGCCCAGGAAAATTGCAAAAGTATTAAGAAATCTCCGAAAGTCAAGAAATGACAGGAATGTCCAGAAAGTCAAGAAACGACGGGGCTATCTCCGAAAAGTCAAGAAATGACAGGAATGTCCAGAAAGTCAAGAAACGACGGGGCTATCTCCGAAAAGTCAAGAAATGATAGAAACGCCTAGGAAGTCAAGAAATGACGTGGCTATCTCCGAAAAGTCAAGAAATGACGGAAATATCCAGAAATGGTCAGAAATTGCAAAAATATCTAGAAATGGTCAGAAATTGAAAAAACATTAAGAAATAGTCAAAAATTATAAAAATACCTAGAAAGGGTCAGAAATTACAAAAAATACCCAGAAAGGGCCTGACATTACAGAAATACCCAAAATATGGTTTGAAATGACAGAAATACCCAAAAAAGGTCAGAGACGGCAGAAGTACCTAGAAAGGGTCAGAAGTTTCAGAAATATCTAGAAAGGTCAAAAAGTGTAGAAATGTTTAGAGTTCTTCTAAAATTACATAAATACCATGGTGAAGGGAAACTTGCAAATATACTCCCGTCTTGTGTGAGAATGTCTTTGTTGGACATCAAATCAACTTAAGGGTCTGATCCCTATCAAAAGAGTGATCATGACCATGAAGTAGCTCCGACGGATCGACAATGATTATCTTGGCGATCCAACGGTCCGATCATGGCGGAATTCAAATTCAACCGTTTGATCAGAGGATAGAAGCAAATTCAATGACCCGATCAGGACGAAAACAAATTCAAAAGTCCAAATGCAGACTGAAGCAAATTCAAAGGCTCTGGTTGCAACCAGATGTAATTCCGAAGACTCGATTACATAATTGGCACTATATATAAAGGTCTTGAAAGATCAATTGTAATGCAAATTATATATGTTAAAGTCTTCAAATTTCTCTGCAAGAGTATGTACCTGTGCTGGGGATCATCAAGGTTATTCATATCACAACGAATAGAGACAAAAGACATTCTTTGACAGTTAATCAAAGGTGTTCAGATTTATTCCGATGTAAATTAACAATGACTCCAGTCGGTGGGGAAAGTCCAGTACAAGAACCCTAAATCGTTTGATAAGTCCAAAACGCGAAATAAATAAATGCAAATAAACATGCTGGTGATAGCTAAAACCCACAAAAATTTAATTCATCATCAATGTGTCTGCATATTTCGCGCTGTAAACAGTAATATAACTTAAAACAGAAACATCTAAATAGGATGGGGTAAACATAAAAATCCAGATTTCCCCAAAAAATATTTAAGGAAATCGGATAATGATTATGTACACTATTGAATCAATATGTTCAAGGATATCAATATAGAAAACTGCATATCAAGGCATGCATGGGCCTGCGGAGGAGAGACATGAAAATGATATGCTAGGATATCACATACTCTAGGAATGACTTAGCAATCAGACTATGCTTTATGGATGGAGTTGCTTTTAACCTATAATACAAAAATGACTAAGGCTAAAATTGAACAAAAAATAAGTAGAATACCAAAATAACTTGAAACAGCAAATGAATGAATATAGCCATAAGCTGTATTGTTACCTGTTGAATGGAACCCAACCAAATATGCATTGCCTTCATATGGGGATGGTGCTAGATAGCGGAGAACATGGGAGCTAAGTATGCGACCATCTGATATGGTTTACCAGTACCTTGGGGGATCGTTCCCTGAACCCACTACCATGAAGGATTGTTGTATGCAAATTGCAGAAAAACAGAACAGGAAGGGGGGTGAAGTTATATATAAATGATCAATGGAATGGTTCACTTGTCTCATGGTCAGTTATTCAGATATGAAGGGAAGCAGATGTCTCCAAAATATTTTGTCTATTCAGTATTAGAGATAGTTAGGTATCATAAAATTTAAAAATTCTGAGGTATACCATCATATACAAATTGGCTTACCGTAGGACGCAAGGAGGCATGGCCTAGTGTTGTTGGTCAGGTGCTTGTGCACGTGGGTGGGGGTGAGAGGGCCGAACAATGATGTTTCTGGACTGGGAAAAGGAAGACGTGGAAGCTATGAGGAAAGAAATAGCTAAATAGCTACTGTTACACTTTCTCCTAAGTTTAACACTGGTAAGTGTGGGCCAAGATGTATGAGAATAAATTAATGCTGCCTCACACAGACCAAGGTGTATTGGAATGTCTATTAGTGCATGAGAAAGATGGAAAGGGTAGAAACAGCTGCCAAGGAAGATGTGTATGAGCATTCATCTTCTTGTTTTTGACTGGTATGGCATCAAACATAAAAAAAATGCCTGTTTAATTTAGTTGTGCAGTGTTCAGTTTTTAAAATCTCATCCTTGCTATACTAATAGTGCTTAATAATAGATGATTGTGATTACTGACCTAGATCTAAAGGTGGATATTCCTTTCTAGAGTTCATAATTTATACTTGGACAGTTCTCTTTTTGGTATTCTGTTATTGTTCATCTATTGCTCCTGGATCTCACATCTACATTGGAGAAAGCTACTTTCAGCTCATATATAAAATACCCAGATGCTTGTTATTTTCCAATTTTTTTCAGCATCAGGTTGTTTAACCTTTCAATTTTTGGCTTCTAGTTACCTATTATTATTTTTATTTGTGGTTGACAGGACTGACAACTAAGCTACTATCACTGAAAAGTAGTCATTCCCAGTGGCACCCGAACTTCATGCTTGATATGCACTGGAGGAGATGGTGAACATGAAGAACATCAGGAATGCCTGTAGTAGCAGGGAGTTGACATTTTAGTAACTTATTGGTTGGATGAATGTATGTGGAAAAATGTCGAGGGGACAGGGTCAACCAAAAAATCAGGGACAAGGTCAACCAAAAAATCAGTCTGCAAGGGCCACGCTTGGAAGATGCAACAGCAAAAGCAACAACAATGTGATCATCATAGAGGTTGAGAGAAGTAAAATTGATGTTATCATTGTTGATGCTCCTGAGTCTTCCAATCGGAGATCCAGACATTCAGATGCATCATCTAAACTCAACAAAATGTGTTCTTCAAGCAATGTTATTAGCATAGATGATGAAGGGGATGATGACGATGGATTTATAGGTGCTGATCAGAATGCAACATCAAGCAAGACATATCATCCTTCTTCAAAGAAGTATTTTTCTGAAGAATCTGACAGTGATGACTGTCAGGTGCTCTCAGAGCTAGGGGGAGCTTACTCTGAATCTCCAAAGTGGATGTTTGATAATCATTCTTCTGAGTGCAGTACATCAGAAAGTGACATGTCTGAAAGTGACACTTTTGTGACTACAGACTCAGATAGTGATAGTGACTGTGAGATTATGGATGATTCATCTGTAAATTTTCGTGAAGAGTGGGAAAAGGCTGCATTAAAGAAGAAAATGGAGAGAAGCCATAGTCCATCAAAGGAAGGACTTAGTGCCTTTCAATCTCATAATAAGCCTGGAATTCCCGTGTCTGAAACAGCTCAGAAAAAGGATGACTTTCTCAGTACCAGTGGTGGTAGACATGCAGTGCCAAACAACGAGAAGGTTCATTCAGATGCTACCATGTCAACCAACGGAAAAGAGGATCCACCCCATGATGGTTTTACAGAAGAGTCTCTGTTTAATTTTAAGAAGTACTCTGCAGATGATTTAAATCATGGTTTGGGAGAAGATATTCATAGAAGGCACAGTTCTCAAAATAAAAATGAATCACTTTCTGAAAGTCTGCATAGAGCTCAACCCCAGTCTGAGTTTTCATTTGACCATAAGTTGAAGTCTAATTGTGGTCGAGATGCACCAGCTCCAAGATCTTTCTCATCTGATGCATG
Organism: Amorphophallus konjac; assembly: GCA_022559845.1. Classification (NCBI taxonomy): domain Eukaryota; kingdom Viridiplantae; phylum Streptophyta; class Magnoliopsida; order Alismatales; family Araceae; genus Amorphophallus; species Amorphophallus konjac. The sequence continues at coordinate 120,330,643 of CM040124.1, forward strand.
GATGCAGCATGATCTTCATGGCCAGAGTGATAATACTAGTTCTACACACAAGGAAGGTGTCAATGAAAGTGCTCCTTTGTTCACTGCTGGAATACCGGATAAACAACTGGATGGATATGTGCTTAGACATGGAAGCTCGTCTCCGTGCACCATTCCTTGTCCATCACAGCATGTGCCAGAGCCCAAATCAAGAAAAATTTCAGATGTTTCTGAGGACGCTTCTAGTTTTCATTCACAAACTGAGTCTGCTTTTTCGGAACAAAATATCAGTCTAGGTGGAATGCATACTGAACTGCATTCTGTTCGCTCTTTTGGAGAAGAGGAGGCAGTTTCTCAGAGTCCTATAGGGATCTCGATTCAAGAAGATATAAATCTTGGAACAGTTGAGGGATCAAGCCTTGAAAATGTCAATGTGATGTCAGATACTCAGAATAATATCATTAGTGAATTGGAAAAGCACAAGGAATCCAAGGAATACAGACTTGCTGAAGAAGAAGAATGGGCATCCAGGAGGCAACAATTGCAAATTCAGGTTTCTATAATTTTATATAGTGTGCAAATATGTGTTCTACTCTCTTATTGCTTGCTTATTGTAATGCATCAGCATCATTCACTGATCCTCCATCTGCAGTTACAGATGTTGTAATGTCTTATTCCCCCTCTTCATATTTTGAACAACTATCTACATTTTGTCAACAGTCAATCCATACGAAGGCAGTTGTCTGCTTCCCTGGCCCGTTCTCAACCTTTGCAATTGGCTCTTGCCAGTTTTTCTCTCTGGTCTCCAGTGATGAGGGAGGCCATTGCCACCAGCTTCGGATGAGTGGCTTGGTCTTCTTGGTGCAAAGGGGACAAAATTCCTGGCAAGCTGTGAATAATGGTGATGATATCCAAGTTGTCATGTTGCAAGGAATGCTGGGGAGGAAAGTTTGAGCAACGGTGCCCTGCCTGGCCACTGAACCAACAAACATGGGTGGAGTTGTATAGCAATCAATACTCTCTGAAACTTCAAGGTGAAACCAAGTGATTCCAATGAGTTAATCAGCCTTTATACCATGTTATTAAACTGAATTACCAATACCAAACTCGAAGTTAACAGGTTGGATAAGCCTAAAATTAATATGAGGATGGAGTGGCTCATGAATACTTGACATGGGACCAAACACCTTTCACCAATAAGATCATAAGCTTATCCTTCCAAAGATCAGTAGCAGATGCAGAAGAACTGTGTTGACATTGGAAAAAAAATTCACGAGGTTAGGATGGCTTTAAGGAGGTGGTGAAGAAAGTATTGTGAAAACCAGCAACATGAAAATCATAAATGCCCAGGTGATTAGAAAGCTGAAGAAATTGCCTTACTACTGCAGTGGGCTGCAACCAAAACTCTTCTAGGGAAAAAAAGGACCAAAACAAGCTTCTAGAACAGATAGAGGGTCTTGACGCACTTGAAGAGCTACTATTACTTGATGAGGATGATAGATGGAGCAGTGAAGCAGTCAAAGCTGAGTTTGTGGACGTAATATGTAAACAAGAGATTTATTGAAAGCAAAGGTCAACAGTGAAAGAAGTGCACAGGAATATAACATACTTCCAAAAGGTGGCTCTCTTGGAGGAATAATTTTGTAAGGGTCTCTTTGATAACTGAATAAGCCTAGGATAGGGTGACTTATCCGGCTTATCCTAGTTAACCAAATTTAGTAGCACGGATGAATTGTTCTGGGTAAAATGATTTATTATGGAATAAGTTCAGTAACTAATATGAATTCCTAGCTAGAATTAGTTATTCCAGCTAGACTAGGGTTAATTTTCATCAACCTAAGCAAGCCAACGATGGCCGAGCCGGCTACCGGGGCAAATAGTGTGTCCCTTGGAGCCGATCGCCGTAGTCACCAGATCTCGCCCTGGAAGTTGGGTAATCCGATAGCCTACCTGGCCAAACGATCTCCGGGACCGATTTGCTATTGGTGTGGAGGCAAGGGTTACATGCAGCGGAGCTGCAGAGCCCTCAGGGATGGAGGAAAGCCGGACGGGGGCAGCAGGCGAGGTCTGGAGCGGAACCAGCCATGGTGAGCCTTCCGCCAGTCCTTTGCTGGGGTTCTCCGGAGCGGCCTTCTTGGTAGCCATGAGGGGGAGGCGGCAAGGGGCTATCGGGGGGGGGGGGGGTCGGATGCCGCATTTGATGACTAGCCGCTTGGCCTGGCTCAAGCGTTGTGTGTGGGTTTCTCTCGTGGAGGGGGAAGTGAGCACAACAAAGATTAGAGGTCTACTGGATAGGGGAGAGGTTACCCAATTGAGCACTGTCGATTTCTTGGCGGTGGGTCCAAGTGAAGATGAGGTAGTGAAGGTGGTGGTAGTGGGCTTTCTAGTGCAAAGGGAGCATTGCTTAGGATGGCTAGGTGGACAATCGAGAGGGGGACTTTCCCCGATATCAGAGTGTGTCGATTGCTGCTTTGTCTTATAGGGCCGATTGCTGCTTTGTTTTATAGGGGCTCCCTTCATCTTCTGTGGTGAGGCCGGAGCCTCGATGATGGTTGACTGTTTCGTGGTTGTCGAGGCCGAGATGGTAAGACTCGTCCAAGAAGGAAGCTTGTCGGCGTTAGAATTGATCGTGCGGGTCTATTGTACATGGGAGGTCCCAATTGTCATGACAGTGGAAGCCATCGGTCAACTTTTTCCGATGAATGTCCTTCTTCGACAAGAGGTGAAGAGACGTGCCAGAGCCGAGGAAGAAGAAGGCTATGTAGTCAAAAGTGATGGAGGCGCTTGTCTAGGCAATGAGGCCAGGCGAGGTGGCGATAACTCTCCTCGCGTTGGCCCAAATCGCCTAGGCAATCGCTTTCATCGCTTTTGGGCCGCCTCAGGCGCCTCAGCGCACTCAGAGCTCCTCGCCTTCTCCGGCCCAGCACCGTCACTTGGCCCGCCAGCCTGCCAGCCTAGACTTGCGGTAGCCTGAAAGAAGATCCAAGTATGAGTAATATCCTTCTCCCCTCTCTTCTCTCCTTTCCTTGATCGATCGCTTCTCTCTCCAGTCTCCCCTGATTCCTAACCCTAGCTCTTCCCCCCTTACGTCTCCTCCTACGGCCTGCCTGTGAACAAAGATTGGCAAGCGGTGATGGCTTCGCGAACGCTGGCCAGCGACGGATGGCAGCGTTCTGGTAGGTGTCTCCCCCTCTCTATCTCTCGCACACACATAGAGAGGGGCCAAGCCCCCCTCTCTCTCCCTCACACATACAGAGGGCAGAGTCCCCCTCTCTCTCACTCTCTCCTCTCTCCGTCTCTCTCTCTTTCTCACACACACTCCCACTCTCCATCTCACTCTCCCTCTCCCTGTCTCACTCTCTCTTTCTCACATAGAGAGAGAGAGAGAGAGAGAGAGAGAGAGAGAGAGAGAGAGAGAGAGAGTGGCCAAGCCCCTCTTTCACTCTCTATCTTACTCTCTCACTCTCAGATTCTCTCTCTCTCACACGCACAACAATCTCCAAATGTTCTCACTTTCTCTATCTTTCACTCTCAATCTCTCTCTTACTCTCCCTATTTGCACTCTGCGGGAAGGGAACATTCTCTATCGTGATTTACGTCTAAACTCTTCTGGGCAACAAGAGGCTTAAACAACAATTTAGCCGTTTGATTTTTTCTTGTTTAAATTTATTGTAAATGTTGTTAATTTTATTTAAATCTGTTACATTTTACATGAATTTAGCGAGTCATATAATACTTTTGACACATATGAATGAATAAATTTAGGAAATTTATTGACTTTATATATACATTTTGTGATATTTAGACATATAGTTTAATGTCTGGACTATATATATTTATTTACTCGCCTTAAATACCTCAAAAGCCTTGGCCATCGCCTAGGTGTTGGAGGCGTAAGGAGACCCCCTGGTCACCTGGGTCGCCTCACGCCTCTGACTACATAGGAAGAAGGCTCTGCGATTTTGAATTTGAATTCAAATCGTATTGGATAGGTAGGTAAAATGGTTCGGGCCAGATCAGATAGACCTGGAAGCCCATTGGAGCCTCGCCCAAACCCGATTGAAACTAACCTGGAACCACTCGACCTAGTCTCACCCGGCTACCCGCCCGACATTGCATTGACCCGTGACTTACCCGTTATTGTGTGTCATGGCCGTATTGGGTCGGGAGGGTCCGCTCCGGTTCATCTTCCCCGCCCGACTTCCCTGAGCTGACTGAGCCATCCTTTACATAGGCGAGTTGTCGTCCCCTTTGATTTGTGCAACATCGGCGGATCGAGTGGCTTTCGTCCCTGCGCTCATCGGTTCTTAGGAGGGGGGACGATTAGCAGGACGGTGGAGCCAATCACGAGTCCACTTCATCGGCATTGCGAACAAGACCTTAGTAGGTTGGGCGATCACCCCTCCGACTGTGTAGTCGAAATCGCGCCTAGGCGCTCGCCTAGGCCCTGAGGCGAGGCGACGCCAACGCGCCTCGCCCCGTCGTGGCTCGCCGAGGCGAACGCCTCTCCGTCGCCTCATGTCGCCTCTCCCGCTTCGCCCGTCGCGGCGCGCGTTGCCCGCCTTGCCCACCGTTTCCGCCAAGTCACCCGCAGCGGAGCCGCGTATCGGGTTTGAATACTCGTTAAGCTTAAGCCTCGCGCGGATCCACGTTTAAACCTGTGTGAATCACCCCACAACCACTTGGTTTCGTTGCCGTCCCACCCCGCAACCCTAATCCCCAACGGCGACTGCGGCTTCCGGCGAGTGAACGACGATCGCGGTGTCCGGCGAGCGGCGACAGCGGCGTCCGGTACACATCTTCCTCTCCTTCTCTCTGTCTTTCTCACACAGTGGCACACACGCACACCCTCTCTCCATCTCCATCTCCATCTCCCTCTCCCTCTCTCGCCGTCTCCATCTCCCTCTCTCGCCGCCTCCCTCTCCCTCTCTCGTCGTCTCCCTCTCACTGTCTCTCCGTCTCCCTCACTCTGTCACCCTCTCCCTCACTCTGTCTCTCTCTCATACTCTCCCTATCCCTCTCTCTCCGTCTGTATCTCCCTCTCACTGTCTCCCTCTCTCATCGACGTCATCGTCTCTTTCTTCCTCTCTCTCCGTCTCCCTCTCACTGTCTCTCCGTCTCCTCTCTTTCTTCCTCTCTTCCTCTCTTTCTCATCCTGTCTTCCTCTCACACAAGCACACGCAGAGAGGGGCTTGGTCCCTCTCCCACTCTGTCAGTCTCTCTCTCTCCCCCTCTCTATCTCTGTCTCAAAAATATATTTTTGTTTTGTTAATTGTTATAATATTGCACTTGTTAGTTGTTTTTCTTGTTTAGTGTATATGCAGTTTTATGATATTTACTGTTCAAAAATATATATTTTTGAGATATTTTGATATATAATTTTAATTTTAATTTTAATTTTTTAATAATATCTCGCCTCAAACGCCTCGGCCAACACCTAGGCCTTTGAGGCGTGAGGCGACCCCCTGGTCGCCTCGCTCGCCTCACGCCTCATACTACATAGCCCTCCGATAGAATGAGGTTGCCAAGGTGGTTTGCTAGCAATGAGAGAGAGGCGACCTTCTTCCCCTGAACCAGGAAAGACTTCCGGCAACCATCTTCAAGAGGTTCTCTTTGTGTAGCGGAGGTTGGGGTTGGCCAACAAGGGGCCAATGGGCCCTCTACAAATTTAATGCGGTAAGCCTCGAGGAGGCAATCCAACCACAGATGGAGGGTTGCTATGCAGGAGTCGAGGAAATGGGAGTCTAGTCTCGGCTCGCTCCCCCTTGTAGACCTCGCTGCCCTCAATAGCAAGCCCTCGCCTTCCCTGGTGGACTTTCAGGAGGATTATATCCCCGATGACCCCCTTGAGGAAGACCATCAGGTTGAGGTAGTGGAGGATCCTCCAAGGAGTCCCAACCACAATGAGGCGATTGCTCCCGGGATGCCCCAACAAGATGGTGATGGTCATGTGGGGGTTGAGGGGTTGGGGAGGGTGGAGGTTAAGGAGCTTGTCGGGGTAGTGGAGAGGTTGATGCATGGAATGCCATCTTGTGAAATCTCATCGAGATCTTGGCGAGATTTTTGTCTCGCCGCGTCCGCGAAAACGGAAAGGCCGATTCTACCGTTTCTCGGTGCATCTGGGCAGGGCGGTCTCGAAAGGGTGAACTGGCTTTAAAGCCCCCCCAAACTGGTGCAAGTGCAACTTGCAACCTTTAAACCCCCGCCCCCCGATCGAGCCCTCTCTCTCTCTCACTTCGACACTCTCACTGCGTCTTCTTGCACAAGCTCGCTAGAACCGCCCTAGGTGGCTCTCCCCACCGGCCGGTTGCTCAATCGCCGGCGAGAGGTGTACGACTGAGTTTTGCCGGCTTCGGATCTCCGAGTGGACGGGCGGATTGGGCATCATGTGTCTCCCCCTCTCTCTGGTATGCGTTTCTCTCTTCTCCCCCTGCCCCCGTCTTCCTCCTTCCCCATCTGTGCAGGGATGTGTGTGAGAGAGAGAGAGATAGAGAGAGAGAAAGGGAGGGAGGGAGGGAGATTCCATCCTCTCTCTCTCTATTTTTCTCCCCCTCAGGTCTCTCTCCTGAGTCTCCTCCGGCCCTCTCTCTATCTCCCACCCTCTCTCTCTCCGTCTCTCTCTGTCTTTCTTCCCCCCGTCTCTCCTCCCAGGCTCTCTGTCTCCCACCCTCTCTCCATCTCTCTCTACCCCTCTCTATCTATCTCTCCCCCCGATCTCTCTCCTCCCACCCTCTTTCTGTCTCCTACCCACTCTCTCTCCCCCTCACCCTCTCCCACTCTCTCACTCTCTCCCCCTCACCCTCTCCCACTCTCTCATTTTCTTTCTCTCTCTCTCACCCTCTTTCTCAATCTCTCTGTCTCCCACACACTCTCTCCACCTCCCACACGCCCTCACTCTTTCTCTGTTTCTCTCTCTGTCTCTCACCCTCTCTCTCAATCTTTGTCTCCCACTCTCTTTCTCTCCGTCTATCTCTCTCTCCCTCTTATTTGTCTGAGATAGAGGGAGACAGAGAGAGACTGAGAGAGCGAGAGAGATAGAGGGAGACAGATATAGAGAGAGAGGGGAGACAGAGATGGCGACGGGGGAGACAGAGAGACTGAGAGAGAGATAGAGGGAGACAAATATAAAGATAGAGAGAAGAGAGAGAGACGGGAGAGAGGGAGGTTGTCTTGATTTGAGTCATTTGATTTTTTCATGTTATTTTTTGTGTCAATTGTCTTAGTTTAATTTGTCAAAATTGATGATCAAGGTGACAGCAATTTTGGGAAAATAACGAATTCTTGAAGAATTGTTTAAATTTCAGGAGATATAACTTTAGATCAGTTGCACTATTTTTTAATAGTTTATAATATTTATTTTGTTTATATTGTTGTTACTTGTGGTATATGATATAGTTGAGACATTGTATTGTTTATTTTTTTAAATATTATCTATTATTTATGTTTCTTTAGACATAAATGCGAGGGAGTATATGCAGATGTATGAACAAAGGATGGCATGGGAGCACTATTGTGCTTATGTTCAGAGTTATTACTTTAGACAATATGAGAGTGGAGAGATTGAGGCACACCACTCTTCTTTTTATTATTGACAATTTTTGATGTATTCTTCCATTAGTGATTCATGTACAATTTTATGTATCTTTTTTGTGTGTAACTTTTGATGTATATTGACATTAGTGCATGTGAATGGATTTGTTATTGTTATCAGTTCTCTTTATTTGGTAAAATTGAGTTGTCAATTACAAAAACATGTTTGTGAAATTGAGTGGTTAGTTTAAAAAAAATTAGATTTTCTTAGAAATAGGCTTTTGCATATATGAATTTTTTTTTGAAATCACCGAACCCGATCTCCTGAGATTTTTTCGAGATCTCTTCGAAATCTCTTCTCTCCAATTCCCCCGAGACGAAGACGAGATCCGATATGGCAAACCATGGGTTGATGGAAATGTAGGTCAGGGAGTTAGCGGAGAAAGTGGGGATGTCTTTCTCTGGCTCGAAAAGGACATTAAATGTGTGTTCAAGAAGGTCCAGAAAAGGTGACTTTCATCTCCATGGCAAGTGAGGTTAAGGGGGGAAATCTAAGGTGAGGAGTGATAAAAAGAGTGAGGGTGAAGTAGGAAAGGAGGGTGCACAGGGAGATGTTGGGTGGATATAATCTTCTTTTCAATGAGGATTGTGTCATGCAATGTGAGGGAGATCTATGGAAGGGAGAAGAGGAGGGTGGTTAAAGACCTCGTCAGAAGGTGCAAGGTGGATATTATGTGCCTACAAGAATCCAAATGTGAGGGAGACGGTGATGAGGGAGATTGGGATGCAAGATTGACTAGAGGGGTAGCATCCTTGGTTGAGGGGAGAGTTGGGGGTATTGTGGTGTCGTGGAAGGAGTTCGAGGTAGAGGAGGTGAAGGAGTTCAGATACATCAGCAAAGGGGTTATATGTCTTTACTTTCGCAGCATTAGAGTTGGATTCCTGTGGGACTTCACTGGGATCTATGGACCGCAAAATAGGGAGGACAATAAAGCACTTCGGGAGGAGTTACTCCTCTTTCACAGCAAGTCTGCCCGCCCATGGTGCATGGGGGTGACTTCAGCTCTGTGGTCTCTCCACAGAAGAGATCGAGAGGCCCCTACCCCTCTGATGAGATGAAGGATTTCAAGGAGTTCTTCATCGAGGTATTATTGATTGATGTCTACACTTCCAATTCCCAGTTCACTTGGCCTAATGTGAGAGTAGACCCTGCTTAATCGAGGCCAGACAAATTCGTTGTCTCAGTTGATTGGGAGGATCACTTCCTACATCTAGAGGCTCTTGGCCTGGCCAGACCTACTTTAGACCACAAGCCGATCCTGCTTAGGACTACCAATAGATTGAACAAGAAATCTCAATTTAGATTGGATAGATACTGGTTCAAAGAAAGTGTGTAGTACCGGCAAGAGGAGTTTGCTATGGCCGAACTGGTGGGCAAATTGAAGAATTTAGCTAAGGAGCTCTCTAAATGGGGGGCCAACAAAACTCTCCTGGGAGAGGCAGTGAAGGAGATGATTCTAGAATAGCTAGAGGGTTTCGAGGCATTGGAAGAGGTAGGTTTGCTTGATGAGCCAGACAGAATTTTGCGGACCAAGCTTAAGGCTGAATTTGAAGACATTCTTATGGAATAGGAAATATACTAGAAGTAGAGATTAAGGGAGAAGTGGATCATTGTCTAAAAAGGCAGCGCCTCAAGACATTAAGGCTTAAGCCTTAAGGTGAGGACTAGAAAAACGCCTTGAGGCATGTGCCTCAGATCTTTTTACTTGAGGCTTATGCCTTTTGTTGATTGAGGTGGTTCGTCTTAACACATTCACCGTCTCAAAGTATTTACTTGAGACTTATGTATCGATTGAGAAGATGATGTAATGAGATGTTGTAGGGTAAACCTAAGACTTATGTTTCTTTTGTTGTCCTTAAAACATGATTCAGTAGTTTTGAGATGACATGGATCTATCATCGAGTTGAGATAGTATTAACACATGAAAATCAATATTGTTTTTAACTCTTTTGATAGTTTTAAGATTATTTTCTTAAACTATTGAGACTTACACTTCATTGTGCCTTAAGGCTTAACGTCTTATGAGGCTTACATAAGACACCTCACAACCGTCTCAAGACTTTTTAAACTATGAGGTGGATTAATGAGGGGGACATCAACATTTCTTATTTTCACAGGGTGGTATCAGGGAAGAGGATGCTAAACTGTATCGAGTGCATTAGAGATGGAAGGCAGCTCATTATTGACCCGGGGAGCTTGGAGAGGCATGTCACCCAGTTCTACTCTAGGCCATTCACTAAGGAAGAACCAAGCAGACTGCTCATTGTTTAGGACATCCTTCCTCGCCTCACACCAGCAAATAGTAGGAATCTTTCTCTCCCCTTTACTGAGGAAAAATTGAAGAAGACAATCTTTTCATTGGCAAGGGACAAGGCTTCTGCCTGGATGGCTTTCCATTTTCTTTTATCATCATTGTTGGGAGATCATCAAGGGTGAATCATTGAAGTTATTTGGGAATTTCAGGAAGGTAGGGCGCACTAGAGAGGAATCAATAGGACTTTATTTGTCCTCATCCCGAAAGAGTAGGTAGTTGACAGCTCGAGGGACTACAAGTCAATTAACCAGCTAAATGGGCCCTATAAGATAGTCACTAAGCTTCTAGCCATGAGACTTGAGAAGGTCATGAATAAAGTGGTTAGTGGATACCAAGGAGCTTTCATCGAGGGCCGCACCATACAAGAGAAATTTTTGGTTGCACATGAATGTTTATTTGTCTTAAAGGAACAAAGAAAGAAAGGGCTGGTGCTCAAGTTGGATTTTGAAAAAGTCTATGACCGGATTAGTTGGTAGTGTCTATTAGATGTTCTTACCAAGATGGGTTTTGATGATAGGTGGATGAGTTAGTTGAGGGCATGCCTCCACTCATTCACATTTGTAGTCCTCCTTAATGAGAAACCATCACATTACTTTCACAGTGTCAAAGGATTGAGACAGGGGGACCCAATGTCTCCACTTTTTTTTTTCGGTTCTAGTGGCAAACATTTTGAGCAGGATGTGGATGTGAGCAGAAGCCCATGGTTTGGTTAGGGGTTTCCAGGTTGCCTCATGGGGGCATGACATTTCCCATCTTTAAAGTATGCTGATGCACTATCCTCTTTGTGGTAGAGGGTGAGGAGCAATTATATTGCATCAGATTAATGTTGGAGCTTGTGTAAGTGGTCAGTGGCCTTATGGTGAATCTTGCTAAGAGTCGGGTACTGGGTGTCAACATGGATCAGAGAGCTGTCTGGAGGGTAGCTATTATTATGGGTTGTCAAGTTGGTGAGTTCCCTATCACCTACTTGAGACTCCCTTTAACTCTCGGCCCGCTTAGATGTAGGGATTGGCAGGAGATAGTGCAGAGCCTGCACTCTAGGCTAGTCGGATGGAAGGGGAAGTTATTTTCTTACAGGGGCCGACTAGGGCTCTGTAAATCTATTTTGCAGCTTTCCTATCTACTTCTTGTCGACGTCTTGGATCCCCTTGTTGATGGCCAGAAAGTTGGAGTCTATCCAAGCTAGATTTTTCTTGCACGATAATCGAGATCGCTGTAGAGGGTGGCATGACATTGCTTAGGGCAGAATTTGCAAGTGTAAAGAGGTTGGTGGACTGGGCATCAAGAACATCAGGGCCTTCAACTTGGCATTGCTAAGTAAATGGCGTTGGAGGCTTGGCAATGAGGAACAAGGCTTATGGGCCACAATCATTCACCAGAGATATTACAATAGAGCAAGAGTGCGGGATTTCTCCAGCCCTCCCCAGTGTCGCACTTCTCATATCTGGAGGGGTATTTTGAAAAGCACGGACTTCATGAGGTCGGGAGCTAGAGTGAAGTTGGGAATGGCTAGAAATGCCTATTTTGGGAAGATAGATGGTGTAATGACGGTCTGCTTAAAGAAAGGTTTTCTCAGCTGCACGCAGTTGTTTCGGAACCCTTGGCAATGGTGGTTCGAGTCTTTGAGGACCAGACGAGTGGTGGCAACTAGACCCCCAAGTTCAGTAGACACAACTGTAGGATGAGGAAATTGAATTGCTTGTGGAATTGCTCTCTCTACTACAAGGCCACAACATAGACGCAAGTAAGGCAGATGAGTGGAACTAGAGGTGGGGCAAAGATGGCTACTTTTTAGTTAGATCGACCTACAAAGTCATTATAGATGGTGGCATGCGACATCTCTTGGTTAGGCAAATTTGGAACCTGAGAGTCCTCTTAAAGTTAAAGGTGCTGATGTGGAAAATTTCGCATGACAAGCTCCCTACTTGTGATAGACTTGGTACATTTGTGGAGGAGGGTATCCAAACCCTTTGCTACCTGTGTGGGGAGGAGGAAAATTGATCACTTGTTCACTGGCTGTCAAGTTGCTCAAGAGGTCTGGCTCTATATAACTATATTTATAACAAAGTTCAACAAAGCTTCCAACTTGCAGACACGGTCCTGCAGCTGGTCGGAGAGTGGTAGAGGGAATGGTCCCTTAAGGGAGACAAGCATGTATGGTGACTGATCTTTCATGCCACACTGTGTACTCTCGGGGGGTGGGGGGAGGAATGGTAGAATTTTTAGAAAGGTGGCCCTTGTTCCAGAGAGGATAGAGGAGTTTCTTGTGGATAGAGTCAGAGAGTGGGCGAAAATTCTCACAGCTTCTTTTTGGGTTTGTTGGGGACATAGTTTTGTAACACATCTTCTTGATGTGGCCTTTTGACAGGTATGTTTTTCTAAACTGATGGTGTACACTTGTAAATCCCTAATTTTTTCATCAATATATTCAGTGGTACAACCCACTTAAAAAAAGATTAATTTTCACCTATTTTTATTTTATTTGATTATTTTACCTAACTTATTTTTTTATTCTAAGCAGAACAAGCAAATAGTTATCAGAGCAAAAATCACTTATTCTTGGGATATTCTAACCTCACATATTCTAACTAGGAAATCCTAATCAGTTATCAAAGAGGCCCTAATGAGATGGAGGGATGGGGAGTAGTTGGTTACTCAGATAGAGGACACCCAGGAGGATGTTGTAAATTGTTACTCATCTCTCTTTATGGATGATCGATGGAGGCTTTCTTCCTGGTGTCCTCCCTTAAATCTCTCTTTTGTAGATGAGAGTGTCTTCTACATGTTTTCTTGCGGATGTAGTGAAGAATTCATGTCATTGCCCTGGAAAGAAATAAAGCCTCTGACCTAGATAGTTCTTTAATTGTTTAAGGCTCATCCAATAGGTATTTTGTGGTATTGATCCAAAGAAGGAAGATGAAGATAGAATGCAGGACTATAGATTGATTAGTTTGTTGAACATCATCCACACTCATCACCAAGGTGTCAGTTTCAAGAGGATAGCAGATGATTGATGAGGCTATCAGCTGGAATAATATTGCTTCCATCAGAGGGAGAGATGTCCAGGGAACTTCCTTGGCATTTGAGTGTCTCCATGGTATGAGATACCAGAAGAGGTAAGGAATGGTTCTCAAGCTAGGCTTTGAAAAGGCATATGACAAAGGTAGTTGGAAATGTCTCATCCAGGTAATGGCCAAGATGGGACTTGATGATGGGTGGATTTTTTCTTTTTTTTTTTGGGGGGGGGGGGGAAGTGGTTGGTACCACATTTTATAAAATGCAATTGAGAAAGGTGAGGATGTACAAGTGAGAGGGGAGAGGTCCCTAAAACTCCCTTGCACAAAAGGACCCTTACAAGGATACCCTAACCCATATAACCAAAACAAAAGCTGCAATACAATTCTATTCCAATTACAATGAGAGTCATCTCACCGTTCCATAAATCTTGTCACACCAGACTCCCACACACTGTGCAGCATCTCGAGCTTCTCTCCTAGAGAGCCCAGAAGGCCTTGAACCACTTACCTGCAGCCAAGCTTGACCCGATCCGTTGCCATACTTCATGCTGCCAGACTACCCCCTAAAGATCCTCCCTAACAAATTCTCAGTCTTCCTCCCACCTTAGGTACCTGTTTGCTGTTAAATAGTAGTCTTCCTTCCCTCACCACCCTTCTTTTTTCGGTCCCCACATCCCTTGTCTTTTGCTGCCTCTTAGACTTCCTCTCGCTCATTTAGCTACCCCTCTTACTCACCTTTCCCATCTTTTAGCATTTTCCCTGCCTTGGCTTCCCTCGCCATCCCCGCAAGCCATCTTTTCCTGAGCCACAAAGTCTATAGATGACCCAGCTAGCTGACAGTTGGTGACAATGACCTGGTCTTCCAGGATACATCCCACAGAAGCAGCCACAAAGCCCGCCTCCTCTTCTTGCTTAGCTTGCGCATCGACGACGGAGGTGGATAAGTTGAAGGGGAGATGGACTCCCTCAGGCTCCATTGCCCTGCTACTGCTGCAATCTGTTGTTGGGATCAAAGGATCCGCTGCTAAGAGGATGCCGGTCTGGGCGTGTTGGACACCCCCTTTCGGCTACAGAGGGTTCACCTGTTGGGCAGGAGGCTCCTCCATCTTGATGCAGTTGCTGCCACCAATCAGAGCGCGTAGAGCACCCGAATCTAGCTTCGGAGGGCCTGACTTGTCCCCCACTACAAGCCCTGTAAGGGCTTGCCTGGTCTTCTCTTCGTTCAGAAGAGAGAGGATGGATAGAGCCTTGAGGGCTCCCTCTCCCTCTCGCCACCACTACAGTAGCCACCAGCATACCTTACTACCTCTACCCTCTGAGGCTCACCTACAGGGAGGACCGGGAGGGCCCTTGGGATAGCCTCAGATTCCAAGGGAGAGCCTCTGGCCTAAATTGAAACCCAAGAGTTCCTCCACGGAAAATGGGTACCGATGGCTCCGGCGACACCGGTTGGGACTGAACCGGCCGTGGATCGGGCAGGGCAGGCAGTAGCCCCGCAGAGGGTGCCAGATGGCGGACAACGCGGTCCTCTCATGTTTGGCGAGCAAGGTTGTGGACCGAAGACGATGACTGCCGGTGAGTGGAGGTGCTGTCACCACCTAGACACAGACGGATGCCTTCCAATGACACTGATGTCCAAAGGCTTGAGACCTCTGGTTGATCAGGCAGCTCTAGCACGCCTCCGGGGGCTTGGTCCGGTACCCGCCGAAGACCGACAGCCACCACTAAGCTTCCTCTGCCACGCTAGGGTGGGAGGTCTCCCTCAGCCATCGTGCCAAACAGCACTGCCAGATAGGGCGTCGAGTTAGGAAGAGAAACAGTTGCTTGTCTTAAAATGGATCGGATTGCCTCCAAACACCCGAAAGCCCTGTGACCCTGGATATTGGGTAAGTCACAGGTATCGGAGCCAAAATCGGGTCCCCAACACAACGGGATTGGGGTAGAAGTAGAATTGGGTCCATGTCGGGCACTTCCCAGGTTGGAGGGATACTCGATGGCCGACCTTATTGGCGGGGAATTTGAAATTCGAACATGAGCCATCTTCTTCGGAGCCGATGGTTGGTTCTGCCCCAGGTGAAATGCGACTTTGATGGGGAACCTACCTTCGTCGACGTTAGCAAAGAGAACGACCATGATATCCTCCTCACACATCACACATCGCCCATGCCGATGTTTCCATCACTAAAAGCCTCCCCCTTCAACCATCCTAGATGACCTCTCTTCCACCCTCCTGATACTGCGAAGGAGAGGAGGCTCACCCCTAGCTCGTCACAGAGGACGAGCGAAACTCCTACTAGCCTCAGCCGCACTCTACGAAGTCTAGGGTCCGGATGTGTTCCGTCTTGCATTTGCCATCTGGTGACTTGCAAGAGGGCTCTGTCCGCCATGACAAAGCCACCCGAATGACCTCCTCCACATCTTTCTCTGACCTCCCCACCTCTAGGAAAACCCCTTCCCCCACCTGAGAAACCATCCAGCCCTCTTGCTCCTCACGGCCTATATTCAACAGATCCTGGACCTTGGTCGCGTCCACTTCGCCATTGACCGGAGGAACCCTGGTGCACCTTCTCAGCCATTGGAGTTGCCTCTAACTGAGCTCCTCTGGCATTTGGACCGCATCCCCGCATCTTCGAGTTGCTTCCCCACGCCCGCAGCCAGCCGGACTACTCTGAACGACCTTGGTGAAAGATCGCCGTGGGGGAGGGGGGTTCTAGTCCGCCATTACTAGGAAACTCCACCTGCGGCTGTTGAAGTCGTCCCAACACCGGAAGACTGCAGAACCTCTGAAGATGCCCATGGCGATGACATCGGAAGCACGTCGGAGCACCTTAAGGTTGGACGACTCCCCATCGCCTGCCACCCGAGGACTGGCAGCCTAGACTCCTCGAGGGGCCCCCGAGGCGACCCCAGGAACCCACCCGCACGGTCGAACATCCACAAAGCTTCTCTTTCTAGAAGTAGCTAGGGAGACAAAAACTCTAGTCAGCTTTTTGATGATGGGTGGATTGGATATGTCATGTACCACTTCGGCCGGGTTTGCAATGTTGATTAATGGGGAGCCTTCAAAAGTTTTTTCATAATGGAAAATGTCTCAGGGAGGGGAGTCTGATACTGTGACTTCCTTTTGTCTTGGTTAATTAATTACTAAGCAGAACGTGAAATAGGACCTATTATCAGGTGATGTAGATTGCAGATCACTGCTTGCAATTATACATGTTTGAGTTCCCAGAGGAGGTAAGTTGAAGCATAATCCTGAGATGAGTATGATTGTGGGGGCAACATGGACGAGGAAGCTGTTGGGTCTGCAGTTGACGTTAGTAGTCGTGGAATTTTCTCTCTAATATTTAGGGTTCACCTGAGTATAGGAAAGATAAAAGCCAATGATTAGGATAGGATTGTGGGGAAGTTCCAGGATGGACTGCACTAGATAATGATGCTCCTCTATGAAGAGAGGCTAGTTTTATGTAAATTTTTGTTGACCACTTTGCCTGCCTACTTTTAGTTCCTAGTCAAAGTACCACAAATTTAGCTAAGAACCTAGAATCAATATATACATTTTCTTTTGGAAAGGGAGTGAGGAAAGATGCAAATGTTGGCATGTAATTGACAGAGGATGTGCAAAAGCACAAGAAAAGGCAGTTTGGGCATCAAAAACATCCAAGACTTCAATGGCTCCTTTACGAGTGGTTGTGGCTGCAGGTGATTAGACAAATGTACTACAGGAGATTGAAAATGTGGAAAATTCTGCCAAGTACTTAGAACAATGTTTCTAGCTTTTGTTATTGTATATTACTATTCTCCAAGCTGAGTCTAGGTGTTCTATAACTATAGGTGGTTTTTGGGAGTGCCCCTTGGAGGAGAGGTTTCCTGTACCATTCAATATCTTTTGAGTCCTTAGCTATTGTTGTTGATATGATGACAAGGATGTGGGTGGGGGTGTTGACACTAAAGTCCAGATGGACTTTATAGGGTGATGATCCTGGAACTTCTCCCCAATCTTTAGCCTACTCACTGGTTTTTATCTTTCTCATCTCAGCATTACCCTAAATATTAGAGGGGAAACTCCAGAACTACACATCTACTAATGTCAATTGCTCGCCTACCAGCCTCTTGGTCCATATCAACCACCCCCCCCCCAATCAGTGATGGAGGCAAAAAATTTCTCTTGGAGGGGCCATTAGGACTCAAAATGCAAAAAAAACCTATATGTAAATTATAGATAATTAGAAATAATTAAAGTATCAATAAGATTATAAAATGTTCTCATTTTGAAGAAATGGATGTGGAGTTTTTTGAGCATTACTTAGGGCAGGTACCTGATTATCATTTTATTTCCTGGGGGGCCATTGGAAAATCTTCTGTATAATATAAGAGTAATCTAAAGGCTTTGGAGGGGCCATGGCCACTACTCACCTCTAGCTCCACCACTACCCATAATCATTTTCATCTCAAGTCTCAAACATGTCTAATCACAAGTAGTTATTGCTCCGCAGTCATATGGAGAATGTCATCTGCATACTGAAGATGTGTAATCTGCAATTTGCATCACCTGAGAATGAGTTCAGAGCATGGTCTGCAAAATCGCCCAGTACGTACCGATATTGGACCTGACCGGTCCGGCCAGCTTGGTATTGGTACCGGCGGGCACATATTAAAAAAAAATAAACGGGACGAGACAATGGCAAAGGGGCTGCAGAAGGCTGGGACGGCATTTGCACGGGTCGGCACTGCAGTGATGACGGTGGGGGTTGGGAGGGAGGGATCGTGGAGGTCGCGGGGGGGGGGGGGGGGGGGAGACAGAGAAGAAGACGACGGCGGCGGCTTCGGATGGCTGCGACGGCATTGACGACGGTGATGGGTAGACGGCCGGCGGAGAAGTGGAGAATCCCAAACCCTAGAGGAATCGGGCAGTAGGGGAGGGAAAAGGTATCGGGGGGTTAGGGGGTGTCGGGGCCGGGGGGGGGGGTTTAAGTTTTAAACGTCGGATCTGGAAGCTAGATCTGGTTCTGGTAGTCGGGTGGTGGATCCGGGCGGGAAAGTTTTTTTTTTCTTTTTGGTAAAGAAGGGCGGGAAAGTTAGTGGGTTGGGGAGTGGGGATTCGGGGAATCGGAGGGGAAGTGGGGAACTTGCCTGGCACAGTACCGGTATCGGGTGGTATGTACCGGGTATTGTACTACATAGTACATATTGGTACCGGCCCTGACGGGTATCGGTTCCAGTACCGGTACTGCAAACTATGGTTCAGAGGACTAATCCATGTTCTACTTAGTAATTGATTAACCTGGACCAGAAAAAGTCATGATATCAGATTCCCTCAATCTAGCTTGGAACTTCCCCACAAACTAATCCCAAACCACTAGTTTTTATCTTCCCCATAATCAGGGTAATTTTAAATATTAGAGGGAAAAAACCACTAGTTTTTATCTTCCCCATGATCAGGGTAATCTTAAATATTAGAGGGAAAACTCCACATTTACGCATCTACCAATGTCAATTGCTTGGCTAACAGCCTCCTGATTCATACCTCACCTCCTCCAACCATGATCTCAACCATGATCTCATGACTCCACAGTTCCGCATCTACCAATGTCAATTGCTCAACTAATAGGCTCCTGATCCATACCTCCCCCCTCCAATCATGATCTCAAGATTCCGCTTCAACTTACCTCCTCTAGGAACTCAAACATGTCTAATCAAAAGTAGTTATTGCTTCTCAGTCATAAAGAGAATGTCATCTGCATATTGAAGTAGGACAATCTGCATTACTTAAGGATGGGTCCAATTCGATTAACCAGGACAAGAAAGAACTCATGATATCAGATTCCCCTCCCTACCTCATGTGCAAGACCATACCTTTCTTGGTTGTTTCTTAACCTAAGAGACATGAAGATATGCCTACGTATTCTTCATAAGGTTGGAAATGGCTTTTTCTTCACAGTCAAAGTGAGAGAGGGAGTTTTAGGAGGGTAGGGCGCACTTGGGGGTATCAACAAAACTTTCTTGATGCTTATCCCCAAGAAGACGGGTGCTCTTAAATTTCCAGATTTTAGGCCCATTACTTTGTTGAATGGTACTTAAGATTATCACCGAGGTGCTTGCAGCGAGGTTAGTCACTGTTATGGATAGGTTGGTCAGTCACTTCTAGGGAGCTTTCATTAGAGGGGAGGCATATCTTGGATAACTTTTTGGTGGCGCATGAGTGCTTCTTTGCTTTGAAGAGCCAGAGGACGAAAAGGGTGGTTCTGAAGCTAGATTTTGAGAGAACCTACGACGGGGTTAATTGGTTGTGTCAAATTGATGTGCTGGATAGGATGGGCTTTAGAGACATGTGGATTGGTTGGGTCAGGGCATGTATCTCTTTTGCTACCTTTGCGGTCCTCATCAATGAGAGGCCGACCTTTGCTTTCCACAGTGGTAGGGGTCTTCGCCAGGGGGACCTAATGTCTCATCTTTCTTTGTTGTTGTGACTAGTGTTCTGTGTAGGGTGTGGTAGAGGGTTGAGGCTCTTGGCTTGATCAGAGGCTTCCAGGTGGTTAGTGGTGGCCCCTCTCTTACTTGTAGTATGCGGATGATACCATCTTGTTCCTTGATGTGGGTGAGCAGCATCCTTTCATGGCGAGGATCTTGCTGGAACTTTTAGAGGTCACTGGGTTGAAAGCTTACTTCAACAAGAGTCTTCTTGTTGGGGTGAACTTGGAGGACAGGCCTCTTCGAGGGCGACCAATTTGTTGGGCTGTAAGATTGGTGGGTTCCCAATCTCCTACTTGAGTCTCCCTCTTACCCCGAGTTCTATTCGGTGTGCTGATTGATTGCCCATCATTCAGAGGTAAAAGTCCAGGTTGGCTGTTCCACCTAGAGCACTTTTGTATGAGGGCAAATTGGTTCTATGTTGATATGTGTTGGATAGTTACCCTACTTATTTTCTTTTGATATTTCGGATTCTAAAGATGGTGGCGAAGAAGATCAACTCTATTCAGTGCAGGTTCTTTTGGCATGGCAGTGAGGGGAGATGTAGAGGATGACATGATATTCCATGGGTTAGGTTGGCCAGAAGCAAGGAGCAGGGAGGGTTGGGGATCAAGAATGTAAGGGACTTCAACTTGGCACTATTATGTAAGTGGCTTTGGAGGTAGAAGTGTGGAGAAGAGGGGTTGTGGGCTCAGGTGATCAGGCAGAGGTACTTCATCAGGAGGAGAGTTTGAAATTTGGAACCTACTCCTCAACACAGGATTTCTCCTCTTTGGTGGGATATCTTCTTGTGCAGGTACGTTATTGTCTCTGGCGTCCGAGCCCGCCTGGGGAAAGGCGACATGAGCCTTTTCTGGAAGGATAGATGTTGCGCAGATTTCTCTTTGGAGACTTTGTTCCCTAGCTTATTTGCAGTTGCAGTGGATCCCCACGGAGTAATCTTCCAGGCAGGAGGGGGTTGGGGACCACTTTTCATGAGGGACTTGAGGTACGAGGAGGTTTTGCAGCGTCAAAATCTTCTTTCCTTCCTCACACCCTTCATCCTCGTCCTGACAGTGAGGATGAGTGGGTCTGGAGGTGGGATATGGAAGGGTCCTTCACGGTCAGCTCTACTTATCGTGCCATATCTGATAGAGGGGGTTCTGATGCGGGACAATTACGATGAAGATCGTGATTGATTTTTTTTTTCTATTTTCCCTCTTTTTTGTTCTCTCCTCTTTTCTCCTTTTTTTTGAAGATGTATTTTTTTTGGTTTTTTTTGACCTTGTAACGAGAGAGAGAGAGAGAGGGGGGGGGAAGATGGGAGGGAAGAACGAGGGATCGGCATGGGTTGCGCTGTTCCTGTTAGGTAGGTGAGGGGAGAGGGGAGGATGGGGCACTCTGTACAAGGTGAGGGGAGAGAGACGTAGGAGGGATGGCAGTCGGAGTCATTGTATGGGGAGGGTGAGGGGGTGCGTATAGAAGGGGGGGCAAGCGGTGGCCTCTGTAGGCCGGGGCACGCGGGCTGGCGAGCTCGGTGAGGTGGGGGTGGCGCTGTAGTTGGCGGCAGTAGGTAGGCACTAAGGTTGCCTGTTCGGCTGATGGAGGACGACGTCAAGGGTGTCACCGCGGGAATCGGGGATATCGGCGAATGGTTGGCAGGACCATGGTAGGGGTATCGTGCGTCGGTGGCGGACTAGTGCAGATAGGGCGCCAGTTGGTGGGGCTGCGCAACGGGTCACGAAGCAGAAGGCGGGCCGCGATTGGACTTCGGCGAGGTGGAGGGCTGCTCGTGTACAGGTGGTGGCGCTCGAGGGCAATAGGCGTTGCACGACGGAGGTGGGACTTGTGGGTTATGAGGGCTAGCCGGCGGGGGCAAAGGTGGGTGTTGCGTATGTCGTCTTTGTGAGTGCCTGTCGTCATTGATGTGGGGCTACAGGAGGAAGGGAACAGAGTGGCTGTGAGGGCGTGTGGGGGGAACAACTGGCGGATGATGGGGTGCATCGGGGGGCTGCCTGCGCAGGTTGCGGCTACCAGGCCTGGGTTCCAGTGCCCGAGGCTGGAAACGACGACGGCGAGGTGAGTGGTGGTAAGCGGGGTTGCGAGAGGACTGAGGGGGGGGGGAGGCATGAAGGGGTATGAAGTTGCTACCGACAGAGGTGGCCCTGTTCACTCTGGGTGTGAGCGGGAACAAGAGAGAGTAGGGGGTAGTGCTATAGCCGACGATGGGGGTGTGGGATTGTAGTGGGGAGGGGGCAGGTGTAACGCCCGAGAATTTTTTAAAAATTTTCTAAGGATTTGATATAATTATTAAGCTTTTAAATAGACTTTATGGGCTATTTAAGGAATATAGGTCTATTTTATAATTATTTAAAGGCCATATATATTGATAGGTTTAAATCCACCTAAAAAGGCCCATAAGACCCAAATCCAAGTCTTTTAAGCCCAAGCCCAATGATAGAAACGTAATGGGAATTTAAAGGGGGATAAATAGCACAAATGAGAAATAAATAGGGGATAAAAGCGAAAATCCGAAAATTTTGGAAAAAAGGCCCTAGCGGTCCCTCCATGACCGCTAAACCCTTCTAATTCCGTAAACGGAAGAAACATGAAAAGCTTGGATCTTTGGCCTCCAAAACCTCGTGGATCGAAGTGTGTAGACATGTAAACAAGTCTAGGACTCTTGGGGATCGATTATACCCCTAATTAGGACTCCCAACTCGATCTAATCCCCCAAACTCTAGGAAAACCCTATAAATAGACGCTAACTTCGACCCATGCGAACCCTAATATTGGCTCGCGTATTTCGAAGGTAAGGAGACATCTTCGCAGGTTAGTCCTTGAGTAATTTGTTCTCCTTAGTTTTATCTAACTCCCCTCCAATTTTCGTGCTAGAAGACCCAGCCGTTGAAGAATTAGGGCGTCTGCAAGTTGCTGGTTCGCTACAGGCTGCACAGGATTTAGTGCGCCGGTCCAGTGAAGATCAGGAAATTAGAAGCCCTAATCGAGGTATTTAGAAGTTGACCCTTTCGAACTTTTTGTTCACCTTCGTATCTTCTACATACCCTCCAATTTTCACGGTTTTAGTTCAAGAGAATCAGAAGATAGAGGGGCGGGAAGTTGCTGGTTTAGCACAGGACGTGCAGGAACCTGAGCGATCTTCCAGTTAGAAATTCGAAGTCTAAAGCTTGTCCCAGAGGTAGGTTATCTCGTGGATGGCTAAAATACCAAGTTGGGAATAAAAGCCCTTTGATTTCATGAATTTTCATGTTTTCTACATGAAGTATTTAAGGTTTTATTGGCACTGCACATTTAAGTATTTATGCATGCATAAATTCTACCCTTAATGACAAAGGTGATATATTTAGCTTAATTCATGACAACCCATGCATCTCCATGAGTTATTTTCATTATAGGATGTTCTCTTTCTCTCTCTGTCTAGCATGTATTACATGCTTTACTGCCCTAGAATAGCATGTACTTCGGGTTTTACTGCTGTTTGCTATACACAGGAAGAAACGGTCTTTCTGTGACCCCCAGAGCTGTATAGCGGCCTTGCGACAGACTGCTAAGCCCTGGTAGGCGGTCCTCACCTGACCGCTAAACTCTGCAACCTGTTAACTCCAAACAGATGGCATATTGACCCTATTGTATATATGATAAGCCTAGTTAAATAAGTTTTATTCCTAGTTTTGGCTTCATATTCGTAATATTTGTTATGTGGTGCATTACCCTTGATAGATTGCATGCTTTGCATGTTTTAAATACTTAATTTAAACTTATGTTAATTTCATGCCAAAACCCTTATAGTTGTATTAAAGTTAATTCTACATGTTTCACGGACTTGTTTGAATGATGTTTTGATCGCTGTTTTACCACGATCCCTTCTCATCTAGAGTCTTTTCTTAAGTACATGGTGCGTACCCCGGTGCGTGGTCATTAGATACACTTTTGCACTTATAAGCACACTTCTTGGACTTGTGATCCTCTCCGTTGGATATTCCTTCCACCGGACTAGGTGATCTTGTTTCAATGTCTCCGTAAGTTTCTGTGAGCCTAGGATTCTCACTAGGACGTCGAGCTAGTTGTACCCTCAAAATCCAATTGTCTAGAAAACACTTTACCAGTGTTTTTGAGTTCTGGATCTTAGCGGCCCTCTGGAGACCGCATGCGTCTAGTAGCGGCCATTTACTTGACCGCCAATGACACCTAGCGGCCCTGCCAAGACCGCATGGTTCCAGTTCATTCTGCATCTACTCTGTCAATAAAACGGTCCAGATACGACCGCTATTTCCATTGAACGGCCCAGTCATGACCGCAATTGACTTCAGTGTTCTTAACCCAAGGTTTGACCTAAGGGTTGATTTTCTTAAGTTCCCAGATGGTCTATTGATTGTCTAGAACCTAATGTCTTGTTAAATAAACTATTAATAAATTATGGAAGTTAAAGAATATGTCGTTGTGTTGCCGGATTCTTTCCGTGGCATGACCTTGACTTAAATCATTCTTTGGAATTCTTATGTGCGTTCTCTACCTTGGTTACATTATCGTGGAACTATTGTTGAATTGAATATTATTGGCCGAAACTTTTTATTCTCATGGAAGTAGCTTGATCTGTAATTTGAAGATGCAAGAGCAAGCACGGACAGTGTCCAAGTGCTCCACAGTAGTCCCTCGGCAGATAGCCGGAAACGTGCTGAAAATCATGGGGTACGATGAATACTGGCGTCGCATTGCGCCGGGAGTACTTTTTTTATAGACGGGTGAAAATCATGAGGCAACTTGTGATAAATTACATGCTTGCTAGTACATTCTTGACTTTCTAGTGCATAGCCTTTATGGTTATGAAGTACATTCTTGTTAATGAAAGGCCATTTTACCTTATGAATCTTGCTTGATCATGCTCTATCGTCCACTCATATTCTTCGTATCACTATTATTCATATCTTATTACTTGGATTTTGTTCGTGTGTTTTATCGCATTTTTACCTTATTCACTAGAGCGAAAATGTAATTACTTAAAGCATGTCTCCATGTTGATACGAAGATACCTACTGGGCAAGTGTGCTCATTACTCTACTTTTACAATCTTTTCAGGAAGTTCAAGTGAGTCAGATTCGGATTATTCTAGCAACGGGTCCGAGAGCGATGAATGATGGTCGTGAGAAGATCTAGAATGTCAAGTGTAGTCTAGAGTCATGATGTAATTTTTACTTTATTGAGTCTTACTATGTAATTTTCATTTTTCTTGAGTCTAGTAGACCATGAGTCAACTTTATGTAATTATGGATCATTATTATCAATAAAAGTTAGAATTTTGGTCAAATATTGTGTATTCCATTCTATGTGGATGTTTATTGCGCTATGATCTTGATTGCTAGCTTGAGGCGTATTGCTGGCTGTTCACGTCCCCGATATTACTTCCGCTGTACATATGTCTCGGGGCGTGACAGTAGGCAGCGACTGGGTACGCAGAGAGGGCGGAGGGAGAAGGCTGGGATGTTCATTGTTGTGGCAGGGGACGGTGGACGACGGTGGTGGGAGGTGGATTTGGATATTGGGATTAAGGAGCGGTGAGGCTTGACACCTGGACCTCCTCTCCTTTGGGACCTCTCACCTTGGCCACCCTCTCAGAGATGAATAGCAAGGCATCCCACCTACAGAGAAAACAAATTCTTTCATTCCTTCATCCATCATCACTCTTCAATACAAGAAGGGTTCCCTTTTATAAGGGAGCATACATGAAGTATGGACCATTTTACCCCTTAACAAAAGATTAATATCTAGGCCCATACATGACACCCAATAATTAGTACATAGCCCAAAATAAAGATTAACTTTTTTTTGACTCTAAAGCTAGACTGAAATAAAAGTCAAAATACATGACAAAATAAAAATGACTCGATTATGACTCTAATCGTCGCCTAAGTAAATACAGTCATCGTGCAATACACCAACTCGACCCATTGTCCAACGTCCCAAGTCTCGCTCCGCGTCAATCTCCCCCGGTTCAAGAAAACTCGTCCTTGAATTTTGAAATGTTGTAATATGATGAAGTTAATGACTGGAGCATAAGGGGTAAACTCAATGCCGATAGTCATACTTTGGATCTTGATCTACTGCTTCTCATGTGAATCAGAGAAGTTTTGTCACATCAAATCGACATGAAATAGCTCCCTAGTTAACACAATGTCAAACAGACCAAATGATGACCCAATCTCAAACATTGAATCGTCAATCAAATCTAATATGGAAGCAATAAACAAATTGTGACCCCAAACATCATGTAACATAAACCATTCGTGCATCTATTCTTCGTACTCTTTGGCTCACGCGGGATCGGCCTCGTAGACCACTTTCTTAACTGTTGATTTGGGAAGACGAAGTATGTCCCTGACGGTCCCATCTAGGGTGGCGATCCTATCGGCTGCCGCTTGGACCGACCCCTGAATACCCTCGAGGTGTCTATCCAATTGTTTAAACCTTTGTTACTAATTCTCGCAATATAGTGGCCAAGTTGGGCTCCATGGATTAGTGCCTCGTGGGTATGCAAGACGTGAGATCATGAAGTGTGTTCTGAGTAGATTTCGGACCTTAGCTTGTAGGGACAGGCCGATCCCCTAATGGCCCAATACCAAACTGATGCGGAACAATTACGATGAAGATCGTGATTGATTTTTCTTCTATTTTTCCCCCTTTTGGTTCTTTTTTCTCTTCTCTTTTTTTCTCAGAAAATATTCTTTTGTTGTTTTTTTTCTTTTCTGTTCTCTCCTCTTTTTTTTGAAGATGTATTTGTTTTTTTTTTTGACCCTATTGTAATGAGAGAGAGAGAGAGAGAGAGGAACGGGGGATCGACGTGGGTTGCGTCATTCCTATGAGGCAGGCGAGGGGAGAGAGAGGGGAGGATGGGGCACTCTGTACAAGGGTGAGGGGAGAGAGAATAACGTAGATAGGGCGCCAGCTAGTCAGGCTACACAGGGGGTCACGAAGCGGAAGGCGGGCTGTGGTTGGACGTCCGACGAGGTGGATTGCTGCTCGGGTACACACAGCTGCGCTCGAGGCAACAGGCGTCGCACGACGGAGGTGGAGCCTGTGGGTTATGGGCGTTGGCTGGCGGAGGCAAAGGTGGGTGGTGTGGCGGCCGTCTCTACGAGCGCCTGTCGTCGTTGACGTGGGGTTATGAGAGGAAGGGGGCAGAGTGGCTGTGAGGGCAAGTGATGGGGCGATCAACCGGCAGCCGGGGTTCACCGGGAGGTTGCCTGCGCAGGTTGCGGCCGGCGGCGGCGGCGATCAGGCCGGGGTTGGAAATGGTGACAACATGGTGAGTGGGGCTATGCGAGAGGAGGGGGGGGCATGCATGAAGGGGTACGATGCTGCCATCGGCGGAGGTGGCCCAGTTCACTCCGGGTGTGAGCGTGAAACGAGAGAGAGCACGGGGCAGTGCTGTAGCCGGCAATGGGGGTGCGAGATTGCAGCGGGGAGGGGGCAGGTAGCGGCTGGGTACGTAGAGAGGGCGGAGGGAGAAGGCTGGGATGATTGTTGTTGTGGCAGGCGACGGTGGACGGCGGCGGTGGGAGGTGGATTTGGATATTGGGGTTGGGAGCGGTGAGACTTGACGCCTGGACCTCGCATCCTCTCCCTTGGGACCTCTCACCTCGACCTCCCTCTTTGAGATGAATAGCAAGCCATCACATCTCACAAAGAGAAATTTTCTTTCATTCCTTCATCCATCATCATTGTTCAATACGAGGAGAAGGGGTCCCTTTTATGAGGGAGCATACATGCAATATTGACTATTTTACCCCTTAACAAAAGATTAATACCTAGGCCCATACATGAAGCCCAATAATTACTACATAGCCCAAAATAAAGATTACTTTTTTTGACTCTAAGGTTAGGCTCAAATAAAAGTCAAAATACATGACAAAATAAAAACAACTTGATTGCGACTCCAATTGTCGCCTAGGTAAATACAGTCATCACGCAATACGTCAACTCAACCCATTGTCCGGCGTCACGAGTCTTGCTCCGCTTTAGGTTCGTCATAGCTTGCATGATCAGGTGTGGAGGCCGAAGAGCTCGTTGAAGGTCAAGCTTCTAGCTTGGAGGATCTCATGGGCGACTACT
Source organism: Amorphophallus konjac (assembly GCA_022559845.1). NCBI lineage: Eukaryota > Viridiplantae > Streptophyta > Magnoliopsida > Alismatales > Araceae > Amorphophallus > Amorphophallus konjac. The sequence goes on from CM040124.1 coordinate 120,358,118, forward strand.
GACTCAGGACAAGTTGTGTCGGTTCCTGCTAGACATTCAGCCGACTTCTTTTCTTTGTGGGGAGACCGACGAGACTGTGGATCACTTGTTTGTAGATTGTTCCTACTCACAGGGGGTGTGGAGGGGGACTTGCTAGGAGGACCCACTGTGTCATTGGCCAACACTTTGATGTCCATCTCTTGCTTGTGCATTGGGGGAGGCCTTGGCCTATCAGGAGTGATAGGATGGACTGGTGGCTCATCCTTCATGCTACTCTATGGACGTTGAGAGGGGAGCGGAACAATCAGATCTCAGGAGGGAGTCTCGTGCCAAGGACACTCTTGTTTCTCTTGTTTGTGATAGAGTAAGGGAATGTGCTGCTATTCTATGTAATGTGAATTCCCATCTCTTTTTAGTTGTCTGGGGGGCTAGGTTGTTTCACATTGTCTTTGTGTGGCTTTCTCTTGTATGAGTTTTTTTTTTTGGTTGCCATTTGTTGGGGTGGGACGGGCTTTTACTTGTATACTTTATCTTTTTATACAATAGTAGTACTACTCACTCGCAAAAAAAAGTGAGAGGTTATTTATTGGATGAAATTAGAAATCAGTTCTCAAGGGAAACAATGAAATTTTAGGGCTGACTCTGCTTGTGAGTCCGTGGGCCATTTGCGAGGAAACTTTTAGACAATGAGACTGACAGAAAGAGCGGTTATCTTTGTTTATAGTCATGTGACTAACAGAGCTAAGCTTTTGCTCGAGGAGGGGGTAAAATTCTTTCATTTTGAGAAGCTTTTGTAGCTAGTGACTACCCGACTGCCCCCTCCAGAAGGGGGCGGGGGTAGGGAGGTTGTGTTGTATGGGGGAAGATTCGTTTTAGAAAGAATGACCACCCGTACGTGAGGTGCATTTGACCAAAAAGATCATTCTAACATAATTATAGTGTGTTTGGGAACACCTTTTTCTTTGAGGCCATTTCCTTCTCAAACTTTGTTCTCTCTTCTTTTTCACTTGAATGTTAAAAATGATGTAATCAATTGCTAATCCGGTAGGCAAGCTTGGCATATTGTTTAAAAATCATGTAAAGTAGTTTGGCAATTTTTTTTCAATAAAATTGAAACCCAACCATTTTTTTTCAACAAATGGAGGAGAAGATGACATGATTTACTGGATTTTGTGGAGAGAGGAAGATGCACATACGCAGTCACTTTTCTTTGAAAAAAACTTGTGAGTTGTTTTTCTTCCGGGGAGTGTTTAACACTGAAAATTTTTAAAAAGGGGTGGATGTTCATTTATTGAACATCAATGCAGATTTGTTAGCTATTTAAATAGCGTGTGCGTTATCAATTTTATGGATTGGGTTTATTAGACGATTAGGGTTCAGGTACTGGACAATTCCCCACCGATCGCCGTCGGTGTTTATTTACATCGGTACAATATCCGAGCACCCTTGATTAATTGCCAAAGAAAACAGTTGACCAATACAACATTAGTCGTGATGCATAAGGTATATTTGTGGTTGTCGCCTAACATCTCTTGAAGGGGTGAGGCTTTATGCATTTTTTCGGGAGGCTAGGGTTATTTTGAGGTCTTAGGGGTTTACTTGGTATTTTTGAACAAACCAGGCTATTTTATGATCTCTAGAATTTATAGGGGTATGTATGTAATTTCTGGATAGGCCAGGACGTTCTTGTAACATTTGGTCTAAGTAGGGGTATGTTTGTAATTCTGGGATAGGTGTAGTTCTGGGATAGGTCATGGTAGTCTGTAATGTCCGGACTACGCGGGCATGTTCCAATAATTTTGGGAAGTTTAAGGCTTGTTTGCAATTTGACCTCAAGGTTTAATTGCGGCTTAGTGTTGACTGGGGTTGATTCAGAGTCCGATACTGACTAGGGTTTGATGGCAACTTAGCACTGTTTAGGGTTTGGTTACAACCCCAGGGCTACTTTTTAAGTTGGATCCTCAACCCGCTCGTCAAACTTAAGTTGGAAGGTTTATCCTCAATCGGTATCGTTGAGTCGATTCCAAACTTCGTCCTTATTTGATCGAACCGTGAGACACGCCTGTCATGTAATAGACTTTTGTGAGGATATGTGAACAATTTCTGAGAGTCTAGGGGGTTTTGTAGACCCGGGACATTTCTATAAGTTCTTCAAGAAAATACAAGGCATTGCTATGTCATCTGTAATTATAAGATTTTTTCGACAGATTTTGAACTTTACAAGACCCTTTTTGCAAATGTGCAGGACTTGTACACAGTTCTCAAAAATGTTCAGGACTTTTACACAATTACAGGACTTTTGGGGACCCTCTTGTAAAAGTTAGGGGTGCCTTTGTAATTTCTAATTGTCTCAGAGAATTACAATTCTCCAAACATTTACAAGGAGATTACATTACTCAAAACACAAGAATATATGTCCAGACTCGAGGAGGGGTAATTATGTAACATCCTCCCTCTGAGCCCTTTAAAGCACAAAACACAAGCACATCTTCCAAAACACAAGCGTAAACATGATTCTTCAAAGCTCCAGACTTGCTCTATTCGAATCTCCCTCCCTTGGGACCCATTGGGGGGTATTTATAGAACCCCGGTGGCGGTTATAGGGGCTTATCCGGTCCAAAAGGCCCCATTGAGGGCTTTAACCAGTCCCAACCCCCCATTGGAGGGTTATATCCGGTCCAAAACCTCTTAGTGAGGGTTTAAGCTGGCCAAATCTCCTTAGTGGGGGTTTAACTGGACCAAACACCCCAATTGGGGGTTTAATTAGGCCAACCCCCCCACTTGGGGGTTTATGCGGTCCAAACCCCCAAGTTGGGGGGGGGACTTATTGACGCGGCGGCGACGTGGAAATGGATCGACGGCAACTCCGGGACGCGAACAGGACAGATAACTTGCTACCTCACGCAACTCGGTCTCACGTCGGACGGTCTCACACCGGGCGACACTCACTCACAAGGAGAAAGAGGGAAGGGAAATGCAAGAGGGGGGAGCTCTCACACAAAACAAGCTTTCATTCATTCTTATCATTCATACGTAACACACAACATTGGCCTCCTTATATAGGAAAAAAAGTCATAACAATAAGACCCTCAATCTTTCCTAATTGTCTTTATACCCTGGCCTAACAAGACAAAACCCACCCACCCACTTTTGACTTTGTGGGTTTTAAAATATAATATTTTGACTCAATAAAAATAAAATACTTTGGTGGTTAAAACATAAATACCGCCATAGTAAAATACATACACATATACGTACGGATACGTACTCAGGACGCCGAGTCTTTAAGCGAGTCTCCGAGCCATAAGCTCGGTGCAGTCGGTGCGGTGCGGCGTCGGCTCCGAGTAATGGGCCCGGTAGTGGACCCGGTGCCCCCACCAACCCTCCCGGGGCGGCTGGAACTCGACACCATCGAGTAAGGGGGGACACTGCTGTGGTAGTGCTCCAGCAGATCTGGATCGAGGCGCTGGAGATCTTCCCGGCTGATCCAGGAATCATCAGAAGGTGGTCGGTCCCGCCAGCGGACAAGGTAGCGCTGGTACACCCTGCTCCGTGTAGTGGTCACCTGCTCATCCAATATCCTCTCAATGTGCTCGCGCGGTACTCTCGAGGCTGTGGGACGCACAGGGGTGGGCTTACTCTCAATGGGAGGAGAAGGCTCGAAAGGGTCACTAGGAATTGCTGTGGGTTCCTTGTCGGCCACTAGGTCTGCTACATTAAAACTCGAGCTAATCTCATGTTCGGGAGGTAAGTCCACAACATACGCATTGGAGCCAATCTTCCGCAGAATTGGGAAGGGACCATCACTACGGGCTTGCAACTTCTTAATGGCTCCCGAAGGGAGTCGTTCGGGTCGAACCCGTACCATAACCATGTCACCTTCTTGGAATTCATGGTGACGCCTATGCGAATCAGCCAAGCGCTTGTAAGTTTCATTACTGAGGTTTATTTGCTTGCTAATTGACTCATGCAGACTTTTGACATGCTGTGCGAATTTCTCAGCTGACCTGGATGTCCTAGACTCGAGGGGAAGGGGAATGAGATCCACAGGTTTCCTAGGTTTGTATCCATGCACGACCTCAAATGGACTCATACCTATGGACCGATTGACCGAACTGTTGTATGCAAATTCGGCTCTAGGCAAGAGGAGATCCCAAGTGCCAGAATGATCCCCTACGAGACACCTCAAAAGGTTTCCTAAACTCTTATTGACGACCTCTGTTTGCCCATCGGTTTGGGGGTGATAGGCAGTGGAGAATTTGAGTTTGGTGCCAACTAGGTGCCAAAGTGTCTTCCAGAAGTAACTAGTGAACCGGACATCTCGGTCAGACACGATGGTTTGGGGGAGACCATGCAGACGCACGACTTCATCAAAGAATAAATAGGCTACTCTAGATGCATCAGATGTTTTGGAACATGAAATGAAGTGGGCCATCTTAGAGAACCTATCAACAACAACAAAGATGGAATCATGCTTGTGAGCAGTACGAGGTAAACCAAGGATAAAATCCATACTCACATAAACCCATGGTCGATCAGGAACGGGGAGAGGAGTGTAGAGACCAGTGTTCTGTTTGACCTGTTTGGCCATTGTGCATGTCCTACACTGGGCTACAATCTTGGCCACCTCTTTCTTCAGGCCAGGCCAATAGAAATGCTCCTCCATAGAATGGATGGTCTTGTTGCGGCCAAAGTGACCAGCAAGACCTCCAGCATGCATTTCTCAAATCAGGAAGTCCCGAACAGAAGTCCTCGGGACACAGAGTTGCTGCCCTCGAAATAGAAAACCATCCTGGAGTAGATAGTCAGAAAAGGCTATCGAGGGTCCAACAGACAGAGCAGAGTAGGCAGGGCCAAAATCAAGACACTCTCCATAGAGTTCCTTCATGCGGTCAAATCCGGTGACCTCTACCCGAACAGTGGAAAGAAGGGAGACCCTTCGACTCAAGGCGTCGGCCACCTTATTGTCCTTTCCAGCCTTATGTTTTAGGACAAAGGTGAAGGACTGGAGGAATTCTACCCACCGACCATGCCTTGGGTTTAAGCCCTTCTGAGACTAAGGAATTTCAAAGCCTCGTGGTCCGAGTATAAGACAAACTCATGTGGTAAGAGATAGTGTCTCCAATGTTTGAGGGCTTGGACCACGGCGTAGAATTCCTTATCGTAGGTGGAATAGCGAAGCTTTGCATCAGAAAGCTTCTCACTGAAGTAAGTCACAGGGTGGCTTTCCTAGCTGAGCACTCCTCCTATTCCTACGCCAGATGCATCACAGGATATCTCGAAGACTTTGGAAAAGTCTGGTAGGCGGAGGACAGGGGCTTTGGTCATGAGCTCTTTTATGGCATGAAAAGCCTGGGAGGCGGCTTTAGTCCACTCAAAATTCCCCTTACAGATACAATCCGTAATGGGTGCCATAATAGTGCTAAAACCCTGAATGAAGCGTATGTAGAAAGTGGCTAGTCCATGGAAACTTCGAACGTCATGGACATTTTGGGGCTCTGGCCATTCTACTAAGGCTTGGACCTTTGATTGGTCCACAGACACTCCTTGACTCGATACCACAAATCTAAGGAAAGCGACCCGGTCTGTCATGAATTCACATTTCTTGAGATTGGCAAACATGGTTTCTCTCCTCAAAGTCTAGCAGACTTCTCTCAAATGATGGATGTGGTCCTGAGGGTTGTGGCTATAGATGAGAATGTCGTCAAAGTAGACGACAACAAAGCGACCAATGAGGGGTCGAAGGATTTCCGTCATAAGCCGCATGAATGTGCTGGGGGTATTGGATAGCCCAAACTGCATGACGAGCCACTCATACAGACCTTCTTTTGTTTTGAAGACTGTCTTCCACTCATCCCCTAGTCGAATCCGGACCTGGTGGTAGTCACTTTTCAAGTCAATTTTGGAAAAGATGGTGGCTCCACTCATTATGTCAAGCATGTCATCAAGGTGGGGAATGGGAAACCTATACTTGACAGTGATCTTATTGATGGCGCGGCTGTCAACACACATCTGCCAGGTGCCATCCTTCTTGGGTGTGAGCAAGGCAGGGACAACACATGGGCTCTTGCTCACCCTGAGGAAACCTTTTTGGATAAGGTCCTCGACAATCCTTTGGAGCTCAGCATGCTCCTTTGGGTTCAATCGGTAATGGGGAAGGTTGGGTAGGGTGGACCCAGGGATAAGATCAATGGCGTGTTGTACATCACGCATGGGAGGGAGTTGTGAGGGTAAGTCCTCAAGGAAGATGTCTTGGAAGTCCTGCAGGATTGTCTGGACTTCAGGAGGGACAGAGATTCGGGACTCCTCGGGGGTGATGGTGACAACAACAACCCAGACAGGGGCACCTTCGGCAACCTCCCTATTTAGCTCACGGACACCTATGAAGTTAAGGCGCCTAACCGGGTCATAACCAACCTTAGGGGCCTTAGGGATAGGTGCAGGAGGAGAGGGAATGAGAAGCTTCCCTTCAGTGGGAGTTCGGGGGCTCTCTTGAACCTTGGGGGTTCCAGTGGGGGTGGAGGTAGAACTCTTTCCCGAGGTCACCTTTGTTGTGCCCCTGTAGTTTTGATGATCTATAGTTTTGATGATAGCAATCAGTATGAGTCACAAGTCTATTCAGTTTATTCATCCATGCATTCTTAAGTCTAGACATTGCTTGTGCAGCAGACACATTAAGTCCATACATCGCATGACTCGCAGGCTAGCAAGTCCATACACTGCATGGCTCGCAGGCTAGCAAGTATGTACATCGCAGTCGTCGCAGGCACAGCAAGTCCATACACTGCATGACTCGCAGGGTAGCAAGTCTATACATTGCATGCACAAGTTCAAAGTCCATACATTGTTGCATTGCTTGCACTTGTGAAGTCTATACATTGGCAGTTGTCCTGCAGCGTCAACACAAGTCCATACATCGGTTGCAGCACTGCACGCACACTCTGTTGTGCCCCTGTGGTTTTGATGATTGGCTTTGATGTGAGTTAATCATTTGATGATTGGTTTATGTTGTGAGTTAATCACTGTGAGTTATCCTGATGTGTAAGTCATCTTCATATGTTCAGTCATTCTGATGTGCAGTCTGTTTATCAAAGCATTGCATTGCTGTTCAGTTAGTTTATCAGATCATAAAGCATTGCATTTGATGTTCAGTCATGTTATCTGCTGCATAAAGTATTCACATGCATATACATCAGTTGTTTTATTCTGCTTATTGAATTCTGTTCAGGCTAAACATCCTTGCATCATCACAGTCAGCTTAGTGTGGGTCGACCCCCCTTTCTAGATGGGTCGACTCCCCAGATAAGTGTAGTCTATACACTCTTCGGTTGGCTTCAACTGAAGTCTATACATCAGCTTGCATGAATTCAAAGTATGTACATTGAATAGCATGCATTTCATGAAGTCTGTACATCATGTGTCTCTGTTAAGCTTCAAAGTCTGTACATGGCTCACCGTCTCATGCATAGTCTTCACATCGGTTTTTCAAGTGTGTACATTGGCACATGCATTTCTTGATCATGTCTACACACTGTCTGCATAGTCTGAACAGTGATGGGTCGACCCCCCCCCTTCTGATGGGTCGACGCCCCCTTTGCTTTTCAAGTCCATACAACGACACTGAAGCTTGCATCTGAAGTCTATACATCCTTTCAAGGGGTCAAGTCTATACATTCTCCCGTTCATTTCAGAGTCTACACATCGTCTTCCATCTTCCAAGTCTATACATTGCCGAGCCATTCGTCAAGTCTCTACATTGGCTTCGGTTCTTCAAGTGTGTACACCCTTCAAGGGCCTCCAAGTGTATACATCGTTCACAGCACACACGTTCAAGTCTGAAGTCTGTACAGCCAAGGCATGTGCTTCGCAAAGTCTATACAACGCTCAAAGTCTGTACATCATGCTTCGTCGTTCAAGCTTTCAAAACTCTATACATCGCTGTTGAGCTAAAGTCTGTACAGCCGTTTCTTGTGCCAAAGTCTACACACTGTGAACTTCCAAGTCTGTACAGACTTTACCTTGTTCAAGTCTGTACATCGACAAGTTGTCTTTGGCATGTCTACACACTGGAAGTCCATACAGTCAACTGCTTTGCTTTGATCTAGTATGTACAGAGTTTCTTTTGGCAAGTCCATACATTGAATGTCTCTGCCTTTTATTCTGATGAGTCGACGCTGCAATAGCGTGGAGTCGACGCACTGACATTATCTCAGTGTTTTATATTGTTGCCTCTTCAACTGATGAAATTGTCTGTACATCTAGTGAAGTCTGGTGAAGTCTATACAGCGCCCATCTCTCTTAGAGTCTCATGCATATGTGAAGTCTGTACATTGTATTTGCATTCACAATGTCTTCACACTTGAAGTCCATACATCGTCAGTTGTCTGTCAAGTCTTCATATTGCTTAAGTCTGTACATTGCATTTGCATTCACAACGTCTTCACACTTGAAGTCCATACATCGTCAGTTGTCTGTCAAGTCTTCATATTCCTTAAGTCTGTACAGCGGCTGCTTCACATATGAAGTCTGTACACTGTGCATCACTTGAATTCAAGTCTGTACATCGTGCTTTCATTGAGTTGAAGCCTGCCTAAGTCCATACACTGGCTGCTGTTCTTCAGAGTCTGTAAATTGCATACTTTGAAGTCTATACATTGGTTTTGAGCTGAAGTCTACACACTGCTTCAGGCTGAGCAAGTCTATACATTGCATGCTCGCTCATTCAAGTCCATACTTAGTCCTGAAGCATGTACAAGTCTGTACATTGTCTGCCTGTCGATTGAAATGTCTATACATTGCTGTTTGCATTGTAAAGTCCATACATTGAACAATGTCTGCACATTGCATTACACTTCAGCAACTCTATACACTGCTTCAGCTCTGATTCATACATCGCTACAGCTTTGTCTTCACATAGTCTGTACAACGCAATAGTCCATCTTCATAGTCTATACATTGCATCACTGTGCATGCATTGAATTCATTGAAGTCTATACACTGCATACAGTTATGCTTCGCAAGTCTACACATTGCTGTTCTTCACAACAAGTATACACACTCTCTCACGTTGTACACACTTGCCTAATTGACATCTCTAAGTCTATACACTCGATGGCTTTATACATTTCACAGAAGTCCACACATTCCCCCTGTTGTGCTAATGCATTCTTCAGCTAGTCTATACACTGAGGTCGCATGAAGACTCACAAGTCTATACACTCCCTCAGTGTACACACTTACTCATTTGCTGTTCTAAAGTACATACACTCATTGTTATAAACCTGAACTAACTAATTCGTTTCATTTCGTCTTGTCTCTGTCTGTAGATGACTCAGGTTAATGACTGGGCGCGTGAACCGAGGATGATTTCTGGCACGTGATCCGAGGTGCTCTCTGGGCGGGAACCTGAAGGACACACGCCCTAGCACCTGCTGAAGCTGATATAAATAGAAGCCTTCGTCCACTGAAGAAAATAACAAGAATAGAAGAGGGGCTGATCGAGACTGTGAGAAGAGAAGCATAAGAAGAAGAAAGAAGAAGAAGAAGAGTGAAGATAGAGAGTGAGAGCAGCAGAAGAAAAAGAGAAAGAGAGAGCTCGTGAGGATTGAAAGAAAAGAGAAAGACAGTGAGAGTGAAAAGGAGAGCAGAGAAGAGAAAGATTGCGTGAGCTGAGAAGAAGAAAGAAGAGGAAGAAAGGAAGAGAGGAGAGTGTTCTATTGAAGATCTGTTCAGTCTGTTCGTGGATCAAATCCAGAACGACTATGCTCATTGAGAGCTATATTTCTTGTGTTTCATTTCCAGCTTTTGTCGCTGTGTTTTTTATGTTTTCTTATTTTTTCTTTTGTTACTCAGGCTACTATTGTTCTTCCGATTCTCAGTAGTGAGGTCGGGTTCCTCCTGTGGACTCAGGAGAAGGCAGATCTGATCTCCGGTTCTGGGCTTGTGGGTTGCAAGTCCAGGGGTCCCTTCTGGTCTGGAGGAAGAGAGGTCTGCGACCTTTGGTTTGCTGGTGACGGGGAGTCACTGGTGTGTTCCCTCCTGGTCTGGAGGAAGAGAGACTGTGTGTCTCTGGTTTCCAAGTGGCTGGGAGTCACTTGGGGTGTCCCTCCGGTTGGGAGGAAGAGGGGAGGCTGTTCCCCTGGTCAAGCTGTGTGGCAGCAACTTGTTTGCAGACTGAGTCTGCTTTCTAGCTTGTGCTAGTGGAAGCCTCACTCCGGTTGGGAGTGAGGGGTGGACGTAGGTCTTGGTGACCGAACCACCTAAAAATCTCTTGAGCAGTGGTTTGTCTGTGTGTTTGCTTCCGCTAGATGATTGCTTAGGCGCGCTCCATGTGTTTGCTTATGAGTTTAATTGAATTAGTTTTATTCTGTGATTGCGTCTAGCATCTGTGTTTTAATTTGGGCATTATTTCTGAAGGGGATACATTCACCCCCCTCTGTATCCGGGCTTAGCACCCTATCACACTCATGTCCATACACTGCATTGTGGCATGCACACTAGCAAGTCTATACATTGGTATATTTTACCTACGTTATATTCTCGCAAGCCTATACACTGGTATCTTTACCTACGTAGGACTTGCAAGTCTATACATCGTGCAGTCTGCACATTGTGGCTAGCAAAGCCTGTACAACAGTGTGTTAGCAAGTCTATACATCGCCATTGCTCGCATGCAGAGTCTAGACAGTCTTAACCAAGTGTGTACACTGCCATCTTGCAGCACAGCATAAGTCTATACACTGGTCCGTCTCACTCAGCATCTCAAGTGGACTTGAAGTCTGTACATCGTCCGTCTTACTTAACGTCTCATGATTCGAAGTCCATACATTGCCTTGCTTCATGCACTAAGTATGTACATCGGCAAGTCCATACATTGCCTTGCTTAATGCAAAGTCTGTACATCGGACTAAGTCTGCATCGGCTAAGTCTATACATCGTCTTATGCAGTGTCTCAGTCAAGTCTGTACATTGTTGATTTGAAGTCTATACATCGTTCTTGGCTGCTCATCGTCTCATGCAGCGTCTCATTGTGGCACGCAAAGTCTGCACAACGCATTGTCTGCAAGTCTGCACATTGCTATAGGCACGCATGCAAAGTCTAGACAGCCATGGGCAAGTCTATACAACGCATTGCATGCACGCAGGTCTAAGCATGTACATTGGCTGCATCATGCTCGCATAAAGTCTATACACTGCATCTTAGCATGATTGCACAGCACTCAAAGTCTGTACACTGGCTGCAGCAGGCTCGCACACACTAAGTCTATACATTGCACAAAGTCTGAACATCGGTATCTTTACCTACGTCTAAGTCTATACATTCCCATAGGCATTGTGCATTGTTCAACTCAGAGTCTGTACATCGTTATGCTGCCTTGTGCCGTAGCAAGTCTATACATCCTCTATGCTCGAGATTTGACGCTCACCAGAAATGGCGTCACTTCTGAAACCAACGCTTAACTGTAAGGCGTCTTTTTATTGAGCATCGCTTCATCAACTCTATATATTGACTACTTGCATAACGTTGAGTCTGTACATCTCTTGAACACTCATTGCACTCATAACTCTATACACTGCATTCATGCACTGCACGAAGTCTGCACATTGTGTTGCTTTGTTCACACTTTGTTTTGCTAAGTCTACACATTGATGCACGTTTACTTCTGCATATTTGATGTCTGTACAGGGCTTAAGCTCTGCATATACAGAGTCTATACATTGCACAACATTGTATTCACAAAGTCTGAACATGGCATAAGCCCTGCATGCGTAGAGTCTGTACAGGCCATAGCACTGTATTCACATAGTCTGTACAACGCATAGCCTCGCATTCATAGAGTCTGTACAATGCATTGCTTCGCATTCACTGAGTCTATACTGCTTCAGCTCTGCTTCATGAAGTCTATACATTGCTTCAGCTTTGTCTTCACATAGTCTGTACAACGCAATTGTCCTGCTTCATGAAGTCTATACATTGTTTCAGCTCTGTCTATGTATAGTCTGTACATCAGTTAACCCTTAAACTGATAATTCCTTTCGAATGTCTGACAGGGACTATCTGCAGAGACTGATGACTTGGCTCGCGATCCAAGGAAGGACGAGGTGCCCAGATTATGACACGTGGAAGCAGCCCAGTCAGGATGCTGCCAGGTGGTCGAAGCTCCTCGGATCTGGCGAATTCTCTGGGCGGGAATTGTGGAAGCCACACGCCAAATTCAAACTGCTGCTGGTATATATATGAGTCTTCTTCCACCAGAAGAAGGCTGATCGAGATCGAAAGAGCAGAAGCCAGAGCTAAAAGAGAAGTACAGACAGTGAGCGCCTGCACGATCCAAAGAGAGAAGAAGAAAAAGAGAGAAGAAGATTCAGAGAGAAGAGAAGATTGAGAGAGTTGAGTTGAGAGAGCTTTCGAGAGATCTTGTAAGTCAGATTCTTGGTTCAGATACCAGAGCTGATTCTGCTCATACTTGAGCTACATTCGTCTTGTTTTTACATTTCGTTTGTTTCTGTCTTTCTTGCTTTCGATACACTTTTGTTATCAAGCTGTGAGGCAGCAATTGCAGTGGAGGTTTCCACTGGACAGGTGAAGCTGTAATCCTCAGCAGGCGAGACCAGGTCTCGGACGGCTAAGCTGTATTACCCAGCGGTTGCAGAGGATCTGTTCCTCTGGTCGGCAAGCTGTTAAGCCCAGCGAAGCTGTATATCAGCAGTTGTTGGTAAGCTGTGAAGCCCAGCTGTTCAAGCTGTTAGTCAGTAGGATCTACATTCCAGTTGGAGTGTGGGGTGGACGTAGATCTCTGGATTGAGATCGAACCACCTTAAAGATCGGTGTCTACTGTGTGATTGCCTGTGGTTGTGTAATTTCAATGTGTTCATTCTACTGCTATACAGTTGTTTGTTTTAATTCCGCATTAGAGTCAACTGTGTTCTAAAATTAGACATTAGATCTATTCACCCCCCTCTAGATCCACTCTCCGTGGTAATAGACTGCGTCCATCTAACATAACAACCTTTGGGGGTGCCGGGTACAGCTGTATCTTCTTCCCATTGTGTGAGAAGGAACACTGATTGGACCGATCGAATGTAGTAAGATCCACGTCATAGATCCACGGTCGTCCTAGGATGATGCTACCGACCTTCATTGGCACTACATCGCATACGATTTGTCCTTGGTAGGACTGAAATTGGATGGGAATGACATATGTAGTGGTGACTGGGATAGACGTGTCGTCAACCCAAGCCACGTTGTATGGCCTCGGATGAGGATGGGTAGGTAGACCTAGACGGGAGACAAAGTCTGATGAGATTGCATTGATATAGCTCCCGTTGTCAAAAATCACCTTGCAAGGTTGGGATTTTACCATAATGTATGTTTGGAAAATGGAGGTTCGACGCCAGTCGTCCTCCTGGGGGTGGGTTAGGATGCAGCAGACTATACCTAGTCTTCCCTGGTTTGAACTCTCGGCAATATCTCCCACTTGCATGTACTCGACATGCGTTCCATCATACCCTGCATCCATTTCCTCAAACTGGGCGATGAGGTCAGGATTGGCCTCGTACCTCTCAATGGCTTCTCCTTCCTGAGGTGGAAGCTTCACAGGCTGGGGGTCGGTGATGACTAAGGCTCGAGTGGGGCAGTTGGTGGCAATATGCCCTAGGTTATGGCACCTAAAGCAACGAACTCCCGAGACAGGGGCTGGTTGGGAGGTGCTAGGGACGGGACCCTTTCCCTTGTCCTCCCTCCTATCAATTGGCGGAGTGTACTCCAGCCTGGGCACAGCAACAGGTGCAGGTAAGGGGTTCCTTTGGAAGGGAACAGTAGGGGCAACGACCCTAAGTGGGGTAGCAGTAGGAACATAGGAAGTGGAGGAACCGGGTCTCTCAGAATAGCGGACTATGGGGTTTCGGGACTCAGGTTGGCGGTAGGTGGGGACCTGAGATGGGGCCACCCTTTGAAACCGCTCGACATCCCGAGCAACCTGATAGGCATGCTCGAGAGTGTTAAACTTCCCGTAGGAACAGCTCCCGCTGTATACTCTCGTGTAGGCCAGCCTTAAACCGTGAGAGGGTGACGGAGGCATCCTCCATGACTCGACTCCGATGGAAGAAGTCATCAAATTTGGCGATGTACTCGTCCACGGACTTTCCATCTTGGGTGAGTTTCTGTCATTGGTCTAAAAGACGCTGATGGTAGGAAGGTGGCAGATACTTCTCCCTCAATTTCTCCTTCATTTCTTCCCATGTGCTTATAGGCTCCTCCCGTCTCCTAGCTAGGAGATTTTCAACATTACACCAATAAGTTTTGACTTGACCTAGGAGTTTCATTTTGGCAAACCTCACCCTTGTGGCAGGGGTCATGCGGCGATGCCAATCAAAATATTGGTCCATCCCGGTCTCCCAATCAGGGTATGTAGCGGGGTTGAGGGACCCATCAAAACTCGGAGCGTCAATCTTGACGTTCCGTAGGATGATATCCTCATCGTCGTGGTCTCTCTCTCGAGACGCACGGGCCTCTTGCTCTCTACCTTGGGGAGCCTGATTCGGGCGGGCTTGCTCTCTCTCCTCCCTAGGATTGGCTACGGGATCGCCGGGGCCATTCACTCGTCCTTCCTCTCCCTTTAGTCGATCCTCTAAGGCTCGGATCCTCTCATCTAGCTAGGCTCGTAGTTGGCCTATAGATTCTTCAAAATGGGTCAGAAGATTATGCTCGAGCTGAGCCAACATAGCACTCACGCTCTTCTGATCTATGTGGGATTGTAAAGTTGAAGGGCGCTTTAGACGGCCGGATGAATTCCTAGACCAACGTGGCATGCACGACCTCGGATTTAAATGATGCAGTCCTGGGACCGATAATTAGCAAGCTATAGACTCGAATTTTGTTGGCTAATAGGCAAAGGGTCAACTCGAAGGGACCGGTCAGGGGGAGTTGCTCGCCCGTAGGCGAAGTAGTTGTGGAACTACCTCCTGACAATTAGGGTGCCTTAATGCGGCAGTCTAGGACCTTAAGGATGGGTGCATACAAGCTCTCTCTTACCGTCCACAGCGATGCACTCAGGAGACTGGCTGCATGGATCGGGCTCTCGCTCACTTCGTCGCGCGACAAATGATAAGGATACTAAATAAGCAAGTGATTTGGAGCACGTACCTAGCTGACTGAGAAGTCAAGCTCCGACCGGAGACGAAGGCGAGCGGGGACGTGCGTGCCCGCACGGCGTCGACGAAGCTTCACGGTTATAATGAATTCACTCCGCGCAGGGAGGATTTAATTATTACAAAACCGCGTGATTTTAAAAATTTTCCCACGCAGGGGAGCAATTAGCCCAATTTCTCCGCGCAGGGAGACTCAGAGGTACGTACAGTAAATTACGGAACGTCTGTCGACGACCCAGTATCTCGGGCGTTGTTCGAGCCTCCGTTGTGGACTTCGGGTGCTACTTCAATTTTGTTAAAATAACATATAGATATATATATAAGATTATATATAGATAAATATATATATAGAGATATATAAGATTATATATATCTTAAATATATATATTTTATATATAATTAACACACTCTTTTTTTTCAAACTTTAATCTCTTTTTTTTTTGACTTTTTCAAACCTCTCTTTTCTTTTCAAACTTTACCTACCCCTCTTTCCTCTTTTTTTTTTTTTTTTTAAAACCCTATGTTCAAACCTGCGCTGATCTTCCTGCGCAACTCACGGACGGCAGGCAGTCAAACCGGGGCAGTCCACGCTGGGGCTTGTAGCCAGCTGGCCAGGCGCGTGGGTGTGGACAGGGCGCG
Organism: Amorphophallus konjac; assembly: GCA_022559845.1. Taxonomy (NCBI): domain Eukaryota; kingdom Viridiplantae; phylum Streptophyta; class Magnoliopsida; order Alismatales; family Araceae; genus Amorphophallus; species Amorphophallus konjac. The sequence goes on from CM040124.1 coordinate 120,373,886, forward strand.
GGCCCGAGCGGGCGAAGGCTCGCTGCAGGCGCGGGCGGTTGCGGCAAGTGGACACGCAGACGGGCGCGAGGGCGCGGGCGGGCTGGGCGCGTCGAGCCCGGGCGCAGCAGGCGGGGTCAGGGCGGAGGGCGGGCGCACCGGCGCACGGGCCAACGGCGTGCAGGGGCGCACAGGCGGGCGCGGGATGGGCGCGCGCAGGACTGAGCGCGGGCGTGCTGTCGGGCGGGGCCGGAGCGGGCGTGGGCGGGGCCGGTCTCGGGGGCGCCTGCGGGCGCGGTGGCTACGGCGGGTGTGGGCGGCGGCGAAAGGGGGGGGTTGTGGCCGTTGCGGCCGCCCCTCCTTTGAAATGGGCACGGGCGACGAGGCCCGTGCCGCGACCTCTCTCTCTCCTTGTTTTTTTCTCTAATTTCTTTCACCCGAACTCACTAACTCCCTGCCTTTTCTCTCTATTTTTTTTCACCTCTTTCTTTTCTTTTTTTCCTTTCCTCTTTCTTTTCTTTTTTTCCTTTCTTTCTTCTGCTTTGCGCTGAACGAGAGAGAGATAACTGAGAGAGAGAGAGAAACGGGCAGAGAGATAGAGAGAGATTCACGCGGGAGAGAGATTAACAGAGGGAGAGATAGATGAAGAGAGAGAGAGAAAGATGAACAGAGAGAGAACCGAGAGAGAGAAACAGAGAGAGAACATGATTTTTTTTCTCATTTTTTTTTCTATCTCATTTTTTTTTCTCTTTTTAGCAACCGTGAGTGAGAAGGAGAGACAATGCCGGGATCGTCGAAATCGATGGAGGCGCCGTGTTAGGCTCTGATACCAAATATGACGCGGCGGCGACGTGGAAATGGATCGACGACAACTCCGGGACACGAACAGGACGGATAACTTGCTACCTCACGCAGCTCGGCCTCATGCCGGACGTCTCACACCGGTCGACACTCAAACTCACAAGGAGAAAGAGGGAAGGGAAATACAAGAGGGGAGAGCTCTCACACAAAACAAGCTTTCATTCATTCTTATCATTCATTCGTAACACACAACATTGGCCTCCTTATATAGGAAAAAAAGTCATAACAACAAGACCCTCAATCTTTCCTAATTGTCTTTATACCCTGGCCTAACAAGACAAAACCCACCCACCCACTTTTGACTTTGTGGGTTTTAAAATATAATATTTTGACTCAATAAAAATAAAATACTTTGGTGGTTAAAACACAAATACCACCATAGTAAAATACATACACACATACGTACGGATACGTACTCAGGACGCCGAGTCTTTAAGCGAGTCTCCGAGCCATAAGCTCGGTGCAGTCGGTGCGGTGCGGCGTCGGCTCCGAGTAGTGGGCCTGGTAGTGGACCCGGTGTCCCCATCACTTATCCGGTCGAAAACCCCCACGTGGGGGTTTAATTAGTCCCAACCCCCCAAGTGGGGTGTTTATTTGGTCTAAACTCCATGTTTGAGGGAAAGGAGGGGCCGACCCCCTATAAAACAACCATTTTTTCATGTCTTCCTTAGGTGCTTGTGCTTTGTCCATGTGGGAGAAGGGAAAATGACATTTCCCTTGTGCTTTGTGCCTTCCTTTCGTAACTTCTTGCGTCGCTTGTTGCGTGGGGTGGTCTCGATTTTCTAGAATTATTTCCTATTTGAGCTCCGACGCCTTGTAAACTGCGTGGGAATTTTCTTTTGACCTTTGCTTACTGCAAGGCCTTTTTCTCTTTTATGCCGTCCACTCGGCAAAAGTTATCGACACTCGTTTTTAACTCGTAGTCAGGACGGCCCGTACTTAGCATCACTTTGTGACTGTCGTCTGACTTATTTAATCTTCATATACCTTTGTTGATTGGAGAAAAATATTCAACAAATGCCCCTCACGGGACATCCGTCAAAGTCGGCGGCGATGGCGGGCAGCCCGTGTAGTCAGATTTTTTTTCACCGGTCTTTCTGACATGATGAGGTTTTTCTCATTTGCTTTAGCATTGTTTGCTAACAATGAACATTTTTTCTTTTTTTTTTCTTTTTTGGTCTTTTTGACATGATGATGTTTTCACATTTGCTTGCTAACATTCTTACCAAATTTGCTTTGCCATGATTTTTTCGTCATGGCTCGCTTTGGTGGAGACCAAAGAATGCGGGAACTGACCCAAAGCTCAGAAGAGTGTTACGTCAACCGGACCGACAAGCCTATGCCACTACTGGATCCGCCCACAATTATTGCATATAATTTGGCTTCAGTACACTGTGGTTTGATGTGTGTCATCGAGGGGCCGACAAGTGAGGCAGACTCTGTAGGAGGTGCAGTCTATCTGTTGAGAATTTCCAAGGAAAATGGTGTCTACAAGGATGATCGTTCAGGGGAATATCCTTCACATCACCCGCTCGATCGCTATCTTTATTTATTTTTTCAAGGCTATATTCCCCCCAACATGGAAGTTGACGATCTAGACCTTCTAACTAAGCGGTGCCGCCTCGAAAGAGCCATTTTGTTAGGACATGACAACATGCAAGATACCTGTATCTTGTCATACCCCAACTATCCAGAAGATTTTATACGGCAACCACAATTTTTGGATCAAGACTTTGGACTTTTTCAGCAGTTTTGAAAAGTTCCAGATTTGTACGGTATTTCTATCACCAGCCATCTGGAATATGTACTACCAGCATAGGCGTACGAAATCTGCGATTGACAAAATGATTTTGGCACCTTCTAGGGCGCAATTTGCCGATGATGGATAAGACCACGATTGTTACTTGAGCGAATTTTGAGTTTTAAAGTCCCAAATTGGTATGTAGAGTGGTTCATGATCCCCTCACATAGCTATCATCATGGGGCCACTAAATGGCTAATAGGTGTTCTCCATTTTTTTAGTGAAGTCCTTGATGTGGCGGGAATTTGACATGCCGTGACGGTGGCTTTATATCAATACCCCAACAATATCTTCCTTCTGCAAGGTTTAGTGGAAAGAGTCAACCCTCACCAGAACACATTTGTCACTGCGGAGGGTGAGATGGCCTTGGACTTGTGGTCATTTCACAAAATTTCTAGTTTACATGTCTGCAATTGAGCTTATGATGAGGTATCCTTAGATGATCTGCATCGTAGTCACACCTATGGCGATGGGAGATATCGCGTGCCATATTGTTGTAGATTCTTGATGAAGATTTGCAGGGATTTGGCCCGGGTGGGCAAGAAAGACTCTACCCATACTACGAAGGTGACTCTGAGGGCTTGGGTCCATCATTTTTATAATGGACCTTTTTGCTGTTACAAGGAGTTTGCTGAGCCGAACAAGCCTTTGAATCAATATACTGAGGTGAAGATAAATTTCCGACAACACCTCGTCATGTGTATTCTGCACCGAAGGTTGGAATTCACGCGAGCTCCCACCCATCACCTATTTGGCCACCTATCTCACTTATTGGCTGGCTATTTTTGTTGTCCCAAGGTGTTCTTCAGGCAGAAGTCATTTATCCCGCATGCTTGCTGGCTTGTGGGCAAGTTGTTGCACTTGCTCCCACTGCCTTGGCCAATATATATCATTCCCTCGGAGCTTTAGCTACATATTCTTCACCCCGAGACAAGAATATCTTGATGCCTACTCATTAGCGCTTGCGATGGATTATTATTTTTAGAATTTTCATATACGTTGAAAATGACAAATCCCATGGCTCTTGATATTTGCGTTCTGTGGCCACCCAGATCAGGGCATGTTTCGGCAACTAGTTGATGTTCGTCGGACTTTATCTCATAGATGAGCAAAGGGAAAATGCTTTTGTCCCTCCTTTTGGCAAGGGGAATTTCGGTCCTTCCTTTGGCACAGAGAACCCTAACTCCTCCCTCGATGAAGGTAATTCCCATTCTTCTGCTGGCAATGGGGGTTCTAACTCTTCCTCTGGTGAAGGAAGCTCTAATTCCTCCTCTAGTGAAGAGAGTTTCAGCTCTTATTCTGAAAAGGGGTCCACATCGAATTCTGAGAGTTCCCTTGGGAGTGGAGAGGTGAGAGACATCTCAGGTGAGTGCATTGGCCCTTCTCCCCCCCCCCTTTTTTTTACTTCATCCTCCATTATTATTTTTTGTCTGTTTCCTTATAATATGAATTGTACAGCTGAGGATCCGTCAGCCCCCATGAACATGTTCGCTCAGCTCATCAAATCTGGCCCAAGTGCGGGGCTGCTTGATCATGATGACCCGAGAGTTGAGGTGGGTGGTGCGCCCGACAGCAAGGCCATTGCTAGAGAGGGCCATTTGGAGGTGGTGGGTGGCACACTCGACAGTGAGGCCATAGCTGGAGAGGGCCATTTGGAGGTGGAGACACAACATCTTGCTCAGTTGCCTTTCATGTTAGGCCTTCTAGCTTGCACCATCAACTTGGTGGAGCCCGAGGCCGTGTGCTCTGTCTTTAACCGCCATGTGGATTTGATTGTATCCGGACAATCCATCCATGAAGGATAGAGCCCCATAGCCTCTTGTTATGGCGACCATTATTTTAATGATTGGGATTGGGAAATCGTCCTTTGAGCATGCTTTGTTCAGATCCCGGAAGTGAACGTAGACCCGAACTTGGCCATTCTTTTTCTTCACCGAGAATATGTTAGCGAGCCAAACTGGGCATATGCAAGGCTCTATAAAGTCCACTTTTAAGAGTTTATTGACTTCGGTATTCACTTTGAGTTCCAGCTCATGGCGTATACGTCTTTGAGATTGTTTGCTTGATTTGGCCGTAGGGATTATTGCCAGTTCATGTTCAGCCATAGAAGGCTCGAACCTGGGTATCTCCTCATAGGTCCAAACAAAACAATCTTTGAATTCCGTTAGTAGATGTTAAAATGCTTGTTTTTCTTCGTCACTCAGAAGAGCACTTACAAAGGTCGGCTGATGTTCCTTGCCCCTCCAAGGTTAATTTCAACCAGTTCATCTACGGTCGCCTGACTGCCATCTTCGAGTTCCTGTGGGGCTGGTTGGAGATCCACAAAGTTTTCTTCGTCGTTAGTGTTGGCAACATAGACATCATGGACTTAAAAATTTTCTTCCTCCTTTTGGAGGAGATTTGAGGGACTTCTTTCATCTTTCTAATGAAGAGGTGATTGAGATAAACTCTCTTCAATGGGAGATGGCTGGTCAGAGTTTACTGGAGAAGGCAACTTGAGGATTTCTTTTCCCTCCTCTCTCGAGATGTCAATTTTAGCATCTGGGCAACAACCGCACAACATTTACTGCATAGTGGACTGGAAAGTCTTTGTCTGAATTATACCCGATCCCTCTTGTATCTTTTCTGGGCGAAGCAGGTTGGCCCCAGACTTGTGAAGGATACTAGAGCTGATGGAAGAATTTCCATTGGGCAAGGTCTTGCACTTGCGGATTTTTTTGCTTTATGCACATTTCTGGTATGTATTTTGGCACGTCGTCCAATCCTTGGACAATCATGGGAGCATTATCTGTCGAAGTCTTCCAACCAAAGTTATTTTCTTGTGGACCTCGTGAGACCAGGTCTCCTTTATAAAATACAATAGGTCTGGCCTCCTCCTTGTTGTTTCTTCTTTTCCTTCGATAGGTGACTATGAAAGTTTTCAGTGGTTCCACCTTATATTCTTCCCTGACAGAAGGGAGTTGCATGCATGTGGGTGGCAAGGAAATACTCTTGTTAATTGCCTGACTGATGAGATTGGCTTCAAAGTTAAACTCTTGCCTTTTAGGTCGAGTTTGTTTAGCATTGGCTTGAAGAGCCATCCTATGCAACTTCGCCTTTTCTTCATTGACTATGAATAGTTCTTCTCTCTCCTTTTCTGGGACCATCTTTTGCTTGCCCTTATCCTTGATTTTCTCAGGGGTTGCCAAGGTGGGCTCTCCAAAATACAAAGAAACGTCTGTCGAGTTGCATTCATTTGGTCGGAAGGGAGCTTGGTTTGCAATGATAGTATGTTGTTCCCCGTCTTTTATATATTTGATGTATTGGTGGAGTTTTGAAGGAACGACTCAATTTTCATGTAGCCAAAGTCTTCCTAAGAGAACTTTGTACGAGCTATTGATATCAATGATATAAATGACACCTTCGTTACAAAGCCGCCCATAATGAGCTCCAAATAACTCGGCCCAGGGCATTTTCTGTATTCTGATTGAACCCTGAGATTTTGATTTGTAAATATAGCATTAGGTGCAAAGACTTGAACGTTTTCAAAGACATGATATTAACAGCCACATCGGCATCCACCATAATGCGACTAATTTCATAGTCGTTGATCTTCCCTTGCATATACAGTGGATGATTGTAGTAGGGAGAAGACAATAACATGCCCTCTGAAAACGTAACATTAGCCGCAAATGCCTTATAAACTTGGGTTTGCAGCTCAACCACATGGGCTTCATATGCTTCTGACTCTTTGGAGTATTTTCACAAGGGCTACCCTTAGTTCTTTGCTTCAAGAGATGGCCTCCCAGATAGCAGCAGTTGTGGGGAACTGCTTCATATGCTGAATAATCTTGTGGTCCACTCTGGTGCGAGTCTTTTCGAGAGGAGGGAGTATCTCGGCCAAGGTCTGTGGTGATGCGGTAGACTCCTCCTTTTCGGGAGGTTGTTCTACCCCCTTCGACTCCTTTGCCTCTCCTTGGAATAGTGGGGCTAGAGATGATTCTTCTTCTAGTCGTGGTGGCACATCATATTGGTCCTTGCCAGAAGAGCTAGCCTGATCAATAGGCTCATTTGACACCCTCAGGCTTGAAGATTCTTTTTCTAGCTCAGAGGGATTAAACTGGAAGCTACGACCCTGTACCTCCACTTCTGGAATTGTGCCGCATTCTTCCCCTTGGAATGTTATGACCTTGGCAGGACTGTTGACACTGACCCTCCTGTCAGGACTAGTGACACATACCCTTCTGCCAAGGAGTGGCTGGCCCCCTATATAAACCCATTTTTTCATGCCTGCCTTGCACGTGGGAGAGGGGAAAACGATATTTCTCTCCTGCTTTGTGCCTTCCTTTCGTAGCTTCTTGCGTCACTTGGTGCGTGGGGTGGTCCCAATCTTTCAAAATTATTTCTTATTCGAGTTTCGACGCCTTGTAAGCTGCGTGAGAATTTCCTTTTGACCTTTACTTGCTGCCAGGCCTTTTTTTGCTTTTATGTCGTCCACTCGGCAAGAGTTCCCGGGACTTGTTTTTAACCCGTAGTTAGGACGACCCGTACTTAGTATCACTTTGTGACTGTCGTCTGTCATATTTAATTTTCATATACCTTAGTTGATCCAAGAAAAATAATGGGTTCAACAGGAAGTTAAGAAAGACCGGAGATCTTCCTATAAAAAACATAGAACTGGCATTGCCAAACATGTTTTCCTTCCCTATTTGCTGTTAATTTTTATTTTAAAAGAAAAAGAGCTGAAAAAATGTATCCAAACATTATATTGTTCTGTTAATTAAAATGAAATTACTGCCTTTACTTAAGCTATATGCGTTATACAAACAAAAGGAGCTTCAGGACATCTAATCCTTGGTAAAAGGATGCACAGGAACCACAGAAAATAATGCACCAGCAGGAGGCCAGCCCAATATACCCTCTCTCAGTTTTTCTGCACCGCACTTAAAAGAAGGAAAAATAGAAGATATGTATGGTGGAGAGAGAGGAGTGTGGCCAAGACAGAGAAAAAAGTACCTTCTTTTGTTGGGGTGGGTCGGCTGTTGGTGATTCTGTTTCACCCCCACCTGCAGCTTCTTGCTGCTATCAGCCACAAGGGGGACGAGGAGGAACAGACAGCAAGAGCGGGTGCTGCTGACCAGAAAAAAGTAGAAAAATGGAGGATGGAGAGAAACAGAGGGAGAGAAAAACTGGAAAAAATAGAAAGAAAAAAAATGTAAAACTTAACAGTGGCGGGACTTCTCAACCACCAACACCCCCACCACAAAAAAGGTGTTTTTTGCATATAAAGTATCGTTGCAACAAAAATTATAGGCTTATCATTACTACATTTGTATTTGCACACATATCATAAAAAATGTCAAAATTGTGCAAAAAAGACCATGGAATGGTCTTTTTGCATAATATTGACGTTTTTTCTTACATATGAGCAAATATAAATGCCGGAATGATAAGTCTGCAATTTTCATTTTAACAATGGTTTTTATGTAAATATCTCCCCCAGCCCAAAAAAATAGCCCAAGATTTTCCGTCTTGAATATCGGTTTTGTCTTGGAAAGGCGGAAGAGGAGATCTTGGAGAGATCTAAAAAAAATCTTCGGAGATCTGGTTTGGTAATTTCAGAATTTTCTTCATATATATAGCCTATTTCTAAGAAAATGCTAAGTTTTTTCTACTAACAAGTCAATTTCACAAACATATTCTTCTAATTGACAACTCAATTTTACAAAATAAAGAGTAATAATAACAAATCCATTCACATGCACCAATATCATTATATATCAAAAGTTACACCAAAAAGAGAGATAAAAAATGGTATATGAATCACAAACTGAAGAATACATCAAAAATGGTACATGTATCTCTATCTCCCTCTATCTTTGACATAGAGAAGGGGGAGATTGGGGGGAGAGAGAGAGACAGACAGAGAGAGAGAGGGTGGGAGATAGAGAGAGAGAGAGTCTGAGGGAGAGTGTCACAGAGGGAGAGACATAGAGAGACTGGGGAGAGAGCTCAAGGGGCCGAGGTAGAGAGAGATAGGGAGAGAGGAAGGAGGCAACCGGGGGGCGGGGAGAAGATCTCGATCTCCTATGTAGTATGAGGCGTGAGGCGAGAGAGGCGACCAGGGGGTCGCCTCACGCCTCAAAAGCCTAGGCGATGGCCGAGGCATTTGAGGCTAGATATTATTAAAAAAGTATATATAATTTAAAAATAAAATTATATGTCAAAATATCACAAAAATATATATTTTGAACATTAAATATCATAAAACTGCATATACACTAAACAAGAAAAATAACTAACAAGTGCAATATTATAACAAAACAAAAATAGTTAAACAACCAAACAAGTTAATTACATAATCCCATAACACAGTGTTTCAAATCTCTCTCAACTCTCAAGCCTCCTCATCACTCATAAAAGAGGAGGAGTCCCTATCACTTGGAAGCTCATTCTCATTCTCTGATTGTGTCCCCTCGGAGTCAACATCTCTCACATTTATGGAGTGAGATGTGGAAATGCTTTTTCCCTTTCCTAGGTGACGCTTTTTGGTTGCCGCCCTTGTGCTTGGTCCTTCCTCTTCATTAACACCGGCAGCGATTTCAACATCTAGCCATGTGAGGTCCTCTCCTTCATCCACAAATCTTCATTTTCTGGAGGATTATCTATCCACTCGTTGCAATCATCAATGTCATCCAAAGAAATAGGATCATAGTCACTTTGCTGAAGACGCAAATGACGAGCATGGAGACGTTTATTATATTGCACAAAAACGAGATCGTTTAGCTTCTTTTGCTCCAACCTATTCCTTTTCTTTGTGTGCACCTACAAGTATATTAGTTGCAATCAATTAAACAAAAAAAATACTAATCTTTTATGTACTTGAATATGGAATTATTTATCTAACATGCTCAAATGTACTCTAATTGCGCTCACAGTTAGATGCACTACATGTCAAACTTAAGATCCGAATGGCTATCTTTTGAAGGTTTGGTGTGGCAGTAGCAAAGTTCAACCACCAAGTGGTTACACCACAAAGAAATTATAATTCACATTTCACAATAATTCTTACTCCACGATTGTAATGAAAATTGGACAAGAAATTGAGAAAAGTACCCATACCCGGAACCATAGAAGTGCATTGCCTAATGGTCATTTCTCTCCTAAATAGCCCTGGGGCATACTGATAAGCTGCAAGCTCCTTGAAAATTGCATCTTGTACTGAGGCTTCTGGAGCTAGCTTTTCAATGCAATCATATAGCCCTTACTTAACTTCTTGATCATACTCATTTTTTGAATTAGAGAAATAAAGAGTTGGATTAAGATAAAGGCCAGCTGCATGTAAAGGACAGTGCATTTGAAAGTCCCACCGTCTATCAATGATCTCCCAAATTAGACCATATTTGTCAAGCTTTTCATTTAATGCACTCTTAATACTCTCCTTTGCACGATCCATAGCCTCATAAATGTAGTCCATCATTGGCTTTTCTCCATCAACCAACCGTAAAATCATAACAAGGGACTTGTATATTTGCAATGAATATGCCACACCATTCCAAAAAGAAGTCTTTAAGATTATGCCCTCTACCTTCTTCCCTTCATTTTTTTTGGCCCACCGAATGTTACTAGCAAGCCAATCAGCAGATGTAAACATCCTTCTCAAAGAATCTTTACAATCAAGCAGACTCTGTAAATTTAAGTAGTTGGAGGCAAAGCGAGTACAGCTGCACGTGCAAGATTCTTGTCATTTGTATACTTTCTCATCATAGCAAGAATCCTTGTGTGCCCATAAATAAATGTAGTTACCAATTTGGCTCTACGAATGGTTTCTTTCATTGGAGACAATTTGAAAATGTCCTCCAACATCAAGTCTAAACAATGGGCAGCACATGGTGTCCAGAATAAATGAGGATGGGCTGCCATCAACATTTTTCCGGCTGCCACATAACTAGACTCATTGTCTGTCACAATTTGGATGACATGCTTAATACCAACTTCCTTAATAACCTTGTCCAATAAATATGCCAATAATTTGGCATCTTTCACATGTGCAGAAGCATCAATTGATTTCAAGAAAATAGTCCCACCTAGAGAGTAAGACAGAATGACAGTGAGAGACATAGAAAGAAAAATATATTGAAAGTTGATAGTGAGAGACATAGAAAGAAAAATCCCATCTGGAGAGTTCACAAGAAAGTTGATCAGTGTTCGTCCCTTCACATCTGTCCATGCATCGGACATGATGCTACAACCATATCTCACCCAATTTTCTTTTTGGGCATCCACCAACTCTTGAGTTGATTTTATCTCCTTATGTAAAAGAGTCTCACGCATCTCATGATAGCTAGGCTCTTTAAATCCCGAACCGTATTGTCCTACAACTTCCAACATTGTTTGAAAGATAGGTAGACACACATTATTGAATGGGATGCCAGCTTGATAAAATCATCTACCTACATATTGGCAAACCCTATCACGATGTTCCTTTTCCCATTTTTTATCTCTGACCGTCTTAACTTGTTTCGGATCAGGAGTGCAGAACTTGTCCATAGGACCCTTCATCCGTGGTGGCTTTGAAATAATGTCATCAAGTATATTAACTTGATAGACATCCAGAGATTGAGATTGACATGAATCCTTCAACAAATTATCTCTACCGTCCGTCTCCCTCACCATTTGTAGCTTCTCAGTTCTAGCTTTCTTGACATTTTACATATATTCTCGGATTTCTATCTTCACATCCACGGAACCTTCTTGATGGAGGCATCACCCACGACTCCCTCTGGCTCGGGTCGTCGTCACACTCCGGAGTTGTGTGAGCTCGGGCTTCACTCTATGTGGGCCCAATTATCCATTTTGAGCTTTCTATTTGAGTCATTGATGTATTTCCCCTTTTATTTGAGTCATTTCCCTAGGTCTTTGATTTATTTCTCTAAGTTTGAGTCATTATTCCCTAGGTCTTTGGTTTTTTTCCCTATGTTTGAGTCATTATCCCCTTGGTTGGCTTAATTGGACAGCTTTTGTCATTACATGTAAAGCCAGTGGTAGTTTGGTCATATAAAAGGTTGGGTCCCTATAAATAGGACCCCAACCTCACTTGAGAAAGCTAATGAGAATTTGCATGTTTTGAATCTCCACAAAATTTGAGTGTTTAGGTGTGAAGCCTAAGGTTAGGGTGAGAAGCCCTCTCCCCCCTCCCTTCTCTCTCCAAAGGGGGTGAACCCCTTCTCTCTCTTCCCCTCCCCTCTCTCTAGTTCGCCCCACCCTCTCTCTCCTCCACCTCACCCTCCACATCAGCCCTAACCCTGCCACCTAAGCTGCCACCTCAGCCACCTTTCACTTCTCTAGGTGCATTCATTGCCCCCCACTAATTCCCACCAAATCTCCTCCCTCCCTAGGAGAATCTTGGCCTTCCCAACACAATCCTCCCCCTCCCCCATGCAATCCTCCAACTCCCAAGAGAGGTTTGAAAATTTTCCCTCCACTCTCTCCTCCCCCATACCCTAGGCCGCCCCAAAGAGGGATCCCCCCCCCTTGAGCTGGTCGCCCCCATCCTCCATCTCCACTCCCCCAAGAGCATCCCCCACCTTCCCTCCTTCTCCACCTTGAGCATAGAGCAGCCCCCCATCCCCTGCGTCCCCCCCTTCTCCCTGCACTCCCACCACCCCCTAGCCCCTCCACACCTCCCCCACATCCCCTCCTACCATCCCTCCATCTCCCTTCACCAATTAGCAACCCTTCTCCCCATTTCATGGTCACTTGGAGCTGCACCGGCGGACCTGCTCGCGGCTGAGCACCTTGCAGAGAACCAGCAGCTTGCAGAGCCGGCCTCGACTTCATCCCGACGCCCCTGGAAGCACAAGAGGCACCGTTGGAAGCGTCTCCCAGTCCTCTTCGTAGCGGTGGTGGTCTCGTCCCTATCTGAGTTCGTGGCTGCCCGGAGGAGCCGTCATCGCCGGACTGCGCATCCTCTTCCTGACAGTCAACCTGAAGCAACTTGCAGAGGCTCCCACGGCCATCCTCTTGAAGTTTTGGAAGCGAGGCTTGGCTGAGGGATTCCACGACGAGTCTCCTTCCAGTCCCAAGAAGCGGCACTCCGTTCGGCGTCCGGAGCTGTGAGTTCCCATTTTTCTCCCCCGGGTGCGCTGATCTGTTCCCTCTGGAACTGATCTGACACCCGATCACTGTTCGGGCCCTCGCCATCAACTCTGACTTCCTCCGGCGTCCCCGCGGGTCTCCGTTCGAAGAGGGTTCGACCACGAATCCAACGACTCCGGCCACGCCTGAATCAGAGCTCGGGAGCGTCCGTGGTGACCTCGCCTTCCTGCTGCAGTGGTGCAGAAGCCGTCAGAACCAGAAGACAGTGACCCTGTTCGCGACTCTGCCCCAGCCATCGCCATCATTCAGAAATTCCCCCAAAAATTGGACGTCCTCCTGGGCCAACCCAGGAGGTTTTGGCGCTGGTTTCGTCGCCGACGGAGTTCGGGGGAGTCCGTAGCGGTGCCGACACCGACTGTCTATCCTCTGTTCCAGAGAGTGGACAGAACCGTCGCCCTCCTTTCAATTAGTCCCTAGCTCCACTTTCCCCTCCCCGCCTGGCTGGCTTACAGCCCCTCCTTGTGGGAGGTAGTGTTTGGATGTAATTCTGACTTCCCCTCCCCTTGTTCAACCCCCTTGCACGGGGAGTAGTGGTGTAATTCCTTAAACATGTTCAAGCTACACCGGCGGAGCGTGTGGGGAACCCACGCTTCCCCGCTCTCCCACGTCTCCGAACGGGACCGGTTTCTTCAAATCGATCGAGTAAGTGTTCTACCCCTTGCTTCCCCCCAGTGCTTGTTTGCTCAATATTAGCTCATAACTCCGTTGGTAGGAAGAGCGAGCGCCCGATCCCGTGAGCATCATTGCTGCCGAGTGGCCACCGTGGGGAGAGAGTGTGACCCGTGCCCTCGGCACCCGGTCGGCCCCATTGAATCGGGCCTCCATAACCTTGGGAAGAACCTTGGCCTTGCTGGCCCTCTACCAGCAAGGGCCCAGCCCTCACAACCTCGACTCGGCATCGCTGAGTTACCCCGGGTTTTGGGTGAGTGTTGGGTGAGTGGCCGCCGATATCGGTCCGTTTCTCTTGCAAATTGTGCTTGCTTGTCAAGGTCCAAGGTGCATCGGTCTTGTGGCTATCACCCCCAAGGTGGTGTCACATCACTTCTGGCAAGCTGTCACATTTGTACCTAGGCCGGCTAAATATTGTTTCAGTTGATAAATCTCTCCTTTACTCACTTTTTTATAAAAAATATATGTTATCTTATCTCTATTTTGTGGATTGGCAGAGATTCCATATTTTCACCCAATGTCTTTTGATTTGCCCTTTTCTACATTGGGCCCTTGAGTGCTTGCATTTGACGATGCACCACCAGAAACAGACGCAGAAGTAGGTGGTGTAGGCGTAGATATCTTAAAAAAAATCAAACAACAAATTTAAATCATATTACAAAAATAAATCAAACAACAAATTTAAATCATATTACAAAAATAAATCAAACAACAAAAATAAATCAAACAACAAATGTAAAAAAATATTTTTACTGACTCTTTATTGCCGACGTCGATTGCCCTGCACGAATCATGATTGATTGTCACTGTGGTCTGTGAGAGACAGAGAGAGGGTGAGATAGAGTGATTAGTGAGAGAGGGGATTAGCCCCTCTAACTGTGCATGTGTGTGTCTGTGAGAGAGAGAGAGCAGGAGACAGAGAGTGAGAGAACTGAGAGAGTGGGCGGGAGACAGAGAGTTGAGAGAACAGAGAGAGTCAGCGGGAGAACAGAGAGAGTGAGCGGGAGACAGAGAGTTGAGAGAACAAAGAGAGTGAGCAGGAGACAGAGAGTGAGAGAACAGAGAGAGACAGAGTGAAGGCGAGGGAGAGAGAGAGTAAGAGAGGGAGACTGAGTGAGGGAGAGGGAGACAGAGAGGGGCTCGGCCCCTCCCTCTCACTGTGAGGGAGATAGAGAGGGGAGAGAGCGAGAGTGGCAGGGGGAGAGAGAGTGACAGGGTGGGACTGTGGGAGAGGGGCTGAGCCCCCCTCCGTGTGTGCCTGCGTGAGAAAGAAAGAGGGAGTGGAAGACAGAGAGAGAGGGAGATGGAGACGGCGAGAGGGAGTTACCGAACGTCGCTCACTTGCCGGACGCCGCTCGCCGCTTGCCGGACGCCGCTCGGTCGTCGGACGCCGCTCGCCGCTCGTCGGACACCACTTGCCGATTGCCACAAGCTGCTGCTGCCGTTGGAGGGAAACGATATGGTAGGAGACGGGATGCCAGCGAAACCCTCGCGAGTTTAAAGGCTCCGGTTCGTTGTAGTTAATGGGTAATCTTACCCGATACACGGATCTGTCGGGCGGGCGAGCGGGCGAACGAGCGGGCCGGCGTTCGAGCGGGTGAAGCGCGCTGCAGCGAGCGAGGCGTGCATGAGGCATTCTCCTCGGCGAACCGCGACGGCGCGAGGCGGGCTACCGTTGTCTCTCCCCGCCTCACCATCTAGGCGAGTGCCTAGGCGGGATTTTGACTACACACCGGGTGCTCCGTTTCTCGTGACCTTTGGAGAGAGAGATTTTGGAGAGATCTCGAACATTTCGTAAGAGATGGCAAACCATGGAATTGGCGTTTCCTCTCCTTGAAGTCATGAAGAAGAAAAAGTGAATGAAGGAGGCAGAATGTGCCGCCAGCTAGAAAAGAGGAAGAAAAAGGAAAGATGAGAAAAAAATTGACCCAGGGAGGGGGTTGGTTATCTTCCAACCCGCACCAGCCAATTCCTCCTATTAGAGAAGGAAATCAAATCAAAAAGGGAATTTTTGATTTTTTGGGAAATGAAATCTGATCGTGGGGCCTCACCAGCAGTCAATTTCTCTTTCTGCTAAGAAGAAATTGATCTAAAAATGAAAAGAAAAGTACAACAGGAAAATGGAAAAAAGACAGGCTTTTCAAAAGTGAGTCTCCAGGAAAGAGAGGAGAAAAATGAAGAATATGATCTCTGGGGGATCTGGTCAATTAGTAGGAAGCGAAAATCAATCCAGAAAGGAAAACTACAGCATGATAGGGGGAAAATAGCAAGTTTCCCAAAGAGTGAGTTTCCAAAAAATTGAGATGAGACAAATGAAGCAAAATCTGACCAGTTGGGGTCTCATCCACCCTGCCAATTGGCCATCTTGTTCTCTGATCCCCCTTCCAAAAAGAAAAAAAAAAGAAAACAAAAAACAGGTGGCTGGGTGGTTGCTCATCTCTTTCACACAGACACATACAAGAAGAAGCAAAAAATAGAGGCTCAAGGATTTGAACTGTAGAATCTGCCTAGAGAGCTCTACAAGTCCTCTTTTGATCATTTGCTTGTGCACAATGCCAACCTCTTCAAGATCTTTGTTGGGCTTTCCAAGTTAAGGTTCAAAACATGGTTCAATTGTAATTGAGGAAAACATCAATGAAATTCTGATCTGATCGTCTCTAATCTTATTTCTCATGCTTTTGCGTTTGTGGATCCTTAATGGATCTGGATTGGATCCACCCACATCCATTAAATCTTGGATCCTAAATGGATCTTTGTTAGACCTTAGTGGTTCTTGAATGGATCCTGTTTGTATTCTTCGAAGGATATTGGCTTACAGGATTCTTAATGGACATTCATAGGTTTGTTATGGACATTATTCACAACCTGTATCCTTTATCCATTAAATCACTATCCTCTAATAGATTTGAACAAATGTTCAAAGTTGCTAAGGGATTTGATTCTAGTGGATCTCTGTTAGTTCACCATTTCATTAGCTTAAACAACATGTTAAAGGTTGTCTTATCTCAGACTTTAAGACAATTTTGGCTAAGTGCATGATGTGTCATAGATATAATTTGGGCCTATGTAGTCAGAGACGTGAGGCGACTGAGGCGATCAAGGGGTCGCCTCATGCCTCGAATGCCTAGGCGATGGCCTAGACGTTTGAGGTGTTTGAGACATTTTATTAAAAATATATATATACAATTTAAAAAATATAAATATTTGTCTAAATATCACATAAAATATATTCATACAATCAAGATTTTCAATAAAATTAACAACAATCAAGATTTGAGGTGAATACATACGTACAATCAAGATTTGGGGTGAAAATACATAAGGTAAATCAATCAAGATCTCCTGGGACCATCTCTCCTAGGAGTGAGGCATTTGAGGCGAAGCGAGGCGGTTTGGGGCTGCCTCGCCTCACAAACCTCCTAGGCAAGCACCTAGGTGCACTTTTGATTACATAGATTTGGGCCTTAAAACAGTTTGGCTTCGGCCTAGAAGCTCAACCATGGTCCATGTGCCATCTATTCAAATAAACAAGTTTCTTTGACTTGTCATCACCTCAACCAAAACCCTAAAACACCTTAACCTTGGACACTTGACTTAATCTCAATGGCTCAACGATCTAATCAAACATCCAACATGCTTCAAACACCTATAGTTCAAATAAGAGTTCTAATGCCTTCAAAGGATGCAAATACTGCTTTCAACCCTAGAGCTCACATTACAATGATGAAATACCCTTAGCCCCCTAAAAAAACCATAACAATATGGAAAATTTCATAAATTGCCTTTAAAAACCATGAAAATATTTTAGTGGCAAACTCCCTTAAAATAAACCAAACTTTATCAAAATGACCAAAATACCTTCATTGTTTTGGCAAAACCTAAATCAAAATTTCAAAATCAATCCAAAAAATCCTTTTGAAAGCAAAAATGATCTTCCTTTTATGGTTGTTCACCTATTTCCTTTGTTTATAAAGAATTTGTGATGCTACCCACTGCCCACTTTTGGGAAAGATCTCTTGAAAAATCTTCTATGGTTATTCATTTTGCTTCCATTGGTTGCAAGTAAATTAGGTATTGTTGATTCATTTTTACCAAACTTTCTTTTGACGATCACCTACTTTTGAACTCAAAAACTTTTGATTTCCTTGTTGGAATTTGGTTCACATTTGGTAACGTAGCTTGTCTAAGATTAAGGCATTAATGCTGCACAAAGTATAGTCTACTTGTATCCTTCATAGAAACTTTTATCGAGTGTTAGATCATTTTTGAAAGAGGAATACTTAAGAACCATCCAATCTTTTCATTGGGCTTTTCCTTTTGTAATTTTTTTTACCACATTCGAATGTGCTTGTAAGTCCTTGGTTTACCCAAAAGATTTTAAAGGAAAGCCATATGATGAAAAGATTGGATGGACCCTATTGTAATGGCCAACTTGAGAAATGAAAGTAAGAAAAATCGTATAGTTCTGACATTTATTCTCAAGCATTGGATGAATATAAAATGAATGGCTTGGATGGTTGTTGAACCCCATAAATTTCTGATAATTTCAGAGGAAAAAAATTAATTTCATCGTATGGTGGCACAAGGCAGTGCAAAAACCCTTGCCGTTGTATAAACAACACACACGTCCGTGGAATTCCATTGGATGGGAAAATACACAGATTCTGTGTATACACATTCGAATTTCATCGAACACTGCATGAGCGGCATGAAGAGGCATACCTGTGCAGTAAACCAACAAGAGACGGTCGTCCTCGGACTGCGCGAAGTGTCCGTGGTGTGCCGGAGTGCAGTTTCGATGCTGCAGAAACTTCGGACAGCAGGTTGGTGTGGTGAGGAAGACAAAAAAGCACACAAGAACCACGTGCCACTGCAACCTCAAAGTGCGGAGCAGAAAGCAATAAAAAAATGGAGGAAAGGGCAGGTCAAGGCTTTTATAGCCTTTCATGGGGCCGGCCACGGGGGAGGGGGCTGCTCCTCTCTCTCTCTCTCTCTCTCTCTCCCTCCCTCTCCTTTATCCTCCCTCGGTAGGCCCACAGCAGACCGCTAAGCCCCCCTCACCTTCTCCGCCAAGGGAATAGGAAAAGGTGGGGGGAGGGGGAGCCGCAAAACCCCTCACTCTCTCCGCTGGGTGCCCAGAGGGATTGATTCTTTTCCCTCCTCTGGTTGTCTGGAGGACCTCTTTTCTCTCTCCTGCTCTCAATAAACAAAAAAAGGGAAAGAAAGCAAGAAAAAAGGGAGGAGATTCTTCCTCCGGATCCCCGGAGGAGGTTGAGAGGGAGTCCGTGACCCTCCTCCCTCTTCCGGTTGCCTGGAGGAGGTCGAGGAGGAGGGGCCCGCTCTCTTTCCTTAACTTCCTCAATCTCCTCCACTTCTTGTCCGAAGGAACTAGCCTATTCCTTGCCTGGAGGAACTAAACCTCTCAACCTTCTCCACTCTTTGCCTGGAGGAATTAGCCTATTGGTTGCCCGGAGGAACTCAAGGGGGAATTAATGTCTTGGCATTTAATGGGCTTTGCCCGGAGGGATTTGGCCCATGCTCACCTCCTCCGGGCAATCCATGTTCAACCCCTATGAAAGGAGGAGCCTTGGCCCATGAGAACACAGACACAAGTAGAAGACTTGGAGATCTGCCAGACCTTGGAGACTTGTCGCAAGAGGATTGGAGATCTGAAAGTTTCTGAATTTTGTAAGGAGCCCAACAAGGGTATCATCATCATCAGAGCCTTATCCCAATTAATTGGGGTCGGCTACATAAATCCTGTTACGCCAAAGATTTCTATCAAGTGCAATATTCATATTTAAACCCAAGAAACTAATGTCCTTCCTAATAACATCGCACCATCTCATTTTAGGTCTTCCTCGAGCTCTTTTACTAGCATCCACTAAGATTCGGTCACATCTTTTAACCGGTGCTGAGTTAGGGCGACGAAACACATGTCCAAACCACCTGAGTCTATTTTCTCTCATTTTACTATCAATTGGGGCTATCCCTAAGTCCTTGCGGATGCGTTCATTCCTAATCTTGTCCTTCTTAGTCTTGCCACACATCCATCTCAACATCCTCATCTCTGCTACACATATTTTGTGAGTATGTTCCTTTCGTACTGCCCAACACTCGGTACCATATAACAAAGCAGGTCTCACAGCCGTTCTATAAAACCTCCCTTTAAGTTTCACAGGCATACGACGATCACAAAGGACTCCTGATGCACTTCTCCATCTTAACCAACCTGCCTTAATCCTATGTGTAACATCATCATAAATCTCCCCATTCTCTTGTATGGACCCTAAGTATCGAAAGCTACTACTCTTCGGAATGTTATGTCCAATTAGAACTATGTCTTCCTGAACCACTCTCCCGTTACTAAAATTACAATGCATAAACTCTGACTTACTCCTACTAATTTTAAAACCTTTAGACTCCAAGGCAAGTCTCCAACGCTCTAACTTAGCATTGAGAGCATCAATACTCTCATCAATTAAAACAATATCATCTGCAAATAGCATACACCAAGGGATATCCTCATGCAATTGTTTAGTTACTTCGTCCATAACTAAGGCAAAGAGATACAGACTTAGTGCAGAACCTTGATGCAAACCTATAGAAACGGGAAATTCACCAGTCTCCCCAGCAATAGTTCGAACACTAGTAACAGTACCGTCGTACATATCCTTAATCAAATCAACATATCCTTGAGAGATTCCTTTCTTTCTTAATGTCCACCAAATCAATTCTCTCGGTACTCGATCATACGCCTTTTCTAAATCAAGAAAGACTATATACAAATCTTTTCTCATCTCTCTATACTTCTCCATTAGCCGCCGTATTAAAAAAATAGCTTCTGTAGTAGATCTATTCGGCATAAAACCAAACTGATTGTCCGATACAGTAGTCATACATCGGAGGCGTTTTTCAATTACTCTTTCCCAAAGTTTCATAGTATGACTCATAAGCTTAATTCTACGATAATTATTACAACTTTGAATATCTCCTTTGTTTTTATAGAAAGGAACTACAACACTTTTTCTCCAAACTTCTGGCATTCTTCGTTCCTTTAAAATTTTATTAAAAAATTTAGTTAGCCACTGAATACCGATATCTCCTAGGCCTTTCCATACTTCAATAGGTAAGCCATCTAGTCCTAAGGCCTTGCCCATTTTCATTTTCCTTAAAGTATCCTCCACTTCTGACATCTTAATACGCCTGAAATATTGATATTTATCAAATATTGTGGACTCTTGGGTATCTTCTAAAGAGAAATCCTTGACGCAATCTCCATTAAGTAATTTCTGAAAATAGCTATACCACCTCCCTTTAATCTCAAGATCCTTAGTTAAAACCCTTTGATCTTCATCTTTAATGCACCGAACATGATCTAAATCTCTAGTTTTCCTTTCTCTTAATCTAGCAAGTTTAAATATGTCCTTTTCATCCTCTCGGGTTCCTAATTTATTATATAAATCTTCAAATGCCTTTGATTTGGCTTCGCTAACTATTTTCTTAGCTCTCTTTTTAGCGATTTTATAGGCTTCTAAGGTTTGATCATTTTTGTTAGTTTGCCAAACTTTAAAGCATTCCTTTTTTACTCTAATGGTATTTTGGATTTCCTCACTCCACCACCAAGTCTCTTTTTCTAAATTCTTTTTACCTTTAGATTCCCCTAAGAGTTGTTTTGCAACCTTTGTTATACAATTTATAACATTATTCCACATTACATTAGTTTCTTGTTCTAAATTTTAAATATTTTCCTTTAATAGATGATTTTTAAATGTTTCTAAACTTTTACCTTTTAAATTCCACCATTTAATCTTGGAATAATTATTTATAATGCTCTTTCTTTTGAATTTAGGGATAGTGACATCCATTACTAACAACCTATGTTGAGGGACTAGACTTTCACCAGGAATTACTTTGCAATCTTTACATAAAACTCTATCGACCTTCCTAATGAGGAAATAGTCAATTTGACTTATACCTGTTCCACTCTTGTATGTTATTAAGTGTTCGTCCCTCTTCTTAAGAAGGTATTAGTAATTGCTAGATCGTAGGCCATAGCAAAATCAAGAATAGTGTAACCCATATCATTTCTATTACTAAAATCAAGCCCTCCATGAATCCTCTTGTAGCCTCTATTATCTTTACCCACATGACCATTAAGATCCCCTCCAATAAAGATTCTCTCTTTACTAGGGATATTTTGGATCAAACTATCAATAGCCTCCCAAAATTACTTTTTAATGCTCTCTTCTAATCCTACTTGAGGTGCATATGCACTAAGTATATTCAAAATATCATCACCTAAGATAAGTTTAATTAACATTAGTCTATCCCTCAATCTATTTACTTCCACAACTCTATCTTTTAAGTTTTTATCTATTATTATAGCAACACCATTTCTAGAGTTATTATTACCCGTATACGAAATTTTATATCCATCAATGTCTTTAGCTTTATGTCCTTTCCACCTAGTTTCTTGTAGGCAAGCTATGTTAACCCTCCTGTCCTTCATTAACTTAACTAATTCTAAACCCTTACCCGTTAAAGTTCCTATATTCCAAGTAGCTAGACGGATCCTATGTTTTTGGACTTGCTTCTTTACCCGTGTGCGTCCAACCCCACACGAGAACCCTTGCCTATTTGACACCGCAATCGGGCGCCATTGCGGCGCGTCGCTTACGGGGAACGCCTTAGCTAGCCCTTGCTCATTTGTCATTCCATCCGGGTTCCGATGTAACGCGTCGCTTACGGGGAACACCCTAATTAGCCCTTGCTCACTTGTCATTCTATCCGGGTTCCGATGTAACGCGTCGCTTACGGGGAACGTCCTAGCATTAGCACAAAATGTATTTAGATCAGAGCCCAACAAGGGTATGAATTGTATAAATAGTAATACCTCCACCATAGGGGATATGTCATTGTAATCTTATAACTTGCAGGAAAAACCTGTAAATTTCTGAAATAATCAAAAAATGAAGGGAAGGTCTTGTGATTTCTCAGAATTTTCAGAAATGTCCAAATATTGCATAAATACCCCAAGACTTTTAGAAATATCAGAAATACCCTGTGATCTTCAGAAATTGCAGAAATGTCAGAAAATCACAGAGATGTCCTAAAATTCTCAGAAATTCTGTGGAAACTTTAGCAAATCTGTAATGTCCAGAATTTACAGAAAATACCCAAATCAGTCCATAATTTACAGAAATACCCACATCTGCCCCGGATTTACAGATACCCAATTCTACCCCGAATTTATGGAAATATCCAAATCTGTCCAGAATTTGCAGAAATACCCAATTCTGTCCAGAAATTGCAGATATGCACAATTCTGTCCAGAAATTACAGATATGTCCACTTCTGTCTAGAAATTAAGAGAATACCCAGTTCTACCGGGAAAATGCAAACATATTTTGACCAGGGTTTGCCGACCCGTCCGACCCGGCCGACCCGGTCTCGGCGCGGGACGGGTAGGGTCGGGCGGGTCGCACAGCGACCCGGTCCGCCCCATTGGGCTCGCGACGCGTAGTTTTTTTATTTTTTTTTAAATTTTTAATAAATTTATTTTGAAAGATTAAATGTTATATATATTTAAAAATATTAGAATGTAGAGTTTTTTTAAGATAATAGATCCATACTAAATTATACATAATTAATTATATAAAAATTACATATTACACCGCTTAATTAAACATCCTATTATATATAATACATAAAAATTTATTTCAATTACTAAATATGTAAAAGTAAACAGTGACATAATAATGACATTCATTCATGAAGTATAAAATACAAAAACTCACTAATCCTCGTCCATCTGTGAAACCCGAATCCCAAAACTCACTCATCCTCCTCATCTGTGTAACCCGAATCCCAAAACTCACTCATCCTCATCATCAGTGAAGCTCGAATCCCAAAACTCATCATCAGATATATGAGACTGATCACCCGTATAATCTAACTCTATCCTAGTGGGTGGAGGTACATGTGGGTGAGACTGATCACCCGTATAATCCTACGGTTTCCATCCAACAAAACTCCGTGTGACCACCCAATATCACTTGTTCGTTCCTTAAGAGCCATAGAGTGCTAAGGTCTAAAATTAAGAAATTCAAATTATGAAAATATATTATTTGCCATCTACAATTAACATTGAACATAATTTCATTATTTGCGTACCATGCAAGACTAAATTCAATATTTAATACATGTTAATATAATTTAGTTCAAAATAATATCATTATTTCTATAACAAACATATAAGGTTAATATTTATAATTAATACATATACATTAACTTTAAAATTATTTATCACTAATTAGATATTTAAAATTACATCTCTAATTAAATTACATGACACATATAAATTATAAACATATCTAAATAATTTACATTATACATATAAATTAACTTTAAAATTATTTGTAAAATATTTATCACTATTTATATATTTAAATTATAAAACTCTGCCATGGCCGGTCCCAAGCCCGGGTGAGAAAAGAGGAGGGTTTGTGTTAGGTCGACAGCCAGCTGTAAAATTTTGTCACATCTCCAACATGAATTCTGATCCAAATACATTATGTGCTAATGCTAGGGCGTTCCCCGTAAGCGACGCGTTACATCGGAACCCGGATGGAATGACAAGTGAGCAAGGGCCAGCTAGGGCGTTCCCCGTAAGCGACGCGTTACATCGGAACCCGGATGGAATGACAAGTGAGCAAGGGCTAGCTAGGGCGTCCCCCGTAAGCGACGCGCCGCAATGGCGCCCGATTGCGGTGTCAAATAGGCAAGGGTTCTCGTGTGGGGTTGGACGCACACGGGTAAAGAAGCAAGTCCAAAAACATAGGATCCGTCTAGCTACTTGGAATATAGGAACTTTAACGGGTAAGGGTTTAGAATTAGTTAAATTAATGAAGGACAGGAGGGTTAACATAGCTTGCCTACAAGAAACTAGGTGGAAAGGACATAAAGCTAAAGACATTGATGGGTATAAAATTTGGTATACGGGTAATAATAACTCTAGAAATGGTGTTGCTATAATAATAGATAAAAACTTAAAAGACAGAGTTGTGGAAGTAAATAGGTTGGGGGATAGACTAATGGTAATTAAACTTTTCTTAGGTGATGATATTTTGAATATAATTAGTGCATATGCACCTCAAGTAGGATTAGAAGAGAGCATTAAAAAGCAATTTTGGGAGGCTATTGATAGTTTGATCCAAAATATCCCTAGTGAAGAGAGAATCTTTATTGGAGGGGATCTTAATGGTCATGTGGGTATAGATAATAGAGGCTATGAGAGGATTCATGGAGGGCTTGGTTTTGGTAATAGGAATGATATGGGTAACACTATTCTTGATTTTGCTATGGCCTATGATCTAGCAATTATTAATACCTTCTTTAAGAAGCGGGACGAACACTTAATAACATACAAGAGTGGAACACATATAAGTCAAATTGACTATTTTCTCATTAGGAAGGTCGATAGAGTTTTATGTAGAGATTGCAAAGTTATTCCTGGTGAGAGTCTAGCCCCTCAACATAGATTGTTAGTAATGGATGTCACTATCCCTAAATTCAAAAGAAAGATCATTATAAATAATTATTCCAAGATTAAATGGTGGAATTTAAAAGGTAAAAGTTTAGAAACATTTAAAAATCATCTATTAAAGGAAAATATTTGGAATTTAGAACAAGAAACTAATGTAATGTGGAATAATGTTACAAATTGTATAACGAGGGTTGCAAAACAACTCTTAGGCGAATCTAAAGGTAAAAAGAACTTAGAAAAAGAGACTTGGTGGTGGAGTGAGGAAATTCAAAATACCATTAAAGTAAAAAAGGAATGCTTTAAAGTTTGGCAAACTAACAAAAATGCTCAAACCCTAGAAGCTTATAAAATCGCTAAAAAGAGAGCTAAGAAAATAGTCAGCGAAGCCAAATCAAAGGCATTTGAAGATTTATATAATAAATTAGGAACCCGAGAGGGTGAAAAGGACATATTTAAACTAGCTAAATTAAGAGAAAGGAAAACTAGAGATTTAGATCATGTTCGGTGCATTAAAGGTGAAGATCAAAGGGTTTTAACTAAGGATCTTGAGATTAAAGGGAGGTGGCATAGCTATTTTCAGAAGTTACTTAATGGAGATTCCGTCAAGGATTTCTCTTTAGAAGATACCCAAGAGTCCACAATATTTGATAAATATCAATATTTCAGGTGTATTAAGATGTCAGAAGTGGAGGATGCTTTAAGGAAAATGAAAGTGGGCAAGGCCTTAGGACTAGATGGCTTACCTATTGAAGTATGGAAAGGCCTAGGAGATATTGGTATTCAGTGGCTAACTAAATTTTTTAATAAAATTTTAAAGGAACGAAGAATGCCAGAAGTTTGGAGAAAAAGTGTTGTAGTTCCTTTCTATAAAAATAAAGGAGATATTCAAAGTTGTAATAATTATCGTGGAATTAAGCTTATGAGTCATACTATGAAACTTTGGGAAAGAGTAATTGATAAACGCCTCCGTGGTATGACTACTGTGTCGGAAAATCAGTTTGGTTTTATGCCAAATAGATCTACTACAGAAGCTATTTTCTTGCTACGGCAGCTAATGGAGAAGTATAGAGAGATGAGAAAAGATTTGTATATAGTTTTTCTTGATTTAGAGAAGGCGTACGATCGAGTACCGAGAGAATTGATTTGGTGGACATTAAGAAAGAAAGGAATCTCTCAAGGATATGTTGATTTGATTAAGGATATGTACGACGGTGCTATTACTAGTGTTCGAACTATTGCTGGGGAGACTGGTGAATTTCCCGTTTCTATAGGTTTGCATCAAGGTTCTGCACTAAGTCCGTATCTCTTTGCCTTAGTTATGGATGAAGTAACTAAACAATTGCATGATGATATCCCTTGGTGTATGCTATTTGCAGACGATATTGTTTTAATTGATGAGAGTATTGATGCTCTAAATGCTAAGTTAGAGCGTTGGAGACTTGCCTTGGAGTCTAAAGGTTTTAAAATTAGTAGGAGCAAGTCAGAATTTATGCACTGTAATTTTAGTAATGGGAGAGTGGTTCAGGAAGACATGGTTCTAATTGACGGACATAACATTCCGAAGAGTAGTAGCTTTCGATACTTAGGGTCTATCATACAAGAGAATGGGGAGATTTATGATGACGTTACACATAGGATTAAGGCAGGCTGGTTAAGATGGAGAAGTGCATCAGGTGTCCTTTGTGATCGTCGTATGCCTGTGAAACTCAAAGGGAGGATTTATAGAACGGCTGTGAGACCTGCTCTTTTATATGGTACCGAGTGTTGGGCAGTACGAAAGGAACACATCCACAAAATGTGTGTAGCAGAGATGAGGATGTTGAGATGGATGTGTGGCAAGACTAAGAAAGACAAGATTAGGAATGAGCGCATCCGTAAGGACTTAGGGATAGCTCCAATTGATAGTAAAATGAGAGAAAATAGACTCAGGTGGTTTGGACATGTGTTTCGTCGTCCTAACTCAGCGTCGGTTAAAAGATGTGATCAAATCTTAGTGGATGCTAGCAAAAGAGCTCGAGGAAGGCCTAAAATGAGATGGTGCGATGTTATTAGGAAGGACATTAGTTCCTTGAGTTTAAATATGAATATTGCACTTGATAGAAATCTTTGGCGGAACAGGATTCATGTAGCCGACCCCAATTAATTGGGATAAGGCTCTGATGATGATGATGATGATGATGATATATTTAAATTATAAACATCTCTAATTAAATTATATTATAGATCTAAAGTAACTTTAAAATTATTTATAAAATATTCAAGAGTTTTTACATTAAAAACATCTCTATTTAAATTATATTATGGATCTAAATTAACTTTAAAATTATTTATAAAATATTCAACACTATTTACATTAAAAACACCTCTACTTAAATTACATTATACATCTTAATTACATTTAAAATTATTTATAAAATATTTATCAATAAATTTATATTTAAATTCAAAACATCTCTACTTAATTTAAATTATAAATATTACCTTTAATTTTTTGTAAAATATTTCTCACTATAGATTTATTTAAATGAAAAACATCTTTAAAATTTTTAAAATTAATTATTATCTTATTTTACGTCTACAACTACTAATGAAAATAATATCATTAATTCTACAAAATTAAATTTTAAATTTAATACATCTCAATTAAATCTAATATTTAAACATGAATTAAGTAATATATCAAACATAAATGTATTTCTACAACATGAATTAAACGATATTTATATTATTTCTACAACACGAATTAAATAATATATCAATATATTTAATTCTACAACATGAAGTAAATAAAAATTATATTTTTTCTACAACATGAATTCAACAATACATCAAAAATAATATTAAACAATGACAATCTAACAAATTTTATTTTTATACTTTTTTAAATTAAAAAAGATATAAAATTTTAAAAAATTAAATTTTTTTCCTCCCCCCCCTCAAACCGCCCTTGGCCCAGCCCCCCCCCCCCCCCACGGTGGCAGACGCCCCCCAGTCCCCGACGGTGGCAGACGCCCACCCCCCCGTCCCCCACGGCCTGCCCCACTCACCGCCCAGCCCCCCCCCCCCCCCCCGTCCCCCACGGTGGCAGACGCCCAGCCCACCCCCCCGCTGTCCCCCCATCGCCTGCCGGTGGCAGACGCCCAGCCCCCCCCCGCCGTCCCCCAGGGTGGCAGACGCACCCCCCCCCCCCCCCCCGCCGTCCCCCACCTCCGGCCAGATCCGGCTGGCAGACGGCCTCCTCCCCCACCCCCACCTCCGGCCACATCCAGCGGTCGACGCCCCCCCTTCCCCACCCCCGATCATTTAAAAAAAATTTCACCTACCTACCTCCGATCGCCGCCCTGAGCCGCCCAAAGCCGCCGGCCGCCGCTGCATCGCCGCTCGCCGGTGAGAGGGATGGAGAGAGCCTCCCCCTTCGGCTCGTTAAATGGGCGAACCGCCCCGACCCGCCCGTACCGAGCCGGGTTCCGCCTCGCACCGGAGCGGTACGTGGCGGGACGCACGGGACCTTGCGGTCCAGTGCGTCCCGTCCACGACCCCCAGCCCGTGCGACCCGGTGTCCGCCTGGGTCGGGTCGGGTTGTGCGGGTCGGTGCGGGTCGGGGCGGGACGGCAAACCCTGATTTTGACCCAGCAGAAATTACATAAACACCCTTAGAGAATTTTGGTCTTTACAAATATGTCCTGGCCATATGCAAATGGGTTTTTCATGGACATAGCCCAAATTAATGGGTAGTTCCCAATCAGGAATCAGTCCAGTGGTTGGATTCCGACCAAATTCAATCTAATGATGGTATCTTGACCCTAGTAGATCTAGTGGTCCCATCTAACTAGACTTAAATCCAACTCTCGGATTTATATAAAACTCTCCGATGTCAGAACGGATGTTGTAGAGGTTTAAGGGTGTCTTTGGCAGTTAATCAATGTTGTTTGGACTTGTACTGATGTAAATTAACACTGACTACGGCTGGTGGAGAAAGATCCAGTACATGAACCCAAATTGTCTGATAAACTAAACTCGTGGAATTAATAATATGCATGCTAGTAAATTAGCTAAAATATGTGCATATTTATCCAACAATTGGATATTTAAAATTAATTTTCTGCGTGTGTAAACAATGGTGCGATTTATAATGTCATGTGACATATAAGCTTTTGATAACAGATCTGAATGATTTTTTATTTGTAGTTAGATTTGTAATATTTAAGAAGATTTAATGGTGTTGATGACTAAATCATACGGTTTTGAGGTTGGTGGCATTGTTCTTATTTTGCCACCGTTGGCAATGGAACCCACTGTGTGTGTTATAGTCAAACTGGACACTTTTGTAATCTTCTTTTGTTCTGAGGATCATTTGGTTATTTTCATAACTATGTCGGCGTGTCTGGATAGGCGGAGGAGATACAGAGGCTGCGGAAGAGGAAAAAGGCTGAAAATTTGCGTTTACTAGAGATGGAGAAAAGACAGAAGCAACGTCTTGAAGAAATGCGTGAATCTCAAAAACGGGTTTGGGATTTTCTTCTTTATTGGGTTCAGAACATCACTTCTGTTATCACTTTTTTGGTTTGCTGATTCCTGTTTTCTTTTTAACTTTCATGGTTTTTTTTAAAAAATTCTTTGTGGGGGGGGGTGTTGGCTTGTTGGTTTGTTCTCCCTTTTGATTATGGTGTCATGTGGTCTTTAACTGCTTGTATTTATTTAGGTTCTTATGCTGTCTGAGTTTGTATGTCCATTTCAGGATGAGGAAGCTATTAACTTAAAAGATCAACTCCGTGCAGAGATAAGGAAAGAACTTGAAAAATTGGAAATGAAATACAGAGATATGGCTTCTCTGCTTCGTGGCCTCGGTGTCCATGTCAGTGGGGGTCCTTATCCCATGCCTTACGAGGTAAGATGGAAATCTGAAGTTTTTTTTTATCTGATAGAAGAAAAGTGATTCCCTCAACAAGTGAATAACGTCCTAGTCACCTTTATTCTCTTTTCATGGAATGTTGTTACTTTTTCTTTTCACCTTTCAACTTTTCATATCCTGTTTCTGTCTTTTCACCATCATAGTCTCTCATTTGCTATGTGTTGTTACTGGACTTTGCTGCATGAGTCGTAAATATTTTTTCAAGGACATAATTTTTTAGATTTTATTATCTATGAACATTATTTGCCCTTTTGTATTGCTCCCCTGGAATATATTCTTATATTCAGGGTATGCTGGCTCAGCCCCACACCATCAGTGTCTCAGATGGTGTAGCTGGCCCATTTTGGTTGGAATATTGGCAAAAAAACATTTTTAGCATGGTTCTTCTAAGATTTAGTTTCCACTATTTTTACATAGCATGGTTCAAAACGGTGAGAGGCAGGCTCAGTTTGCATGTCCACTGGGCCTCCTCTGAGAGGCAGTCTGAGACATGTTGGGTTCGGTGCTATGTATTCAGAGGGGGGGTGAATGAATATACCCTTTAAAAACTTTCGCCCAATTAAAAATCACACAGTGTGCAATTGCGGAATTAATCAAACACAGAGTGTGCAAAGCTAATCAAATCTGTTGAACCAATGTGCAAACATGTAGAATGCTCCTAAGCAAACATCTAATGTGCGCAGCAATGAACTGAATACAATCTTCGTGCCTATGCATGCATCTAGCGCCAATCAGATAAGAATTCAAACCACAGAACAAGAGGGTTTTTAGGTGGTTCGGTCCTGCAGACCTACGTCCACCCCACACTCAAACCGAGTGTGGATTCCGCTGACTCACAGCTTGAACAGCTGGGCATCACAGCTTGCCATACAATCCGCTGAGCCTCACAGCTTGCTGTCCGAGGAATCCTCCTCGCCTGCTGAGCCTCACAGCTTCCTCTGCTGGGCAATACAGCTTAGCCGTCCAGTGGAATCCTCCACTGCAAATGCTGACAAATAGCTTGAAGAAATGTTTAAAGAGAAAACAGGAAAATGAGAAACAAACAGCAATCGGAAGGCTGTAAACAATGAAGCACAATGTGGCGCAGAATGAGCTGACTGGCCTGGATTTGATCCACGGTCCAGTAAAGGCAGATCTCTCTCGATCTCACTATCTTTCTTTCTCTTTTTCTTCTTCTGCTAATCTCACTCTCTTTCTCTGCTCGAGCTCTCTAACTCTCTCTCTCTTCTTTCTCTTCTGCTCTTCTTCTCTCTCTCTTTTTCTTCTCTGCTTCTTTTGCTTCTCTTTTCTTTCTCACAGGATCGTGCAGGCTATCCTCTGCTTCAGTCGATCAGCCAACTTCTGATGGAAGAGACTTCATATATATAGAGCAGCAGGAATTTGGCGTGTGCTCTCCACATCTCCCGCCCAAAAGCCTTGGGCCACGTGGCAACATCCAGCAGGCTTTCAGTACACGTGTCACAATCTGGTCACTCCCCTTATCCTCGGATCACGTGCCCATCCTTCATCTTTGCACTTTAGTCCCTGTCAGTCAGTCGAAAGGAACTTATCAGTTTAATACAACAAACCTTGCACAGACTCTGTAGGGAGTAATGTGCAGTGTGTAGACATTGCAATGTGTAGACTTTGAATCCCAGCATGCGACCTCAATGTACAGACATGATGAAGGCACTGCAAAAGCGATGTACAGACTTCATGATGCAATGTTCAGACTTTATGAATGCGTGGCTATGGCATTGTATAGACTTGGTGAATGCAGAACAATGCCATGTACAGACTACATATATGCAGTGCTTTGGCCTTGTACATACTTCACGCATGCAGGGCTGTGGCATTGTATAGACTCAGTGAATGCTAAGCAGCAGTATGTATAGACTTCATGTATGGCATGTACAGAGAGTGAAATGCATGTTCAGCTGCAGACAGCAAAGTATATACATTGCAAGTGAATGCATTGTCATGCTGAAAGAATGTACAGACTCTGTGAATGCAAAGCTAAAGCAATGTATAGACTTCATGTGTAGAAGACTAAGGCATTGTACAGACGTTGAGAATGCAACGCTAAACAATGTATAGACTTCACGTTTATGTGCATGACAAAGCAATGTACAGACTTGCTGTGAAGAACAATGCCCAAGTGCAGTGCATGGACTTAGCGTGAATGCAATGCAGACACAAGAGTCTATAGACTTGATGAATGCGATGCAGACACACAGAGTGTATAGACTTGATGAACAATGCATTCTAGGTAGATCCTGTACAGACTTGAGAGACGATGCATGCATGATGTATAGACTTGTCCAATGTACAGACTTAGCATGAGACGCTAAGTGAGACGGAGGACGATGTACAGACTTGAAGGATAATGCATGCAGACGGTCGTACAGACTTGGTCTTACAGTGTATAGACTTAGACAAACAACTGAACGATGTATGGACTTGCCAATTCAAGGGCTGTACAGACTTGATGCAATGCAAGGCAACGAATGTATAGACTTCAAGCCAATGTATAAACTTCAAGCTCATGCAAGCAAAGCCAATGTATAGACTTGGCGTTTGTGTGAGCATGCGATGTACAGACTTTGTGTTGTGAACACAGGCTGTACAGACTTGCTTGTTGGATATTGTGTTTTGATGATGACAAACACTATGACTCTCATATGTTTGATGTCATATGTGTTTACTTATGTTTTGATGATGACAAACACTATGACTCTCATATGTTTGATGTCATATGTGTTTACTTATGTTTTGATGATGACATAGTTTACGTGTGTTTTGATGATGACAAATTGATGTCATATGTGCTTACTTCATTCAGAACTGCTCATTCAGAACTTGGTACATTGCTTAACTGTGAGCATGGCATAGACTGTACACTCGTCTGTCTGCATGAGTCACCAAGTCCACACATTGCATCGTGTGTTTTTCATGAAGTCTATAAACTGGTCCGTCTCTCAAGTCTGCACAGCCTTCTGATTGGACTTAACGTCTATACATTGTGCATCGTCTCAATTTGCGTCTCATGCCAAGTCTATACAGCCTGCCTTCATGTTCAGAGTCTATACATCCACAGTGGATCTTCAAAGTCTGAACATCCGTTCACTTCACTCAAGTCTATACAGTGGTATTCAGCTAAAGTCTGTACATCGGACTTTCACTTAAAGTCTGTACATCGCTGCTTTGTCAAAGTCTGTACATCGCAGCTGTGTTGAAGTATGTACATCCATTCTCTTATCAAAGTACATACATCCTTCTGTTGGAATTCCAAGTCCATACATCGGACTGTTTGAGCAAGTATGTACAGCATTTCATTCACACCGGAAGTCTATACATTAGACTGTGGCCTGCTTAGCTGAAGTCTGTACATCGCCTTTAGACTTTCAAGTCTATACACTCCATGCTCATTCAAGTCTATACATCCACAGTGCAACTCCAAGTCTGCACATTGGAGTCTTTACCTACGATCAGCTTTGAAAGTCTGTACATTGGGAGCTTTACCGACGTTGCCTTGCCAAAGTCTACACACTGTGAATCTTCAAGTCTGTACAGACTTCGCCTTGTTTCAAGTCTGTACATCGTCCAGCTCTTTGGCAAAGTCTACACATCTTAAAGTCTGTACATCCGTTAGGCTTGCTCATGCATTGTTCTTCTGAAGTCTGTACAGCCGTGGCTTCTGCCTCAAAGTCTGTACATTTGTTTCAAAGGCGAACTCTATACATTGTGCATCCTTGGGTTAAAGTCCATTCATTGGAAGTCTGTACAGAGTTTCTCTTGTCTTTAAGATGAAGTCTGAACATTGCATAGTCTGTACGTTGCTTCTTCAGTCTGCCTCGGCCAAGTCCATACATTGCTTGCTTAGCAGACTGTGAAGTCTATACATCGGTTGTTCAGCAACAGACTGCTCAAGTCCATACATTGGCTGCATCATATGCATTAAAGTCTGCACATTGCTGAATGCTCTTCAAGTGTGCATATTCGTTCTAAGGCATAGTTTATACATTGCATTGCATTGCATTCATCAGTTGTGAAGTCTGTAGATCGAGTCAAAGTCTGCACATTGCATTCTCTTCAGCAAGTATGTACAACGAGTGCCTTCTCATCTGAAGTCTGAACATTGCATCTGCATTCACAATGTCTTCACACCTGAAGTCTATACAATGCACTACCTTCGCAAAGACTGTACATTGTGCATATTAGACTTGAAGTCCATACATCGTACATGAAGACTGAACAACGAGCAAGTGTGTACATCGGACTAGTCTGCTGGCTAAGTCTGTACACTGCTGTACGTTGTGTTCTTCAATGTCTGAATATTGCTTCAGCGTTTGGCTTCAGCCAAGTCTATACATCGACTGGCAGTCTTCAGCTAAGTGTATACATTGCTTCACAACGTGAAGTCTATACAATGCCATAGCTCTGCTTATGTGAAGTATATACATTGCTTTAGCTTCGCAGAGTCTATACACTGCTTCAGCTTTGCCTTGATCAAGTCTGTTCAGAGCTCCCGTGTTCAAGTATGTACAGCCCTTCATATAGAAAGTCTATACAGGCTTCTGCTTGTCAAAGTCTGTACATTGGTCTCAGACTCCAAAGTCTATACAGTCTGTATCTGCATTGTATTGCATGCATCATGGTTGAAGTCTATACACTGGCTTTGAGCTGAAGTCTAGACATTGCTTCAGGCTGAGCAAGTATATACATTGCATGTTCTTTTAATAAAGTCCATACACTGAGCAAGTATATACATTGTCTGCCTGTCGATTGAAGAGTCTATACATTGCTGTTTGTCTTGTAAAGTCCATACATTGATGTCTGTACGTTGGCCTCAAACTGAAGTCCATACAATGTGTTCTCATTTCACAAGTCTATACATCCTGTTAGTCTTTACAAGTCTATACAGAGTTCTTCACTTAACCTGATAATCCGATACTCTGTCTGACAGGATTAATGGACGAGGTTATTAAGACTGGCACGTGATCCTAGAGGCTGAGATGCTGACAGGTGGACCGAACCTTCTGGGCGGGAATCATCGAGAGCTCACGCCCTAGCTGCCTGCTGCTGGTATAAAAATGGAGCTTCCTCCATCGGCTGAAGAATGATCGATGAGTAGTGAGCCATCGAAAAAAACAGAAGAGCAGTGAGTGCCTCCACGATACAGAGAACAGAGAAGAAGAAGAAAAAGAGAAAGAAAGAGAGTGAGAGCAGTTGAAGAAGAAAGAAGAAGAGTGAGCCAGAGAGCAGAAGAGAGATCGAGAGATCCAGCAGAAGAAGAAAAAGAGAAAGAGAGAGGGCTCGTGTAGAAGAAGAAAGAAGCTTCAGTTGAAGATCTGCCTACTGGAATTTGGATCAGATCCAATCCAGTCAGCTCCTTCGAGAGCCACATTCCTTGTATTTCATTTACAGCTTTTCAGTCGCTGTGACTCTACTTTCTGTTTTCCTTTTCATTTGATATCTAGTCTTTCCGATACTCTGTAGAGAGGTCGGGGTCCCTCCTGTTGGTTCAGGAGAAGGGAGATTGCTATCTCCGGTTGCAAGTAGCTGGGTGCTACTCGTGGGTTCCCTCTGGTTAGAGGAAGGGAGGCTCGTCCTCCGGTTCTGGGCTTGTAGGTTTCAAGTCCAGGGGTCCCTCCGGTTGGGAGGAAGAGAGGTCCGAGACCTCTGGGTTGCAGGTGACTTAGTGTCACTTGTGCTTCCCTCTGAGCTTCAGAGGAAGGGAGACTTGGGTCTCCGGGTGCAGGTAGTGTTGCTACTTGTAGGTCCCCTCCTGGTCTGGAGGAAGAGAGACTTGCGTCTCTGGTTTGCTAGTGACTGGTGTCTCTAGTGGTTCCCTCCGGTTGGGAGGAAGAGGGGAGGTTGTTCCCCTGGTCAAGCTGTGTGGCAGCATTTGTTGCAGACTGAGTCTGCTGTGCTAGTATTACTAGTGGAAGCCTCACTCCGGTTTGGAGTGAGGGGTGGACGTAGGTCTGTTGACCGAACCACCTAAAAATCCTGGTGTCCCTTGTGGTTTGATCTTCTTATATGTTCACTTAATTGCTGCGCATTAGATGCTTGCTTAGGATCGTTTGAGGGCTTATTGAGTTGTTGTCTTGCTTTGATCCTTCTAAGTTTCCTCAGTTTATTTCTGCAACAGTTTTAATTCCGCATAACTGAGCTTTAGAGTTTTAATTAGGCTATATTTGTAGAGGGATACATTCACCCCCCTCTGTATCCGGGCGTTGCATCCTAACAATTGGTATCAGAGCAGTTCTCTGATTGATCAGATCCAACGATCTGCAGAGGATCCTGTTGTCCCTTGGTGCATTTCTGATTTTACTCTTTGCTGCATTAATTTGCTTACCGATTTATTCAATGGGTTCTCCACCGGTTTTTAATGGCACTAACTTTAACTCATGGGTTAGCAGTCTACATAACTATGTGAATTTGATGAATCCAGATCTGTGGAAGTTAATCTCACATGATCCTCACAGACTGCCAAAGGAAAAGTCCAAATGGACTATAAGTCACAGATCGAGAAATGAAGAGAATCAGAAAGTTTTGAAATTAATGAAAGAAGCCACTGACAAGGCTCTACATTCTTGTTTTTATGACTGCAGGTCCGCTAAGGACATTCTGGATCAGCTGAAGATAGCTCAAAGGATGAATGAGGACAGCTGCCTGATGGCTGACAAGAGCAACCATGACAGTGATCAAGATGAATCCGAAGAATAGGATGATGAGGAGGTAAACCCTTTCGAGAATTTTTCTTTAGATGATTGGGAAGATGCCTATGTCAATCTGACAAGATCCTATAAAAAACTAGGGAAGAAGTATAAAAGTCTGAAAAAGGAGCTAAAGAATCATGAGAATGCTAAATCTCGTGGTGAAAGCCCTGAAATTCTAAGAACTGAAAATGAAATTTTTAGAAGACAACTACAAGATTTTGATTCTATTACTACAGATCTAGATCATTTGAAATCTGAAAAACAAACCCTTGTGAAACAAATTGGTTTACACAAAAAGGAGAATCATGAGCTTGTTTGTGAAATTTCTGAACTAAAGGAGAGGCTTAGTTTAATTGATGATCAGGTTCATCACTATAATGCAGTTCAGAATGAAAAATTGGTGAGAGAATTAGAGTGTGTCAACTCTAAACTTGAAAAAATGAAATCTGAAAATGCTTGCAATGCTTGTGCAGCTTTAAGAGACTTGATAAATGAATTTGATTCTGATGATAAACTTCAAAAGGAGTTAATCAAATCTCTGAAAGAAGAAAATAAATCATTGCTAGAAAAGAAAACTGAAGCTGAAGATATGAAATCTGAAAATGAAAGACTCAAAAACCAGTCCAAGGAATTTGAACACAAATTGATGAGTCTTGAAAAAGAAAACAGATTGATTTCTGAAAAAATGAAGGCTGATAGAATAATGAATCTAGAGCTTCAGAAAAATCTTGACAAACTTCAATCTGAAAAACAACAAGAAATGTTTTATGAATGTCAGCCTTCAACAGATGACTGGGTGGTTGATGATGATCTCCTAGAGAAAAACAGGAAATTGAAAGAAGAAATCAACAAGCTGAATCATCTAAACACCCAACTGTCAGATAGGCTATTGACAATTGAAAAAGGCAAGGGTGTGAGCATGAATAATTCTGATAGGTTGGTGGATGCAGAACAAGAAATTGAGAGTCTAAAAACCATCAACTTAATGTTGAGTGGAAATGTCAAATACTGTGAAGAGAAGGTAGCTAATTATGAGCTCACTATCACATCCCTTCAACAAGAAGTTGATGATCTTTATAAGTCCCTATCTGAAGCTGACAATGAAACAAAGCTAAAACAGGAAGTTGAAAAACTCAAAAGTTTGAATGATGTCTTGCATCAACAACTCATTTCCTGTGAAATAGATTTGTCCAAATATGAAGCTAATACTTGTGGCTTAAATTCTGAAATTCAAGACTTGAAAAATTCTTTGTCAAAATTTGTCAAAGGAAAGGACAATCTGAATAAGCTTCTTGGAAATAATGTTAGCTTTCAGAGAGAAGGACTGGGTTACAGTCCGACAAACAAAAGGAGTAATGGGAATAAAACATCTACTGTTTTTGTCAAAGCTTCTAATCAGAACACAACCTCTGCTCCTTCTGTTTTTCACTTCACTGCACAAAAGTCCACTGTGAAACCCAAAACTGTTGAACAAACTCCAAAACAGAAAAAGGGTGAAAATTCACAGAAAAAGGAAAAAGACACTCCTGTTGCTATAAGGAAGGTTGCACACAATTCACATGATCTCTCACACACTCATATTAAAAAGGGGTCATGTTATTATTGTGGGAAAGTAGGACACATAATGGAAGATTGCAGTTTGATGTTAAAGGATGAGCATGCTAGTGGAACATTACATTCTAGAAATTTTTCTGGTAGAAACCATGCTACTAGGAAGCCTGATGCTTCATGTTATTATTGTGGGAAGCATGGTCATCTCATGAGTGAATGTTTTATCATGAAAGAAGACAATAAACTGCATGCCAGATCTTCCATTCATTTTCATGGTCCATATGGATCTAAACACAATTCTAGTCAGCACATTGTGTGCTTCAACTGCAATAAGCCCGGGCACAGGGCCGCTGAGTGCTGGTTTAGATCCACTTGGGGTAAAAGTGGTTTCAAAAGTAAGCAAACCAGATGCTTTGAATGTGGGAAAAATGGGCATACAGTCAAGGACTGTTGGTATGTTCAAAAGAATTCTGTTAAACCCCATTTTGTCAAATTCTCTGCAAAACCTTTTGTGAAAATTTCATGCTATAACTGTGGGAAGCCAGGCCATAGATCTGCTGAATGTTGGCTGGTTAGGAATAAGAACTAAATTGTTCATGCATATAACAAAAAATATTATGATCATGCTTATAAACCTCATGTTGTTGTTACTATGCATCATAAGAACCAGAAACCAGTCACATCATGTAGATATTGTGGAAAGTATGGTCACTCTATGGACAATTGCTACCTGATGGATCATGATGACCATGTTGCTATGAATTTGCTTAGAACATTTGTCAGGGCTAACGCAGGACCCAAAGCTGCTTGGGTCCCTGCAGGATCAAGATGATCAAATACTTTGCAGGTGTGCCTTGGACTGAGGAATAAAGAGGGGTAAATTAAATCAAGGCACCCAAGTTAATAAAGCCCCTTTTAGGTAAATTCTCTGCACTTCTTGTTCTTAGAATAACTGAATAGCATGTTAAATCCGTCGTTGCATATTCATTCATCATCTGCATTGTCAGATTCAAATTTTCTGAACTCTCCTCATACATGATATGTTCTTTTTATGACAGTCTGAATGAGCATAAATTTTAAAATTATGTTTCAGTGCCCTAATTGCATATCATGCACTCTGTAAGGGGGAGTTTGACTAATGCTTGCATATTATGATAATCTCATTTGCTGTATGCATACATGTAGTTAGTAGCACTGCATTTCCTTACATTGAAAAATCTAAAAAGAAATGTCTCATTGCATCTAGACAGGGGGAGCATTCTTGTTTGTTCATTTCTTCAAATCTTGAACCCCTACCAGCAATCTGATCCATTCTCTTGGCAAATATGTGGTTCACTTGAATTCTCTGTTGTCTACACTGATATAGCTGATCTGTCTGTATTCCAGACTCAGCCATTGATTCTGTCTACTATGAATTCAATTGGTAGCTTGTTCCTATCATACACATTTCTTCATATCTTGTCAAGACTGGTCAAAGCTAATCTGACTGATTTTTAGTCTTTAATGTTGGCTTATGAATTGCTCTATTCTCTCAACTATTGGTATCAGAATTGCTCTCTGCTAATTTCTCTTGACAATGTCATTGATTCAGCCGAATGAGGAAAGATTTAATCAGTGCACCCTAGGCATAAATCAAACATTCTGAAAAGAAGAATCTTCTATTATACTGGCTTAAGAATGTTTTGATAAATCAAATTGATTTAAGCCTAATGTATTTTCTAAGTTTTGATGTAAAAGACCTGAAAATATCTGAATCATTATGCTTAATAAGTCTTAACCAATTGCCTCATGAATTTCATGCAAAACTTTCTGAAATATGAAATTTTAAAAGACATGACTTTCTTTGGTTAAGATACATGTAGAAAGTATTGTTCTTAATCATTTCAAGTGTACTGAGCTTTGTTTGAAGAATCTGAAAACAGTTAAAATTTAAAGCTAGAGCAATGACTGTGGTCACAGAGAAACTGAGTTTTCTATCAATGAAATAGAGTAACTCCAAGTCATGAAGTGCCATAGTTACCTCTTTTCAATATGTTTGAAAATCTGGCAGAGCAATGGCATGGATGTCATGTTGAGTAACTGGGGATTCTGGCCTCTGATCAAGGTGTCTCCTCATGTAAAAAGATACTCCATTGTTAACTCTGTTCTTTTTGAGAGGCAATATGGTTGTCACACTGAGTAACTGGGTCACTTCACTTAAGACGTGTTGTGCCTCACGTAAAAAGGTGTTGACTGAACCAAACTTGCTCAAGGAAAAATAAGTGCTGCTCAATTGGTATCAGAAAATTCTGAAAATCTAAAGACAAGCTCAGTCTCATTTATTTCTGTTTAATCTCAATATGATCTTGTGTATTTTCCATAGGAGTCACTGAATTTAAATGAGTAAGATGGAAGGAGGTTAATCATGAATATCAAATGAGTTGTTGGTTCACCTTTATTAAAAGGTGTTTCAGATATGAGTATTGAATTTTCTTGATAAACTTTGAATACATCTCTCTTAAATCATGATGGTCAGTTTAAACTCATTCATAATCTATTATAATTGAAGAATCTGAAATTCGTTTACAAAGATTTATGAATTTGGTGTGTTAATGAAAATCTATCTTCCTCATTTATTCACTGTGATTACAGTCTGTGTTTTGCTGATAGATGCTCATCACTTCACTATATCAATTGGCTTCACTCCATCATCTAATCAGGGGGAGCTTTCCTGTCTTGCTGAGTGTCTTTTTTAAAAGGGGAAATCTAGTCAGCATTCTTGAGTGTCCCTGTGTTTTTGTTGATATTCTGCCATGTCAAAGGGGGAGTATTTGTTGCATATGCATGACTGCATAAGTTGTTTGACTACGGGGGAGAATTGTTTTAATTGCTTCTGATATTGTGTTGCCCTCTTCTGCTGAACTATCTTGAGTGTCACATATGACATCACTATATTATCAAAGTATTGTTTTCTTTTTGATGAAGTCAAAGGGGGAGAATACTTTGATGAGTCTAGTCTGGATATTCCATTTATTTCATTCATAAGACTCATAGTATTGCCATCATCAAAAAGGGGGAGATTGTTGGATATTGTGTTTTGATGATGACAAACACTATGACTCTCATATGTTTGATGTCATATGTGTTTACTTATGTTTTGATGATGACAAACACTATGACTCTCATATGTTTGATGTCATATGTGTTTACTTATGTTTTGATGATGACATAGTTTACGTGTGTTTTGATGATGACAAATTGATGTCATATGTGCTTACTTCATTCAGAACTGCTCATTCAGAACTTGGTACATTGCTTAACTGTGAGCATGGCATAGACTGTACACTCGTCTGTCTGCATAAGTCACCAAGTCCACACATTGCATCGTGTGTTTTTCATGAAGTCTATACACTGGTCCGTCTCTCAAGTCTGCACAGCCTTCTGATTGGACTTAACGTCTATACATTGTGCATCGTCTCAATTTGCGTCTCATGCCAAGTCTATACAGCCTGCCTTCATGTTCAGAGTCTATACATCCACAGTGGATCTTCAAAGTCTGAACATCCGTTCACTTCACTCAAGTCTATACAGTGGTATTCAGCTAAAGTCTGTACATCGGACTTTCACTTAAAGTCTGTACATCGTTGCTTTGTCAAAGTCTGTACATCGCAGCTTTGTTGAAGTATGTACAGCCATTCTCTTATCAAAGTACATACATCCTTCTGTTGGAATTCCAAGTCCATACATCGGACTGTTTGAGCAAGTATGTACAACATTTCATTCACACCGAAAGTCTATACATTAGACTGTGGCCTGCTTAGCTGAAGTCTGTACATCGCCTTTAGACTTTCAAGTCTATACACTCCATGCTCATTCAAGTCTATACATCCACAGTGCAACTCCAAGTCTGCACATTAGAGTCTTTACCTACGATCAGCTTTGAAAGTCTG
The DNA here is from genome assembly GCA_022559845.1 of Amorphophallus konjac. Classification (NCBI taxonomy): domain Eukaryota; kingdom Viridiplantae; phylum Streptophyta; class Magnoliopsida; order Alismatales; family Araceae; genus Amorphophallus; species Amorphophallus konjac. Next base: position 120,415,977 of record CM040124.1, read on the forward strand.
TACATTGGGAGCTTTACCGACGTTGCCTTGCCAAAGTCTACACACTGTGAATCTTCAAGTCTGTACAGACTTCGCCTTGTTTCAAGTCTGTACATCGTCCAGCTCTTTGGCAAAGTCTACACATCTTAAAGTCTGTACATCCGTTAGGCTTGCTCATGCATTGTTCTTCTGAAGTCTGTACAGCCGTGGCTTCTGCCTCAAAGTCTGTACATTTGTTTCAAAGGCGAACTCTATACATTGTGCATCCTTGGGTTAAAGTCCATTCATTGGAAGTCTGTACAGAGTTTCTCTTGTCTTTAAGATGAAGTCTGAACATTGCATAGTCTGTACATTGCTTCTTCAGTCTGCCTCGGCCAAGTCCATACATTGCTTGCTTAGCAGACTGTGAAGTCTATACATCGGTTGTTCAGCAGCAGACTGCTCAAGTCCATACATTGGCTGCATCATATGCATTGAAGTCTGCACATTGCTGAATGCTCTTCAAGTGTGCATATTCGTTCTAAGGCATAGTCTATACATTGCATTGCATTGCATTCATCAGTTGTGAAGTCTGTACATCGAGTCAAAGTCTGCACATTGCATTCTCTTCAGCAAGTTTGTACAGCGAGTGCCTTCTCATCTGAAGTCTGAACGTTGCATCTGCATTCACAATGTTTTCACACCTGAAGTCTATACAATGCACTACCTTCGCAAAGACTGTACATTGTGCATATTAGACTTGAAGTCCATACATCGTACATGAAGACTGAACAACGAGCAAGTGTGTACATCGGACTAGTCTGCTGGCTAAGTCTGTACACTGCTGTACGTTGTGTTCTTCAATGTCTGAACATTGCTTCAGCGTTTGGCTTCAGCCAAGTCTATACATCGACTGGCAGTCTTCAGCTAAGTGTATACATTGCTTCACAACGTGAAGTCTATACAATGCCATAGCTCTGCTTATGTGAAGTATATACATTGCTTTATCTTCGCAGAGTCTATACACTGCTTCAGCTTTGCCTTGATCAAGTCTGTTCAGAGCTCCCGTGTTCAAGTATGTACAGCCCTTCATATAGAAAGTCTATAGAGGCTTCTGCTTGTCAAAGTCTGTACATTGGTCTCAGACTCCAAAGTCTATACAGTCTGTATCTGCATTGTATTGCATGCATCATGGTTGAAGTCTATACACTGGCTTTGAGCTGAAGTCTAGACATTGCTTCAGGCTGAGCAAGTATATACATTGCATGTTCTTTTAATAAAGTCCATACACTGAGCAAGTATATACATTGTCTGCCTGTCGATTGAAGAGTCTATACATTGCTGTTTGTCTTGTAAAGTCCATACATTGATGTCTGTACGTTGGCCTCAAACTGAAGTCCATACAATGTGTTCTCATTTCACAAGTCTATACATCATGTTAGTCTTTACAAGTCTATACAGAGTTCTTCACTTAACCTGATAATCCGATACTCTGTCTGACATGATTAATGGACGAGGTTATTAAGACTGGCACGTGATCCTAGAGGCTGAGATGCTGACAGGTGGACCGAACCTTCTGGGCGGGAATCATCGAGAGCTCACGCCCTAGCTGCCTGCTGCTGGTATAAAAATGGAGCTTCCTCCATCGGCTGAAGAATGATCGATGAGTAGTGAGCCATCGAAAAAAGCAGAAGAGCAGTGAGTGCCTCCACGATACAGAGAACAGAGAAGAAGAAGAAAAAGAGAAAGAAAGAGAGTGAGAGCAGTTGAAGAAGAAAGAAGAAGAGTGAGCCAGAGAGCAGAAGAGAGATCGAGAGATCCAGCAGAAGAAGAAAAAGAGAAAGAGAGAGGGCTCGTGTAGAAGAAGAAAGAAGCTTCAGTTGAAGATCTGCCTACTGGAATTTGGATCAGATCCAATCCAGTCAGCTCCTTCGAGAGCCACATTCCTTGTATTTCATTTACAGCTTTTCAGTCGCTGTGACTCTACTTTCTGTTTTCCTTTTCATTTGATATCTAGTCTTTCCGATACTCTGTAGAGAGGTCGGGGTCCCTCCTGTTGGTTCAGGAGAAGGGAGATTGCTATCTCCGGTTGCAAGTAGCTGGGTGCTACTTGTGGGTTCCCTCTGGTTAGAGGAAGGGAGGCTCGTCCTCCGGTTCTGGGCTTGTAGGTTTCAAGTCCAGGGGTCCCTCCGGTTGGGAGGAAGAGAGGTCCGAGACCTCTGGGTTGCAGGTGACTTAGTGTCACTTGTGCTTCCCTCTGAGCTTCAGAGGAAGGGAGACTTGGGTCTCCGGGTGCAGGTAGTGTTGCTACTTGTAGGTCCCCTCCTGGTCTGAAGGAAGAGAGACTTGCGTCTCTGGTTTGCTAGTGACTGGTGTCTCTAGTGGTTCCCTCCGGTTGGGAGGAAGAGGGGAGGTTGTTCCCCTGGTCAAGCTGTGTGGCAGCATTTGTTGCAGACTGAGTCTGCTGTGCTAGTGTTACTAGTGGAAGCCTCACTCCGGTTTGGAGTGAGGGGTGGACGTAGGTCTGTTGACCGAACCACCTAAAAATCCTGGTGTCCCTTGTGGTTTGATCTTCTTATATGTTCACTTAATTGCTGCGCATTAGATGCTTGCTTAGGATCGTTTGAAGGCTTATTGAGTTGTTGTCTTGCTTTGATCCTTCTAAGTTTCCTCAGTTTATTTCTGCAACAGTTTTAATTCCGCATAACTGAGCTTTAGAGTTTTAATTAGGCTATATTTGTAGAGGGATACATTCACCCCCCTCTGTATCCGGGCCTTGCATCCTAACATTGCTAACATGCATGAACAAATGGCATTGTATAGACTTGGCCAATGCAGCGATGTATGGACTTGCACAGTTCTAGCTACAGTGCAAAGTATAGACTTGGAAGCATATGAACATGGCGCTGTACAGACTTTGAGTGAGAGCCCAATGTACAGACTTGGTGGAACTGAGCGTAGGTAAAGATTAAGAATGTATAGACTTGCTCAGTTCAGCACGTAGGTAAAGATGCCAATGCAGTGTACAGACTTTGCAAGAAACACTAGACGCTGTACAGACTTAGCCACAAGCTGAACAATCGGATGTATAGACTTGAGATGAATGCATGAACAGTCCGATGTACAGACTTGCCAAATGTATAGACTTTAAGTCCAATGCAAAATGGCTGTACAGACTTGGATGAATGAACAAGCATGAATGTATAGACTTTGAAAGACACTGCATGAACAACATGATGCAATGTACAGACTTGGGCTGTACAGATTTGCTGCCTAGTCGATGTACAGACTTGCCTTAAGCAATGGCTGTACAGACTTCATGAACGATGTTCAGACTTTTGTGTGTGATGAACAACCGATGTATAGACTTATGCATGAAGCAAGGCAATCTGATGTGTAGACTTTCTCAACACAGTGGCGTGCAACTAAACGATGTGTAGACTTCAGAAATGCATAGAGACGCTACAGCGTGACAGCGTCGACGCAACAGTTCACTCTGATGTGAAGTTAGATCTGGGTCAGTTCAGTGGGTCGACGCAGTGACCCCATGCGTCAACGCATCCAGCCTTATCTTCAAAGCCATCTGAGGCATTTCAAGGCTGCGTCAACCTCGTGGACTCAATGGGTTGACGCCATCTGAACTACTTACGAGATGTATGGACATGCGAATCTGATGTAAAGACTTGAGGGGGGTCGACCCATCTAAGAAGGGGGTCGACCCACAGAGCTAGCACACTCATGCATTCTCCACAGAACAGATCAGATATAACACACTCATGCATTCTCCACAGAATAAATCAGTCATATGCATTCATGTTACTATCATTCAATGTGATGTTCTTAGCAAAACAATATGGTGACTCATTTATGTTGCTATCATTAAAACACCACATAATCATCAAAGCACAAGGGGCACAACAATCTCCCCCTTTTTGATGATGGCAACATAATGAGTCACACGTCAAACTATTTTCCCCCTTTGACATAATCAAAAAGAGAGGAAATGGTTTGAGAGACAAAATTCAGCACACAAAGTCAGAGAATGAATCATGGTTCATTAAAATGAGGTTCTCCCTTATGACAATGAAACAGCTCTCCCCCTATCCTCACATATGCATGAACAGAATGAAACAGGTGGAAAGTCCACAGAACCAGAACTTATTGCAAAACAAGATGAAGATTCCAACAGTGTGGAGAGTGAAGTGATTGATGATAGAAAGGCAAGAGTAGATAACAATCATCACAAGACATCTCAATGAATAATCAATATCAAGATTTATGTTGATCAGGCTATCTGGAAAGAATCTGATCATGAGGGATTTTAATGCTTGCACCACTACAATAAGTCTCAAGAAGAATAGACTCTTCTATCATAAAGGGTTATGAAGTGGCAACTTAACCAATCTGATTTAATTATGATGTATACCAAATTTGTCAAATTAAACTCAATACTCATATCTGAATCTAAGTTTTAATAAAGGTGAACCAGGTAGTCAGATAACACTCAAAATCAATCATCTTTTATCTTACACACATGATCTCAATAGCTTCTTTGAAAGAAACACAGATTAGTACTGAGGTTAAGCACTTTTACAAGAACATGAGTTGACAGAATTTTCAATATTTTTCATTTGAAGCACATTATATTTTTCCTGAGCAATTTAGGTTGATCAACACCTTTTTATATGAGGCACAACACGTCTCAGGTGAAGTGACCCAGTTACTCAGTGTGATAACTGTCATTGCCTCTCAACTTAGAAAACAGAGTTAGCAATATAAGTGTCTTTTTACATGAGAAGACACCTTGATCAGAGGCCAGACTTCCCAGTTACTCAACACAGAAATGCCATTGCTCTATCAGGTTTTTCGATAAATTTTTATCAGAGATAACTATGGCACCTCATGACATGAGTTACTTTATTTCATTGATAAAGAACCCAGTTTCTCAGTGACCGAGTCATTGCTCTGAATTCACAATTTTTCATTTAGTCGACATTTTTCAAGTTAATGTTTAACAACAATACTCACTCTATGTATCTTAACCAAAGTAGCCCTGATTTCAAATTTTCAGATATCTGATGAGAGAGTCTAAAGTTTTTATGACACAGATGGTTAAGATTTATTAAAGCCTATCATTCAGATATTTTCAATTCATTTAATTACAAATCTGAGAATACATTAATCTTATATCAGTCTGATTCAGTGGTAATTCTTAAACCTATATGATAGGAATTTCTACAAAGTTCTCAGACTGAATTGCATGACATGCAGTTAAGTACCTCAGATCAGAACAATAAATTTAGCTGACCAACAATCAACAGTAGAAACAAATTAGTCACACCAGCTGAGAAGAATGTGAAAGGCGAGTATAAGCTGGTGCAAGTATAAATCACCAATAGAGAAGAGCATTAAAAGAGAGTTTATCATCAGACAGTAGCTGAGTCTGGAATACAGACTGATCAGCTGTTTTAGATAGGACAGCAGAAAATTTAATTGAACCAAACTGAGAGCATTAGAAGATCCAATAAGCTAGACAGGAGGATTTCAGGTGAGTGTGAATGAGATGATCAGAAAACTTCCTCTGTCTAGATTCATCATGACAATAGCAAGGCATGAGCAGCATAATGGTTAGTCAAGACAAGTTGAGCTCCCCCTGACTAAGTGCACGATGTGAAGGATAAAACATAAGCAGCAATATGATTGATCAAAAACAGTTGGACTCCCCCTGACTATATGCATGAAATGTATTGAAAGCACATCACATAATATCAAAGTTTGCATTCAGATATGATTCATGCAAATTAGACAGAAGAGAATTATCATAAGCATGATTGTTCAATTCATATTTCAGAAAGTTTCAGTTTAACATCAACAAATCAACATGATATGCAACTTTCCCTGCCTATATGAAAACTTGACCCTTGGTACTTGGCAGAGAGCCTGGTCTCAAGGACCATCTCACACATAGTAAGAACCTCCAGACAGATTTCCCTGCCTTTTAGTAGCTTACCATTTGATATACCAGGGTTATGCAAAGATATGCAGTGCAAAGAAGTCCTATGTGTAGACAGTTACTTCTTTTTGGAGTTTTCAGTATGATGATGTGCAATGCATTCACTACATGTATGCATATGCAATTTCAGACAATCATCAATATGCAAATCATGTATGAGGAGAGTTCAGAAAATCCAAACCTGACAATGCTGAACATGAAAGAATATGCAAAACACAGATTTAACATGCTATGCAGAATGTTTACTCAAACATCAGAGCATTCTTTATTCAGATAGCATCATGCGAGAGCAATCAACTTTTCAAGATAAATCAATTTAGCATAGACAGATCATTATGATATGCGATCATCTAAAGGACACAACTTCAGAAGAAAGAATTTAAACTGAGTTTTCAGAACTAATCTGAATAGTCCACTTCTGGGGGTTTCACTTTTGAGTGCCTTGGATTATTAACCCCTTTATTCTTCAGCTTCCAAGGCACACCTGCAAAGATGTTAATCAATTTGATCCTGCAGGAACCCAAGCAGTCTTGGGTCCTGCGTTAACTCTGACAGGTGTTCTGAACAATCTTTTAGCCATGTTATCATCATGATCCATTATGTAACAACTATCCATGGAATGACCATATTTTCCACAGTATCTGCATGATGTAACAGCTCTTGAATTCTTTTTGTGAACATTTGTATAATCATGGAATCTATGTGAGTTAGCATGAAGATTTCTGTTACTTGCATGAAATTTTGATTTACCATTACCTGCCCACCAGCATTCAGAAGCTCGGTGGCCAGGTTTTCCACATTCAGAACATACAAGTGTCTTTCCTTTAAAAACAACTTTATTTCTACCCAAAAAATTTCTATTTGCAGGGAATCTGACAAATTTGGAATTAAAGTGATTTCCCTGAGCATACCAGCAGTCCTTGACTGCATGCCCATGCTTACCACATTCAAAGCACCTAAGGTGCTTGCCTTTTGAGTTATTGTTACCCCAATAGTTTTCAGTCCAACACTCATTTGCCTTGTGCCCTGGCTTGTTGCAAGTGAAACATATAATATGCTGGCCTGAAGTAGATTTATATCTATATGGGCCATGAGCATGTGTGAAAAATCTAGAGTTCACATTGTTGTCTTCTTTCATTGTAAAGCATGCATTCATTAGATGACCACGCCTACCACAGTAATAACAAGATGCATTAGATTTCTTAGTGGCATGGTTTCTATCAGATGAATTCCTAGAATGCATTGCTTCACTAGCATGCTCATCTTCAATCAACAGTCTGTACTCATCCATTACATGCCCTATCTTGCCACAATAATGACATGATACTTGAGTTTTCCTGGCGACATGATTACTAACAGACTGACTAGATACATGAGAATGAGTACATGAAGCATGAGCATTTTGCATTGACCCATTACATTCAGCAGAGCTAACATATTTAATGACACAAGTAGGGACATTTCTAACCCCATCTTTCTTTCCATTCTTGTTCGATTGTTTAACTTTGTTCACAATTCTTGTTTGTTTTTCAGCTTTCTGTGCCTTAAATTGAAAGACAGATGATGAAGGTGTTTTCAGATTTTTGTTTTGTTTTGGGGATTGATTTGAGGTACCAGCTACATCAGAGCTTTGCACAAAAGTGGTGTATAGCTGGTTTTTAGTGATTTCCTTAACATCAGAACTGCACTTTATCCCCTCTCTTGAATTATCATCTCTACCTTTCATGACAGCTTTCATTTTTCTTTCATTCTTAGCAGAATCAATTTCTGAATTTTCCAGATCATGAATTTTATTTTCCAAGGATGCTATATGAAGCTCATAACTGACTGTTCACTGCAATTGACACATTCACTTAAGACTTTATTTGCAGTTTTGTACTTCTCAATTTCTTGTTCTAGACTGATCACCCTTTGTGATTCTCCATCACAAGTGAGTTTTCCCTTTTTTAATGTGAGAAGTGTTTCAGATAAGCTAGTGTTTAAGCACTTTAATTTTTCAATTTCAGCTTTCAGTTCAGTGTTTTCCTTCTCAAATTTTTGAGGTTGAGCTTCCTTAAAAACAGACTTCTCTTTTTCGATAGTCAGAAACCTCTGTGAGAAAACAGTATTTAAAACCATCAGTTTTTTTGTTTTGTTCCCTTAGTTCTTTGTTCTCTTCAGATTGCTTTATGACTCCTTCATTACATTTTCCATTTCCAGACATAAGCTCCAACTTTTCAATTAATTCCTCTTCTCTTTCTTCCACTTTAGTTTTCTCAGCAAGCAGATTTCTGTGATCCTCTTTAAACACAGCAATTTGTTTCTTCATCCATTCATTTTCATTATAGAGATCTTCATTACGTTCTCTTAGAGCTGAGCACATATCACAGCTTGACTCTACAGAAGAGATATGCATTGCTTCCTTGTTGATTTTCTCTATTTCAGCTTCAAGATTTTTATTCTTCGTCTGAATTTCTACATTCTCAGCTTTTGATTTCTTCAGATCAAACTTAATCATTTCCAACTCTTCCAAGTTCATCAAATGTTCATTAGTTTTCAGTTTCAGCTGACTTTCTAATTCGGAGATTTTATTGATACCTTCATGGTTTTCCTTTTTCAACATGCACATTTGTTTCATATTCAAGTGAGACTCAGATAGACATTTATCATATAATTCATTTATCTTCGGGCACTTTTCACATGATGAATTAGAATCACATTTATCAATTTTCTTTTTCAACCTTTTATTCTCAGATTTTAATTTCTTGGATACTTTTAACAATTCTTCATACATCACTATCAATTCATCAAAAGTGTATCCATCTGATCCGGAGCTTACCTGAGATGAGGTCTCATCATCATCATTTCTCCGATCAGCCATCAAGCATTTGTTGTGATTCCTGGTGAGCTTTAGTTTTTCCAAAATTTCTTTGGCAGACCTGCAAGAAGAAATACATGAGATTAGAGCTATGTCAATTGATTCTTTCATTAAAACTAATGCTCTAGTATTTACAGAATCTTTCAATTTATCCTTCTCAGTCCATCTAGATTTATCTTTTGATAAGTTGTATGGACCGTGAGTCATTACCTTCCAGAGATTAGGATCAGTTGATTTTACATACCGATGAAACTTGTCTAACCAAGACTCAAAATCATTACCTCTGAATATCGGAGGATTAGCCATCGAGATGTAACGAGTGCACCGAAATCAGAAGCAAATAAAGACACTGAGCCGGTGAAACAAAACACAGAACACAAGAAGCACACTCTGAAATGCACCAACCAGAAATGCAGGATCTGCTGCGGATTATTAGATCCTATGCATAGCAACCCGCTCTGATACCAAGTGTTGGGTTCGGTGCTATGTATTCAGAGGGGGGGTGAATGAATATACCCTTTAAAAACTTTCGCCCAATTAAAAATCACAGTGTGCAATTGCGGAATTAATCAAACACAGTGTGCAAAGCTAATCAAATCTGTTGAACCAATGTGCAAACATGTAGAATGCTCCTAAGCAAACATCTAATGTGCGCAGCAATGAACTGAATACAATCTTCGTGCCTATGCATGCATCTAGCGCCAATCAGATAAGAATTCAAACCACAGAACAAGAGGGTTTTTAGGTGGTTCGGTCCTGCAGACCTACGTCCACCCCACACTCAAACCGAGTGTGGATTCTGCTGACTCACAGCTTGAACAGCTGGGCATCACAGCTTGCCATATAATCCGCTGAGCCTCACAGCTTGCTGTCCGAGGAATCCTCCTCGCCTGCTGAGCCTCACAGCTTGCTCTGCTGGGCAATACAGCTTAGCCGTCTAGTGGAATCCTCCACTGCAAATGCTGACAAACAGCTTGAAGAAATGTTTAAAGAGAAAACAGGAAAATGAGAAACAAACAGCAATCGGAAGGTTGTAAACAATGAAGCACAATGTGGCTCAGAATGAACTGACTGGCCTGGATTTGATCCACGGTCCAGTAAAGGCAGATCTCTCTCGATCTCACTATCTTTCTTTCTCTTTTTCTTCTTCTGCTAATCTCACTCTCTCTTTCTCTGCTCGAGCTCTCTAACTCTCTCTTTCTCTTCTTTCTCTTCTGCTCTTCTTCTCTTTCTCTTTTTCTTCTCTGCTTCTTCTGCTTCTCTTTTCTTTCTCACAGGATCGTGTAGGCTATCCTCTGCTTCAGTCGATCAGCCAACTTCTGATGGAAGAGACTTCATATATATAGAGCAGCAGGAATTTGGCGTGTGCTCTCCACATCTCCCGCCCAAAAGCCTTGGGCCACGTGGCAGCATCCAGCAGGCTTTCAGTACACGTGTCACAATCTGGTCACTCCCCTTATCCTCGGATCACGTGCCCATCCTTCATCTTTGCACTTTAGTCCCTGTCAGTCAGTCGAAAGGAACTTATCAGTTTAATACAACAAACCTTGTACAGACTCTGTAGGGAGTAATGTGCAGTGTGTAGACATTGCAATGTGTAGACTTTGAATCCCAGCATGCGACCTCAATGTACAGACATGATGAAGGCACTGCAAAAGCGATGTACAGACTTCATGATGCAATGTTCAGACTTTATGAATGCGTGGCTATGGCATTGTATAGACTTGGTGAATGCAGAACAATGCCATGTACAGACTACATATATGCAGTGCTTTGGCCTTGTACATACTTCATGCATGCAGGACTGTGGCATTGTATATACTCAGTGAATGCTAAGCAGCAGCATGTATAGACTTCATGTATGGCATGTACAGAGTTAGAGTGAAATGCATGTTCAGCTGCAGACAGCAAAGTATATACATTGCAAGTGAATGCATTGTCATGCTGAAAGAATGTACAGACTCTGTGAATGCAAAGCTAAAGCAATGTATAGACTTCATGTGTAGAAGACTAAGGCATTGTACAGACGTTGAGAATGCAACGCTAAAGCAATGTATAGACTTCACGTTTATGTGCATGACAAAACAATGTACAGACTTGCTGTGAAGAACAATGCCCAAGTGCAGTGCATGGACTTAGCGTGAATGCAATGCAGACACAAGAGTCTATAGACTTGATGAATGCGATGCAGACACACAGAGTGTATAGACTTGATGAACAATGCATTCTAGGCAGATCCTGTATAGACTTGAGAGACGATGCATGCATGATGTATAGACTTGTCCAATGTACAGACTTAGCATGAGACGCTAAGTGAGACGGAGGACGATGTACAGACTTGAAGGATAATGCATGCAGACGGTCGTACAGACTTGGTCTTACAGTGTATAGACTTAGACAAACAACTGAACGATGTATGGACTTGCCAATTCAAGGGCTGTACAGACTTGATGCAATGCAAGGCAACGAATGTATAGACTTCAAGCCAATGTATAAACTTCAAGCTCATGCAAGCAAAGCCAATGTATAGACTTGGCGTTTGTGTGAGCATGCGATGTACAGACTTTGTGTTGTGAACACAGGCTGTACAGACTTGCTAACATGCATGAACAAATGGCATTGTATAGACTTGGCCAATGCAGCGATGTATGGACTTGCACAGTTCTAGCTACAGTGCAAAGTATAGACTTGGAAGCATATGAACATGGCGCTATACAGACTTTGAGTGAGAGCCCAATGTACAGACTTGGTGGAACTGAGCGTAGGTAAAGATTAAGAATGTATAGACTTGCTCAGTTCAGCACGTAGGTAAAGATGCCAATGCAGTGTACAGACTTTGCAAGAAACACTAGACGCTGTACAGACTTAGCCACAAGCTGAACAATCGGATGTATAGACTTGAGATGAATGCATGAACAGTCCGATGTACAGACTTGCCAAATGTATAGACTTTAAATCCAATGCAAAAAGGCTGTACAGACTTGGATGAATGAACAAGCATGAATGTATAGACTTTGAAAGACACTGCATGAACAACATGATGCAATGTACAGACTTGGGCTGTACAGACTTGTTGCCTAGTCGATGTACAGACTTGCCTTAAGCAATGGCTGTACAGATTTCATGAACGATGTTCAGACTTTTGTGTGTGATGAACAACCGATGTATAGACTTATGTATGAAGCAAGGCAATCTGATGTGTAGACTTTCTCAACACAGTGGCGTGCAACTAAATGATGTGTAGACTTCAGAAATGCATAGAGACGCTACAGCGTGACAGCGTCGACGCAGCAGTTCACCCTGATGTGAAGTTAGATCTGGGTCAGTTCAGTGGGTCGACGCTGTGACTCCATGCGTCAACACCTCCAGCCTTATCTTCAAAGCCATCTGAGGCATTTCAAGGCTGCGTCAACCTCGTGGACTCAATGGGTTGACGCCATCTGAACTACTTACGAGATGTATAGACATGCGAATCTGATGTAAAGACTTGAGGGGGGTCGACCCATCTAAGAAGGGGGTCGACCCACAGAGCTAGCACACTCATGCATTCTCCACAGAACAGATCAGATATAACACACTCATGCATTCTCCACAGAATAAATCAGTCATATGCATTCATGTTACTATCATTAATATGGGGAGATTTATGATGACGTTACACATAGGATTAAGGCAGGCTGGTTAAGATGGAGAAGTGCATCAGGTGTCCTTTGTGATCGTCGTATGCCTGTGAAACTCAAAGGGAGGCTTTATAGAACGGCTGTGAGACCTGCTTTGTTGTATGGTACCGAGTGTTGGGTAGTACGAAAGGAACACATCCACAAAATATGTGTAGCAGAGATGAGGATGTTGAGATGGATGTGTGGCAAGACTAAGAAAGACAGGATTAGGAATGAGCGCATCCGTAAGGACTTAGGGATAGCTCCAATTGATAGTAAAATGAGAGAAAATAGACTCAGGTGGTTTGGCCATGTGTTTCGTCGCCCTAACTCAGCGCCGGTTAAAAGATGTGACCAAATCTTAGTGGATGCTAGTAAAGGAGCTCGAGGAAGGCCTAAAATGAGATGGTGCGATGTTATTAGGAAGGACATTAGTTCTTTGAGTTTAAATATGAATATTGCACTTGATAGAAATCTTTGGCGGAGCAGGATTCATGTAGCCGACCCTAATTAATTGGGATAAGGCTCTGATGATGATGATGATGATGATTAAAACACCACATAATCATCAAAGCACAAGGGGCACAACAAGACAGACTTGACCTCCAAGTCCAGCCCATTGATATTTCTTCTGTGGGGATTAGTGTGACAGGTTGCTGATTTTTGGTCCTTGCACACTGGTGATATTAAATTATGGTCATAAAATCTGTTCCAAGGAAATTGTCCCATTAATCTGGAGTCACCTTGAAGAATTAGATACTATTTCCAATTTTCCCAAGCTTGCTGTCAGCAGATGTTATCCTGCCATTTGTTGAAGCCATAGCCTTGACAGATATCTGGTAGCGGGCTGGGTTGGATTTGCTTATGTGCTCTATGGAAAAGTGCTCGAGTTCTGGGTTACTGTTGTCCATAGTGATATCTGTTGTGACAGAAGAATCAGAATTTTCTTATGAGAGGCAAAGAAATCATTTGCACTCGGCGATGTCTTGTGACTGGGCTGTCGAGGAGGTTCCAGAGATATATGTAGTAACTTCGTAACTGACTATTTACTAACAGGGGTTTGGGCTGTGAACAGTGACTGTTTAGGTTTTATGTTTAGGATTTAATGCTCAACAGACAGGGAAATGAAGGTGGATGTTAAAAGCAATGCTCAAAAATAAAACAAATTGAAGAGAATGGATGCCTGTGATAGTTCGTGTAGATCGGACGGTTCAAGTCTCATGTTAACTGATGGAATCTAAGGGATACTCCTTTTTAATTAAATGATATATTTAGCCGTCTATAAATCTAGGTCAAGTATGAAAATAAATGATCAGCGTAGATAAAGTGTAATGCATTTAAACATCGGTAAGCTTTTGGATCAATGGCTTTAATCAGTTTGAGCTTTTATAAAGTTCCTGTCTGCCTGCTTTTATATTCTGGATGGTCAACTTGCCTTATCTTGGTATTTTACATCCCTGGCATTAGCTATATACTCATTTTTAGCTCGACCCTTGGTTTACTGCACATTCCAATCAACATCATCATCTCTTCTCTTCTGAATTTGTGCTCATTTCTGATAATTCATTACTCTTCATGCTAACATGTGATTGAGCCATCTAAATCATTTGGTTTAATTTTTCTTTGAAGTGTTAGGCCGAGATTTTGTGATTTGCTCTAAATTCTACTTCATTATGATCCATCAGACTTTTCATTTTGCCAATTTTCAATATTTATCACTTTGCAGCCTGATCTTTATGATTGTTGCTGGTTTTGTGGTGCATTTTGCTTGCACTGGGTTTTTGTTGATATCTTTTTTGCTACAAAATACTTAGAAAGATACATTCGCTATGGGACTGTTTCAGAAAACTGGCAGTATGGTGATGAAATTAGAAAAAACTGCCTTCCGCTGTGAAAGGCACTCTTTATGAGTCTTCGTTGAAGTTCAATTACTAGCATCAGTTTCGTGGTCCTGCATTTTGGTGCCTGGCTCACATCGGTTTGAAGCTGATCGAAGGCAGTTTCCTAAACCAGGGAGTTTATGATCATATTAATAGATGGGAATGTGATGTACATACTGGTTAATAACATTCGATTCAATATCTCATTCACAGGTCGTCAGGGTTGACAACAAAGATGTTGGGGGTTAAAAGCATTCACTATTTTATTCGTAGTCAAATAGAAACTATTCGTAGTCAATGCAAACCCTGAGACTGACTGTCTCAATAGAACTGTCCGTGGGGTTTAGGTATACAAACCTTGAGACGACTGTATGATGACAAACAAAAGAAAAAAAATACCATTTCTCATTGCGCATTGGCAGGTAAATGCGGCCTATAGACGAGCATTGCTAAGATTCCATCCAGATCGGGCATCGAGGACTGACATCCGGCAGCAGGTTGAAGCAGAAGAAAAATTCAAGTTGATTTCACGCTTGAAAGAAAAGCTGCTGCTGCTGCTTCCCGTAGCATACTGAAAGTAACTTTCAACCAGTTTGTCATGTGCTTTGTGCTTTCACTGTGCTGCTGCCAAGTCCTCTTGCTGCGGTGTCGCCAACCAACGGACATCATCAGATTTTGAGTCTTCCCCACCTTCAACAGCAGCGACGCTGCAAAGCAAAAGAGGGGGAGGGGGAGGGAAGAAGAAGAAGAAAAAAAGAGAGGAGGGGGTGGGGGGGGGGGGGTGGGTTCCGGAAACAAGACACCAAATGCAATGCAAAGAGCAAAATACAGTTTTATTTAGTTTTCTCGATTATCTATCTGGAGATTTGACTGGCACATTCTCTCCCGGGAGGGAGGGAGGGAGGCCTCGGGGCATTGCATTCTTTTGATGGAACGGTAAGTTTGCTGCTGACTTAACGAGAACCATCCTGCGGTGGTACCCCGAGTTGATGTTGTAGAGCATTCGTTCTTTCCCCTTATGAATGAGACCTCTCTCTTGGAGGCGTCCTCCTGCCGTCACATACTGATGATGTACATTCGGCTTATAAATCAAAAGAAGAAGAAGAAGAAGAAGAAGAAGAAGAAGAAGAAGGTACTGTATACCATGTGTTTAATTGTTTGTAATCTCTCTCCGATGCGCAAGCCCATGCGGTGTTACGGGGAAAGTTAAAACTGTTTATTATATTTGATGAAAAGGAGTGTGCGCCCCCCCCCCCCCCCCAAGCATATTTTCTTGGTGTTCAAGAAGGTGCGGGGCCACATTCTCAGTGATAGGTAGGCTAACTGATGTCACACCGAGATTTAAGTGAAAATTGTCGTCGTCTCCCAAGTACATGGTAACAAAAGAAAAAAAAAGAGAAAAAAAAATCAGGTAACACGTCTGTCTATAAGCAAAAACACTAGATTGCTTGGATTTCGAAACTTGTCGGCCCTGAGAGTTGCATTTACCAAAAATCTCGGGCTTTTGTTCACACATTTGAAAATGTTTAAGCATGTGTTTGGGCGGTTCGACGTTCGCTCATCCTCGTATCATATGGTATTTGTGTAATGTTGAAGACGAGCCAGTGAGCATCTTTCACTGATCAAGAAGCTGAGCACACTTTTTTTATAATCGATCTCGTTGTCCCTATCTAACTCTACATACTGCATCTTTGGGGCCATGGTTTTTCTATTTAAAATGTGTTTACCGTAGCAGCAGGATATCCGAGGAAATATGATATAACTAACTTGAGATAAAATGATGATAGATGCCAATGTACTAATATTGTCGGTCAATCTACTAGGCGGTACAAAAAAGAAGAAGAGCAAAATCAAAAAAAATAATAATAATAAAAAAACGAAACAGGAGTTCAGATCTCATTTGATCCTTTCCCTAAAAGGTTACCAACATTGTCTACTTTTCGTAAAGCTTAGGTGTCATTTCAATAATAATAATAATAATGACGATGATGATGAGATAATAATAATAATAATAATAATAATAATAATAATAATAAAAATAAAAATAAAAATAAAAGGGCTCTTCTTCTGGGAGGAAGGGAAGGAAGGTCGGCCTGATGGGTTAATAATGTAATGTTGACTGAAATTTAAGAAAATGAATTTGCATGGTCCCCGGCCAGCGGACATGTTAATTTGGAGTTGATCGATATGGACGTATCGTTAAACGTGATCTTGAAGGCGTCATTTAATTTTATATTTGGGTCAGGCGGGAAGGAGTAAATTGACTTATACTGTCATAATACACATTTCGCCTTTGGTGAAAGTACAACCTGATGATATCTATTTGGTCCATAAATTCTTCCATTAGTTTTTGTGAAGATAGCGAATGAATCTCTCTCTTTTTTTCACACGATCCTTGTTTTCACGTAGGTTTAAGTGAATTTTGGTATTTGGTTGGACTTATCATACTATATATTCTAGTCATTGGAGTCTTAAAACTTATTTTTAATATCCAATCCAAATGATGATCACTCTACCTTGATATTGATGAGGTGGATGAAAGATGATGTTTTTAAGTGTTCCACCTTATGTTTTTTTTGTCTTTTTCTTTGAGGGTGGAATTCAAGATTATATTTTGTCTATCCTCTCGTTCCTTTTGCCTTTATATTGAAAACTTTATATTTGGGTAATTTAGTTATTATCCCACATATTAGAAGAGACATGTATTTAGGCTAAACTTGTAATATAAATTATTGAGATAATTATTTATTTATTTTATCATTAATCAAAATAATAAACCTTATAGAAAAGGCATTGTCCAACAATCTCCCCTTTTATGGTTATGACAAAATAAATTGAAATTCTTGAGAGATTTATTCTAGAAATTTTAAGAAGATTATTCAACTCCTCTAGAGTTTAAAAATCTGTAGGGGTTTCAAGATATATTAATGACGTTTTCAATTTGCTATGGTTTTTCAAATTGTTCTCCCCCTCATAAATCTTTTCTATTCTTCCCTCAACCAATGTTGTTAATTTATCACAGATCTTTTCCATTCTCCCCCTCAACCAATGCTGCTAATGTAAAACGATATCAATATTTTCTCCCCCTTTTTGTCCGAGCCAAAAAGGAAGGGTAATAGAGGAATACAACTTTTACTAGCAAGAGTTTAGATGGCCCGTCATTATTGAAATCAGTCGGTTGTACATAATCAGGAGAAATAGAATGTCACGATCTAAATCCGGGTATCGAAAAGTAACCGACGTGACCCGAATCTTGGTCCTCTATCCACGAACTACGAGGCTCAGAAGGGTTAAATTGACGGTGTGGTGGTGCATCAGAATTTAAAATAAATGTAGAAAGTAAACTACAACATTAATTAATTAACTTAACAGAATTAAAATTAACATTTTGCAACAATTTAAATTCAAACTAGAGTCCAAGTCCATGGGGTACAGTCAACAGGAAAGAAAGCGCACACTGAATCGAGGCCTACCCCGGCTCTGGCGGCTGACAACTACGAACCTCCCCTGGTGCTGCACAACTTGCTTACACGGCTGAGCAACACAGCTTGCTATCCGCTGACTAATAGCTTGAACCGCTGACTAACAGCTTGCCAATCACCCAGAGGAACAGATCCTCTCTTCCTCTAAAACCACAGAGGGAACCCGATCCCTAAATAGGGGATCAGACGATCAAGATGAAAAGATGATAGACGAACCGAAACAAAAGAAAGGAAATACTGCAAGTGCAGTGAAGAAACAATATTGACAATGTAGATACCAGCTGGAGGAATCGATCAAGACATGGGAGCTGGTGGTTGCAGCTACAAGATTAGATCCAGGGATCTCTTTCTTCAAGCACCAGTAGACTGCAAGATTTTTCTTCTCTCTCAAGGCTGCTCTCTCTTCTTCTTCTTCTTCTTCTCTCATAGCACTGGACTAAGTCCAATAGGTGCTGGGGCTACTCTCACGCTACTTAGGAATGTTTTTCGTAGATTGGTCTAAGGCGTGGCACTTTGTGGACGGCAGCAATAGCTAGATATTATACATATATACAGCGTGCCACGCGGTCACTTGGTGAGGAACATTTTCCCGCCAAGTTTTCCCGCCAAGTGCTTTCTTTACTTTGAAGAAGATGCCCTACAAGATTTGGCTTGAGTTAGGTACAAGGATGGGACGGTGGCAGACTGTGTAAAGAGGTAGAGCAGATTTCTTTTTGGTTAGTTCCAGATCTTCACATTAAATCCCTTTCAGACAAGTAGTCTTCTCATTCTGCTTGAAGTGTACTTTTCTGCGAACAATGGCTGGTTGGACATTCCATTGGTCGATAGCAGGATGATGGCAGACTGCAGAGTGTCCTATTTCCAGCAGTAGACAGTCTAGACAGGCAGTCAGATAAGACTTACATCGTGGCAGACAGAAGTGGCTCTTCCAGCTGGATTTCTGACAAAACCATCTCCAAAAGGTAGACAAATGAGTGATAAGATGGTAGAGCAAGGGTCAGACCTCGGGACGTGGTTCAGATCCCAAAATCCTTAATTTTAATGATTTGCGGTTTCTTTTTCTCTCTCTGGATGGCCCACTGATCTGACAGTTTATTGGCTTGAGGATTTCTGGAAGAACAAGGGTGTGTCGACACTTTCCTAGCAGTGTGTTGAGACATCTCATTGAAAGCCTTGAAGAATCGTTCTGGTTGAACGTGGATGTCTCGGGACATCCAGTGAATGTCTTGAAGATCCATGGCTGATGTGTCGAGACAACACTAAGAGGTGTCGGGACATGTGAGTCATGTGAAGAGTTGTTGTAAGAAGGTGTCGAGACAGAAGCACCCTGTGCAGAGATTATCACACGAATATGTCGACACTTTTCACTCAGTGTGTCGAGACATCGATGAATCCAGATGCTTAGTCAGAACGGCTTCAGCTTGAATTCTTCTGGATGTGTCGAGACATGGGTTAGATGTGTCGAGACACCACAAGAGAATTTCTTCTCCATTTGTTCTAAGGAAGCATTGCAAACACCTTCATCATCGTGCTTAGACTTTGTCTTCATGTGTGCACGGACCTTCTAGTGTTGAAGACCTTGATTTATCACATAGAGAATGTGCACAGACCTGGTTATCTGCTGGCCAGAGGTTGCACAGACCTTGATCTTCATAAGTGCTCAGACCTTAGTTCATAGGAATAGAAACCTGCACCGACCTTGATCTTCATAAGTGCTTAGACCTTGGTTCATAGGAACAGAAACCTGCACCGACCTTGTCTTGAGCTAGCCAGAGGTTGCACCGACCTTGATTGAGCTAGCACCGACCCAATGCACATACTGGCACTGACCTTGCTGAGAAAACCTTTACCGACCTGGTCTTGTGTTGACGGCAGGACTTGCACCAACTTGGTCTTGCATTGAGGCAGGACATGCACCGACTTTGGTTCGTGCGAGTCTAGGTTGTGCACCGAACTTGTATGTTACGCTGACGAAGCATGCACTGACCCTGTAGCAGATGTTCACTGACATTACTGTACTTTAGAAAAGGATTGCACCGACCTTAGTTCAGCTGTGCACCGACCTTCCTTTGCACTTGAGAAGGATTGCACCGACCTTGCATGCATGTGAGCAGTGCTGAGCACTGACCTTATCTGCATGGATTCCTTAGAAACCATTGGCCTTGTGCTGCCTGTGCCTTGGTTTTTGTGCAACAATGAATCTTGAATTCTACGTTGATTCTTGTATAGTCACATGCCTCATTTTCTGTGCCTTACTCAATTTCTTTCTTTCTTTGTTGTCAAAGCTGGCTTGACCTGAAATGCACGAATGTTGACATTTATTAAATGCAGGTCAAACATATTAATGAGTCATAGTCAGACATCATCAAAATATTAGAATTAAAGCATGTTACATACCTGCCCAACACAACCCACTTGCCAAACACCATGAAACAACTCGATCATTACCCAGGAACCGTCCGTTCTACATTGAACTCCATTCTCATTTGGCCATTCTCAATCAGCCATCCTCAACTGACCGACTACACCTACTGACTCCCGACGCCTTATATATGCCATAGAACCACTTGGACAAGATAACAACACATCACTTGTCTCAGCGCACCTCCTCCCAAGCAGAAGAGTGCCTTCCTCCAAAATGATCTGGTCAACGGCGTCACAACTCAAACTGTAGCATCCCGGATTTTTTCAAGAATAAATAAATAAAATTAAAGCATATAATATGGGCTTAAAGGGGCTAAATTAGGAATTAAGGCTTAACTAATAACTAAAAGCCAATTAATAATTAAGGATTATGCCCACCTAAATAAGAAATTATTTAGGGTCATATGAATTATTTAAGCATTTAAAAAGGTTTAATAGGCTAATAAATGAATTGTGGGTTAATTTAAATTAATTTAAAGGCCTTATATTAACCAAAGGGTTAAGCCCACTTAAAGTAGGCCCATATACCTAAATCTAAGTCTTTTAGGCCCAAGCCCACATCTAGAGACGTAATTAGGGATTTTAAATGGATAAATAGGATAAATAGGGGATAAATATAGGAGGAGTTTGAAGACAATTCAAATTCCGGTGCCCTGGATAGTGGCGGTCTATCGCAAGACCGCTACTTGAATAAGGCGGTCTCGAGATGACAGCTACCTTCTTCCGGAAGCGAGGTTTTGAGAAACGTGAAAAACTCAGATTTTCCCCATTCCAATCCTCAAAGATCGATGTTGTCTAATAGAAGGAAGTGTCTAGAACCTTTGGGGATCGATCTTAACTTCAATTAGAACTCTTAAGTCAATCAAATCCTCAGCCCTAACTCAAACTCTATAAATAGAGCATAGAATTAACCTGCGCGAACCCTAATGTTGGAGTGCGTGGTTCGAAGGTA
Organism: Amorphophallus konjac; assembly: GCA_022559845.1. Taxonomy (NCBI): domain Eukaryota; kingdom Viridiplantae; phylum Streptophyta; class Magnoliopsida; order Alismatales; family Araceae; genus Amorphophallus; species Amorphophallus konjac. The sequence goes on from CM040124.1 coordinate 120,437,202, forward strand.
ACACGACGTTATCTTAGGTTAGTCCTTTAGAGGAATTTGTTCTAATTGGTTTTGTCTAATGTCTCTCCAAATCTCGTGTAAGGAGTTCAAGTCATTGGAGAGTTAGGAGCCCCCGAAGTTACTGTTTCTCTACAAATTGCGTAGGAACAGATGTGTTCTCCTAGTGAAGATCAGGAGGTTAGGGACCTAAATCGAGGTATTTTTAAGTTCATCCTTTAGAATAAGTTGTTCCTCTATATATCTTCTTGTCACCCTCCAAATTTCATGAATTTAGAACAAGAGGATAAAGAGTTAGAGCGTCTGGAAGTTAAAGGTTCCACACAAGACGTGCAGAAACTTGGATCTCCTTCCAGCAACAAACTCGAAGTTTAGAGCCCCGTCTAGAGGTAGGTTATCTCATGATTGGCATAAACATCAAGTTAGGAGTAATAGCCCTCTATTTTCTCATGATTTCATGCTTTCTACGCGTCGTATTTCATGTTTTACCATGATTGCACACTTAGGTTTTTATTGCATGCATACCCTTATACCTTAATAGAAAAGATGATAACTTTGGCTTAATCCATGCAACCCAAGCATCTTTGACATCCTAAACATGTTCCCATATGGCTAACCTTCTATTTTACATACCTCTCATGCATTTATTGCCCTAGATTAGCCCTATACTTCGATTCTTACTTCTGTCTATAGCAGGCAAGAAACGGTCTCAAGAGACCGCTATCATCAAATAACGGTTCCCAAATGACCACCACAGCATAGAAACGGTCCTCTCTAGACCACTTTCTGCTTTCGATTTTCCGCACTCTGTTAATCCTAGATAGAACGCAGAACGACCCTTATAAATATATGTTAAACCTAAGTTATTAGACTTTATTACTAGTTTTGACTTCATATTTATGATATTTGTTATATTATGCATCTATCATGGTAGGTTTTATACTCATCACGCTTTATAAACTTATTTTAATCTTATGCTAATTTCATGCCAAAATCATATAGTTTTGTATTAAAGTTAGTTTTCACATGGTTTATGGAAACTTATTTTATTGATGATTTGATCGCTGTTTCTACGCGATTCACTCTCATCTTTGAGTCTTCTTAAGTATATGGCACATATTCCGGTATGATCTCATTAGTTATGTTGACCCGGTTAGGAAGGCAATCGAGAGGGGGGTGAATTGATTGCCTACCCTTTAGAACAAAATTAAACTAAACCACGCAGATGGTAGATAAACACTAGCCCTCTCTTGATAAAGATTAGAGACAACGATTTTAAATGATGAAGCTCACTGATTCAAGCTTGATTAAAATATATAAGTGATAAGCAAACAAGCACTCACAATGCCACAACGCTAAATGATGATCACTCGGATGACAATAAATGAACAGATAGTTGATAAATCTCTCGTCTCACCGAATCACACTCATTATATGAACGGATAGGATATATCAGCAATCACACAAAGAGCAAACCACGACACAGTGATTTTTTAGGTGGTTCGGACGCACCCAAGTGCCGTCCTACGTCCAACCCTCTCAACTCGAGAGGATTCCACTAAACAACGCTGCATGACGGCAGCAACCACCACACACACGGGCACAACGGCCCACACACGTGGGTTCTCGCACGACGACGAGAAACCACAAGCACATGGAGCAAGCTCCAAAATCGTCTAAGACAAATAAGATGGGAAAATACAAAGCCTAGTCTAAGATTAACAATCTAAGCTCAGAATGAAATAAACAATGTAGATCTTCCCCTTAAATCTTCAAACAAACTCGATGATGAGTGAAGGGAGCACCTGAATGATAGAACCGAGAGTGAGGGAAGAAGCCGGTCTTGAAGAATGGAACGCCCGAAGCAGTGGATGACGAGGAAGCAGCTGCGGCCTCCAGATCGAAGCTCGAACACATGGAGATCGAACTCGACGTCGTCTTCCTTCTCCTCTAGCAGTGTGCGAACTCCTTCTTCTCCTGCAAGATAGGATGAAAGCGTTAAAACTCCTTTGAATAATCACTCCCGATCGTACAAGGGGGCTATATATACCAAAGAGGGATTAAGCCAATAGGACCAAAATAGCCCTCCAAAAACCATTTCATACACATACAATAGTTGGTGGATGCCCTAAGCCCATTATGGTAAACAACCCAAGCAATCAGATCTCAAGATAATAGGTTCGCAACCAGATCTGGAAATCACGATCGGGACGCTCGGAACAAGTGTCGACTCATATAGTCGACTCTTGCTTCACGAGTGTTTTGCCAGAACATATAAATCAGAACTCAGTTGAAAAGTGTCGACTCTTGAGGTCGACACTTTTTTCGACTTGTTCTGTTCTGTGAAGAAAACATCATTCACGGTGAAAAGTGTCGACTCTTGAGGTCGACACTTTTTTACGATGGTTCTGTTTGCACAAAATTAGCTAGACTCACCTGTAAGTGTCGACTCTTGAGGTCGACACTTTTTCCCGAGGCTTCTGTTTGCCCCAAAAGACCACCATCTCCTGTAAGTGTCGACTCATGGAGTCGACACTTTCTGCCTGCGTTAGAAAAATCAACGCACAGCAGAGAAGTGTAGACTAAGTGTCGACTTCTAGAGTCAACACTTTACCTGACATGCTTGAAAACTTAGTAAAATCAGTTGAAGCACCACAATTTCTCAAACAAACATTAAGATCAATCAAATAAGCATTTGTAAAAGAGATTGCCAAGTGTAAAACTAGATTTGAACCAATAACATTCCATCCACATTGAAATCCAATTAAACATGTGTTCTTACCATGACTTTCAAAATTTGAGTAAAAATTCCACAATGAATCTGCACTTATCCAAGTTATCATTCATTTCTAACTTCAAGCATAGCAACTGAAATCCTCAATCACCCAATGCAATCAATAATGTCAGTGCATATGAACTAATGGTCAATGCATATGAGTGGTTGGGTCAATGCAATGGTGAACATAAGTCATTGCAATGCAGAATGAGGTCGGTGCAATGTAGCACAAGGTCCGTGCAATGATGCACAAGGTCGGTACAATGCACAACAATTTGAACTTGGTTTTGACCATTCAGCATGCAATCCTAGATTAAGACTGACAGAACTCAGATACGCCAATCATACAACCAGTAAAATATTCATAGCAACAAATGTTCAAGCAAAACACACTATGAAACCAAATTCAGTTAAATGAAGCTCACTTCTATTTATGAATAAACTTAACTTGACTCAATTATCCACAAGCTATTCAAAGCTCACTTTCATCAAAGATCTATCAATGCAAATCATAGAGAAGATATCAAAAAGACTTTTTCACACATGGTCTTTGTCAAAATAGCCCGGGGCACAACAATCTCCCCCTTTTTGACGAAGATAAAACTCTTTGAAAAAGTGCAAGGATTTGCATGAAAGAACCAATTCCCCCTTTGTCAAAACAAGCATTTTTCAACTTTCAACTCTCAAACACCCATTCAAAATATATGAAGTCAATAGCTCAACATGCAAACTACATGCAAACTTTTTATTTCTCCCCCTTTTTGTCAGAGTCAAATAGGGGATTGTGAGAAAGATGGAAGCAAGGCCTCATATGCACAATTGACTCAATGAGATGCACATGTAATGCAAGGAATGAACATTCAAGCACATATGCATTCATTATTCTACAGAGTATCAAGCATGTTCTATATGAACAGGTTAGGAATATGCTATAGACCGAGAACATGAGTTTCAAGAGCAATAGTAAAAGGGTAGTGCTTACAAGAAGTGGTACTGCATTACTCATGAATTATGACTGATTCAAAATGTACATTCGCACAATCACTCCCTAGATGTATTAATGTGAAGGATGAGCAATGAAATCTAGATAGTATGGATTTTTAGATTTTCTAAAGAACACAAGGAGGCACTTGTCCTCCCTACACTTCCATACACCGTGCTCGACTTTTGATAGCTTTGCACAACACCTAAATTATTTCATTATTTTTTTTTGTTTTTGAATAACTAAGATGACTAACCTTTTGACACGAGTCATGTCCTTTGTTTCAGGGGCACTTCCCGGTTACTTGGTATCGTCACTTATGATTATGTGGATAGGGCACTTTTCAATGCGAGTTTCCCCTTTATTTCAGGGGGGATTCCCGATTTACTCGATGTCAAATCACACTTATTCACATTTTTGGTGGGGTTGATAGCGTTTTCCTCACGAGTCACGTGATTTCTATGTAGGAGATCAAGAGCCCTAAAATGTGTTGAGTGGAATAGGTGAAATCCTTATTAGTTAGAATCATTAAACTCAAAAGTGCAAGTGGTGTGAGAGATTGCATAGAATGTAAGAGATGAATTAGCCTATTCATTGTGATGTCTCCCCCTAAGTGTATGCACAATTATAACAAAAACCTACCCCTTAATATGTGCCATGTAACAACATGTCTACGTCAAAGTAATTTTATTTAGGAAGGGAGTAAGGTCATAGGAGAAATCAAAACTGAAAGGTGTGTAATCTATATATACTCAAGCAAGTGTCAAAATGGTATTTTCAAGCAAGTTGATTACCGGTACGTGACGGAGAACGTAGGTCCGAAAACCATACTCATGCATAATGAAAGCTTCCAGGTGGACATAATCCACCTTTCCACTGACGTCATTTTATATACCGGTGAATCATGGCATTCATGCACACAAGTATGAAGTATATGCTTTTATGTACATGCGGATGCGAGAAGATAAAAGCATGTATGGAAAGCAAATTGTTATTCACTGTGATATTCACAAAAAGAAAGGTTTGAAATGTAAACACCATGGAAAAGTTCCTTATATGCAAAAGGTAAAGCAGTATGCACAGTCTCATTTTGAAAAGTGTAAAGTGTGTATATACAAAGCAAATTCATAAGATTTAACTATCTAACCTGCACACTCCTAATTCTCTCCTAAGAAAGCAAAACTAATCATAGTTTAGAGGTTTTGTAAAAATATCTGCAAGTTGGTGTTTTGTGTCAACAAAAACTAGCTCAAAATCACCTTTATTAATATGATCTCTTATGAAGTGATGTCTATGATGGGAATCGACGCCGAGCATTGACATTTTTATCTTGCATTTGTGTCCTTTAGTTTATTTTTATATCCTTGGGAAAGTATGTTTACAATTGTAAGACTTTATAAGCTAATGTGTCATTCCCTAGGATTGTTTGAGTTTTTGTGTAAAAGTCTAGTAGGACCAGCAAGGGGCCCCCATCTCTTTTCCCATTGGTCCACCTAAGCCTTAGCGTCCCATGTGAGGCTGGTCAAAGGTCCAAGGTGGGCTTCTAGATGCTTGACCATTCAAGGGGACAAGGTGGAAGAAAATTCAAAATTGGACCAAGCAAAGTCCAAGATGCTTCCCTCTTATAATATAGTTTATCCCATGTTCTATTTTTTATTTAATTTGGTCATTTGACCACATGTGGAAGAAAATTCCCTCTCTCCCACGAAATTCCCATCCCCCCACACATTGCCATTCTCTATATAAGCCTATGTATAATGTCATTAGAGATATTAATGAAGTGAAAATTGGCATTTGCCTCCAAGGAAGGGTGCGCCCCTCTCCCTTTCTCTCCCTGGTTCATCTTCTTCCTCCAGCCCTCCAAGGTGTGAAGCCCATTCTCCTTAGCCCCTCTGAATTCCCCTCTGCTGCCGCCGGCGCTGTTCGTGCCGCCATCGCGCCGCCACCGCCGCTACATTGGAGTTCTGTCTCCATCAGGATAGAAGCTCATCTCCGGATTTTTATCTCGGGTTCTTGTTGTCTGATCGAACCCTAATTTTGAGAGTTTGTTTTGTCTATCTCCCTTAACCTCCAATTCAAATTTCATGTCATTTGGAAGTCATTAGGTATTTTCCCCATATTTGTGTTTGTCCTCTCAGTAATCTGCCCTTTTGCAGATCTACGGGACAGAGTCACCTTGTCGCATTTTCCCCACCCCCTTAACAATTTTTAAAAAATCCTAAAAATGTACTCAGTGTTCCACACATATATTCCCTTCCACCATAATTTTTGTGGAGTCTAGAAAATTTATTTGACCCTCGGTCAAAGGTCAGTTTCAGGCAGATCCCTTGCTGCCCTGTGTGTCTGTCAGTCAGAGTCAGAAAATAAAACAGTGTTACAGTCATATTCATTTTCAATCCGTTCAGTGGATGGAGCTGTCAAAATTATATGTTGTAGATCTATGAGTGCTCTTTCCAACAGTATCAGCCACGCCTCGATCGGCCTCCGGATCTGAGCGTCGTAATTCGTGTCGCCGAGGCCTACAGATATGTTCCCTGTGCAGGTCCGAAATTGCAGTCCAGAAGATATTTAGAAATAAATATCAAAAATCAACTTCAGGAGTCGCCCCTTCAGAGAGTCGTTCAGGGACGCCCTGTTATCATCCCAGCCAAGCGGCGCCTCCGGAAGATCTCAGGAAGGTGACGTTCCTTTGGAAACTATTGCTTGCTGTCCAGTGAGTCAGCAACCGAGTTGACGCATCACCCAGTTGGAATAGTGCCGAGTTGGACCAGCATGCCGAGTTCGTGCCGTACGCACCTCCAGATTACTGTCCATCAACCCAGGGTTGGTCCTCCCGGGCCCCACTTGTAGCCCTTTACCTCCCTGCGTGGAGTGGGCAATAGATTTTTCTATTGTAATTAACTTTTACCGTTGTTACCGAGAGTTACCGTACTTGGCCGGGAACGTCTTCCCCACGCCCGGAGCGTGGAGGTACACTCGCTACCCTCCTCGTAGGCTTTGCTTTACTCGTATTTATTCGTATATGCCGCTGCATGTGATAGGTTATTAGCCCGTTATATCAATTGTATCACCGCTGCGAGAGAGTGAGTGTAACCCGTCCCGTGACTCGACCCGAGTTAACGCGAAAAAAGCCGATACTCGAGACTCACTGCTGGTTTCTCAACCATGCACGGTCCAACATTTCCCTTGCTTAGGGACGATCGCGAGCTAGAGTCCCAGGTCGCGTGTCCGTCCCGCATCAATTTGGTATCAGAGCGCCAGTTGAGTCTAGGGTAGTCTGGTGGAAACAAAAAAAAAGAGTCGTTTAAGTCGAGTCTAAGTCTAAGTCAGTCTAAGTGTCACATTTACATACCATTAATCGGTATATCAAAATGTGTTTTCCGAACGTTAGGCTACGCCTATCGGGAAGGCCGCACACTTGCGCTAGTGATCTTTGAATCGATTAACTCCGCCACATACCGAGTCTTGGTTTACGTCTAGGGTCCTTAATGTGCATTAGTTAGTGCATTCCAACTTGCATTGTCATCGTGTCTAGTGTCGTGTCTTCGTGTGTCGGCATGTCCACCTTGTAATTCCCCATTCCTAATGGAATCTCGGTCGCCCAGGCGATCTGACCGTTGGCCCACCCATGGGTTGGGTAACCATCCTCTCCACTTCTGTAGGCCCGAAGCCTCAGATTTTTATGGCTCCAACGACCCGATCGATTACCTACATTGGGAAGCCGCCATGGAAAAATACTTCGCTTGCTATCCCATGTCCGAGGCCGGACAATTCTATTTTTCCAAGGATAGGCTTCAGGACCGGGCTGCCGAAAAATGGAGAACCATCGAAGGCTTAAGGCAGGTTAGGAGGCAATGGCCCCTCGAATCATGGTGGAACATGAAGAGAGAATTTAGGAAGGTCTACGTTCCCCAACCGGTCCCCTCCAACCAGTGCCACCCAGTCACCTCCATCCAACCCCGCCAACTCACTTCCAACCAAGTGGGTCATAATCGGAGGCAAGGAGCCCCGCACTTAGATGAGCCCCGACCCAAGCCTAGGTCGGTTGATTACGGGTGAGTCCACCGCAATACCCCTACTCCAACCCATACCATTGCCGAACTTGTGCAAATGATTTCGGAACGGGTGGATAGGAGGTGCGCTTATTTTGAGTCGCTGGTCTCCCCTTGCCCACCTCCGAGGTAGGAGGTAGCCATACTCTAGCCTAGGGAGGCCATAGCCAGTAGCCCCAACCCGGCCCCACCTACGGGGTCCCAAGGACCACTTCCCCTCCGGGAGGACATACTTTCCTCACCTATGAGAGCTCCTTTGCCGCCACCCTCCCATTTTTATTCGGAGCCACCTCAGCCTAAGCCACCCGTGTTTCTAACGAGAATGCTTTTCATAGCCGAGCCGCTTCTTAGCTGGCTCAAGGATGGCTTGGCCCCTACCCCACCTTGCTATCCACCCATGGACCCCACCTTACCTATAGTTCCCGTCAACTCCTACCACACGACATTCTGATCTAGTCACCATGTCGATACATTGGGTGACCTTATTATGGGTTTACACTGGCAATGGACGTTGACGCACTTATTGGCCAGAGGCTTCGACCAACCCACTAGTCGTAGCTTCACTCATCCGGCCTTAGGGTCCATTACCTCCGTGTGCACCGTGGGTTGTGTCACCACAGAGATCCTCTTATTCCTCCCCATGCCGGTCGAGCCCGACTTCATACCCTTTATCCGAGGGAGGAACCATACATCCTACATATGACCGTCCCACCTACCCCAATGCATGAAGGTGCCCATCCACACCTTCAAGACTTCTACACATGGGACTGTGACTTGTGGGAATCCATCACAAGGGGTCATACCTTCTTTGATCCCTTTGACCCATTCCCTAGTGGGCCCCTTGACCCACCATATATATTTCAATTCTTCGAGGGAGTCCACTACCACACCCCTTCCCTACGGGCCGGGTCGTCTACACCCACCAAGCTCGTTCACTTGCGCGATACACCATCATCTAAGGGAAAGAAAGAAGATGCATTTGGTACCCATGGCCCTTTCACATCTAAGTCCACTATGCATGCATGGTCCATTTTAGGAGGTCTAGGAATTCCCCATGACGTCAACCTCCGGTTACGTCAGATGCATACATGGCACACATTCGGGTGTCTAGGTCCGCCGTCACACACGTATGGGTCGGACTAACATTAGATTTGTTTAGGGTCTTTGTGAGTCTTTGTTTCGTTTGTCTATTGTGTGTCTGTGCGTACGTTGAGTCGAGTCGGTTTTGTACGCTCGCGTTGTTAGTCCCTTTTGAGTATGAGACTTGTCGGACTATTGTGATCGGTTCTACTCCACATATCAGATCTAGTCACATAAGGGACCCGCGGTGATTCCTAGTGAGTCTTTGAGCAGCCTCCTTCATTTGAGAGTGACCCCACCCCGGAGTGTCCACCTCTAGCCTCATTCCCATGGCAGCGTTTGCATATCGAATCTATACGGGATGAGCAGGTGTCGATTACTTGGAGTGGAGCGTACTCCGCGCTTCATGGTACGACGACGGATCCGCCGGAGCTACTCGAGCATCCGCACCCCTTACTCGACGGGGTCAAGTTCTTCCCACCCGGGGAAAGTTGATGGGAATCGACGCCGAGCATTGACATTTTTATCTTGCATTTGTGTCCTTTCGTTTATTTTTATATCCTTGGGAAAGTATGTTTACAATTGTAAGGCTTTATAAGCTAATGTGTCATTCCCTAGGATTGTTTGGGTTTTTATGTAAAAGTCTAGTAGGACCAGCAAGGGGCCCTCATCTCTTTCCCATTGGTCCACCTAAGCCTTAGGGTCCCATGTGGGGCTGGTCAAAGGTCCAAGGTGGGCTTCTAGATGCTTGACCATTCAAGGGGACAAGGTGGAAGAAAATTCAAAATTGGACCAAGCAAAGTCCAAGATGATTCCCCCTTATAATATAGTTTATCCCATGTTATATTTTTTATTTAATTTGGTCATTTGACCACATGTGGAAGAAAATCCCCTCTCTCCCACGAAATTCCCATCTCCCCACCCATTGCCATTCTCTATATAAGCCTATGTATAGTGTCATTAGAGATATTAATGAAGTGAAAATTGGCATTTGCCTCCAAGGAAGGGTGCGCCCCTCTCCCTCTCTCTCCCTGGTTCATCTTCTTCCTCCAGCCCTCCAGGGTGTGAAGCCCATTCTCCTTAGCCCCTCTGAGTTCCCCTCTGCTGTCGCCGCCGCCGTTCGTGCCGCCATCGTGCCACCACCGCCGCTACATCGGAGTTCTGTCTCCATCAGGACAGGCGCTCATCTCCGGATTTTTATCTCTGGTTCTTGTTGTCTGATCGAACCCTAATTTTGAGAGTTTGTTTTGTCCATCTTCCTTAACCTCAAGTTCAAATTTCATGTCATTTTGAAGTCATTAGGTATTTTTCCCATATTTTTGTTTGTCCTCTCAGCAATCTGCCCTTTTGCAGATCTACGGGACAGAGTCACCTTGTCGCATTTTTCCCACCCCCTTAAAAATTTTCAGCAAATCCCAAAAAATTACTCATTGTTCCACACATATATTCCCTTCCACCATAATTTTCGTGGAGTCTAGAAAATTCATTTGACCCTCGGTCAAAGGTCAGTTTCAGGCAGATCCCTTGCTGCCCTGTGTGTCTGTCAGTCCGAGTCAGAAAACAAAACAGTGTTACAGTCATATTCATTTTCAATCCGTTTGGTGGATCGCGCTGTCAAAATTATATGTTGTAGATCTATGAGCGCTCTTTCCAACGGTATCAGCCACGCCTCGATCGGCCTCCGGATCTGAGCGTCGTAATTCGTGTCGCCGAGGCCTACAGATCTATTCCTTGTGCAGGTCTGAAATTGCAGTCCAGAAGATATTCAGAAATAAATATCAAAAATCAACTTCAGGAGTCGCCCCTTCAGGGAGTCGTTCAGGGACGCCCTGCCATCGTCCTATTGTGTAGTGGACAGCGGATCTAGAGGGGAGGGGTGAATAGATCAGCCCCACTTTTCACAATGTGGCCCTCTATATAGCTAGTTAAAATGAATTGCAGCGGAATAGAAACTAGCTTCCAAGTGCGTTATGATTTGCTTAGCAAGATAAGCAAGATATATAACAATTCAATCCTAAGCATGCACCTAGAACGAATCAATCACACAAGCAAACCACACTAGACAGGATTTTAAGGTGGTTCAGACTGAATCCTCAGCCCTACGTCCACCCCTCACCAAAACTCGGTGAGGCTTCACTTGTGCAGCGCACAGAACCGCAAATCGGAAACCACCGATTGCCTTCCTACTCACCACCTGGTAGGGATGTCAACCGCAAATTGGAACAACCTCCAATTGCCTTCCTACTAACCACCGGTAGGGATGAATCACACTTTCAATGTTTAAACAATAATGAAAATGAAACAAATGTGAAGGAACTAAAACAAGAGATTGAGTTGTGAGTGAAAATGAATTGGCCCTTGTATGAAATGTTGATCAGCAACAAGGCTCCTCTTGGCTTCAACTCAATCTTCTTGATTCACCCTTGATTGGATGAATGTTCTTCACGGAGTACTGTTCACGTGAACAGTACCTCTTCCTTCAATTCTTCTCTCTTGATCTTCTCTTTGAACTTCTTTGAATGAATGAAGGAGATGATGAAGCTACCTTGAATCTTGATTGCTTCTTTAGCTTCTAGGAGTTTGAATGCTTGAAATATCACCTTGAATGAGGTGGAAAGAACTTGAATGGATGAAGATGATTTCCTTTGAAGAACTTGAATCAAATCAGCTTCCTTGGATCACTTTGATAGCCTTGCTTTGATGTAATCTTCCTTGAGGTTTGCTGGCTTTGATTTGAGCTTGATTCCCCTTTGATTGGATGAAGAACACCTTCACGAACTACTGTTCACGTGAACAGTAGCTCGTCTCCAAGCTCTCTTGTAACCTCCCTTGCAGCCACCCTAGATCTCACAAGAAGCCCCTTTAAGCATTCAGGTTTCTAACCCCTCATGTGTTAGTTTTATAACCCTTGAATGGTCCATAGATGCCCCCTAGACCAGATCCACAAATCATGGAAGATTAGGTAAGGTTTGATTAAACAAATCCATGGAAAGGGGCTAGCCACGAGGTTGATTTCGAAGTCAAACAAGGCTGCATCGGGGCTGGCGGTCGACCGGAATTCATGGGCCGGTCGACCGGAACCTGCTGCAGCCAGAACTTTTCGGCTCTGGAAAAATCGATCGACCGGACGATTGGGGGCGGTCGACCGAAACCTGTAACAACGTCATCATTTCAGTTCTGGGAAAATCGGTCGACCGGCCAAGGTGTATAGGTCGACCAAAATCTGTAAACGTTGACATTTTAAGGCTCTGGCAAATCAGGTCGACCGGCCAAAGCGTGTAGGTCGACCGGAAAGACCTGTACCTGCAAAATTGAACTGTTAGCCCAAGGAAACATGTCCATAGGTCAAGATATTCATGTTCTCATCAATTTCATGTATTTTAGGATTGAAATCAATTTAGATTATGCTATAAGCATTTCTAAATTTTGTTCCGGGGGCGGCGACCTGACCGCGCAGGTCGATCCGCGTGCGAGGGCGCAACATTGAGCTTTCACGTTCGCCATTTCCACTTGATTCCATGTCCATTCATTGGCGCACCTGTCATGAACAAAAACATCACATATGTCAATCACATGAAAGTGAAAAACATCAATGACTAATAGTGTTTAGCCATTATCAAAACCAAGAATACCACAGAACTCATATGACCATAGAATGATGTCGAATGACCCAAGTGACCATATGAACTCAAATGACCATAGGGGCACAACATGTCCCAGCCATGCGGCGCCTCCGGAAGATCTCAGGAAGGCGACATTCCTTAGGAAACCGTTGCTTGCTGTCCAGTGAGTCAGCAACCGAGTTGGTGCAGCACTGAGTTGGAATAGTGCCGAGTCGGACCAGCAGGCCGAGTTCGTGCCGTACGCACCTCCAGATTGCTGCCCATCAACCCAGGGTCGGTCCTCCCGGGCCCCACTTGTAGCCCTTTACCTCCCTGCGTGGAGTGGGCAATAGATTTCATTGTTGTAATTAACTTTTACCGTTGTTACCGGGAGTTACCGTACTTGGCCGAGAACGTCTTCCCCATACCCGGAGCGTGGAGGTACACTAGCTACCCTCCTCGTAGGCTTTGCTTTACTCGTATTTATTCGTATATGCCACTACATGTGATAGGTTATTAGCCCGTTATATCAATTGTATCACCGCTGCGAGAGAGTGAGTGTAACCCGTCCCGTGACTCCACCCGAGTTAACGCGGAAAAAGCCGATACCCGAGACTCACTATCGGTTTCTCAACCGCCCACGGTCCAGTGTTTCCCTCGCTTAGGGACGATCGCGAACTAGAGTCCCAGGTCGCGTGTTCGTCCCGCATCAGTCTAACCTCAATATGTTTAGTGCGAGAGTATTGGACAAGATTTTTGGACAGATTTATTGTAGACGTGTTATCACACATGATGGGAGTGTTTTTCAAACAAAAACTAAAATCAAGCAATTGATGTTGGATCCATAGAACTTGAGCCGCACAACTGCCTGCAGCCACGTACTCAACCTCGGCAGTTAATAAAGCCACACAATGTTATTTCTTTGAAGCCCATGAAACCATGCAGCCCCCTAGAAACTGACAGTGACTGCTTGTGCGCTTACGATCCATTTTACATCCAGCATAATCAGAATCAGTGAAAGCATGCAAGTCAAAACAATTATTCTTAAGATACCACAAACCAAGGTCAAGTGTTCCATTTAAATACCTGAAGATTCTTTTCACGGCTGACAATTCTGAGAATCCCTGGGACAAGATTGATATCTTGTACAGAGAAAGACACTAAAATGTATGGCAGGCATACTAGCAGTCAGATATAACAACGAGCCAATCATACCCCTAAAGAGTTTTTGATCAACTTTGTTACCTTTCTCTTCTTCCAATTTCAGTGAGGTGGACATGGGTGTAGCAAATGGCTTGGCAGTTTCTAGTTGAAATTTCTTTACTATTTCTTGTGTGTACTTCTTCTGGTTGATGAAGATGCCATCGTCCAGTTGTTTTATTTGAAGTCCCAAAAAGAAGTTCAGCTCACCCATGAAGCTCATATCGAACTCTCCCTACATGAGTTGAGCAAATTCATCATCCATTTTTAAATCTGAGGCTCCAAAAATTATGTCATCTACATAAACTTGAACATTTAAAGCATGTTGATCACAAGTCTTTGTAAACAACGTCTGATCTATGTTACCTCGTTTGAAGCCATTATCAAAAAGAAATGAACTTAAACGATCATACCATGCTCGGGGAGCCTATTTTAATCCATACAGTGCCTTGTCCAATTTGTAGATGTGGTCCGAAAATCTTTCATCTTCAAAGCCCGACGGTTGCTCCACGTATACTTCTTCCTTGATTACTCCGTTTGGGAAGGCACTCTTCACGTCCATTTGAAACAGCTTGATGTTCTTGTGACAAGCATAAGCAAGTAAAATTCGTATAGCTTCTAATCTAGCCACAGGAGGGAAAGATTCATCAAAATCAATGCCGAATTCTTGGGAGTAGCCCTTGGCTACCAACCTTGCCTTATTCCTCACAACCACCCCATCTTCACTAAGTTTGTTTCGAAAAACTCACTTAGTTCCGATTATAGGATGGTTATCAGGCCGGGGCACGAGGAACCACACCCGATTCCTTTGGAATTGGTGCAGTTCATCGTACATGGCGAGAACCCAAGAATTATCATTTAAGGCACAATCTAAAGATTTAGGTTCAATGCTGGAAAGTAAAGCTAAGTTATCATGAATTTCAACTTCCCTCATTGAAGCCCGCGTTCTCACTCCACATCCACACCACCAATCACATTCTCCAACGGATGGTCCTTATGCGTGGTCCATTGGTGTGAAAGAGGCAGATGTACTTGTTCCTCTTGTTGTTCTTGCTCTTTTTCTTCTCTTTTTCTTGATCTTGATCTCCTGCCTCACCTTATTTGCTCGATTCTCCTTTCTCAACATCACACTCACTTGTAATCAGAAAATGATCATTATCATTTGATTTTCTCATGGTGTACTCATCAACAACAACATGTAGACTCTCCTCGACAACAAGTGTTCTAGTGTTATAAACACGATACGCTCTAGATGATAGAGAATAACCGAGGAAAATCCCTTTATCACTCTTCGCATCAAAATTTTCAAGGTTGTCTTTACCATTGTTTAAAATGTAACAAATAGACCCAAATGGCTTTAAATGTGGTATGTTGGGTTTCTTATCACACGAATGTGTCGACACTTTTCACTCAGTGTGTCGTGACATCGATGAATCCAGATGCTTAGTCAGAACGACTTCAGCTTGAATTCTTCTGGATGTGTCGAGACATGGGTTAGATGTGTCAAGACACCACAAGAGAATTTCTTCTGTATTTGTTCAAAGGAAGCATTGCAAATACCTTCATCATCGTGCTTTGACTTTGTCTTCATGTGTGCACAGACCTTCTAGTGTTGAAGACCATGATTTATCACATAGAGAATGTGCACAGACCTGGTTATCTGCTGGCCAGAGGTTGCACGGACCTTGATCTTCATAAGTGCTCAGGCCTTAGTTCATAGGAATAGAAACCTACACCGACCTTGATCTTCATAAGTGCTTAGACCTTGGTTCATAGGAACAGAAACCTGCACCGACCTTGTCTTGAGCTAGCCAGAGGTTGCACCGACCTTGATCGAGCTAGCACCGACCCAATGCACAGACTGGCACTGACCTTGCTGAGAAAACCTTTACCGACCTGGTCTTATGTTGACGGCAGGACTTGCACGGACCTGGTCTTGCACTGAGGCAGGACATGCACCGACCTTGGTTCGTGCGAGTCTAGGTTGTGCACCGAACTTGTATGTTACGCTGACGAAGCATGCACTGACCTTGTAGCAGATGTTCACTGACCTTACTGTACTTTAGAAAAGGATTGCACCGACCTTAGTTCAGCTGTGCACCGACCTTCCTTTGCACTTGACAAGGATTGCACCGACCTTGCATGCATGTGAGCAGTGCTGAGCACTGACCTTATCTGCATGGATTCCTTAGAAACCATTTGCCTTGTGTTGCCTGTGCCTTGGTTTTTGTGCAACCATGAATCTTGAATTCTGCCTTGATTCTTGTGTAGTCATATGCCTCATTTTCTGTGCCTTACTCAATTTATTTCTTTCTTTGTTGTCAAAGTTGGCTTGACCTGAAATGCACGAATGTTGACATTTATTAAATGTAGGTCAAACATATTAATGAGTCATAGTCAGACATCATCAAAATATTAGAATTAAAGCATGTTACATACATGCCCAACACAACCCACTTGCCAAACACCATGAAACAACTCGATCATTACCCAGGAACCGTCCGTTCTACATTGAACTCCATTCTCAATTGGCCATTCTCAATCAGCCATCCTCAACTGACCGACTACACCTACTGACTCCCGGCGCCTTATATATGCCATAGAACCACTCGGACAAGATAACAACACGTCACTTGTGTCAGAGCACCTCCTCCCAAGCGGAAGAGTGCCTTCCTCCAAAATGATCTGGTCAACGGCGTCACAACTCAAACTGTAGCATCCCGGATTTTTTCAAGAATAAATAAATAAAATTAAAGCATATAATATGGGTTTAAGGGGCTAAATAAGGAATTAAGGCTTAATTAATAACTAAAAGCCAATTAATAATTAAGGATTAGGCCCACATAAATAAGAAATTATTTAGGATCATATGAATTATTTAAGCATTTAAAAAGGTTTAATAGGCTAATAAATGAATTGTGGGTAAATTAATTTAAAGGCCCTATATTAACCAAAGGGTTAAGCCCACTTAAAGTAGGCCCATATACCTACATCAAAGTCTTTTAGGCCCAAGCCCACATCTAGAGACGTAATTAGGGATTTTAAATGGATAAATAGGATAAATAGGGGATAAATATAAGAAGAGTTTGAAGACAATTCAAATTCGGGTGCCCTGGATAGTGGTGATCTATCGCAAGACCGCTACTTGAATAAGGCGGTCTCGAGATGACAGCTACCTTCTTCCGGAAGCGAGGTTTTGAGAAACATGAAAAACTCAGATTTTCCCCATTCCAATCCTCAAAGATCGATGTTGTCTAAAAGAAGGAAGTGTCTAGAACCTTTGGGGATCGATCTTAACTTCAATTAGGACTCTTAAGTCAATCAAATCCTCAGCCCTAACTCAAACTCTATAAATAGAGCCTAGAATTAACCTACGCGAACCCTAATGTTGGAGCACGTGGTTCGAAGGTAAAACGATGTTATCTTAGGTTATTCCTTTAGAGGAATTTGTTCTAATTGGTTTTGTCTAATGTCTCTCCAAATCTCGTGTAAGGAGTTCAAGCCATTGGAGAGTTAGAATCCCCCGAAGTTACTGTTTCTCTACAAACCGCGCAGGAACAAACCTGTTCTCCTAGTGAAGATCAGGAAGTTAGGGACCCAAATCGAGGTATTTTTAAGTTCATCCTTTAGAATAAGCGTTCATCTATATATCTTCTCGTCACCCTCCAAATTTCATGAATTTAGAACAAGAGGATAAAGAGTTAGAGCGTCTGGAAGTTAAAGGTTCCACACAGGACGTGCAAGAACTTGGATCTCCTTCCAGTAACAAATTTGAAGTTTAGAGCCCCGTCCAGAGGTAGGTTATCTCATGATTGGCATAAACATCAAGTTAGGAGTAATAGCCCTCTATTTTCTCATGATTTCATGCTTTCTACGCGTCGTATTTCATGTTTTACCATGATTGCACACTTAGGTTTTTATTGCATGCATACCCTTATACCTAAATAGAAAAGATGATAACTTTGGCTTAATCCATGCAACCCAAGCATCTTTGACATCCTAAACATGTTCCCATATGGCTAACCTTCTATTTTACATACCTCTCATGCATTTATTGCCCTAGATTAGCCCCATACTTCGATTCTTACTTCTATCTATAGCAGGCAAGAAACGGTCTCAAGGAGACCGCTATCATCAAATAACGGTTCCCAAATGACCACCACAGCATAGAAACGGTCCTCTCTAGACCACTTTCTGCTTTCGATTTTCCGCACTCTGTTAATCCTAGATAGAACGCAGAACGACCCTTATAAATATATGTTAAACCTAAGTTATTAGGCTTTATTCCTAGTTTTGACTTCATATTTATGATATTTGTTATATTGTGCATCTATCATGGTAGGTTTTATACTCATCACATTTTATAAACTTATTTTAATCTTATGCTAATTTCATGCCAAAATCATATAGTTTTGTATTAAAGTTAGTTTTCACATGGTTTATGGAAACTTATTTTATTGATGATTTGATTGCTATTTCTACGGGATTCACTCTCATCTTTGAGTCTTCTTAAGTACATGGCACATATTCCGGTACGATGTCATTAGTTATGTTGGCCCGGTTAGGAAGGCAATCGAGAAGGGGGTGAATTGATTGCCCACCCTTTAGAACAAAATTAAACTAAACCACGCAGATGGTAGATAAACACTAGCCCTCTCTTGATAAATTACAGAGACAATGATTTTAAATGATGAAACTCACTGATTCAAGCTTGATTAAAATATATAAGTGATAAGCAAACAAGCACTCACAACGCCACAACGCTAAATGATGATCACTCTGATGACAATAAATGATCACTGATTCAAGCTTGATTAAAATATATAAGTGATAAGCAAACAAGCACTCACAACACCACAACGCTAAATGATGATCACTCGGATGACAATAAATGAACGGATAGTTGATAAATCTCTCGTCTCACCGAATCACACTCGTTATATGAACGGATAGGATATATCAGCAATCACACAAAGAGCAAACCACGGCACAGTGATTTTTTAGGTGGTTCGGACGCACCCAAGTGCCGTCCTACGTCCACCCCTCTCAACTCGAGAGGATTCCACTAAACAACGCTGCACGACGACAGCAACCACCACACACACGGGCACAACGGCCCACACACGTGGGTTCTCGCACTACGACGAGAAACCGCACACACACGGAGCAAGCTCCAAAATCATCTAAGACAAATAAGGATGGGAAAATACAAAGCCCAGTCTAAGATTAACAATCTAAGCTCAGAATGAAATAAACAATGTAGATCTTCCCCTTAAATCTTCAAACAAACTCGGAGATGAGTGAAGGGAGAACTAGAATGATAGAACTGAGAGTGAGGGAAGAAGTCGGTCTTGAAGAATGGAATGCCCGAAGCAGTGGACGACGAGGAAGCAGCTGCGGCCTCCAGATTGAAGCTCGGACTCGTGGAGATTGAACTCGGCATCATCTTCCTTCTCCTCCAACAGTGTGCGAACTCCTTCTTCTCCTGCAAGATAGGATGAAAGCGTTAAAACTCCTTCGAATAATCACTCCCGATCGGACAAGGGGGCTATATATACCAAAGAGAGATTAAGCCAATAGGACCAAAATAGCCCTCCAAAAACCATTTCATACCACATACAATAGTTGGTGGATGCCCTAAGCCCATTGTGGTAAACAACCCAAGCAATCGGATCTCAAGATAATAGGTTCGCAACCAGATCCGGAAATCACGATCAGGACGCTCGGAACAAGTGTCAACTCATAGAGTCGACTCTTGCTTCACGAGTGTTCTGCCAGAACACATAAATCTGAACTCAGTTGAAAAGTGTCGACTCTTGAGGTCGACACTTTTTCACGATGGTTCTGTTTGCACAAAATTAACTAGACTCACCTGCAAGTGTCGACTCTTGAGGTCGACACTTTTTCCCGAGGCTTCTGTTTGCCCCAAAAGACCACCAGCTCCTGTAAGTGTCGACTCATGGAGTCGACACTTTCTGCCAGCGTTAGCAAAATCAACGCACAACAGAGAAGTGTAGACTAAGTGTCGACTTCTAGAGTCGACACTTTACGTGACATGCTTGAAAACTTAGTAAAATCAGTTGAAGCACCACAATTTCTCAAACAAACATTACGATCAATCAAATAAGCATTTGTAAAAGAGATTGCCAAGTGTAAAACTAGATTTGAACCAAGAACATTCCATCCACATTGAAATCCAATTAAACATGTGTTCTTACCATGACTTTGAAAATTTGAGTAAAAATTCCATAATGAACCTGCACTTATTCAAGTTGTCATTCATTTCTAACTTCAAGCATAGCAACTGAAATCCTCAATCACTCAATGCAATCAACAATGTCAGTGCATATGAACTAATGGTCAATGCATATGAGTGGTTGGGTCAGTGCAATGGTGAACATAAGTCAGTGCAATGCAGAATGAGGTCGGTGCAATGTAGCATAAGGTCCGTGCAATGATGCACAAGGTCGGTGCAATACACAGCAATTTGAACTTGGTTTTGACCATTCAGCATGCAATCCTAGATTAAGACTGATAGAACTCAGATACGCCAATCATACAACCAGCAAAATATTCATAGCAACAAATGTTCAAGCAAAACACACTATGAAACCAAATTCGGTTAAATGAAGCTCACTTTTATTTATGAATAAATTGAACTTGACTCAATTATCCACAAGCTATTCAAAGCTCACTTTCATCAAAGATCTATCAATGCAAATCATCGAGAAGATATCAAAAAGACGTTTTCATACATGGTGTTCGTCAAAACAGCTCGGGGTACAAAAATCTACCCCCTTTTGCCGAAGATAAAACTCTTTGAAAAACTGCAAGGATTTGCATGAAAGAACCAATTCCCCCTTTGTCAAAACAAGCATTTTTCAACTTTCAACTCTGAAACACCCATTAAAAATATATGATGTCAACAGCTCAACATGCAAACTTTTTATTTCTCCCTCTTTTTGTCAGAGTCAAATAGGGGATTATGAGAAAGATGGAAGCAAGGCCTCATATGCACAATTGACTCAATGAGATGCACATGTAATGCAAGGAATGAACATTCAAGCACATATGCATTCATTATTCTACAGAGTATCAAGCATGTTCGATATGAGCAGGTTAGGAATATGCTATAGACCGAGAACATGAGTTTAATGAGCAATAGTAAAAGGGTAGTGCTTACAAGAAGTGGTACTGCATTACTCACGAATTATGACTGATTCAAAATGTACATTCGCACAATCACTCCCTAGATGTATTTGTGAAGGATGAGCAATGAAATCTAGACAGTATGGATTTCAGATTTTCTAAAGAACACAAGTAGGAACTTATCCTCCCTACATTTCCATACACCGTGCTCGACTTTTGGTAGCTTTGCACAACCCGAAAATTATTTTCAATAATATTTTTTTTGTTTTTGAATAACTAAGATGACTAACCTTTTGACACGAGTCATGCCCTTTGTTTCAGGGGCACTTCCCGATTACTCGGTATCGTCACTTATGATTATGTGGATATGACACTTTTCAATTCGAGTTTCCTCCTTTATTTCAGGGGGGATTCCTGATTTACTCGATGTCAAATCACACTTATTCACATTTTTGGTGGGGCTGATAACTTTTTCCTCACGAGTCACGTGATTTCTATGTAGGGGATCAAGAGCCCTAAAATGTGTTGAGTGGAATAGGTTAAATCCTTATTAGTTAGAATCATTAAACTCAAAAGTGTAAATGGTGTGAGAGATTGCATAGAATGTAAGAGATGAATTAGCCTATTCATTGTGATGTCTCCCCCTAAGTGTATGCACAATTATAACAAAAACCTCCCCCTTAATATGTCCCATGTAACAACATGTCTACGTCAAAGCAATTTTATTTAGGAAGGGAGTAAGGTCATATAAGAAATCAAAACTGAAAGGTGTGTAATCTATATATACTCAAGCAAGTGTCAAAATGGTATTTTCAAGCAAGTTGATTACCGGTACGTGGCGGAGAACGTAGGTCTGAAAACTATACTCACGCATAATGAAAACTTCCAGGTGGATCTAATCCACCTTTCCACTGACGTCATTTTATATACCGGTGAATCATGGCATTCATGTACACAAGTATGAAGTATATGCTTTTATGTACATGCGGATGCGAGAAGATAAAAGCATGTATGGAAAGCAAATTGTTATTCACTGTGATATTCACAAAAAGAAAGGTTTGAAATGTAAACTCCATGGAAAAGTTCCTTATATGCAAAAGGTAAAGCAATATGCATAGTCTCATTATGAAAAGTGTAAAGTGTGTATATACAAAGCAAATCTATAAGATTTAACTATCTAACCTGCACACTCCTAATTCTCTCCTAAGAAAGCAAAACTGATCAGAGTTTAGAGGTTTTGTAAAAATATCTGCAAGTTGGTGTTTTGTGTCAACAAAAACTAGCTCAAAATCACCTTAATTAATATGATCTCTTATGAAGTGATGTCTAACCTCAATGTGTTTAGTGCGAGAGTGTTGGACATGATTTTTGGACAGATTTATTGCTGACGTGTTATCACACATGATTGGAGTGTTTTTGAAATAAAAACCAAAATCAAGCAATTGATGTTGGATTCATAGAACTTGAGCCGCACAACTGCCTACAGCAACGTACTCGGCCTCGGTAGTTAATAAAGCCACACAATGTTCTTTCTTTGAGGCCCATGAAACCATGCAGCCCCCTAGAAACTGACAGTGACCGCTTATGCTCTTACGAACCATTTTATATCCAGCATAATCAGACTCAGTGAAAGCATGCAAGTCAAAACAATTATTCTTAGGATACCACAAACCAAGGTCAAGTGTTCCATTTACATACCTGAAGATTCTTTTCACGGCTGACAAATGAGAATCCCTGGGAAAAGATTGATGTCTTGTATAGAGAAAGACACTAAAATGTATGTCAGTCTTACTAGCAGTCAGATATAACAACGAGCCAATCATACCCCTAAAGAGTTTTTGATCAACTTTGTTACCTTTCTCTTCCAATTTCAGTGAGGTGGACATGGGTGTAGCAAATGGCTTGGCAGTTTCTAGTTGGAATTTCTTTACTATTTCTTGTGTGTACTTCTTCTGGTTGATGAAGATGCCATCGTCCATTTGTTTTATTTGAAGTCCCAAAAAGAAGTTCAGCTCGCCCATCAAGCTCATCTCGAACTCTCCCTGCATGAGTTGAGCAAATTCATCATCCATTTTCAAATCTGAGGCTCCAAAAATTATGTCGTCTATATAAACTTGAACAATTAAAGCATGTTGATCACAAGTCTTTGTAAACAACGTCTGATCTATGTTACCTCGTTTGAAGCCATTATCAATAAGAAATAAACTTAAACGATCATACGATGCCCGAGGAGCCTATTTTAATCCATACAGTGCCTTGTCCAATTTGTAGATGTGGTCCGAAAATCTTTCATCTTCAAAGCCCAGCGGTTGCTCCACGTATACTTCTTCCTTGATTACTCCGTTGAGGAAGGCACTCTTCACGTCCATTTGTAACAGCTTGATGTTCATGTGACAAGCATAAGCAAGTAAAATTAGTATAGCTTCTAATCTAGCCACAGGAGCGAAAGATTCATCAAAATCAATGTCGAATTCTTGGGAGTAGCCCTTGGCTACCACCCCATCTTCACTAAGTTTGTTTCAGAAAACTCACTTAGTTCCGATTATAGGATGGTTATCAGGCCGGGGCACGAGGAACCACACCCGATTCCTTTGGAATTGGTGCAGTTCTTCGTACATGGCGAGAACCCAAGAATTATCATTTAAGGTATCATCTAAAGATTTAGGTTCAATGATGGAAAGTAAAGCTAAGTTATCATGAATTTCAACTTCCCTCATTGAAGCCCGCATTCTCACTCCATCATCCACACCACTGATCACATTCTCCAACGGATGGTCCTTATACGTGGTCCATTGGTGTGGAAGAGGCAGATGTACTTGTTCATCTTGATGTTCTTGCTCTTTTTCTTGCTCTTTTTCTTGATCTCGATCTCCTGTCTCACCTTGTTTGCTCGATTCTCCTTTCTCAACATCACACTCACCTGTAATCAGAAAATGGTCATTATCATTTGATTTTCTCATGGTGTACTCATCAACAACAACATGTGGACTCTCCTCGACAACAAGTGTTCTAGTGTTATAAACACGGTAAGCTCTAGATGATAGAGAATACCTGAGGAAAATCCTTTTATCACTATTCGCATCAAAATTTTCAAGATTGTCTTTACCATTGTTTAAAATGTAACAAATTGACCCAAATGGCTTAAAATGTGATATGTTGGATTTCTTACCTTTGTACAGCTCGTAAGGAGTTTTCTTAAGGATCGGTCTTACCGTTGCTCGATTTGTAATGTAGCAGGCGGTGTTCACTGCCTCTGCCCATAGATACCGTGGAAGACCGTTTTCAGCTAGCATGGTTCGCGCTATCTCCACGAACGTCCTATTCTTCCTTTCGACCACTCCGTTCTGTTGCGGGGTCCTAGGTGATGAGAATTGATGTTCGTACCCATGCTTCCTGCTTAATTCATCAAACTCATGATTTGCAAATTCTTTTCCATGGTCACTTTCAATTTTCTGAATTGAATAACCTTTTTCATTTTGAACTCTAGCACAAAAATCAATGAATTCATTGCAAGCATCACTCTTATTAGCTAGACAGAAAACCCATGCATATCGCGAAAAATCATCGACAATCACAAATCCATAAAGCTTCCCTCCAAGACTGCGAGTCCTGGTGGGACCAAACAAATTCAGATGCAACAATTGAAGGGGTTTTTCAATTGAAACAATATTTTTGCATTTAAATGACGTTGTGGTTTGTTTTCCTTTATTACATGCATCACAAACTTTTGAAGTTTCAAAATTTAAACTAGGAAGACCTCTAACTAAGCCATGATGATTCAGCTTCTTAATGACATTAAAACTGGCATGCCCAAGGCGGTGATGCCACAACCAAACATCTTCATTCTTGTTTGGAACTAGACACAAATTTTCAGATGCAATTTCATTAAAGTCAACCTGATAAGTGTTGTTACTCCTCACTCCTATGAATTTGATTTCGTGTGAATTGGCATCAACAATTGTGCAGTGAGAAGACTCAAATATGACCTTGTGACCCTTGTCACAGAGTTGACTTATACTCAACAAGTTATGGTGAAGACCTCTAACTAGTAGAACATCTTTTAAGCAATGGTTGAGATCCTTACCAATTCTCCCAATTCCTATTATCTTACCTCTGTCCTGTCCGCCAAAAATTACCGTACCACCATTTTTCTCTGCAAGGTCTGCAAAAAGTTGTTTATTTCCTGTCATGTGCCTGGAGCATCCGCTGTCCAAGTACCATTTATTCTCTGTCGCCTTCATGCAGACCTGCATCAATAAGTAAACATGCTCATTTTGATTTGGGTACCCAAGTAAACTTGGGTCCCTTGATGTTAGCATTTCCAAGACTGTACTTACTGAAGAACATGTCATCATCATATTTCATTAACTGACATATATACATGTCATGCCCTACTCTCCCACAATAAAAATAAGTGGGTCTCTTCCTACCAAAATTTTTCCTGTTATTTACAAGTGTAGAAGTATAGGGGAAACAAGAATTAACAGTTGATGGATTGTTATGTGTGTGTGAACATTCTCCATGATGTTGTGAATTCTTAATAGCATACTGAAAATCATTTTTGTTGCCATACATAGAATTTGAACTCTTCACAACTTATTTTTCGTTACCTTTCGACATCTTTTCATTAGCGTTCTTCATTTCATTCAAATTTATGATGAGTTTTTTATTTTTCTTCTTCAATTCTTCCTTGACTTTCTCATATTCAGCCATTTTAACATTCAGTTCTTCCAGCTCTTTCTTCAACCTATCATACTTTTCTTGGATTTCATCTTTGATTTTAAAAGCATTTTTCTTTTCCACTTCTAAGCATGCAATTTCATCTTCAAACAAAAGCAACTTTGATTCCAAAGTGTCATTGGCATTTTTGAAAATTTTAACTTGCATTTCAAACAAACAGCATTTCTCACATGAATTAGATGAATGTATTATTTCATAAATCTTCTTCTTTAAGGTTCTATTCTCATTTTTCATTCTTTTGTATTTTTCATCCAATTCCTCATATACAAGTTCCCATTGTTCATTTGTGATAAACTCTGAGTAAGAGATTACCTGTTCATTATCGCTCTTGGCCATAAGACACATGTTCTTTACCAGCTCTTCAATATCTTCTTCTTCATCGGACATAGGCTCATCCTCATCCTCATCACTCCATGTCACTTTCATTGCCTTGGGCTTCTTGCCCTTGATCATTTTTCCTTTCTTTTTCTGCAACTCGGGACATTCACCTCTCATGTGCCCCATCTTCTTACACTAATAGCACATTACTTCAGCCGCTTTAGATGGTTCATTTCTTTGCTTCGGCTGCTTCTTTCCTTTCTTGAATTTTTCGCCAAATCTTCTCCTTTGGCGCATGTCTAACTCTTCTTGTCAACATGGCAACTTCTTTATCGTCTGTGGTTCCCATCGAATCCTCTTGACTTGAGATAGTTTTCGGGTATGCTTTCAAAGCGGTTGGCTTTTTCTTCTTTATGTCCTCTTTCGTCCTCTTTATATTAATCTCATAGGCCATCAAAGACCCTATGAGCGCATCCACGGTGAGGGTAGACAAATCCTTCGAATCCTTTATCACTGTTGCTTTGGTATGCCAGCTTGGTGATAGGGACCTCAACACTTTCCTTACGAAATCCGTATCTTTAAACTCCCTTCCGAGTGACTTCAACCCATTTGTGATCTCCATGAGACGTGCAAACATCTCGGAGATATTCTCTTCCTCTTTCATATGGAATAGCTCGTAATCGTAATCCGGAGGAGGTGGTTGCATTAGAAATCAAAATGGCCAGCTTATACTGGGGTTTGCTTACCACTATGGCTTAGGGACAAATATGGTTGCTGAATGTAGAGCCTTGCTAGATGGCCTTCGCCTGGCCCACTTCCACAACATCCCCTTAGTTGTGATACAAACTGATTCTCTAATTTTGGCAGGCTTGCTGAATTCTAAGAAAGATCCGCCCTGGACCTTGCTCCCTTGGTGGCAACAACTGCTGCAGTTGCATCACACATGTCAATATCCTGTCATTCATGTATATAGAGAGGCCAACCAGCTTGCTGATGCATTAGCCAATCATGCAATCTATATGGGCAGTAATGCAGAGTTTCACTCCATCCGTGAGCTACCTATGCTTGCAAGGGGCTATGCTATAGCCGATGCTAGTGGCTTACCTAATTTTAGAGTAAAACATGTATAGGCATCGTCCCTACTTTTGTAGGTGACATGTATAGATTTTTCTCCTTCTTGCTTTGTATGACAGAGACATAGTCTCCTCCAATATGTACTTTCAATCTACAAGAAAATAAAATTACATCTAGTGGTTATTGGTGGAGTGAGAACATTCCCAACCTCTAGATCGGGGGTGCACTCTCCCTTTATACCATGTGATGTTTTGTGCTAAAAAAAAAATAGCTCGTAATCTCGGATCAACATGTTCACTTTCGTTTCCTTGACCTCTGTGGTGCCTTCATAAATTAGCTTGAGCTTGTCCCACATTTCTTTCGCGCTGTTGCACATAGAAACATGAGCATATTCATTCGGGTGAATAGCACACTGAATAATATTTAATGCATTAAAATTCACAGTGGCCTTCTTGATACTGTCATCAACCCACATATCCTCATCCGGGTGTAAAATGTACGGACCATTCCTAATGACTGTCCATATTTCATGACTTTGAGCACATAGAAAGACAGTCATCCTATTCTTCCAATAGGGGTAGTTACTACCATCAAAGAAAGGTGGCCTATGAATAGAATGCCCTTTGGGCATTAACCCCTTGTTAAGATTGTTAGCCATTCCTAACAGATCTCTCTAAACCGCGAGGTTTCTAGATGAAAACAGAGCCGAGGCTCTGATACCAATTGTTGGCCCGATTAGGAAGGCAATCGAGAGGGGGGTGAATTGATTGCCCACCCTTTAGAACAAAATTAAACTAAACCATGTAGATGGTAGATAAACACTAGCCCTCTCTTGATAAAATGCAGAGACAATGATTTTAAATGATGAAGCTCACTGATTCAAGCTTGATTAAAATATATAAGTGATAAGCAAACAAGCACTCACAACTCCACAACGCTAAATGATGATCACTCGGATGACAATAAATGAACGGACAATTGATAGATCTCTCGTCTCACCGAATCACACTCGTTATATGAACGGATAGGATATATCAGCAATCACACAAAGAGCAAACCATGGCACAATGATTTTTTAGGTGGTTCGGACGGACCCAAGTGCCGTCCTACGTCCACCCCTCTCAACTCGAGAGGATTCCACTAAACAACGCTGCACGATGGCAGCAACCACCACACACACGGGCACAACGGCCCACACACGTGGGTTCTCGCACGACGACGAGAAACCGCACGCACACGGAGCAAGCTCCAAAATTGTCTAAGACAAATAAGGATGGGAAAATACAAAGCTCAGTCTAAGATTAACAATCTAAGCTCAGAATGAAATAAACAATGTAGATCTTCCCCTTAAATCTTCAAACAAACTCGGAGATGAGTGAAGGGAGCACTGGAATGATAGAACCGAGAGTGAGGGAAGAAGTCGGTCTTGAAGAATGGAATGCCCGAAGTAGTGGACAACGAGGAAGCAGCTGCAGCCTCCAGATCGAAGCTCGGACTCGTGGAGATCGAACTCGGCATCATCTTCCTTCTCCTCCAACAATGTGCGAACTCCTTCTTCTCCTCCAAGATAGGATGAAAGCGTTAAAACTCCTTCGAATAATCACTCCCGATCGGACAAGGGGGCTATATATACCAAAGAGAGATTAAGCCAATAGGACCAAAATATCCCTCCAAAAACCATTTCATACCACATACAATAGTTGGTGGATGCCCTAAGCCCATTGTGGTAAACAACCCAAGCAATCGGATCTCAAGATAATAGGTTCACAACCAGATCCAGAAATCATGATCAGGACGCTCGGAACAAGTGTCGACTCATAGAGTCGACTCTTGCTTCACGAGTGTTTTGCCAGAACACATAAATCAGAACTCAGTTGAAAAGTGTCGACTCTTGAGGTCGACACTTTTTCAGACTTGTTCTGTTCTGTGAAGAAAACATCATTCACGGTGAAAAGTGTTGACTCTTGAGGTCGACACTTTTTCACGATGGTTCTGTTTGCACAAAATTAACTAGACTCACCTGTAAGTGTCGACTCTTGAGGTCGACACTTTTTCCCGAGGCTTCTGTTTGCCCCAAAAGACCACCAGCTCCTGTAAGTGTCGACTCATGGAGTCGACACTTTCTGCCCGCGTTAGCAAAATCAACGCACAACAGAGAAGTGTAGACTAAGTGTCGACTTCTAGAGTCAACACTTTACCTGACATGCTTGAAAACTTAGTAAAATCAGTTGAAGCACCACAATTTCTCAAACAAACATTAAGATCAATCAAATAAGCATTTGTAAAAGAGATTGCCAAGTGTAAAACTAGATTTGAACCAATAACATTCCATCCACATTGAAATCCAATTAAACATGTGTTCTTACCGTGAATTTCAAAATTTGAGTAAAAATTCCACAATGAACCTGCACTTACTCAAGTTGTCATTCATTTCTAACTTCAAGCATAGCAACTGAAATCCTCAATCACTCAATGCAATCAACAATGTCAGTGCATATGAACTAATGGTCAATGCATATGAATGGTTGGGTCGGTGCAATGGTGAACATAAGTTAGTGCAATGCAGAATGAGGTCGGTGCAATGTAGCACAAGGTCCGTGCAATGATGCACAAGGTCGGTGCAATGCACAGCAATTTGAACTTGGTTTTGACCATTCAGCATGCAATCCTAGATTAAGACTGATAGAACTCAGATACACCAATCATACAACTATCAAAATATTCATAGCAACAAATGTTCAAGCAAAACACACTATGAAACGAAATTCAGTTAAATGAAGCTCACTTCTATTTATGAATAAACTGAACTTGACTCAATTATCCACAAGCTATTCAAAGCTCACTTTCATCAAAGATCTATCAATGCAAATCATATAGAAGATATCAAAAAGACCTTTTCACACATGGTCTTCGTCAAAACAGCCCGGGGCACAACAAGTTTCACTTTGCTCATATAGGCACACTCTCTTGGACATGTGATCATCTCCGTTGGATATTCCTTCCACCGAACTAGGTGATATTGTTTCAAGGCCTCCGTAAGTCTCCGCGAGCTTGGGATTCCCACTAGGATGCCGAACTGGTTGTACCCTAAAAGCCTAATTGATTAGAAAGCACCTATCTTATCGGCATTTTTTTGTACCCTGGATAGATAGCGACCCTCAGGAGACCGCCACCTTCTGATAGCGACCATCCCATGACCGTAATCTAGTTCCAACACTCTCTGCGTCGACTCTTTTCCTTCTAGCGTCGACTCCATCATGATTGTGGCCTTGATTTGACCGCAACTTCCAAGAAACGGTGCGACTATGATCGCCTTATCAAAGAAATGGTCTTGTCTTGACAACATTCTTCTGGCTTGTGCTCTAACCCGGGGTTTAACCCAAGGTCTGGTTATATTATGTTCCTATATGGTCCTTGGATTATATGGAGCCTAACATTATGTTTAATAAGCCATTGATAAATTGTAGAAATTTATGAAAGTACCGTTATGCTGCCGGATTTCCTCATGTGGCATAATATCCAACTAAATCGTCCTTGATCTCATGTTTTCCATTTTGGTGTGTTCTCTACCTTGGTTACATTATCGTGAAACTATTGTTTGGAATTGTACATTATTGGCCAAACTTTACATTATTCTTGGAAGTAGCTTGATTTATAACGTGAAAATGTAAGAGCGGGCACGAACAGTGTCTAAGGGCTCGACACTAGCCCCCTCAGCGGATGGCCGAAAACATACTGTAAATCATGGGGTATGATGAACACTATCGTCGCATTATGCCGGGAGTACTTTTTTTATAAACGGGTGAAATCCACGAGGCTATCTTATTTACATGCTTGCTAGTACATTCTTGTTATATGGCTTTCTAGTGCATAGCCTTTACAAGATTATGAAAAGTACATTCTCGTTACATGCTAGTACATTCTTGTTCCTGAAAGGCCACTTTATATTCTTGCTTGATTATATTCTCATGAATCTCTACACTTATCTTGATACTCGATCGTTACTTTGGTTTTACACCGCATGTTTTATTCGTATTTCTTTTACCTTATTTCCTAGAGCTAAAATGTTAATTACTTAAACCTGCCTTCATGTTGATACGAAGATACCTACTGTTCAAGTGTGCTTATACCTACTTCTTTCCAATCTTTTCAAGAAATTTAAGTGAGTCGGATTCTGACTATGCTAGTCATGGGTCCAAGAGCGAATGATGGATCGAGAGAAGACCTAGAGTTGTCAAAGAGTCTAGTCGTGTTATGTAATTTCATTTTTCTTGAGTCTAGTCATGAAAAGAGTTAACATTATGTAAACTTTTGATTATTATCAATAAAAGTTAGATTTTTGGTTAATTATTGTGCATTCCTCTTTATGTGTGAATGTTTAACACTTTGATTATCTTGATTACGAGAGGCTTATCTTGCCGACTGTTCATGTCCCCGATATTACTTCCGCTGTACATATATCTCGGGGCGTGACCGTTAAAGTGCTATTAGAGTGTCACGCCCCGATGAGGAAAATCGGAACGCAGTAGTTATATCATTCATGTTAACTAGAGCATACTTTGCCACAAGAGACCATACATCTAATGGCCAACAATTAATTACAAATAACTAAAATTTTATTGATAATAAAGATGAAAGTACACATTACAACTCACAACTTGTGGACTTCACTAAAACTTACATCAACTGACGCAAAAGAAAGAGAACATAAGTCCTACTATGACTCAATACATCCACTGCTGAAATGACTACATCAATTCTATGGAAAGACACGACCGACGCGAACTGGCTCGCTCCCGTCATCACTCTTGTCCGTTCCCATCCGTTTGCGTTTTCTCATCCGAACTACCTTAAAAAGGTGGGGAAAAATAGGGCGAGCGAGAGCTCAGTAAGATTTTATATCTCTATCATCAGGCACAATTTAAGTGATTAATCATTTCACCATGTATGAAAATGCGGCAAAGAACAATAATAAACATATAACAGGCGATAACTGACAGATAGGAAAAAGAAAAGATAGACTTCAAATTAAAAGGGGCAAGTGCAAGAATAACAAGAACTTTCTAGAGGTTTCCTAAAAGTTTCTTGTGAAATGGCCATATCAAGCACGCACGTCTTGTCACGCAAGAATTTTCAAGTAGAGAATAAGGTAGAATGTCGTAGATTATCACGCTAGTCATGCACTTCAGTGCAATACCACACCTTGTCATTACAAACTCTCCGGGATACAAGTACTTTCGGGCACTCCTCCCAGGACCAGACCGGGCCCTTTATGATGCGTTGGCATTGAAGGGTTGGATCATAGATCCCAATCTAGACATTCACTTATATAAATGGCCAAGAGTTCCAAGGCTAAGTTTATGTAACTTATCTCTAAGATCAAGTGAAATTCCAAGTAAGTTGAGAAGAGAAGTCGTAGGAAAAGTGACTTGGAAGTCAAAGTTCTTGAAAAATGATCATGAATCAAGGCAAGATTTCGTAGTCCTAGGCCATCCTCGGCACGGCTGCTGCAACACATAAAACCATGCAAAACACATTCTGCCTCAAAGGTAGCGGTCATACCTGAATCGCTAGGAAGAGCCTAACGGTCTAACCTGGACCGTTTTCATGTTGGGTACAACAAGGTTGTTCAGTCGACTTAATCGGGTCCTCGATTAGCCTGAGGCAGGGTGGGACCGAACCAGGGTCCAGCCCATGCAACCTAAGTTGACAGAGGGGACTACGATCGACTTGACCAGGGTAGGGTCGACTTGGAACAAGAATAAGTTAACTAATCAATTCGGCTCATAACCAGGTCGGGGGGAACCTAACGGTCTAGCCAGGGCCGCTAATGAGCCCTAGCGGTCCCAGGAGGACCGCTAGCAGGTCGAACAAAGGTGAACAGTCCCGATGTTGGGCTGCCTAAAACTACGAGTCAAGCAAGTCGATGAGTTCAGGTCTTGGTGGTACAACCTGTCTGGCATCCTGGTGGGAATCCTAAGCTCACGGGGACTAACAGAGATCTCATAATAGTGGTCCTAGTCCGACGGAAGGAGTATCCGGCAAAGAGTCCCAACTATTACAAGATTGAGGCTAGGAAAATACGAAAAATGTGAACGGTGCGATCAGTCAATACCACCGGAGTGGCATGACTGTCAAACATAATATTATGAACAATATTCAACAAGTTATAAGTGGATTTTTTTAAAATAAATTAACCAAGTAATTGATAAACATGCTTATTCTACTAATTTTCACATAGTTGTCTAAGGACGATAATCAAAAAGGAAAAATCATGAAGATAATGAAGATTGATTATAGTTTTATTATGCCAATGTTAACAATACGTTTTGCATCATTACTGGTAAAAAGGACATGCTAGACATGGCTAACCATCAGTAGAAAGCGCAGAAAACAAACATATGTTTTTACTGTGTGAGGCCAGAAAATGGTCAGGAGGGAGACCGATTTATATAATAAATGGTCGGGACAAGACCGTTTCATCCATGAATATAATTTTTTTTGAAAAAACTAGGGCGACCAGACGGTCTATCGCGTGACTGTTTCTTCGTCGAGCGGTCGCTGGTGCAACCATTTTTAAACCTGAGATCTGCCGATGGTGAACTCTGATAGACCTTGATAAAAAGGCGATTACGATCAAACTAATAAATAAAATTTAGGCAAAATAGTACCATTGAAAAGAGCATTCAATGATAAATAAAATAGCATACTTTGATTAGGTTTTAGGCTAAGATAAACCAACATAAAAAGGACTTAAGGTGAAGGTACCCTTTCGCGTATACCTCCGGGTAAACTAAGAAATTCGATCGACATGGTCTACCACAATTAGGTAATTTGGTATCAAAAGAAAGAGGACAGAAGGACGAACATGATGGCATGTTCTATTATTCGTTTAGCCTGAGAGAAACTTACCTTAGGTCGACGAGAAGTGAGGGGAAAAAGGTCGCCAGAACCCTAACATGGATCACCCTAAACGTCGAAATACACCCGCGATCGAGCACGCCACCTACCGTCAAAGCAAATGGGGTTTTTAGGGATCGATGGCTATATATTTATAAGGTCTAAGGAGGCTTCTAGAGATCGAATCGATCTAAAGAGTCCAAAGAGGAGAAAATGGTGAAACACTCGGGGTTGATCAAATCCGCCGCCGTTGGGTCGAAATGAAGGGTCTAGTGTTAGGGTTTAATGAGGGAAAATGATCACCTAGCCTGGACCAAGAGATTGGGATCAATTATAGCCCCTAAGAGTTCGAATTGACGCCTAATTGGGTTGGATTCGGGCGGGATTGTTCTAAGTCTGATTTAGCCTAATTCTCTGATTTGGGCTTAAACTAAATTTTATTTGGGCCTCCTTCTGAAGACAAAGTTGCTAGAAATGTTGATTTCTATGAGATACATATTTTCCATATTTTATTAAAATTTTTAAAAATTTGGGTCAAGTAGATATTATTTGGTTTATATAAATATTATTATTCCACTTATTCAAAATTTCGGGTTGCTATACCCTCCCTCACTTTAAGGAATTTGATCCTCCAAATTCATACGATTCTTGACTAATGAAGATAACAGATACCAACCTTTAAAACAAATCGAGATATAGCTTTCTAATCATTTCTTTGGATTCCCAAGTGGCTTCTTCAATTCCATGTTGACTCCATTGGTCCTTGACCATCGGTATGGATCGATTCCTGAGTTGCTGCTATTTGTAGTCCAGAATCTTGACAGGCTTCTCTTCGTAGGATAAATCTTCTTTAGTTCCAAGTCCTTATCCTGGATGATATGCAAAGGGTCGTACATGTACTTCCGCAACATAGACACGTGGAAGACATCATGAACACCTGATAACTGGGGTGGTAATGCCAGTCTATAGGCAACTTCGCCAACCCTCTCCAGGATTTCAAATGGCCAACATACCTCGGGCTCAACTTGCCTCGAATTCCAAATCTTCGAATTCCTCTCAAAGGCGAGACCTTTAAAAATACATGCTCACCAACCTGAAACTCCAAATCCCTTCTTCTGTTATCAGCATAACTCTTCTGTCTGGACTGAGCAATCCTCAAACGATTTCTAATAATTTGAATGTTCTTGGATGACTCTGAAATAAGATCTGGTCCGAACCATTGCTTCTTACCGATCTCTTCCCAACAAAGAGGGGACCTACAGCTTCTACCGTACAAGGCCTCAAATGGTTCCATCTGAATGCTGGACTGGTAATTGTTGTTGTAGGCGAACTCGATCAAAGGTAAATGTTCATGCCAACTACCTCCAAAATCGATCATGCAAGCCCTCAACATGTCTTCAACAATCTGATTTGTCCTCTTAGTCAGTCCGTCAGTCTGAGGGTGAAAAGTGGTACTGAAGTTCAAACGAGTTCCCAAAGATGCCTGCAGACCTTTCCAAAAATGAGAGGTAAACTTGGGGTCTTTGTCAGATATGATGGATACAGGAACTCCATGCAACCTTACTATTTCCTTCATGTACATGGCAGCTGAAACATCCACAGTCCACTTAGATTTAATAGGTAAGAAGTGCGCGGACTTAGTCAAGCGATCAACAACCACCCAAATGGTATCGAAATGCTACGAGTTCTAGGTAAGCCCATGATAAAATCCATGCCGACACTCTCCCACTTCCATTGTGCTATTTCGAGGCGCTTTAACTTCCCAGCAGGCCTAAAATGTTCGACCTTGACTTGCTGACATACTAAGCATTTGCTTACAAATTCGGCCACTTCTCTCTTCATGTTCGGCCACCAAAAGGTCCTCTTCAAATCTCGATACATCTTTGTAGCTCCTGGATGAATTGTATACTTGGACCTATGGGCTTCCTCATGAATCTTCTTCTTTACCTCTGTAGAATCTGGAACACATGTTCTTTCCCGAAACAATAATCTGTCGTCATCTGCCAACACAAAATCTGGTCGACTCGCCATTTGTCCTTTAATCTCCACTAGTAATGGGTCATTATCCTGCAATTGCTTAATCTCTGCCAACAACTCTGAATGGAGCTGGACATGAGTGGTCATAACTCGATCTTCTATCTCTGTGACATTAAGATTTAAGCTTGCAAACTACTCTAACAACTTCCATTCTTGAAGCATCAAACTTGCTAATCCGGCCATCGGCTTCCTGCTCAAAGCATTTGACACAACATTCCCCTTTCCAGGATGATACTCAATAGAGAAGTTAAAATCCTTTAAGTACTCGAGCCACCTTCTCTGCCTCATATTCAGCTCTTTCTAGGAAAATAAATATTTTAGGCTCTTATGATCAGAGTACACGATGAAAGTTTCTCCATATAGGTAGTGCCTCCAAATCTTCAGAGCAAACACAACTGCCGTTAGCTCCAAGTCATGAACATGGTAATTCTTTTCATGCTTCTTCAGCTGCCTAGAAGAATATGCTATCACTTTACCTCGCTGCATCAATACACATCCTATGCCAATTCCTGATGCATCAGTATATACTTCAAAACCTCTTTCTCCGGATGGCAAGGCCAATACCGGTGCAGTGGTCAAACACTCCTTCAAAGTTTGAAAACTTTTCTCACAATCTTTTGACCACTCGAATCGATTCTCCTTACGAGCTAATCTAGTCAAGGGTACTGCAATCTTGGAGAAATCCTTAATGAAAGTCTGATAGTAACCTGCTAGGCCTAGGAAACTACTGATTTTAGTTGCATTTACAGGCCTTTCCCAATTACGTACTGCTTCCACTTTGGAAAGGTCTACCGAAATTCCATCTTTGGAAATAATGTGCCCCAGAAAAGATACTTCTTGCGTCCAGAACTTAGACTTACTAAATTTGGCGTATAATTGATGATCCTTTAGTATCTGTAATGCCGTCTTCAAGTGCTCCTCATGCTCCTCCTTATTCTTGGAGTATATAAGAATATCATAAATAAATACCACGACCCAAAGATCTAAGTAGGGTCAGAACATGTTGTTCATCAGCTGCATGAAAGCTGCAGGAGCATTTGTTAGTCCAAACGGCATTACAACAAATTCAAAATGTCCATACCTACTACAGAATACCATCTTAAAAATATCCTCATCCTTTATCCTTAACTGGTGATACCCCGATCTGAGATCAATTTTTGAGAAATACTGGGCTCCAGATAGCTGATCAAACAACTCATCGATCCTCGGCAACGGGTACTTATTCTTAACAGTGAGCTGGTTCAATTGGCGATAGTCAATGCACAGCCTCAACGAACCATCCTTCTTTCTTACGAAAAGCACAGGGGCACCCCACGGGGATGTACTCGAGCGAATAAACACTTTTTCTAGCAATTCCAACAACTAATCTTTCAACTCCTTTAACTCAACAGGGGACATACGGTACGGAGTTTTAGAAACGGGTGAAGCGCCAAGAATTAAATCAATAGAGAAAATGTAGAAACTCGGTAAATAAAGATGAGAAATAAATTTTTTAATTTTATTCTATAAATAAAATATTCATGAAATAGTTAAATTATATTTTTATTATATGAAATAAACTAGTTAAATGAATTTACTTGAAGTAAATAGAGATTAAATCCTTTAACCCTTAGATAAATCATGGGAGCCCAATAAAAGTCCATATAATGGGTTAGGATTACAATTGGCCCATTGGATAATCCATAATGGGTTAGATTAATGGATTAAAAGATTTATTAAAGGATAATTAGACCAAAATTCGTAACACATGTTTAATATGACATTTAAGGGATTAAAATAACCCCATTTCTAGAAGATTGACTCAAAAATCAACTCCCACCTACCATTCCACTTTAGACCAGCAGAAATTACATTGTTTTTACACCTATTCACACCAAAAATGGGCTAGATTAGGAAGATAAATTAATTTTTTCTTCTAAATTCAGACTTAATGGTTTAGGTAAAATTAGGTGAGGAATCTTGACAAAATTGGCCATATTTTGGCTATAAATAGAACCCCTATCAACCCACAAACCATCCTTGGAGGCCTAAGCTATGCTAGTTTGAAGATTGAAGGAGATTTGAAGGAAGATTTGGGAGAAATCAAGGGTTTCATCTTATTTGAAGATTATTCTTACCTCTTCTTAGATCCACAAAAAGGTAGGTATCTCTCAGGCTAAATTCTAATTAAAGCATACTAGATTGTTCCTTTTTCAATACTCTTTCCATTGATACCTTATTCACTAAATTTCATTGAGAAATGAGTGAGTTATAGCCATTTTAGTGAAGAAAATCGTAAGTTAAAAAAACGGAACTTAGTGAAAAGTGTCGACCTCCCGGGTCGACACTTTTTCACGGCTGACAAGTGTCGACCTCCCAGGTCGACACTTTTTCACGGCCGTTCTGTTTTAAGAATAAAACCGCACACGAGAAATAAGTGTCGACCCACTAAGTCGACACTTTCAGCCCACTAGTCCTATCGAATAATTAGTAAATAAATATAGAAAAATGATTTTTAGCATGTTAAAAACTAAATCCAGCATGAAAAATTTATTTTATCATCTTGTCAGTAAAGTAACGTATTAAAATTATTTTTAGTAAGTTAGAATTATTTTTGACAAAAAAAATCTATTTTTCATAACAAAATTCTGATTTTTATAATAATAAATCATCGTTTTGGCTAAACTAATGCATCTATAATGTACAAAAATTTCCTGAAAATATGTCTAAATACTTGTAAATCAAATGCACATAAGATTAAACCATGGAATTAAATTAATTCTATTAAACTCTAATTACTTGAATTTTCTTCCTAGTTACCGTTCTTTCTTGAATTCTATGACTTAATATCGTTAAACATGATACCTTAAAATTAGTATTCACTCCTCTTGCTACTTCTGAGATTTTTGCTAGATCTGTACTTTTTAAAAATGAGCTTATTCTTGAAATTCATTGGCCATAGTGTTAATTGGATGTCTAAACATGCTTGGGATCTTTTGATCCAATGACCCAATGCTTGGCATTAATGGGGCCCGGTCTGGTCCTCGGAGGAGCGCCCGAAAGTACTTGTGCCCATGGGAGATGATTGACCATGGTGTGGTATTGCACCGAAGTGCATGACTTGCTAGATTAATTATGACATTCCACACTTCGTTATTGTACTTTGTTTACTTGTTACTTGAAATTACTTGAAATTACATGATATATTTGACTTGCATGAAATGGCCAAATTCTTTCATGATATTCTTTACATGTTCAATATTCAATACTTGAACTTATCTTGGAACCTTGTTATCATGTTATTACTTGAAATTCTGTATACAATTTCCTACTCCCTATTCATGATCTTAAACACTTCCCGATTTACTTGGAAAAATATCTAAAATGATAAATACTTAAATATTACCTGATTATAGAGATATAAAATCCTACTGAGCTCTTTGCTCACCCTATATTTTGATAAATTATTGCAAGAAATAAAAATGAACAAGGGAATGGACAAGAGTGAGAGAGTGATTTTCCTTTTACCTAGGTTTGTGTAGGTCATTAGTGTTTTTACAAGAATGATGTATTTTAGATTTGAAGATTGTAATTGCCTTTATGGCTTATCAATTAGTGTTGTAAACTTCATTTTGATGGAATAAAAGTATCATTTCCCATTCATTTCTGACTTTAGAAATTAAATTGTGCATGCTCTGATCGACACGCTTGTTTACGACTCGCTCACGCCCTCGATATTCCGCGTCAGGGCGTGACAGAAAACCACTTCCCTTTCAGGAGGAAGACCTGGCAAATCTTCAGGAAATACTTTCGGAAAGTCCCGGACAATGGAGATGTCCTTCAACTCCACTTCCTTCTTATCGGTCATAGAGACTAGGGCCAACAATGCTTGACACCCTTTCCTTAACAACTTATTTGCTCGGAGTGCCGAAATAAGTGGCACATACTTAGATTCCCTAGAGCCCGAAAAGAAAAGCTCAGGGCGTCGAGGGAAGGACACTACTCCTGATTTACAATGAACACTAGCTTCATGTCTAGCTAACCAATCTGCTCTTAAAATCACATCATAATCCTTCATCTTCATGCATACCAGATCAGTAGATAAGTTACAATCATTAATCAAAACTTTGCTAGAGGGGTAATAATATTTAATCTTGGACCCCGAACCAATAGGAGTTGATATCATAAGATGAGAATCCAATAATACCGGTTTCACAGATAAAGTCTTAGCAAATTTCTGAGATATAAAAGAATGAGTAGCTCCAGTGTCTAAAAGTAAAAATGCTGACTTGGAAAGAATAGTGTAATACCCCAAAATTTTGTATATAATATTTTGAAAATTTCTAGAATTTATTTAGATTTTCTAAGATTTTCTAGAGATAAAATGGATTAATAAAAGAATTTAGGCTAAATCAAAACCAAATAATAAGGCCCAATATTTATTAATTAGCCTGGCCTTTTAAATAAGACCAAAGTGGCCCAAAACCAAGCCTACAAGGTTTGGCCCACATTCTAGAAGCTTAAAATAGGTTACTTACGAAATTTAGAGGATAAATAGGCGAATATATAACCAAGAGTTTGAAGTATTTCAAATTCGGCGCCCAAGGATAAAAATGGTCTATCGGGCGACCGCTTGAGTCAATAAACGGTCCTAGCTAGACCGCTAGGCAAACCCAGTTTCGTGAATGGAAGAAAACGTGAAAAGTTTGGTGTGAACGTGTCACATAGACATTAAAAAGAAGGAAAAATTGATTTCTTAAAAACAAAGAAAAGAAGGATTATATGTGTGAGAAGTAAAAGAAAGAAGTAGAAAGGGAGCATGTGATGATCTAAAGGAGTGTGATCGCCAGAGGGGTTACCTCAAAAAAGAAGAAAGTTATCGCATGTACCTTGTGAAGCGGGTGAGATTGTGAGTTGCACTTCCTCCTCCAACTGGCCGACCGATGAAGGGGGGTTTGTATCTTGATTACCCTTGTAAGACAAGTAAAGACAAGGACAACAAAGCAACAATTGATTAGCCAAAGTGTGTTGTGTCAATGTTCTAAAGAAATAAGATTATGCGACATAGGCATGAACACACCTTGTGTGTTTTGTTTTAAACCCCTTTGGAGGGAGTAAAGGGTAGGGAATAATATGCTATGGATGCAAAACAAGTAAAATATGTAGAGATATAATATGCAAAGATGCTGATGAGTGCTTCTAGCAAGACAACTAGTATGTGCGTGAGATAATAGAAGAAAAATTAGAGATAAAGGGAGGCCTTTCTGCTGTTGCCGCAACGGCAAAGGAAGAAGAGGCAGAGAGAGCGTTCAGCCTGCAGGAGGAAGAGGCGCAGGAGAGCACTGTAGAAACACTGTAGAAAAACCCTGCAAAAGCTTGTTAGTAAAAACTTTGATCATAGCCTGAAGGAACTTCTCTCTTTCGAAGAAAACTCTCTCTCTTTCTCGCAGAAGTCTCTCTCTTGTTAGCCAGAATCTCCCCCTCGCGGGTGGCCTTCAAAGAAGGGTATTTATAGGGTTTAAAACCTAGTTCCAATGGGATCAGAACAAGGGATAAACCTCTAGGATACATATTTACTTCCATAGAAAAGATTGAGATCAAAAGGTAGATGATTGCTCTGCGAGGAAGCAGTAGCAGGAACAGATACGGAAGGTAAATGACGACTTCATGGTAGTCGCTAATTAAAATGATGACCGCACACACAGTCACTATTTCCTGGATAATTTATAGGGATAAACGACTTTCCATATTTTAAAAAATAAAAAATAACGCCTTCGTGAAATGGCGTCAATTAATGAGCGCCTGCGCACATGGACGTTAATTCCTTGAATTTATTTATGAATAGGATTTGCAAAACTAAGAAATGACGGCCGCGCGGTCGGTCGCTAATTAATTGAAATAACGACACCTTATAGAGTCGTCAGATAAATGATGCCCTACTGACGGACGCTAATTACAAATATAACAGAAAAATTCTAAATAAATTGGAAAAGCTTCATATTGAGCCAATATTGAAGTCCACTTTGGGGCATTATATTGCAACATGATATTTACCCAACATAGCATCGATTTTGACGTGTCTACAGCTGCCCCACCTTGGCGTCTGCTTTGCAAGGGAGTGAGACGGAATGAGGAGAAAGTGCAACGAGCAGAATGAAGTAGGAACTGACTGAAAAGTAGATGCCAAGGTACGATGTGACACGCCTCCGACACTAAGTGTTAGAAATCTTTCCACGATTCTGAATGAAAGAACCTCGGATGATTACGAGAAAGCAACAATGAACTGGATGAAAGAACTAAGCTAATGAAGATGAAATGTGCACGCGGGCACGAAAGGAAAGACACCTTTGGAGAGCGGTTACCAGCCAATGTGGACGTGCTACAACCAATGTGAAAGAAAAGAAATAGGAATATGAATCCAGTGACTGAATGCTTTCAAGGAACCAGCCTGAGCGGCTTCATGGAGAACATAATACTCAATTTTGACTGGAATATCTCATGTTTATTCAAATCAAGAGCAAGCGACCCTCATTACTGACTTAATATGAAGATATTCAGAGCTCAAAGTCCTACATGATGCATGCTGGGTTAAAAGAAAAGATAAAAATAAACTAAAAATAGAAAATAATCAAGGATAATATTGCTAAACCATCCAGACTTGGTCAAGAATCCAGATCTCTAAGCTGACACTGAGCCGAAGCCCGTTTATCCACGTATCAACTTAGAAAATAGAACCATCGTCCCAAGCCTTAGATGACCCAACGGCCTATCCGTACGATCAAGACTCCCTTGGAACTATCACTATTTTTGATGAAGGGGAACTCAAATTCCAGGTTCATAAGAACCACAAGGTCCTTGATATGTTATAATAGAGTAAGTATCATATAGTAAAGATGCATACATGAGTAGATACAAAGGAGGAAATGATGTCACCAAGGAAGAGATCCGAGCGTCTCGAGATTTGCATAACCTGTTCTTTTCTGCGCTCAAAGATCATTAGCACAATAACATTCATGACATGATCAATTCATCAAGATATAAGAGTGCAAGTTCATCAAATAATCACAA
The DNA here is from genome assembly GCA_022559845.1 of Amorphophallus konjac. Lineage (NCBI taxonomy): Eukaryota > Viridiplantae > Streptophyta > Magnoliopsida > Alismatales > Araceae > Amorphophallus > Amorphophallus konjac. Next base: position 120,480,156 of record CM040124.1, read on the forward strand.
TGCCATAGAATAATTCAAAATATTTAACTCAGGAAATAGCGACTTCACGCGTAGGCGCTAGAAAGTGAAATGACGACAACTACCAGGTCGCTAATTAACATCCGTGTTTAACCCGAAATCGTATTGGAAATAACGCCTACGTGAGAGGGCGTTAAATAAATAACGACACCTCCCGTGTCGTGATTCAAGTAAATGACGACAATGGTGCTGTTGTCAATTGTCTGCAACTTCCGGAGCCCCGTTTCCTATTCAGAAACAAAACTCCAGAGACCCAATCGAACTCAAACATGAATTATCCTCTTCGATCGCCCAGCAGGGCTTCAATAGTTATAAATAAGAGGCACCTGCTCTGCTAAAACCCATCAAGCTAAAAAAGACTGCCGCGAGCCTGCCGAGACAGTAACAGAAACAATAGAATAGTAGCTTCGGCTGCAATAGGACAGTGAAACAGAGTTATGGAGAGAATTCTTCAAAGGCCCTTGAAGAAAACTAAGGTGGGATTTCAAAGAATCTCAGAAATTGAGGGCCATATAAGCGAGAGGATAGCTGCCAATCAAATAAGTATTGAAATTGAAATTGAATTAAGCTTCTATTACTACCCTTCTTCTCAAATTCTGATCATGCTCTTCCTTCTTCTTTTCTTTTCTTTTCTTCAGGATTATCTAAACATCCCAGGGGCAAGAAGGTTCACCAAGATCAAATGGCTACCCATCCTTCTTTCAAAACTTTCCCTTGATATGAGGACCTACCTCTCTAGATGGCATCTTCTAGGTTTAGTCACACATGCCAAACATTATGACAATGTACACCTAGATTGGGCCGCCATGGGAGCCCTTATAGAAATATGGCATCCTTCCATACATACATTCATATTTTCCACCTTTGAAGCCACTATACTCCTAGAAGAAACGGAGATGCTCCTAGGCTTGAAGAGAATGAAGCAAGGAGATGAAGAAAAGATGGTAAGCATGACAAGAAGCATGTGTGCGCATGAAGTATTATCAAGCTTAATTCCAAGCTCAAACATAGTGAATCAAATCAAGGCTACCAAGGGGATCAACCTCATGAAGCTTGCGGCATGGGTCTACTAGAGGATGGACCAAGCCAAGGAAGATGATCAAGAGAAGGTAATGAAGGCTTTTGCGATATGCTTGGCGGGAGCACTACTCTTCCCTTCATCGGAAGATTTCCTAGAAGAAGAGCAATTAAGCGCCATTGCTGGCATATGGGAAGGAGAGAGAATAGGACCGGCGGTGCTAGCCTATCTCTATAGCGGGATCACCTCGGCGGCTATGGGGAGGCCTCTATATGGGTCTATGCTCTTGTTCTCTAGTTGGGTGGATCTCCACTTGAAGTTTGATCCATGTGAGGAAACCGAAAATGCCTCAAGGATATATCTCAAGAGCCCACTCCACTATATGACGGGCACACTAGGATTGAGTGAGAGAGTGGTGAATCGGGTGCCAAAAGTAAAGAAGAGAGTGGAATGGAGAGAGCACCTAAAGGTTATGCCAAAAAATTTATTCACATGCGCACCGGGATTCCTAAAAACACAAGACATTCATGCACGGCTCTCCTCCGGAGTGGAGCTTCCACTAGTGGGCGCCACCGAACTAATCCTCTACAATGCCCACCGGTGTCTACCACAAGTTGGCCTTCAACGCCGCCACTTCGAGGAAGCGTCTCACCTCCCACCTATCAAAGGCGGGACCTTGGTTCCAATGATGATGAGGATAAGATCAAGACAATCCAAGCTTTATGGCGGATCAGCAAGCTACACTGGCCTATGGAAAGGATTGAAGAAGATCGGGAGCAATGGAAGATCTATGTAATAGCTCTTAGGGGATTGAGACCCAAAGCGGCTCACTAAAATATAATGATGCTTTTCTTCAATAAAATAAAGGATTCTTCCTTAATTGAGCCAAAGAAACATTTAGAATAATCAATTCTTCCAATTTCTTCAGATTTTGTCTTTCTGTACTGAGACGCGACTGCTACAGGAGTCGCTAATCCTTGAAACAACGCCCTTCACCTTGTCGCCAATTGCTTTGAGTAATTTCTTATGAAAAATATTAATTTCATGATTGGCGCCTTCAAACACAGTCGTTAATTAATTGACGTCCCAACAAATGGGCGCTGATTCTCTTAAATTCTTTTTGAATATTCCTTAATTTCACGAAATAACGCCTTGAGAGTAGTCGTCCATTAAGCAAATGACGCCTCTGTACACTATCGTCGATCAATTTTGAAAATAATAGTTATTATATGTCTAATCATTATCTAACAATAGTTACAAATTCCCATGCAACATAAAATGATGACCCTGTGCGTTGTCGTCTAATCCTTAAATAACGCCTTGGACACAACTGTCAATTAGAAATATTTCAAAAATTCTAAAATTCCACTAATTCGCACCTACGCTCATGGACGTCGTTCATGAAAATGACGACACTGTACGTGGGCGTCAATTCTTTTCAAACCCAACTGCCTGACTTTCCAAATTTCTTCTTCTTCCTTCCATTATTCACCTCTTCCTCTTTCGTTCCATCTCATTGTTTCTCTGCCCTACTCTCTACTCTCCTCTATTTTGACCACCTTGCTCTCCTTCTCTCATTTCTCACCTTCTCATTCTCTCTAACCCCCCATGGCTCACATCGGAGGCTCAGGCTCCAGGAAACGGCAACGGGTCATGGCCCCCGCCGTCGTTGATTTGGATGAGGAAGGAAATGACGCCGGCAAGGAACTTCCTCCCGCGGCGGTCGAAGACGCTCCGACGACGGAGCATGATGGAGAAGAAGAAAGTGAAGAAAATGAAGAAGAAGAAAAAGGAGAGGACGAAGGAGAAGATGATGACGATGACGGCGAGGAAGAAGATGAAGAGGGGGAGGGAGATAAAGGAGAAGAAGATGGAGAAGACGGCGAAGAGGATGATGAAGACGATGAAGATGGATAAGAAGATGAAACTCCCCCTCCCTGCCGGCCATTGCGGGGAGGATTAATGGAACCGGAGCCAAGCAAGGTAGGTACCTCAATCCCTGCCATTATTTTAATTTTTCCCTCTTTTTTATTTTTTTGATTTTCCATCGCTGTTGGGAGGGGAGAACTTTTGAACCAGAAAAACACAGTAAATGACGTCCGCTGGGGTGGCGTCAATTCAAATAGCGACCGAGAGGAGGTTGTCAATTCCCCCTTTTTTCCCTCTGAAATTAAATAATCAAAATGAAATAGCACCCAGAACCATGTCGTTATTTGAAAAATTGCTATATTTTTATCTGCTATATTTTTTATCTTTTTATTACAGAAACAAAACTGGTAGGATAGAACTACCCTCATAAATAGCGCCTTAGCCTGGGGCGTCAATTCATGAAATAACGGCCACTGGGGTGGTCGTCAATTAAAATAGTGATGGAAAACTCTCGTCAGCAATGGATTTTTCTTTTGGCATATATATATTTCTTTTTTTTCTTTGGTAGGGAGTGATGCGGACTTGGATCTCCTGGGTCCAAGTTCTGGCAACATACCACGGGTTGCCCGATTTTCAGAGGGCAAGGGTAGAGGCGATGGGGTTCGGCCCCTTTCTTAGCATTGAGCCAGTGCGCCCCGACCTGCCTTTGATCCAGGTCTTGTGAGAGAGATGGGACAGGACCAGTCGAGCATTTTTGATGCCCTGGGGGCACATGGTGCCGAGTTTAGATGATATAGCTAGGATCACCGGGTTGAGGGTAGACTGAGAGGCAATCAGTGGAGTGACCCTTCCGGACTACGGGGAGCTAGCCTAGAGGCTGTTAGGGCTATAGACCATAGCGGACACCCCGAGAGAGTGTAGGACTATCTTCCGTATTGATCTGACCCGGGCTATGGGATTAGGGGATTCTAGGCAGAGACCGAGAGAGTCTATAGGGGAGTTTTCAGAGAGGTTGACAGATAGAGCCCGGGCTGCCTATTGCCAGGACCCGGCTCAGAGGGAGCGAGCAGATCGGGATTTGAGGAGGTTCTTATTTCTGATGCTCGGGAGACTACTGCTGGGTACGAAGGGGGATGTGATGAACTGCCGATTCCAAGTCATCCTCAAGGACCTGGAGAGAGTTGGGAGGTATGCATGGGGAGCCGCCCTGCTGGCGCACCTGATGGCCGATCTGTCCACGGGGACAGGTCGAGCGATGACTGTTAGTGGCTTCTCACCTTTTCTTCAGGTACGCATTTTCCTTTGCTATTTAAATGCTTATGAATACGTTTATGCATATTTTTACTAATGTAATTGATGAATGCAGGTGTGGAGCCACTTGTATATGCCGATGGATCATACCAGCCCTCGACCCGGAGACGAGGGGGCCTTCCCATTAGCACGGCGGTGGCTGCCATGTCTAACTAGAGCACCACACGCCTACGAGCTGCGTGTTCTTCGGCGGGAGTTCTGCGACTACCCCGCCTCACTGGTACGTTTGTAAAATATAATGCAACTTCCTTTTATTTCCTGCTTTATGAAATATGATGATATGATATGATGACATGAATGCAGGTGGTTTGGAGACCCTACCAGGGTATGACCGAGGAAGGTCAACCTTGGGTCGTAGCGGGCTGGCCTCATTTTGGGCGTGAGCTTTGGGTTCACTGCCTGAACGAGATCAAGCCATTACGGCTCAGACTGGTGATGAGGACCCTCAGCCTGCACCAGGAGTGTGTCGAGGTTGGAGAGCCACGCGGGATTGGCAGGAAGACTCACAGACGCACCGTCACCATTGATTAATGGATCCAGTTTTCAGACCAGTACGCTGACTGGCAGCGTGGTGGGACCCGTGTTACTTCTTAGGCGGCAGATAGCTCGGAGTACCTGCGGTGCTACTGGGAGGTCTTCGCCGGCCGACCCTAGATGATGGTCATAGAGGTACGTATGAATGCATTCTCTTTATTATGATGTATGTTTATTATACAACTAATATGTGATGAATGCAGGATGCACGAGACGCAGCGGTGATGGACATGCAAGTCCATCTCCATAGCTTGGAGGCCCAGCTTGCAGCCACGCGGGCTGACCTGGAGACCCTGGTGAGTGCGACTATCTATATGCAAATGATTCCTGATTTATTAATGTTCAGCCACTGACAATTTCAATGAATGCAACGTGCCCAGCAGGGAGCAAGGATAGGGGGTGCCTCCAGCTCGAGGGACCCAAGCATCGTGGTGGATTTCTTGCAGGGATTACTTGCTGGAGCAGTAGCACGGGCCGAGGTAGCGGAGCGTGACCTGGCTGAGCGGGTATGTCCAAAGGAATAGGTTTGAAAATTCAATTCAGAGAATGAATATTCAAAACTTGAATGAATGGTGATGTTTCAGGTTGCGGAGTTACAGGAGGCACTCACCCAGGCTACCCATGCCCAGACCGAGCTCATGACCCGTGATCGGCAGATCGCAAAGTTGGAGGAGGAGGCGAGGCGGCAAGAGGCAGGGGTAAGCAATAGGGACCTTATATGCTTCTTCTTTCACCGAACTTCATATCCTGATGCTTATAACCAATTGAATAATGCAGGATACTGAGCTACATGACGCACTTACTTGGGCGGCTCTAGCCGGGACCGAGCTCACGATCCACGACCAACGGGTCACAGAGCTAGAGGAGGTACTAAGGCGGTGAGAGGAGCTGCCTAGTGACGTGACCGAGCTGAGGATCCTCCTCGAGGTGGAGCGGAGGGAGCGCACCCGTGAGAGGGAGGAGCGGATGGTGCGCGAGCGTGAGCTCGCGGATACGAGAGCATAGCTAGCCATCGTACAGGAGCGGCTACGAGCGACATAGGAGCATCTCCAGAGAGACCGAGAGCGGGCGCGTGCTACGGGACACTCCAGCGCCTTCGCCAGCACGACCTACCTAGCCGGTTCCTCGACCCGACAGAGGAATGAGGAAGAGGAGCAGGCTCGAGCTTCTGTTGCCTCCCGGGGATCCATGCCCCCTCCACGAGCCCGTCGCCGAGATGACGGTGAGGCGGAGAGTAGGAGAGAGGAGAGTGGAGGTGAGAGTTAGAGAGAGAGACCTATACTCCTCCACCTGCATGCTTTTGTACACAAATATTTATGCATATATATGGGATTTTGATGTTACCTGAGTTGTTATTTTGAGCACTTGTGTACTTGTCTTGCTTCCTTCTTTTCTCCTTACTCCTGTGCCTGTATTCACACTTAAGCCGACAGATTAACTCATCTATTTGACTTGGCCCCTTGCTCAATAAGCAAGAGGTTGTCGTTGTTTTGACCTTGATGACGGGTCAAGAGGCCAAGCCTTTAATTGATGGGAATCAACGTCGAGCATGTACATTTTATTTTGCATTTATGTCCTTTAGTTTATTTGTATATCCATGGGAAAGTATATGCGCAATTGTACGGCTTTATAAGCCAATGCGTCATTCCCACGGATTGTTTGGGTTTCTTTGTAATTTGTCAGTAGGACCAGCAAGGGGGCCCTAAGCCCTTTTCCATTGGTCCATGTCACTCATGTGGGGCTGGTCAACCATCCTTGGTGGCCATCTAGAAGGGTTGAATGCCATTTGACCACATGGGAGACAAGTGGCTTAATTAGTCCAAGGTGGGTTACCTACCTCACCTACCCATTCAACCCCATTAACCATGGTCAAGGGGGCGCCCCTCTCCCCTTAATATTTTATTATTTTTTATGTGTTATTCACATCCAATCTAGGCCCTCCATTCCCCTCCCCTAGATCTAATGGTGTAGATTAGGTTTGATGTAAGGCATATAAAAGGTTGTATTTTCCATTTGTTAGCATTAATGAAGAGAAAATTGTTGGAAAATCAAGAGTGTTCTTGAGCCCCCCCTCTCTCCCTCTGGTTTCTCTCCTCCAACCTCCAGTTCTAGAGTGATTTCTATCTTCTATCCCCTCCCCTCTATCTCCGGTGATCATCTGTGCCGCCGCCGCCGCCGTTCGTGCCGCCTACGAGCCGCCACGGAGCCATCATCAAGGTTCTGTCCTGCTGGATAGAGGTGACTTCCATGAATTCTTGCTGTCAGCCACGAGCTCAGATGGATTTGAAAATTTGAGAGTGTGTTCTTACCTTGAATCCCCACCTCCACCTAAATTTTCACGTCCAAACTCCTCCATTTAGTAATTTTCCACTTTCGTTCCTTTTGCATTCCCAGATCTGTTTTGTCTCTGTCTATAGTGACAACAGCTCTGAGTTTCTCATCTCCTACCACCTTTTTGAATTTTTCAAATCCTCCCAATTTCACTGAGAGTTCTATCCACAATCCCCTACATCCAAAAATTTTTTTAATTTTTTATCAGCCTTCTATCTATTTTTTAAAAATTCATGTTCTTCCTCCGCTATAGTGTTGTCAGCCAGATTCCAGATCCGACCCACTGCTAGTGCAAAAATCATAGAAATTCGTAGCCACATCCAAACTTGTCCAAACCAGTTTTGCCGTCTTCCTAGCTCAATTTCCTACACCTTTGATGAAGACCTCAAGAGCGGAATCGAACATCCACCCTGCGGTCAATGACAGTTATCAGAGGACAGCCCTGCAGATCTGAGAGTTCTGACACTATACAACAGCAACCTTCAAAATTCGCCAATCAGAAGTATAGGCTTGATTATTTTTCTGTAATCCCCTTGGGTTGAAGCCCTTCGAAGCATCTTTCCAACGGCGCAAGTTTCGTCACATTCTGACGTCGGCGCGGATCGCAGCGTCCGTTCTCGCCGGAGCGCGCGCCAGAAAATAGAACCGACAGATCCGTGGCCGGTTATTCCGACCGGTGCCGATCGGAGCCGCCCGGCCTCCGGCCGGCGAACCAGCGTGCCGCCAGCCCAGGGAAAACTTCCACAAGTGTCTCCACCACAGTGGTGACACCGGGTCCCGCAGGGTCCCTCCGGACAGCACGTGGGCCCCACCGTCACGTGTTCGGGTGCTGCCGAATCAACGCGAGAAGCCGCCCATCAACCCGAATTCGGTCCTCCCGGGCCCAGTTGTGTAGCCCTTTACCTCCCTGCGTGGAGTGAGCGATATTTCTTTGCTGTCATCATTATGTAATATTTATCCCGGGAGTACGAGTTTCGGCCGGGTCCGTCTTCCCCACGCCGAGCGCGTGGAGGTATCGCATTCGCTCCCTTACTTGGCATTTTGCTTACTTCATATATATTTGTTTATGCCGCTGCTAGAGAGCATGTGTAGGGATATCTAGCTCGCTTTATCTATTCATTACCGCTGCTGCGAGAGAGTGCGAGACCGTCCCGTGACCCGATTCGGGCACACGAGAGAGCCGATCACCCTAGCTCATTGCCGGTTTCTCAACCGCGCACGTCCGACACTTCCCTCGTTAAGGGGCAGTCACGAGCTTGTCGTGTCCGTGTCTCGTCCCGCATCAATTTGGTATCAGAGTGAGTTGAGTCTAGGGTGTCAAAAAAAAAGAGTGTCATGTAGTCATTAGTCATTGTCTAAGTCATGTTTAAGGTCATCATTGTTTTAAAACAAAAAAAAAAGTGTCTTTTACATTGCATCCCAATAACCCGGTATATTAAAAGGTGTTGTCCGAACGTTAGGCTACGCCTATCGGGAAGGCCGCACACTTGCGCGAGTGATCTTCGGATCGGTTGTCTCCGCCACGTACCGAGTTTTGGTTATGTCTAGGTACATTAGTTAGCATCACATTTTACTTTTTTTAAAAAAATGGCCTTGCATATCCATTCCTAGGGATCCATTCCCATATTTTGGGAACGATGGCCAACCCATGTCGACCCATCCAAGGCGATAGGTCCGTGTCCGAGTACATTCGGGCATATCATACGTATTGGTTGGAACATGGCTTGGGAGAGGAGAGCAACACGGCCGCATTTCAGTTCCGGAGAGGTTTGCACCTTCACTTTCAGTTGGAATGTCTTATCCGCAATGCATTCTCTCTAGCGCAATCCTATACGGTCGCTCTATCGGTCGAACCATTTGAGTCTCACTTTTCTCGGTATTGTAGCTTTAGTCAAGCATCTACCTCCCAGCCTTCTCCACTCGAGAGAGTTCCAATGTCATCCCCCTCTATTTCTGAATTCGAGTCGGAATCCCCTCATTTGGAACCACCAAAACCCGAGCCACCCGTGTTTTTAACGGGTACACTATACATCGGCGAGCCGCTTTTTAGTTGGCTCAAGGATGGCTTGGTCCCACCTCCCTTTCCATCCATGGACCCCATCCTACCTATAGTGCCGGTCAACTCATTCCATACCACATTTCGATCTCGTCACCATGTTGATACGTTGGACGATCTTGTCATGGGATTAGATTCACAATGGGAGTTGACGCATCTTTTGGCCCGAGGCTTTGATCAACCCGCTAGTCTTAGCTTCACCCATCCGGCCTTCGGATCCATTACCTCTGAGTGCACCGTGGGTTGTGTCACCATGGAGGTTCTTCTACTTCTCCCGCTACCGGACGAGCCTGAATTCATACCCTTTTGTCCGAGGGAGGAATCATACTTCTTGCCTACGATCCCCGTCCCACCCGTCACAATTCAAGAAGGTGACTATCCACACCTTCAAAACTTCTACACGTGGAACCGTGACTTGTGGGAACCCACCACAAGGGGTCATACCTTCTTTGATCCCTTTGACCCACTCCCTAGTGGACCCTTAGACCCTCCATGTATACTTCACTTCTTAGAGGGAGTCCACTATCATACCCCTTTCCTACGGGCCGGGCCCTCCATACCCACCAAGCCCGTCCACGATACACCTACACCCGGCTCTTCCACACCCGGCTTTCCTAGCCCACTCAAGTCTCCTAAATCCAAAGGGCCGTCCATGCATGACTGGGTCATACTTGGACATTTAGGTGTATCCCATGCCATCCATTCCCAGTTGCATAACATGCATGCATGGCACATATTCGGGTGTCCTGGTCCGCCGTCACCCATGTACTGGTCGGACTAACATTAGGTATGTCTAGGGTCATAGATGAGTCTGTGTGTTTTCCTTGTGTGGTTTGTTTTGTGTGATTTGTTCGCATGGTTTGTGTGTCGTTTGTTTATCTGCATGTGTCTTGTGCAAGCTCGTTGTCATTCTATTATGAGTAAGAGGCGAGTGGACTCATTCGATGAGTATGGGATCGGTTCTACATCTATACCCGGATCAGTCACCTACAGGGACTCAGCAGTGATTCCTAGTGAGTCTTCGAGCTGCTTCCTTCCCTTTGCGAGTGCCCCACCCGAAGTGTCCACTTCTAGCCCATGGCAGCTTGTGCATATCGAGTATATATGGAATGATCAGGTGCCAATCACTTGGAGTGGAGCATACCCGCGCTACTTGGCACGGTGACGGATCCGCCGGAGTACTCGAGCATATATCCCCCAACTCGACGGGGTCGAGTTCCTCCCACCCGGGGAGAGTTGATGGGAATCGACGCCGAGCATGTACATTTTATTTTGCATTTATGTCCTTTAGTTTATTTGTATATCCACGGGAATGTATATGCGCAATTGTACGGCTTTATAAGCCAATGCGTCATTCTCACGGATTGTTTGGGTTTCTTTGTAATTTGTCAGTAGGACCAGCAAGGGGGCACTCAGCCCTTTCCCATTGGTCCATGTCACTCATGTGGGGCTGGTCAACCATCCTAGGTGGCCATCTAGAAGGGTTGAATGCCATTTGACCACATGGGAGACAAGTGGCTTAATTAGTCCAAGATGGGTTACCTACCTCACCTACCCATTCAACCCCATTAACCATGGTCAAGGGGGCGCCCCTCTCCCCTTAATATTTTATTATTTTTTGTGTGTTATTCACATCCAATCTAGGCCCTCCATTCCCCTCCCCTAGATCTAATGGTGTAGATTAGGTTTGATGTAAGGCATATAAAAGGTTGTATTTTCCATTTGTTAGCATTAATGAAGAGAAAATTGTTAGAAAATCAAGAGTGTTCTTGAGCCCCCCCCTCTCTCCCTCTGGTTTCTCTCCTCCAACCTCCAGTTCTAGAGTGATTTCTATATTCTATCCCCTCCCCTCTATCTCCGGTGATCATCTGTGCCGCCGCCGCCGCCGTTCGTGCCGCCTACGAGCCGCCACGGAGCCATCGTCAAGGTTCTGTCCTGCTGGATAGAGGTGACTTCCACGAATTCTTTCTGTCAGCCACGAGCTCAGATGGATTTGAAAATTTGAGAGTGTGTTCTTACCTTGAATCCCCACCTCCACCTAAATTGTCACGTCCAAACTCCTCCATTTAGTAATTTTCACTTTCGTTCCTTTTGCATTCCCAGATCTATTTTGTCTCTGCCTACAGTGACAACAGCTCTGAGTTTCTCATCTCCGACCACCTTTTTGAATTTTTCAAATCCTCTCAATTTCACTGGGAGTTCTGTCCATAATCCCCTACATCCACAAATTTTCTTAATTTTTTATCAGCCTTCTATCTATTTTTTAAAAATTCATGTTCTTCCTCCGCTACAGTGTTATCAGCCAGATTCCAGATCCGACCCACTGCTAGTGCAAAAATCATAGAAATTCGTAGCCACATCCAAACTTGTCCAAACTAGTTTTTCCGTCTTCCTAGCTCCATTTCCTACACCTTTGATGAAGACCTCAAGAGCTGAATCGAACATCCACCCTGCGGTCAATGACAGTTATCAGAGGATAGCCCTACAGATCTGAGAGTTCAGACACTGTACAACAGCAACCTTCAAAATTCGCCAATCAGAAGTACAGGCTTGATTATTTTTCTGTAATCCCCTTGGGTTGAAGCCCTTCGAAGCATCTTTCCAACGGCGCTAGTTTCGTCGCCTTCCGACCTCGGGGCTGATCGCAGCATCCGTTCTCACCGGAGTGCACGCCAGAAAATAGAACCGGCAGATCCGTGGCCGGTTATTCCGACCGGTGCCAATCGGAGCCGCCCGGCCTCCGGCCGGTGAACCAGCGTGCCGCCAGCCCAGGAAAAACTTCCACAAGTGTCCCCACCACAGTGGTGACACCGGGTCCCGCAGGGTCCCTCCGGACAGCACGTGGCCCCACCGTCACGTGTTCGGGTGCTGCCGAATCAACGCGAGAAGTCGCCCGTCAACCCGAATTCGGTCCTCCCGGGCCCAGTTGTGTAGCCCTTTACCTCCCTGCGTGGAGTGGGCGATATTTCTTTGCTGTCATCATTGTGTAATATTTATTCCGGGAGTACGAGTTTCGGCCGGGTCCGTCTTCCCCACGCCGAGCGCGTGGAGGTATCGCATTCGCTCCCTACTTGGCATTTTGCTTACTTCATATATATTTGTTTATGCCGCTGCTAGAGAGCATGTGTAGGGATATCTAGCTCGCTTTATCTATTCATTACCGCTGCTGCGAGAGAGTGCGAGACTGTCCCGTGACCCGATTCGGGCACACGAGAGAGCCGATCACCCTAGCTCATTGCCGGTTTCTCAACCGCGCACGTCCGACGCTTCCCTCGTTAAGGGGCAGTCACGAGCTTGTCGTGTCCGTGTCTCGTCCCGCATCATTAATTAACTAAGGCAAAATAATAAAGATATAGGACGATGCAACGGGCAAGCAGGCAAATGCAAACTGAAAATGAAGGATGCCCACACAATGCAAACAAGCAGATGAATAGATAATAGGAAAAGTAGTGGACATCAAATCAGGGGATTTCTTTCTTCCAATTTTTTTTTTTAAATGACGACTCTATAAAAAATGTTATTCCTAGAAATTATGCCCTCAAACGCAGGCGTTAATTGAAAACTATTTTTTTATTTTTATTTTAATTTTAAATGACGACATGAAGACAGACAGTATTCACAGAAATGACGCCCTCGCGCGCAGGCGTTAATTGAAAACACATTTTTTTATTTTTTTAATTTTAATTTAAATGACGACATGAAGACAGACGCTATTCACAGAAATGACGCCCTCGCGCACAGGTGTTAATTGAAAAACACATTTTTTTTATTTTTCATTTTTAGGCTTAGCATGGTACAAAAGTCTTAGAACCTTACACGGTCACCATCTTAAATTCATTAATCATTCTTAAATGATTTAACAAAGGGTCAACGTGCTTTATAACTTGTGCTTTCACTCATATCCTTGCGCGGCCCATCCTCCTAAGTCAGTCTTTGCTATCCTTCGAGCTTATAACATACCACAGAGAGGGAAGTGAAGAACAAGTTGAGGAAGCTCACGAGGGGTTTCATAGAACCGGGAAGCTTCCCTCCCCTACCCTAGTGCCTTTTGGGGTTCGGTCTTTGGCTTAGGGAAAATTTTGTTGCCTTTCGCCCTTATTCATGCATGCTTACGACCAGGGTTTCCCCTACGGGAACTTTGCCCTCTTGACATGCTCTTCTTTTGTAACTCTGATTTGATATAATTTTTGTTGTTGTTATTTTTCTTTTCATAAATAAAAAAAAACTTAATTGTACTTGGGCCCTTGTGACATATCATTCCCTTTTGGGCCTTGACTTTCACCTACTAGGGCGGCGGGTAGGTTTGGTGATCTATCCCGAGTCTGACTTCCCCCCTCGTGAACCGAAGAGAAGAGAATAGGTAAAGTCTTTACACTCTTAGTTTGGCTCTGACTTTCCTTAGATTTTGAACCGCTTGAGTTTATGAGCTAAGCGTGTTGTGTGCGCTGGTATTGACTAAATGTTAAATCATCAAGACTGAAGAATGAATTAGAGATTTTGATTTTTCGGACTTCGTGACTCATGCACCATGCCGGCCTTTCTTCTTTTTTTCTTCTTTCTTCTTTTCTCTTTTCTTTTCTCTTTTCTTTCTCTTTTTCTTTTTCTTTTCTTTTCTTTTGCTCTTTTTGCTCTCTCTTTTGTTTGTTTTTTTTTTGAGACTTAGGGGTAGTATTTCTTAAGGTACAGTCCATTCCAAAGGTGAGCCATCTCTTCTCCTTCAGCGTTAACCAGTTTGTAAGCGTTGCCAGGATAAACTTCTTTTATTACATTGGGCCCTTCCCAATTTGGTTGGAGCTTTGAACGAGGTCCACCTGGTTTTACAAAGATTCTTTTGATTACCATTTCTCTAACTCTAAATTTTCTCTCAATTACTTTCTTTTGATAGAATCGTGAAAGCCTATTTTGATAAACTCTTGCATGTTCAGCGACAGCCAATCGCCTTTCATCTAAGAGTTCCAACTGTGCAAGGAGAGATTCACGACGTTCATCAATAGAGAGCTCTTTGTCCAATTGTACTCTAAGAGAAGGAATGAGAATCTCATATGGAACTACCGCCTCCATTTCATAAGTGAGAGCAAATGGGGTTTGCCCAGTAGGTGTACGAATGGATGTACGGTAGACCCATAGAGCTTCTACGAGCTTTTCTGGCCAATCCGTAAAGTTATTAGCTTCACATGTTTTCTTAATGATTTTAATCAGAGTTTTATTTGTTGCCTCTGCTTGACCATTGCCCTATGAATAATAAGGAGATGAATGATGCAATGTAATGTTATACTTGATGCAGAGGTCCTGAAGCTCTTGAGAGATAAATTGAGGCCCATTGTTGATGACGATGGTACTTGGGATGCCAAATCTTACAATGATGTTCCTCATGATGAATTTGCAAATAGTTGATGCTTTGATCTCCACGTATGTTTTCGCTTCCGCCCACTTGGTGAAGTACTCCGTGGCCGTGAGTATAAATGATTTTGATCTTGTGAGGAGGTTTGAGTCACCAAGAGGTCCAATGATATCAAAAGCCCACATGGAGAAAGGCCATGGGGAGGACATAGGATGGAGTGAAGAAGCAGGAGAATGGATTTTGCCGGCATGCAGTTGGCACTTAACACACCTTCGAATGTAGATTGAGCAGTCCTCTTCTAGAGTGGGCCAATAGAAACCTAGTCTAAGGATTTTCTTAGCTAGCATCTGGCTATTGACGTGGCCCCCACAGACTCCAGAATGTGCCTCCTCCACGACCTTTCATGACTCGTCATCATCGAGGCATCTGAGCAGAACTCCAGTGAGACCTCTTCTATAAAGCACACCTCCAACCAGAGTGTATCTCTGAGCAACTCTCATGACGGCTTTCTTCTCCTCAGCCGTAGCTTCTTCAGGATAAGATTGATCCTGACAATATTTGGCAATCTCATAATACCACGGCTTTTCTTCATCATCCAACTCTTCCTCTAGATCTAATAACATGATTTCCTTATTCTCGATGATTCCTCCTTCATTAACATTCTTGAGCAGCTCCTCCTTAATAGTAAGGAACGCCAGATCTTTGATAGAAAGAGTGAGACGCTTTTGAATGATGATTGAGTGGAAGTCCCTTTTGGGAAGGAAAATCAAGGAAGAAGCAAGAGAAGCGAGAGCATCAGCTAGAATGTTCTGATCCCGAGGAACATGGATGAAGATTAGTTTAGTGAAAAGCTTGGCGTAAGCGGACGCCAGTTCCTGATAGGGTTTAAGTTTAGGATCAAGCGTGTGACATTTGGTGAGCACTTGGCGTAGAATAAGCTGACTATCACCTACAATCCACAATTGGGTAACACCGAATTGATGAGCGGCCTCCAGTTCGGCCAGAAGAGACTCATACTAAGCTATGTTATTTGTTACCGAAAATGCGAGCTGAGACGCAAGTGGAATAGTGATACCCTCAGGTGATAGGAGAACAATACCGATCCCCTTTCCTTGTGAATTTAGAGCTCCATCAAAATGCAACGTCCACATCGAATCAGACTGATTGACGGACATTAGTTCCTTATTTGGAAACTCTGAGCGAACCGGGTGAAATCTAGGGAGAGGGTGATGAGCAAGATGTTCTGCTATGGCATAGCCTTTAATTGCTTTTTGCTGAATGTAGATGATATCAAACTGAGAAAGGAAACTTTGCCATCGTGCTAATCGGTCAGTGAGAATAGATTTTTCAAGGAGAAACTTGATAGGATTCATCCGAGCAATGAGATGAACCTCGTGAGCTAAGAAATAATACTTCAACTTCTGCACTACCCAAACTAAAGCAGCACAAGTCTTCTCCATAGCTGAGTACTTCTGCTTACAGGGGTTAAGAAGCTTAGACAAGTAGTAGGCTGCCCTCTCTTTTCCTTCTTCATCAACCTGCGCAAGGACATCACCAACAGAGTCATCCAGGATAGAAACATAAAGAACAAGTGGTTTGCCTGGAACCGGCGGCCTCAAGACAAGAGGATTGGCCAAATAATTCTTCAGTCCGTCAAAGGCTGCTTGACACTTGTCATCCCAATTAAATTTGACTCCTGATTTAGTAAGCTCGTAAAATGGCCTACATCTTTGTGAATGCTGGGAGACAAATCGGCGAATAAATTGTAACCTTCCGATCAATCCTCGAACTTCCTTCAAATTCTTGGGAGGAGGCATATCCCTTATTGCCCTTGCCTTGTTGGGATCAATCTCAATACCACTTTTGATAACGATGAACCCAAGCAACTTCCCTGATGAAACACCAAACACACATTTCTTGGGGGTTCATTTTTAACTGATATTCTTTGGCTCTTTGCAAAACTTGGGCTAGAACCCCAGGATGCTCAATCCTTGTCCTTGATTTCACTACCAAGTCATCAACATACACCTCTATAAAAATGTGGATCATGTCATGAAAAATAGCCATCATGGCCCTTTGGTAAGTGGCTCCAGCATTCTTGAGACCAAACGGCATGACCACATAATAATAAGTACCCCAAGGTGTAGTGAATGAGGTTTTTTCCTGATCCTCTTCAGTCAAGCGAATCTGATTGTAACCCGAGAAGCCATCCATAAAAGAGAGAGTCTCATACCCTGCCGTATTGTCAATTAGCACATCTATGTGAGGGAGTGGGAAACCATCCTTAGACACACGTGGTTAAGGTCCCGGAAGTCTATACAAATTCTCACTCTTCCATCCTTCTTCATAACCGGGACAATGTTCGCCACCCAATTAGGGTAGAGGATGACTCTAATAAATCTAGCCTTATGAAGCTTGTTGACCTCTTCCTTCATCTTTAATGCCATGTGAGGGTGGAAACGTCTCAATGGCTGCTTGACCGGGACGGATCCTGGCTTAAGTGTGAGATGATGTTCAACGAGCGCAGGGTCCAGACCCAGCATATCCTCATAATTCCATGCAAGCGCGTCCTTATATTCTTGAAGAACTCAAACGAGCGCCTCTTCTTTAAACGTCGGCAAATTTTTCCTGATGAGGATAATCCTAGGATTTTCATCGGTACCCAGATTAATTTCTTTAGTGGGTTCTTCTACTGAGGCTGACGGTTCATCGAATCTCCTCATGCCACTAGCAAAAGCATCAGCCTCGTCCTCATATTCTTCGTATTCTTCATCCCCCTCTTCAATAGGGTCTTCATCATTCATAACCCCGTAAACACCAAACCCTTCATCCAAGGAGCACATTTCCTCACATTCTGAATCCGGCAAGAGGATTGGATCCTTTAAGAAACCAGAAAGAGCAAAACATGCCCGGCATCTTCTAGCTAGATCTAGCAAGAACCTACGGGAATCTGCCTACCCTTGGCTTTCTTATGAGTAGCTATCCTAGGACTCCTATTGGAGGAGGGAGAAGAACAAGATGACAAACTAGACGAACTACCCTGACCTAGAGAAGGGGAAAGAGAAGAAAAGAAAGGCACAGTGGATACAGGAGAAGGTACAGGATAAGCCTCCTTATCGGAGGAGAAGAGGAAGTCCACTAGCGGACCTTGAAGGAGCGGCCCTTGGATCGGGGCACACTCATGAGCAAGATATGAGGTCTCCTCAACAGAGATGGAAGATTGAAAAGTTTAAATTTTGGTGTTTTTTTTTTTGTTTTCAAGGATAAAGCAATGGGAGGGAGGAGTAGGAGATGGTGGTGAAATTGAAAGATTAGAAAAAGATCGGATAAGAGATTGCCCACGCGGGGGTGTAATAGAGAGCTGAGAGAATTGCTCAAGGAGCAAAGGAGGAATTGGGGAAGCATGGAGCATATCTGGAGACAGAATAATTAAGACCGTGGGTGGTCTGGAAATATTCGAGACAAAGAGTTTGGAGCACCAGAAGGTAATAAGTGAGGGATGTATGGAATCAAGAAAGAAAAGGCCGGCCCATAGCCTATCCACAGTAAAGCCTTCTTCGAACGGCACATCTGGCTCCCCAGTATCAGTGTAGTTGCTTAACAACTGTCTCTTATCTGTGATTACTGTTGACTTTTCTATCAGCTCATGAATGAGTGGCGGCCATTCCGGATCAGTCGGCATAAATTGACGGCTTAAAGCAATGGCAATGTCATTCATATCGAACCAACGGTGCCACTCACATTCTGGGTCATCCATTTTTCTTCTTTTGAATCGCCTAAAAGATTCTAGGGCCTTGTAAGTGACTAATGGCGCCAGGTGACGAGCAAATTGACGTGAGTGCACATATTGATGATCTAATATAGAAGTAACCAATGTGGTTTGCCCATCATGTTGAGTAGCCCCTTTCACAAAATGGGTATGTAAAGTCCATGTGAGTGGCCGTCGGTCTATTTTCAAAGTAGAAGTCATAACAGCCCATGGTTCTTCTTTACTCTCGGGCTCTTCTTTGCTTGGCCCTTTGTATCCAAGGCCACCTCGGGGAATAAGCTTATAATGTCTAATGGGCCTCACTCTGCCTTGGAGGTTGGTGCCCAAGCCCTTGCCAGATCTATACCCCATACTCATCATGATGTTCCAAGCTGGGGTATTCATCATACCCTTCTTCTTCTTCCCTTTTGAAGGTAGGTGTAGAACTGGTGTTGAAGTGCAAACTAGACTTTGTGGCCTTAAAAAATCATGCCGTGAATCAGCAAGATTTAGTACTGACAATAAAGGCTTGTTGGCGGGCCATATGGAAGGCACAGGTGTAGCAGAGTGTATATCAACTGATGGCAGGATGGGCATGCTAGTAGCTTTAATGATGCGCCCTTTATGTGGAAATTTATGCACCGGTGATTTGTGGAGGGCACAACATCAAGTTCCTGAATGTATGGGCGACCCAAAATGCCGTTAAAAGTCGGGTCCATGTCTAAAATGTAGAAATCTGCTGTGACTGATATTGGACCCATCCCAACTTTCAAGGTGATCATTCCCAAAGGTGGCTTCTTTGTATTGTTGTAAGCGGTTACTGTAATAGTAGACGGCCGAATCTGACTGTCCGGTATGCCACACATTTTTAAAGTACTTGGCGGCAACACATTGATGGATGCTCCAGTATCCACTAAACATTGTTTAACTGCAGCCTTGTTAATGTCAACAGTGATGCACAAGGCATACTTCCTGGCTGGCTTCGGAGCTAATTCATGCTCAAGAAAAACAATGGCCGGTTGATCACTTGCTGGTGTCAAAACTAATGTGATATGTTCGGCTGGAATATCCTCATTAACCATCACCTTCTATATGCACTCTTTCAAAGTCTGCTGATGAATGGTGGATCTCTTTATCAGTTATAGGATAGAAATCCTTGTCGGGGTCTTGTCTAAGTGCTTTAACAAGTCATATTGAGTGCCCGGTATGGATTCTTACGCTGGCTCTTGTTCCTCTTGCCCCGGTGCGGGCTCTGGCTCCCTTTGCGAAAATACATGATGGAATATCCGTCCACTACGGAGCACCATGGTTTGTGAAGATTGCGGCTCTGTCGGGTTGTGGGTAGGCGGAAGATTGGTGGATGAGGAAGGAGTATTAGGGTTAACAGATGTTGGAGGGGTGACCATAGAAGGAACCCTTATGAGGGGCCTTGTTGGCTGAGGGATAGTGGTAACTAAAAAGGTAATAGTAGGAGGTGTAGGGGGCGCCTGAATGGGGCTAGGTAAAGATGAGGGTTTTGCGGGTTGAGGTGTGGGAGTCTTGACTGGCGGAGGATTGGTGGTTGCAGTAGGGAGAATTGCTGCTGGTGAGGGGGGGTGAATGAGAAGTGGCCTAGATGGCAAAGGCGAGGAATTGATGACAGGAGGGAGGGTTTGTTGTGGTACGGAAGAAGGTGGAGGGCGAATGAGGAGAGGTCTAGCCGGTAAGGGGTTAGTGGTAGTGGAGGGAATTTGGTTAGTGGTGCGTAAAAGGGGACGGTACGGTTGGTGGAAAGGCGTCGGATGGAGAGGCGTTCTTAACAGGTGGGGTGGTTGACTTGGAGTTTGGTTTAGAGCCCCGATAGAGGCGTTCTCTTCATGCCATGTGGATGCCAAAAAATGTTGATGATGATCATACGGCATGCACGTCTCGACACTCGAGAGCAAGCCTAAGACGGAAATGCCAAATAAACCTCATGCCTCACCCGATCAGGATGAGGACTCGCTTGGTGGTCTGCTAGCCGATGAGGGAGCCCCCTGGGCGGAAGATACGGCCACAACTCTACAGCCGACTGTGCCGAGAGCTGAATTGAAGAAGAGTCGGGAACTCCGACACAACCCGACGTGCACCGAAAGTCACGCAAAGTCTGGGACCGAGCCCCAAAGGCTGTGAACGGAACATTGTGGAGGCCATACATCGCAACCGGAACATTCCGGGAATGCCAACATTCATATAAATGGCCACGACTTCGAAAAGAACCCGTTCGGTGCTTAAAACAGCGCGGAAGGGCCTTAAAGCGGCGTGCCTTAAAACGGCGCCACCCCCCTGATTGACCACAAACCTCGTCGTTAAAAGCCGTGCCTCAATTTATAATTTACCAAACTCACACACGTAAAAAGATTGAAATTCAAATAAAGTGAAGACGGGTCGATCCACAGGGAAACAAAACTTTTAAAATGGGATGAATGAGAATTCTTCTGTTTGGAAAATCCAATTTGATATGAACTTAAACTAAGTACATGAACTTAAACTAAATTACAAATGGTGAGAAAATACAAGAAAAATTGAATAAAAACAATAGAGAGATTGGAAAAGGAATATCTTTGAAACTGGAGAAATTCAGGAAAAGTGGAAGAAAGTAAAGTTGTAGAGGACGACGAGAGGAAGAAGATTGATGAAGAACTCAGAGGTAGAAAATGAGAGGAAGAAGGTGAAAATCATGAAAAAACCGAGATCTATATGGACGGATGAACAGTAAAATCTAGAAAAATTGACCTTTAGAAAATTAATTCTATCTTGAAAACGGTTGAGAATTATAAGACGAGGTAGAAGAAGAAGTTGAAGATGACTTGAAAATACACAACTTTGATGAAGAACTCAGGAATAAAAGAAGATCAGAAGGGGGTGAAAACTTAGATAGAAGATCTGTGAAGATTAATGATAAATATAGATGATCACAAACTAAACCGTACATAACAGACCTTTAGAAAATAATTAATAACTTTAAAACGGGAGTGATTTAGAGGAAGTGGAAGAAAGATGAAGTCTAGATCTAAGGGAGAGGAAGAACTTTTGTGAAGAAATAAGAAAGAAAAGAGATCAAGAAGGGCTTCAAAATGGAAGAACGGTGAAGGTTATCCCTGCGAATGAACAGTAAACACCCAAAACAGAACTAAGAAGATCATGCCATATCTTGAAAATGAGGAGGAATTAGAAGAAATGGTAAACATAAAAAATGTGGAGAACAAAAAAACGAACAACTTTGATGAAGACAGTAACTTCAAATGGAGTACACAACAATATTTAAATAGGCAAATAACAGTCTAAAATCTTAAACACACCAAGAACATAACAACATAACAAAGGAAAACCATAAAGATTACAATAAAATATCTCAAAACACACACTACAAATCTTCTCACGTATCTCTCCCTAAGCCAACCACAACACTAAAAAATACAACCAATCCAACCCTCAACTCTCCAAAAAAAAAAAACAACACCTGAACTCGTCACAATAGGAGCCCTATTTATAACTTCCACTGTCCTCCTTTTCTTTCTTACGTTGTGACGGGGCGGAGCAGGGTCGCCACTGTTGAAGCCGCAAAGATGGGCAGCCGCCCTTGTTGAAATGGCCAAAGCCGTGCTCTCTCTTTCCTTGTTGTTTTTTTTTTCCGCATGGGCTGCCTTGGCCATTGACTTGGCCATTCTGCTGCCGACCTCCCATCGGCCGACGTAAAGCACGGCACCATCGTTGCCACGCCACCTGCAGCCGCGTGAATGAGGCGCCCGCATGCTGCGTTGACGCCATGCGCTGCCGCATTTGTTGAAGCTTGCATGTTCTGAGAAGGAGGCCACTTGGCCTGTTCGTGAAGCCCACGTCCGCCTCCGCATGTGTCGACACTTCGCCAACCAAGGCGTGAAGCACCCGCGTCCGCATGTGTCGACACCTTACCAAGCCCAGCTGTCTGTGGCCTTGTGAAGCCGTTCGTCGCATGTGCGACCGTGCCAACCATGCAACGTGAAGAGCCTCCACAGTTGTCCGAAGCCATTCGTTGGCCGCTCTTCAACCAAGCACACCTGGCCAAAGCACGTGTTATATGTATATGATTTGTGTTGAACAACAAATGAAGCCCACGTTATGTATAAGCATGTTACGTGAAAACCTTCACGTATATTGACATGCATGTTGAAGCATGTTACGTGAGAACCTTGGTGTAACGTAATATATATATATATATATATATATATATATATATATATATGTGTGTGTGTGTGTGTGTGTGTGTGTGTGTGTTATATATGTGGTATATATATGTGTTATCTATATGTGGTATATATAATACACATAGTTAATATATATAGTTAATACATATATATATCATATATAATACATATATAATATATATATAATACATATTAATACATATGAGTGTATCTATTGAACAATCAATAAATACAATTATTATTATTTTTATGTTTTATGTTTTATTTTTTTTTCTTTTTACACAATCTCATGGGCCTTTAGATGTGTGGGCTTTGGCCCATTGGTGCTTGCAAAATAGAATCAAGATTATTTAAATCAAGCAATTAAACATTTTGATCTGAAATTAAAATTAAGTGTGATAAATACATAGTGCTGCATATTAAATCTTATAGAAGTGTGTTATCACACTAATTACAATGTAAAATTACACACTTATCACACCTCCCAACTTACTCATTGCTAGGCCCTTAGCAATGCAAACAATTTACAATTAAGGACCAACAAGAGTTTACAAAGTTCATACCATCATATCCAACTTTTCCTTCACAGAAATAACTAAAGATTAAGAATCCGGAAATATTAACACATACTAGCCTTCGATTTGGAAATTCAGACACATGATTAAAAATTTTAATCAAAATTCAGTAGCACTTGTGCATGTGATATGCTAAAGTCACAGTGTAGACAATTGCATCCCCCATTTTGCTATTCTGAACAAGTACCTTTCAACCCTGCACTTCTTTAATTAGAGCATTAAGCATACTAGCTTTTGTTTGCCTTATTATTTCATCCCTTAGGGATCTTTATATTTTTTTTCTACACACATGATGCTGCACTACCCTTCACTATTTTACACGAACCTTAAAGTAGGCCCGGTTTCGCAGATCAAGGTTCCCTTATCCTTTTGACGCGAACCTCAACACATCTTAAGTGAAGTAGGCCCGGTTACTCAGATTCGGAGCATTTTTCATGGTGTTCTTTTCTCAATTTTTTTTTTCAATTGTGCTTTTGCACTAATTTTGATTGATAACTTGGCAGAAAGCTTTATCAAAGATCTCTTTGTTAAGAAGTGCAGAATATCAGGTAACAGACCCAAAATAGCAGAAGGCTTGTCCTATCTGGTTCATTAGCGTGCAACGTGATATTTTTATCTTTTCTAAAGTGCACATGAATTTTAAAGAGAGTTCTTAGATCATTTTTTCATGGCTAGAGTAAATAACTTTTCCATCATCCTTCTCCCTAATCATTTCTATTCTAGAATCATTTTCAATTTAGCATGAATCATGAAACTCAATATGGGGATTTACATGATAGATTCTTATGTAACAATGCAGGGTATCATCCAAGAATTCATTGTATTCTAAAAAAAAATTTCTCCCCCCCCAACGTAAATGGCATTGTCCTCAATGGCATATGTAAATAGAAAACCAGAGAACAAGTAAACATAAAATATGGTTGGGATGGAAGGACACAACCTGGTGGGTGGGGTGAAGTGACGAAAGCGCCTTCTCGTTGTTGCGTGCAACTGAAACACAAACACACAAAACATCAAATCACAAAAACCGTGGGTTGCCTCCCAGAAGCGCTAAGTTTACCGTCTTCAGCCAGACGCATGAAGGTTTGAAAGGAATTCATACCTGATCACTTAATGTGATGGATTCTTTAGGTGATAACAGCTCATTTTCCAAGTAGGGTTTTAACCTTTGACCGTTAACAGTAAAAATATTACCATTTTGTGGATTTAGA
The DNA here is from genome assembly GCA_022559845.1 of Amorphophallus konjac. Classification (NCBI taxonomy): domain Eukaryota; kingdom Viridiplantae; phylum Streptophyta; class Magnoliopsida; order Alismatales; family Araceae; genus Amorphophallus; species Amorphophallus konjac. The sequence continues at coordinate 120,504,373 of CM040124.1, forward strand.
ATTTGGACGGTGCCATGGTCAAATACCTTAACAACAGTAAACGGTCCATCCCATCTGGATTTCAACTTACCAGGGAACAAACGTAGCCGTGAGTTAAAAAGCCAAACTTTTGATTTTCATGGAAAGTTTTCCTATGAATATGTTGATCATGAAAAGCCTTGGTTTTAGCTTTATAAATCCGAGAATTTTCATATGCTTCGTTCCGAAGTTTCTCCAGTTCATTGAGTTGTAATGCTCTTTGGGCTCCAGCTTGATTGAGATCAAAATTCACTTGCTTAATGGCCCAATATGCTCTATGTTCCAGTTCGACGGGCAAGTGGCAGGCTTTTCCAAAAATGAGACGATAGGGCGACATACCGATAGGAGTTTTGAATGCAGTTCTATAGGCCCAAAGTGCATCATCTAGTCTCTCGGACCAGTCTTTCCGATCCGGCCTAACTGTCTTATGCAATATGTTCTTTATCTCCCTATTGGAAACCTCCACCTGCCCACTGGTTTGGGGATGATAGGGGGTAACAAGTTTATGAGTGATGCCATATTTCCGAAGCAAAGCTCGGAATTGAAAGTTCGTGAAATGAGACCCCCCATCACTAATCATAGCCCGAGGACACCCAAATCTAGAGAAGATGTTCTTTTTCACAAATTTCATCACCACCTTATGATCATTGGTCCTTGTGGCTATAGCTTCAATCCATTTTGAAACATAGTCAACTGCCACCAAGATGTATTCATATCCAAAGGATGGTGGAAATGGTCCCATGAAATCAATTCCCCAAACATCAAAAATTTCCACTACCAGAATGGGATTAAGCGGCATCATATCTCTCTTAGAAAGGTTGCCCACAGCTTGACACCTTAAACATGTTTTTAAAAATTCATAAGCATCCTTAAATAAAGTGGGCCAATAAAATCCACTTTGTAAAACCTTAGCCACAATTTTCTTTCCCGAGAAGTGTCCCCCACAAGCTAGATTATGACAAAAATTTAATACTGACTGTTGTTCCTCTTCGGGGACACATCTCCTTATGATCTGATCAGGACCCATGTGGAACAGTTCCGGGTCCTCCCAAAAATAGTGTTTGACATGTGAAAAGAACCGATCCTTTTCCTGCTTAGTCCACCCACCCGGGATTTGTTTTACTGCCAAGAAGTTGATAATGTGAGCGTACCAGGGGGTGGAAATGTGAGAGATAGATAACAAATGTTCATCCGGAAAGGAATCAGACATGGGAGCACTCTCAGGTATCACTATCCTAGACAAATGATCAGCCAGAACATTCTCTAACCCCTTCTTGTCTTTGATTTCCAAATCAAATTCTTGTAGTAATAGAATCCATCGAATCAAACGGGGTTTCACATCCTTCTTGGTGAGTAAATATTTCAGAGCAACGTGATCAGAATAGACAATAACTTTGGCCCCCAAAAGATATGAGCGAAATTTCTCCAGGGCAAAAACAACGGCTAGAAGTTCTTTCTCTGTGGTGGTATAATTCAATTGAGCATCCGCGAGAGTGCGACTCGCATAATAGATCACCACAGGTTTCTTATCGATCCTTTGCCCCAAGACAGCTCCAATAGCATAGTCCGAGGCATCGCACATGATTTCGAATGGCAGTGACCAATCTGGTGTTTGAAGAATTGGAGCTTGGGTCAGGGCTGCCTTCAGAGAATGGAAAGCTTCAAGGCAAGACTCATCGAGCTGGAATGGTGTGTCCTTGGCTAGGAGTTTAGTGAGCGGACGAGTGATGGTAGAGAAGTTTTGAATGAACCTTCTATAAAAACCCGCATGGCCAAGAAAAGAGCGGATTTGTTTGACGGACGAAGGGGGAGGAAGATTGGAAATCAGATCGACCTTAGCCTTGTCTACTTCCATCCCCCTTTCAGAAATAACATGGCCTAACACAATGCCCTCTCGTACCATAAAATGTATTTTCTCCCAACTTAACACCAGGTTGGATTCAATGCATCGTGCCAGCACCTTCTTCAAATTCTCCAAGCAACAATCAAACGAGTCACCGAAAATTGAGAAGTCATCCATGAAAATCTCCAAAAATTCTCCCACCATCTCAGAAAAGATTGCCATCATACACCGCTGAAAGGTGGCAGGGGCATTACAAAGCCCAAACGGCATTCTCCGAAAAGCAAACGTGCCATAAGGACACGTGAATGTAGTTTTTTCTTGATCGTCCGGGTAGACCGCAACTTGATTGTACCCGGAATATCCATCCAGAAAGTAAAAATATCTTTGCCCAGCCAATTTCTCCAAAATCTGATCTATAAACGGGAGAGGGAAATGATCTTTCTTTGTCATTGAATTTAATTTTCTGTAATCAATACAGACTCTCCACCCCGTTTGTATTCTCATTGGCACTTCTTCTCCCTTCTCATTTTGAATCACGGTCAGCCCAGATTTCTTTGGAACAACTTGTGTGGGGCTGACCCATTTGCTATCAGAGATGGGATATATAATCTCAGCATCCAACCACTTCACTACCTCTTGCTTGACTACCTCTTTCATGTTCGGGTTCAGCCGGCATTGCATCTCCCTGCTCGGCTTGGCATTGTCCTCTAAGTAAATGTAATGCATACAAACATCCGGACTGATACCCTTGAGATCTGTCACCGACCATCCTATTGCCCCCCTATGCTCCTTACACTACAAGAAAAATCGCGGATAGCGACCGACCTAGCGGTCTCTATTCAGTCGTAGATCGGTCGCAAATCTGCATTGCGACCGAACAGAGACTATCTAGCGACCGAACATGTCGGTCGCTATATACTAGTCGCTATATAGCGACCGACATAATTCGGTCGCAGTATCAGTCGTTACCAGAGACCGATTATAATCGGTCGCCTGATCGGTCGCTAATTAACGGTCTCAATTCGGTCGCTATTCGGTCTCTAATTATGTTGTATTTTTAAAAATAAAATTAACCTATTGGATTTATTCGGTCTCAATTCGGTCGCGAGTCGGTCGCCAAGTATAATTATTTAATAAAAGAAATATAACGTATAGTCGCTATTCGGTCGCAATTCAGTCTCCATGCGGTCGCTAATTTTGCATTATTTTTTTTTTAAAAATTTATTTAAACTGATAAATAAATTACCTGATAAATAACAAATTCATAACATAAATATAAAATCAACTACACAGACAACAATATCGACAAATCTCAAATTCATCACATACAAGCACCTGATAAATAACAATTTCATAAAACAATAATAAATCAACTACACGGATCACAATCTCCACGAACCTCAAATTACACACAATTAAAATAAAATCACAAATTAATCATACATCCATAATAATAAAATGACAACATACACAACTAAAATAAAATCACAAATCCTCCACATATGTCTCATCCTGGTCGTCGTCTCGTCCAACATCATCCTGGTCGTCGTCTCGTCCAACATCTCGCGACGGATGATCCTGTATATCATTTAAAAAAATTATAATCAAATCCTTAATAAAGAAATCAAGCATTAACAAGACTTAATAAAGAAATCAAGCATTAACAAGAGTATGCCAATAGTTTAAGCCAGCTCATTTTCATATATATAAATACACACACACAATATAAGTTCAAATTTCATCTTGTATTTTAAAAATGAAGTTTGAGCGCCGAGCTCAAACCGGGCATCCGATTTGGATTCCGTCAGTTCTGACAAGTCACTTTCATCTCCCCGGTCGTATTGGAATGATCGGCACGGCCATCCGACCGGTATTTCGAATTTTAGACCCCCGGACCCGTCCTAACAGTTCATTTGAACTAAGTGTATTTTAAAAATGAAGTTTGAGCGCCGAGCTCAAACCGGGCATCCGATTTGGATTCCGTCAGTTCTGACAAGTCACTTTCATCTCCCCGGTCGTATTGGAATGATCGGCACGGCCATCCGACCGGTATTTCAGATTTTAGAACCAAATGCCCCGTCCTAACAGTTCATTTGAACTAAGTGTATTTTAAAAATGAAGTTTGAGCGCCGAGCTCAAACCGGGCATCCGATTTGGATTCCGTCAGTTCTGACAAGTCACTTTCATCTCCCCGGTCGTATTGGAATGATCGGCACGGCCATCCGACCGGTATTTCGAATTTTAGACCCCCGGACCCGTCCTAACAGTTCATTTGAACTAAGTGTATTTTAAAAATGAAGTTTGAGCGCCGAGCTCAAACCGGGCATCCGATTTGGATTCCGTCAGTTCTGACAAGTCACTTTCATCTCCCCGGTCGTATTGGAATGATCGGCACGGCCATCCGACCGGTATTTCGAATTTTAGACCCCCGGACCCGTCCTAACAGTTCATTTGAACTAAGTGTATTTTAAAAATGAAGTTTGAGCGCCGAGCTCAAACCGGGCATCCGATTTGGATTCCGTCAGTTCTGACAAGTCACTTTCATCTCCCCGGTCGTATTGGAATGATCGGCACGGCCATCCGACCGGTATTTCAGATTTTAGAACCAAATGCCCCGTCCTAACAGTTCATTTGAACTAAGTGTATTTTAAAAATGAAGTTTGAGCGCCGAGCTCAAACCGGGCATCCGATTTGGATTCCGTCAGTTCTGACAAGTCACTTTCATCTCCCCGGTCGTATTGGAATGACCGGCACGGCCATCCGACCGGTATTTCAGATTTTAGACCCCCGGACCCGTCCTAACAGTTCATTTGAAATAAGTGTATTTTAAAAATGAAGTTTGAGCGCCGAGCTCAAACCGGGCATCCGATTTGGATTCCGTCAGTTCTGACAAGTCACTTTCATCTCCCCGGTCGTATTGGAATGACCGGCACGGCCATCCGACCGGTAACTTATGACCTATGCTCCTTTGTATGAACTGCCCTTCCTTTGCTTAGAGGTGCTGTTCCTGGCTTCCTGCCATGACAGTTACCAGACTTTGGGGAGATCTTTTCACCTAAATTGGCATATTTTATTCATGTCTACATGTTACTTTCCTTATATTATTCTAGCTTTATGAATATTTATAGATCTGTATCCTCCCCCACTCAAGTGAATAGAATTTATACATATCTTTTCACTTTCAGTTCTAACCAAAATCTCTATACACCTATGGAAAATCCTGCAGAACAGTCTGCCTGTTGATTCTAATATCCAGAGGATAGGTGTAAGATGATATTTAGAGTTAAGAAAATGATATTTTCCCCTCCTCAATCTAAATTCTTATATTTTGTAAGATGATATTTAGAGTTAACAAATAGAAAATCAATCAAATAAAATACTTACCGGAGGCTGCTGTGCAGGAGGTGCAGGAGGTGCTCTACTACTATCAATTCCCAAGGATGTGAGCATCTGGGAGACGGTCTGAGCGACGATGGTTGAGATATTCTGAGAGATATTCTGAGAGACGGTCTCGTTGACGATCTGCCTAAACATATCTGGAGTCATGGTCGGGGCGGCACTGGAAGAACCATCTGGGGCTGCTGGTGTGGTAAATGGAGAGGTCGCATGTGAGACCGAACTCGAGCATGATGATAACACCCTAGTCGTGCCCAAGCTATGTCCAAAACCATAAACATGTCCTTTCTTGGGTGCCCCAGATGCTGCAACCCAAATGGCAGGATCCAACTCTGGACGCTGACTGTCATCCCCGTACCTCTCATCCATTCGTCTACTATATGAGTCCTGCAAAAACCAAAAAAAAACAAAACCAAATTATTCTACAATTTAATCTTAAATGAAAACTATTAATGTATACACTTACCGCTACCTCCCGAGCTTTCTCACTAATGTAAGCATTTGTCCCTTTCTTCTTATGAGTTCGATCAAAAAGTTCATGAAATTGAGCTGGCCGCTTTAACTGTGCTTCCTGTTATTCAAATAAATCACAGTTTCATAATAGAAACAAAAAATTTATATATGTAGAAGTGTACTTACTAATCTCGCTTTATGTGTTGCAAAGGAGACAGAGCCACCCGTGTGTAAATTCGCTTCAGGATGCGCTGCTCTGTTTTGCTTTGCTTTGTTTGAATTGGCATTCCATTTCTCCGCTTCCCAAATGTTGCACAGCTCTGTCCAATACTCCTTTCTCATCCACACAGGCCCATGCTCCTTCCATATGTTCTTATCAGTACTTGCACATGCTTTTTTTGCATATCTTCGGGCATTGTACATAAGATGTTTGAAATTATCTCTTGCAGTAGCTGTCCATGCAAATCTAGCACGTAACTCATCTGAATGTTCTGTGAATCGATGATTCCTCTATATATTAACAACAACAAAAATTTATATGTTACATAACAAAGTGGGTTAAAATAATAATTGAAAATGACTTAATATGATAAAATAAGATAAATACCAAGAACATAGAGAACAATAAATCCTGAACACCCATCGGAAAATCAGCAAAGCGATGGATGGGGCCTGGAAAATGTGCTTGAATTGTCTTTGTAATAAATTGTGATGCTTGGGCTGGCTCTATTTTATTCCTGAAATTAAAAATATTAATACCACAATGACGAATAAATAACAAAAATAATGCATTACGTACCCTTCATTTATCCACACTGCCCGCATCGTCTCATTACAACAGCCCTCCCCCTCATGATGACTCGCCTCGTCATCAGCACGTACTATACGAATTAAATAGTATAAATAAAACAAACTATCAAAAAAACATAAATATGCAAATGAACATACCTGACTCAGCTGGGGGAGGTGTAGATCCACTCGCCATGTGTGATGGCGGTGCATAGGCCGTCAATGTACCCGTTGTCAGTGGTAACGGTGCAGAGGCCGTGGGTCCTGTAAGGATAAGAATCAGATAACACAAAAACATAAAGAATTATTTTAAACAAATACTCAAATGAATTATACATGAAAGTATACATACCTACTACCGGTGGTAGCGGTGCATCCCTCGGTGGTAACGGTGCAGAGGTCGTGGGTCCTGTGAAAATAAGAATCAGATAACACAAAAACATAAAGAATTATTTTCAACAAATACTACAATGCATTATACATGAAAGTATACATACCTACTACCGGTGGTAGCGGTGCAGAGGTCGGTCGTAACGGTGTAGAGGTCGTGGGTCCTGTGAAAATAATAATCAGATAACACAAATACATAATGAATTATTTTCAACAAATACTACAATGCATTATGAAGGGAAAGTATACATACCTACTACCGGTGGTAGCGGTGCAGAGGTCGGTGGTATACACATTCTCATCATTCAAAATGAGAACGTGCATATCAATCCCAAAGTCTTGAACGGGTAGGTTGATTGGCACGGGCTTAACACGCTCTCCTAAGATGCGTGCAATGTTAGGTTGCACCCACGCATCTCAGCTCACATACAACACCCAACTAATTAAATATTGACAAGATAATAACACAATCTAAAAACATAGCAGTAACATGTGAAATTGGCAATACATGTACACAATGAAAACATGAATTTTATTTTAACATCCAACATAAAGACAACACTTTCACTAGCTATTTAGCAGAAATAAAATATAGCATGATACTTTTTAGCTTAAAGACAACACTGTCACTAGCTATGCAGAAATCAAGTAAAGAAATTGATAGTATCGTCACTGAATAAGACAATAATAAAACACACTTTACTTTTCATCCAACACTATCCAAACAGTACTCTTAGCTAATGACATGTTTTAGATATTCTAAAATTAAGAAACTGAGCTACAATTCTAAAATGTCAATGTTTCTCTAATACTCATGTCATGTAAATTTAAACATATCAATAATTTATGAGGTTGTCAACCACGACTGCTAATCTTTTTTTTTTTTTGAAAATCTACAAGATGACTAGTAGCTTCCATTGACAGATTCCCCATTTTAAAAAGGCGCGGGTTTACATGATTTGCAACGTCTCGACAGTCCTCAACTATTGTGCCTAGAAGATATTATCTCGTAGGGGTATGTCTAAAATTATTGCAAATTCTGATGAAATGGCCCACATCTGGGTATTATGGAAAGACCATCTGCATGTTTCTCTGGTTACTAGAGATGATCAGCAAATTACTCTTCTCATGGGTCTTAATGGTCAAGTCCCTTTTCACTTAACTGCAGTATATGCAAAATGCAATGTGATTGAGAGAAAGGGTCTTTGGACTTCTTTAATTAACGTCCACTCTAACATTTCTGGTCCTTGGATGGTGGCAGGAGACTTCAACTACATTACTGATACAAAGGAAAAAATTGGTGGTAATGATCCTAATTCGATTGCAATGACTGATTTTAAGGACTGTATATCAAATTGTGCACTTTTGGATACTGGTTTCAAAGGATCTTCCTACACTTGGCATAACAATCAATCAGGAAGCAGGGGTATTTGGGCCAGACTGGATAGAATTCTAACCAATTCTGATTGGATGGCTCATTATGCCTTCTCCGTTGAACATCTTTCCAGGGAAGTCTCAGATCATGCCCCTCTACTTGTGTTGCAGACTCCCCAGATTAAAAGGAAAACCAGATTCTGTTTCCAAAAAATGTGGACTTATCATGACCATCTTCTTGCTGATGTTAAAAAGTGTTGGGATACTAGTCCTTTAGCTTCTTCACCTACCTTAACCCTTTATCTTAAGCTCAAGAGTCTCAGGCAAATGCTTAAAGTTTGGAATTATCAAGTCTTTGGTAATATTCATAATAATGTGGCAAAAGCGGAGGATGATGTTATTAAGGCAGAACACGCTTATGACACCCAGCCTTCCACTACAAATCAGACTGCCCTGGATGAGGCTAAACTTGTTCTGTCCAAAATGTTGCTTCAGGAGGAATGCTTTTGGAGACAGAAATCTAGAGTCCGATGGCTCACTGAAGGGGATAGAAATACCAGATTCTTTCACTCTACCACTTTAGCTAAGAGGAAAAAAATGTGCATATCTCAACTTCAAAACTCTGCAGGCCTTCTCACTTCGGACCCTGGGGAAATGACTTCAATTGCTGTGACACATTTTCAGGAAGCCTTCTCTTCCCAACATCATTTAGCAGATAGTACTGTTCTTGACTGTATTCCCTCTCTGGTTGATCAGTTAGACACTGACACCCTCTGCTCAATCCCTACTGCCGCAGAAATCCAAGACTTATGTCTTCAGGCTATCCCAAGATAGTGCACCGGGCCCTGACGGATTCACAGGTGCATTTTACCAATTTGCTTGGGGGATAATTGCCTCCACTGTGATAAGAGCTGTGCAGGAATTCTTTACTTCCCATGAAGACTTACCCAGATCTGTCACTGCTACCCTGGTTGCTCTCATTCCAAAACAAACAAATGCTACCAGAATTTCTGAGTTTAGACCTATTAGCCTGTGCAACTTCTTTTACAAAATTATTGCCTCTATCATTAATACTAGGCTTGCCAGCATTCTTCCTAAGATCATATCTCCTGAACAATCTGCATTTGTCAAAGGCAGAAATATTATTGAGAATATTGCTTTGGCCCAGGAACTTACCAATGAAATTGGCATGAAAATAAGGGGCTCTAATGTGATGATAAAGATTGATATGGCTAAGGCTTATGATAGGCTTGAATGGGATTTTCTCTTCAATGTTCTTAACAGGTTTGGATTTAATGACCAGTTCATCAGGCTTATTAGAAAAATGGTGCACAATAACTGGTTTTCTATTCTTATAAATGGTACCCCTGCTGGATTCTTCAAATCTTCAAGAGGGGTGCGTCAAGGTGATCCAATTGCTCCCTCACTATTTATCATTGCAGAAGAGGTACTCAGTAGATCTCTGACAAAAGCCTTCCAATGTGGCCTCATAGAATGGTATGCTAGTCCTAGACATTGCCCGAATATTTCACATCTTTTGTTTGCGGATGATACCATCATTTTTTGCAATGGCAATCTTATTTCAATAAGGAATCTCCTTAAGATACTACAAGATTATGAAAGAGCTTCAGGGCAGTCAATAAACACAGGTAAAAGTGGTTTTTTCATACACTCCAGGAATAATAACTCTACTGCCAGGAAAATTCAGGATGTCACTGGTTTTGTTAAACACTCCTTCCCTCATAAGTATCTTGGTTTTCCCCTGATCAAAGGAAGATGCAAGAAAATTCACTACACTGGTATTCTACACAATATTCAGAGGAGGATTTCAGGTTGGAAATGTGGGATGCTCTCCTAGGGAGCAAAACTAGTCCTTATCAAGCATGTCCTGATCTCATTGCCCATATACTTTCTTACATCTTCTTCACTGCATATTGGAACTCACCAAGCTATTGAAAAATCACTTGCCAATTTCTTCTGGGGTTCATCTGATCATGGTCACAGGAAGCACTGGAGAAAATGGAACAAAATCTGCACTCCTATCTCTTAAGGTGGACTGGGTATTATATCACTAAGGAATATGGAAACTCCCTTAAGTGTTAAAATGTTGTGGCAAGCTCTTCATTCAAATTCATTATGGGCCGAGTATTTCAGAGCCAAATATATTAGGAACTGTCCTCTCATCCAGGTTCAGTTTACAAATATGAAGGGTTTTGAAAGGAGAAGGTGGATCACTGCAAAAAATTTAATTATTCAGCATAAGAGGGTCATTATTGGAGATGGCAGCAGGACAAGCTTCTGGTATGACAGATGGATAGGCCAACACACCCTTGCTGATTTTGCATTGGCTGATAACACCATCAACCCTATGCTCTCTGTTCGGGACTTTATTGTACAGATGAATTCAGAAGACACAAATTGGCCTAACAGGTTTTTTACTGAAGAAATTAGCACTGCTTTGAAGCATGTTAAACTCAATCAGGAACATGACCTACCTGCTTGGAGCCTTTCTTCTTCGGGGAACTGTTCAGTCTCATCCACCCAAAAGGCTATTAGCAGGAACCAAGAGACTCAGACTTTCAATCAGTGGACTAGCATTTGGTCACCATGGCTGCCTTCCAAGATCTCCATTCATCTGTGGAAAATTATCAACAAGTGTCTTCCTCTGGATTGCAACATTCAGAAGATAGGGATTCCAATTTGTTCAAAATGCTGCTGCTGCAAGACCCCACAGACTGAAAATTATAACCACTTATTTATTTTCGGTGATTGGGCTTCTTACATATGGACATATTTCAGATCTAAGGGGTTGCAAATTGAAGAAAATTCAGCTACCTCAATGATACTCAACAATTTATGCTCCACTCAGAAAAAATCAATGTTTGGCCTATTTGGTCTAGCTGCTGTCGGAGTTAGTATGTGGGAGATTTGGTGTGCTAGAAATTCAGACAAATATGATGACTCCAAAACTTCCTGCCAGGGTCTCCTCCACAAAATCAGATACAAAGTCAAAGAAATATGTCAGATTTCCTCACTACCCGAAGCCAATCAGGAACATATCAGAATTCTGGATGCTCTAGGAATTCAATTTGCTAAACCAAAGCAGCTTAGAGCTATAGCCATTAAATGGTTTTGCCCTCCTTGGCCTTCTTTAAAACTAAATACTGATGGAGCATCTAAAGCCAATGGTGAATCTGGTGGAGGTGGGGTCATAAGAGATCACCTTGGAAATGTCATCCTAGCTTTCAGCCACTACTATGGATTCTCAAATAGCATCATTGCTGAGGCCCCTGCCCTATTAGATGGAATGAAGTATATCAAAATCACTGGTTCCACAGCAGCAATAATTGAATGTGACTCTCAAACTATTGTCAATATTATCAAAAGGAAAGCCACCTGCCCTTGGTCGATATTGTCCTATGTCAGGGAGATATGGAGCCTCCTTAATCCTGCAGATACCATTAATCACATCTTTAGAGAAGGGAACACTGTGGCTGATTCCTTAGCTTCTTTAGCTTGTAAGTTGAAATGTAATGCATCCTATTCCTCCTCTGAGCTTCCTACTCTCATTAGAGGTGCTGTTAGGCTTGATAAACTGGGTATGCCCAGTGTCCGCTTGATGTAATTTATCTTTACAATTGCTTTTACTCAATAAAATACCCACTGGTGGTTAGGTGGTAGAGTTCTTCTCTCAACCTTTCCACTAGGCAGGGCTTTCACATAAAAAAAAAAGAAGATAGTGAAACCCTTCAGTTTCAGAATGCTATAGGCAGTCTCCATGCATGCATGTGGAAATGACAATGTCTATAAAGCAAATTAAACCTTAAGTCAAAGTTTTGAATTCTTCAGCTAAAATCAATATGTAACTTCTACAGTCCACTGATAGTTTGCAGAGAGTTGAGTTGTTTGAACAAAGATTTATTGTTTTATGAATTTGGCACGTAAACTGTCGGGAGACATGTAATCACCTCTGCACGTGGATTGTGCTAGCTTTCACAGAAAAATTCCACACCTAAGTACATAACCATGCATGACTATGCATAAATCTTTGAAGTCGATTCTGCTGGTTCGGGTGCCGGAGGGGGTGACACAGAGAGAGAGGGATCAGAGAGAGAGAGGGTGCCAGGTGGAACCTTTAATGTTGTAGTCGGCGAGGGTGCGGCCGTCCTCCAGATGCTTCCCGGCGAAGATGAGATGCTGCTGGTTCGGGGAAATGCCCTCCTTGCCCTGGATCTTAGCCTTCACGTTGTCGATCGTGTCCGAGGAGTCGACCTCCAAGGTGAACTGTGCTTTGACCGCAGGGGGAGGGGGGGCTCCGGCGGAGGGGGGCTCGGGCGGGAGGCCGCAGGGGGAGGGGGGCTCGGGCGGAGGTTGGCTCGGGCGGGAGGCCGCAGGGGGAGGGGGGGCTCCGGCGGAGGGGGGCTCGGGCGGGAGGCCGCAGGGGGAGGGGGGCTCGGGCGGGAGGCCGCAGGGGGAGGGGGGGCTCCGGCGGAGGGGGGCGGAGGCCGCAGGGGGAGGGGGGCTCGGGCGGGAGGCCGCAGGGGGAGGGGGGCTCCGGCGGAGGGGGGCGGAGGCCGCAGGGGGAGGGGGGGCTCCGGCGGAAGGGGGCTCGGGCGGGAGGCCGCAGGGGGAGGGGGGCTCTGGCGGGAGGCCGCAGGGGGAGGGGGGGCTCCGGCGGAGGGGGGCTCGGGCGGGAGGGGCGTGGGGGGGCTAGGGCGGAGAGGGGGCCGCAGGGGGAGGGGGCTCGGGCGGGAGGGCTCGGGCGGGAGGGGGGGCTCGGGCGGAGAGGGGCTCGGGCGGGCGGGGGCCGCAGTGGGGAGTATAACGGGATCAGCGACTGATTGGAGACCGAAGTAAATTCGGTCGCAAGAACAGCGACCGATTGGAGACCGAACTAAATTCGGTCGCCAAAACGGTCTCACATATGCGACCGATTATTTCGGTCGCCGAATTGGTCTTTATTTGGGACCGACTAGCGACCGATTTAATCGGTCTCTAAGTCGGTCGCTATAGCCACTTTTTCTTGTAGTGTTAAGGACATCTAAGAGCTCAGATTCCTGAGCAGAAGTAAGATTAGAAGCAATAATCACGGGCAGAGTTTGGTCAGGACCCAGATAAGCATACTTGAGAGAATCCGGCAGAGGTTTCAGTTCAAGAGTAGGCGGATGATCCAGAGATGGAAGTGCAGGTTTGGATTGTAATGGAGGGAGTGATTCTACCCTAGACCAGGGTGAGAAAGAGAGAGAAGAATCCTGAAGCATGCTACCCTCTTCTAGGGTGTCCTCGATGTCATCCGGACTTTCATCCATCACCTCCTCAAAGATATCAATGATATTACATTCTTCTTCATGGTCCGGGTATTGAGAAGTCTTAAAAACATTCAACGCAACCTTCTTGCCTCCAAACGATATATCCATCATTCCCGTGGCACAATTGATATTGGCCTTAGCCGTAGCTAAAAATGGACGTCCCAAAATGATGGGTGTGTGCTTTAGATCTTGGGTCGAGGCCATATCCAAAATGAGAAAATCCACCGGGAAATAACACTCATGCACCTTGACAATAACATCCTCCAACAGACCCTTTGGAGTTTTCACCTACCGATCCGCCAATTGAAGGATTATTGAATTGGGTTTTAACTCTCCCAGATCAAATTTCTCATAGATAAAGGTGGGTAAAAGATTTACGCTAGCACCTAAGTCTAGCAATGCTCTATCAAAAGTAACTCCACCTATAGCACATGAGATTAACGGGGCTCCGGGGTCCTTCAATTTCTTTGGTAAATGATTTGTCAGAACAGCACTCACATCCTCGGACAAGCGGATCTTTTGAGTTACAGCCTTCGACTCCCTCTTCGGAGTACAAAGCTCTTTTAAAAACTTCGCATATGCCGGCACATGCTTGATGGCGTCCAAGAGTGGAATATTTATATTAACCTGTTTAAACAATTCCACTAATTCTTCTTGATGCACTGGTAATTTCTTGTGAGCCTTCGACTTCAGAGCATCGGGAAAAGGGATTTTTGGCACATATTCTTGGGGTCCTCCTTCAACCTTTGCCTTTCCTTTATCCAGCTTCTTCTCTCCACCATCCGGTTTCTTCAGTTCTTTACCAATTACGGGCTCCTCTTCCTCATCACACTCCTCTTTGGTTTCTTGGCCCGAACTACTGTCAGTTCCCCTGGCCTTGTAAGGATCATCTAAAACCTTCCCGCTCCTAAGAGAAGAGATTGCCTTAGCATTCTCGAATTGGGGACCTGTAGGAGGGGGCGGTTGAGGTTGATTTGGGTGAGGTAGAATAGGAACTCTTTGGGGGAAGCCCGGAGGTTGGTTCCTAGGGTTAGCCATAGGTTGGCTAGGAAGTTGACCCACCTCTCTCCTCACATTACTTGCTACCAATTGCCCTATCTGACCTTCCAACTTGGCGATAGATTGTTGCTGAGAAAGAATGAGCTGTTGGAGTTGGTCAAATTTTTCATCAAAATTGGGCTGTGGATGTTGAGGAGGAGGAGGAGCTTGAAAACGGTTTGGGGGATATTGATGGTACTGGCCCTGAAAATGTTGAGTAGAAGGTTGATGATATGGGGCCTGAGAATGCTGAAAATGAGGTTGAGAATATTGTTGGAACGGTGCATTGGTTTGAGGGAAATTATGCTGAGACTGAGCTTGTTGAAACGGAGATTGGTGTTGTTGGTGAGGTTGAAATGGTTGTTTTTGAAAAGAGGGATTCGATTGGGTAGAAGGAACTTGTTGAGATTTCCAAGAAAAATTCGGGTGATTTCTCCAGCCTGGATTGTAGGTGTTGGAGTAAGGATCATAAGGAGGCTTCGAAATACCCTGAGCAGCGAAGATTTGTTCCTGGATGAATGGGGGAAGCTGAGCTGCAGTGGGGCAATCGGTGACACCATGGTCAGGGCTAGAACAAAGGGCACAAATTTCGCCATGATTGGGAGTTGAGAATGGTTGAGTTCGAGAGGCTGAAGAAGAAGGTTCATGCCTAGATAACAGTTGATCTAGCTTTTGAGCTACGAGATCAACCTTTTCTATCTTCTGTGCCAACAAATCCATTTTATTCAATTTCTGAGTCAAGGCATTGATATCCATCCTATTCTCAGACTCAACTTGGCTTTTCACTTCATAAAGCCTGCCCTTTTTAGCCGGCCCAATTACTCTTTCATAAGACGAGAGTGAGGCATGACTAATGAAATTTTCACTGAGCATCTCAAATAAATCATATGCCTCATCTTCGTTCTTACTCATAAAAGCTCCCCCACATGAGGCATCCACCATTTGCCTGTAATTATCAGTCAATCCCTCATAGAATGCCTGGACAATTTGCCATCGTGATAATCCATGGTGAGGGCATTTCCTTAATAAATCTTTCAACCTATCCCATGCCTCGTGGATTTGTTCCCCAGGGTTTTGCGTGAATCCAGTAATTACTCTCCTCATGGTATTGGTTCGTCCTATGGGGTAAAATTTCTTCAAGAATTCCTTTTGCATTTCAGCCCAAGTGTCAATTGATCTACCCAAGGCTCCCAACCAATATTTGGCCTAGTCTTTGAGAGAGAAGGGGAAGAGAGTCAGCCTGAGAGCATCATCAGAGAAGTCGGAAATTTTAACAGTGGAGCAAATCTGGAGGAACTCATCCAGATGTCTGTAGGGATCCTCATTGGTATTGCCATAAAAGGATGGCAACATCTGAATGGTGCTGAATTTAATTTCATAGTGGGCTGCTTGATTTTGAGGTGTTTGAGTAAAAAATGAAGGTTGATATTGATTCAGCAAGAAATATTCCTTCATTTGTTTGGGAACAACTTGTTGAATTTGATTTTGATTTTGATTTTGGTCTGCCATGAGGTTAGGTTTATGGTGATTTCTCGAATGCACTAACCTCTCAATCTCGTCTATTGGTCCTAACAAAGGTGGGTGAAGGGATCTCCTACCTTGCATAAACTAGGACAGATGAGAGCAAATCTTTTTATGATGATTTATTTATTTATTTATGTTTTATTTTGATTTTAACACAACCAAGACGAAGAGAGAGAAGAGAAGAGAGAAGAGAAGAGAAGAGGATGATTCTTTTGTTTTTGTTTTTCTTATTTTTAGTTTTTTTTTATGCAAGTACAAACAAGTTTTCACACAAATGATCCTAATGACCTAAATGTGGCCTATATCTACAAATGGAGTTTCACAAAATGATTAAAGTGAACTTAAGTTTACCCTCAGTATGTCCACCGGCCAAGTAAGGGGTGGGGAAGTGGGAGGTTCCCCCTACTTGCGTAGGGACCTTATTATACAAAACCACTAGCCCGCTTAAGACGTTTGCCGTCCGACCGTCTTGCCTTAGACACCGGTTTTCATATGAGGGAAAAACTCAAATAACACAAGAATCACAGTGTGATCCTAGGGTCAACGTCTACTGAATTTTTATTAATGGCTTAGGTGATGCACAGATGAAGAAGTTTGTGATTTTTGGGCTAAGGGAGGGTGATGAAATCCCCACCTTATCTTGTTTAGGGGTAATGCCCTTAGAGTGATTTGAGATGAAATGCACAATCAATGTTCAAACAAGGGGTTAATATGCAAATGCATGAACAATTATTTTCTAAACACAATATGGAATGAAATTAATGCAACTTAGATTATGCATGACCTACAACATGATGTGTATGATTTCTAATCTTGGAATGAGATTTTTTTTATTTTGGTGCAAGTATTGGTTCTTTTTTTTTTAGTTAATGATCCTATCTAACCAGCACAATCTTTTCTTTGGTTTTGATATTTGATTTTTTTTGAATTTTTCACTAAGAGATGAATAGATGAAGGTATAAATGATAAACTAACAATGATATGCAAATTTATCACAAAATGAAGCCTAAAATGGTATTTTTGTATTTTCTGAATTTTTCTAATTTTTATGTATTTTTCATGAATTTTTCTGATTTTTTAAAGATTTTTCAACAATTAGAAAAACAGAACCTGTACCTACGCTTACTGACCTTTAGCGACGGTTGATTTTTGCTAGATTTTTAAGAATTCCAGAATACCTACGTCTGCAGGCTTTCAGCGACGCTTCCAGGCTTTCTGCAACGTATAATTTCCCATGAATTTCAGGTCCGAATTTCCAATGTCTTTGCTTTTCCGTTTTTGTTTTATTTTTCCTGTAAAATAAAAAGAAGCAAATTAATATACAGATATACAAATCAAACAAAAGAGTATCCAACCATTAAAAAATATTTGTTCCCCGGCAACGGCGCCAAAAATTGATTGACCACAAACCTCGTCGTTAAAAGCCGTGCCTCAATTTATAATTTACCGAACTCACACACGTAAAAAGATTGAAATTCAAATAAAGTGAAGACGGGTCGATCCACAGGGAAACAAAACTTTTAAAATGGGATGAATGAGAATTCTTCTGTTTGGAAAATCCAATTTGATATGAACTTTGATGAGGGCATCCCTTGCCCCTCCACATTTTCTCCGGACTCGGATTGTTCGTCGGCAAGCGCCATTATGTTAGTCATGTATTTTTGAGTCTAGTCATGTAATCTTCACATTTTCTTTGAGTCAATATCATGTAATTTTCCCTTTATTTGAGTCATGTACCTAGGTTGTTGAGTCATTTTCCTAAGTATTGAGTCATTATGTTGGTTTGATAGGTTATTGGGGCCATCTCATTGGGCTAGGCCCATGGATGCCCCCCTTCCCTTCGGTTATTAGTCATTGTGTCTTTTGTTAGGGTCCTTTGTGAAAAAGTCATGTGCCTATAAATAGGCCACCCCACTCCTCATATGTAACAACTTTTGAAGAATCATTTGAATAGAAAAAATTCTCTAGTCTTACTCCTCTCTACCAAATCTCTCTTCCCTCTCTCACCCATTATCTCTCTCTCTCTCTTTATCTCTCTCTCTCTCTCCACCCAATTTTTGGAATTTTCTCTCTCCTCCCCATTCACCCCTCATTAAGACCTCTCCCCTTCCCCATACACCCATTTAACTCCCCCCCAACCCAAGGTGGCATCCTCCAAGCCACACCCCACCTCCCAACCCCCAACTACCCAACACCACTTCCTAAGCACCCCTTCCTCTCCCCAAGGTTGAAGGGGCTCTTCCCTAAGCCCAAATTCAAATTTCCCTCTCCCTAGGGCAGTGCCCTTCCATCTCCCCACCTCCCAAACCACCCAAAGTCGCAGCCCCCCTTCCCCATACCAGCCAAGTTCACCCTCCACCTCTTACTCTCTTGGCCATCCCCTTCCCCTTCCCCACCCCCTCATCTTCTTCTCATTCAGCCTCTGTTTCAGACAGCAGAGTTGCAGCAACTTGCAGAGGTAGCCACAACCGTCTCTCAAAGATTCAGGTAGCAAGGCCTACATTTCTGGAATCGTCATCGAGATAGCTTTCCAACAGTGGTGGTCTCGCCAGCTTCCGAGGTCGGAGCTATCCGCAGGAGCTGATCTCCCACGACTGCGCAGAAGACCCCAGGCAGAGAACCAGAGCGAGATTGGAAGCCCGACCACGACGAATCTTTTGGGATTCAGATCAAGTGTTCTTCAGCAAAGTTCTTCCCACTCAAGTCCTCTTTCATCCTATAGAAGCAGAGCTGCATTTGTACATCGTCGTCTCAAGTTACAAATTTTCTACTCCAAGTGTGTCAGGTCAGTTTACAGGAGCCAGAACCGACACCCCTCTACTAATCTGATCGTCTCAGTCTTCTCTGACATCTGCCGATGTCTCCGTCAGTGCCGACAGAAAGAAGACTTGGCTACGGTTCCAACGGTTCAGGTCTCGCCTCAATCAGAGTTCGTTAGAGATCGTGGCACCCTCTGCAACCAGCTACATTGATCTGCACCAGACAGAGGCAGAATCAATCAGTCCGGTCCCAGACTCTGCCACGGCCACCTCGTGAAGGCTCTGAGCGCCATTTTTGGAGGGAAGAAACTACTTCAAGCTAGCTGCCACCTCCAAGAGGAAGGGACTCAATCGGCCACCGGAACCCTCTGCTCCAATTTTCTTCGTCGGAGACGGCAGACTGCCCCCTGTGGTCCCAGGTTAGACAAGTCCTCACTCCTCCGGTTACCCCTCTCTCCACCGACATCAGATCGCATCCCTGTCAACTCCGGCTCGAAGCTACCCCGACCACGATCGCATCACCACCAGTTTCATTCCAATCGGAGTCCGAGAGAGCCCACAGTGACTTCTGCAACCTTCTGCATCAGTTTGGTACCCGGCAGAGACCAGACGCTGCTGTCCTGTTCCAGTCGCCGGCGCGGTCAGCCCCGAGTATCAAAGCTTTCCCAAAAATTCAAGCTTCATCCTATTTCAGTTGGGAAACTTTTGGCGCTGGTCTCGTCAAGATCCGAGTTCCGTGGAACCCGTGGCAGCACCGTCTCCGACTGTCTGTCCAGTGAACCTGAAGCAGGGCAGAACCGGTGGAGCTCGGGAGGTCAAGTTTCATTGCGTAATCCCCAACCCGCTTGGCCGGCTAAAGGCCCCTCCCTGCGTGGAGGTAGTTTTGGATGTAATTAACTTAATCCCCACCCCAAGATCATCCCTCCTGCGAGAGGCGTAGTGTTGTACTCTTTACACTTTCAGGTTGAAGCGACACCGACGCGGCGTGCGGGTACATACCCTCGCCTCCCCGCTCGCCCCCATCTCCGACCGGAGTCGGCGTCTTCACGCCGGCTAGGTGAGCTCCTGAACATCCCTCATTGCTGTATTGGACTTGCTTAGCTTAGTATTGCTATAGTTACTCCGTCGGCGGTAAGAGAGTGTCCGATTTTACATTGCCACCAAATTGAGTGACCACCGCGGGCGAGTTGAGAGTGAATCCACTTAACCCACACCCTTGGTGTGTTGGCCGCCCATGATTTGGGCATCCTAGGCCCATTTGGGGTTCTTCCCAAGCTAGCCAACCACTGGAGCCTAAAGGTCCCGTCTCGGACCCTCTCCAACATCGCCTAGTCGCCATCGGGTACTAGTGTGCGCCATACGGGTGAGCTCGCTAGTGTGAGTCCGCTGCTCAAACTTGAATGCTTGCAAATAGGTCTAAGGTCGATTTCACATCAAACTTAAACTAAGTACATGAACTTAAACTAAATTACAAATGGTGAGAAAATACAAGAAAAATTGAATAAAAATAATAGAGAGATTGGAAAAGGAATATCCTTGAAACTGGAGGGATTCAGGAAAAGTGGAAGAAAGTAAAGTTGTAGAGGACGACGAGAGGAAGAAGATTGATGAAGAACTCAGAGGTAGAAAATGAGAGGAAGAAGGTGAAAATCATGAAAAAACCGAGATCTATATGGATGGATGAACAGTAAAATCTAGAAAAATTGACCTTTAGAAAATTAATTCTATCTTGAAAACGGTTGAGAATTATAAGACGAGGTAGAAGAAGAAGTTGAAGATGACTTGAAAATACACAACTTTGATGAAGAACTCAGGAATAAAAGAAGATCAGAAGGGGGTGAAAACTTAGATAGAAGATCTGTGAAGATTAATGATAAATATAGATGATCACAAACTAAACCGTACAGAACAGACCTTTAGAAAATAATTAATAACTTTAAAACGGGAGTGATTTAGAGGAAGTGGAAGAAAGATGAAGTCTAGATCTAAGGGAGAGGAAGAACTTTTGTGAAGAAATAAGAAAGAAAAGAGATCAAGAAGGGCTTCAAAATGGAAGAACGGTGAAGGTTATCCCTGCGAATGAACAGTAAACACCCAAAACAGAACTAAGAAGATCATGCCATATTTTGAAAACGAGGAGGAATTAGAAGAAATGGTAAACATAAAAAATGTGGAGAACAAAAAAATGAACAACTTTGATGAAGACAGTAACTTCAAATGGAGTACACAACAATATTTAAATGGGCAAATAACAGTCTAAAATCTTAAACACGCCAAGAACATAACAACATAACAAAGGAAAACCACAAAGATTACAATAAAATATCTCAAAACACACACTACAAATCTTCTCACGTATCTCTCCCTAAGCCAACCACAACACTAAAAAATATAACCAATCCAACCCTCAACTCTCCAAAAAAAAAAAACAACACCCGAACTCCTCACAATAGGAGCCCTATTTATAACTTCCACTGTCCTCCTTTTCTTTCTTACGTTGTGACGGGGTGGAGCAGGGTCGCCACTGTTGAAGCCGCAAAGATGGGCAGCCGCCCTTGTTGAAATGGCCAAAGCCGTGCTCTCTCTTTCCTTGTTGTTTTTTTTTTCCGCATGGGCTACCTTGGCCATTGACTTGGTCATCCTGCTGCCGACCTCCCATCGGCCGACGTAAAGCACGGCACCATCGTTGCCACGCCACCTGCAGCCGCGTGAATGAGGCGCCCGCATGCTGCGTTGACGCCATGCGCTGCCGCATTTGTTGAAGCTTGCATGTTCTGAGAAGGAGGCCACTTGGCCTGTTCGTGAAGCCCACGTCCGCCTCCGCATGTGTCGACACTTCGCCAACCAAGGCGTGAAGCACCCGCGTCCGCATGTGTCGACACCTTACCAAGCCCAGCCGTCTGTGGCCTTGTGAAGCCGTTCGTCGCATGTGCGACCGTGCCAACCATGCAACGTGAAGAGCCTCCACAGTTGTCCGAAGCCATTCGTTGGCCGCTCTTCAACCAAGCACACCTGGCCAAAGCACGTGTTATATGTATATGATTTGTGTTGAACAACAAATGAAGCCCACGTTATGTATAAACATGTTACGTGAAAACCTTCACGTATATTGACATGCATGTTGAAGCATGTTACGTGAGAACCTTGGTGTAACGTAATATATATATATATATATATATATATATATATATATATATATATATATATATATATATATATATATATATATATATATATATATATATATATATGTGTGTGTGTGTGTGTGTGTGTGTGTGTGTGTGTGTGTTATATATGTGGTATATATATATGTGTTATCTATATGTGGTATATATAATACACATAGTTAATATATATAGTTAATACATATATATATCATATATAATACATATATAATATATATATAATACATATTAATACATATGAGTGTATCTATTGAACAATCAATAAATACAATTATTATTATTTTTATGTTTTATGTTTTATGTTTTATGTTTTTTTCTTTTTACACAATCTCATGGGCCTTTAGATGTGTGGGCTTTGGCCCATTGGTGCTTGCAAAATAGAATCAAGATTATTTAAATCAAGCAATTAAACATTTTGATCTGAAATTAAAATTAAGTGTGATAAATACATAGTGCTGCATATTAAATCTTATAGAAGTGTGTTATCACACTAATTACAATGTAAAATTACACACTTATCACCCCCTTTTGCTTAAACGGCACGCTCACCTTTGATTAATGTTCCCCCCTTGGTCATCTTAAACCGGCGCGCCCTTGAGTATGACAAAACCGGCGCGCCCCACTTTATGCCCCAATACGAGCTCCCCCTTGCTTTTGTTAAAACGGCGCCACCCCCTTTTTTATGCTAAACCGGCGCACCCATTTCAGAATGATAATACGGTGCACTCAATTTAAAGGCAAAAGAGAGGGCTATTCCGGCGCGATTGGTATCCCCCCGCGCCGGATTAGCTGAAGCAAGCAATCTGTTCTCCGAGGCGTTTATCCGGCGTGTAGTGAAGCCATCCCGTCATCAATGCGGTCCCATGTTTCCTACGAATAGCACGTCGACGAACGGCTTAAAATGGCTAAATGTCTGCTTCGATCCGTTGGGCAGCCAAGCATGTTCTTCAAATGGAAATTCTCGAGCCCTGCACCGCCGAACGCTCATTCCGTCGATCGGCCGCCCATTCTCCTGCAAATGATGAAAGCAACGTGGCTCGCGGTGGATATGCCAGCGGAGGAGGAGGCCATGCCTCTGCCCCCCCTCCCGGTCACACTGTAGCCGCGGCGGAGGTGACGTCCACGACAGCGGCATTCGACACGGCGACACGGCAGCGGCGTTGCAGGCGAAGTAAGAGGGAAAGAAGAAGAAATAAAGAAGAAAATAAAGGGGGCCTTTCCCTCTGAAACAGGGCCTCCAACCCCTATAAAAGGAGTGCCCAGGTGAAGCTTAAATCCGGTTGGAGGGTTGGACAACTCTTGGAAGCCTGGAGAGCGGAAGCTTTTCTTCTGAGAGAAACCGTTGAAGCCCTGAAGCCCGTGTGGAGAAGAAGAAAGAAAGAGTGGGAGAGAAAGGGGAGGAAGAGTGAGAGCCAGCCATGTGAGGGTGGGTCATTGTCTTTCTCCTCTTCCTTTGTATTCTGCTCGGCGACGTCCAGCCCCGATGTAGTTCTTTCTATTTAAGTGGAAATGAAGCACGGGGCCTTCAACCCCGATCCTTTCTTATCCTCTTCATGAAACCCGATTTTGATGCTCGCTCATCCCTTCCCTTTTGCAATTCCATATGTTTCCGTCGGATCACATATGCATAGATATGTACATATGTATCTGTAGATAGATATATACGCATGCATGCGTTAACTTCCTTTTACTGCTATCCCCTGGATCTCCCCTCCGCCGTGTTCTTGTGTCGATTTTAGCTCTCACGCGGCCTTCAGCCACGCGATCACGGCAACCCTCGGGTCACCGAAGTTCCTTTGTAGGCTGGCCCTCAGGATCTCCGGCCCCGGACGGGGGGAGTCGATACGATCGCAATAACCCATGGGTCACCGGACTCCCTTGTAGGCTAGCCCTCGGGACCTCCAGCCCCAAATGGGGTAATTTCACTAGTGTCGTCGCTTATGCGCACACCGGGATGTTTCGGGGCCATCGGAGTTCTCTCCGTAGGGCGCGCCCCATTTTTTTCCCCCGGACCCTTCGGGTCTAGGGGAGATGCTGCCCAAATTTTGCCAGGCGAATAACCTATAAGAATGAACGAGCAGAATAAACTCTGTGGGGAAAGAACAACATATGTCAAAAACCACTGAAACAAACCGAATCTCTGAGTTCTTGCATAAACTTTTCTTAAATCTTCCTTCCACAAACATAATCCATCAATAAGATGAACAAACCAATCAATAAATCAACTTGCAGTTGGAGGAAAGAAGAAACAGAGCATAAAAGGGTTGAAAGAAAGCTATACGATGCTTAATCCGGTGCCCCCTAATCCGGCGTGGGTTAATCTAGCGCGCTAACCCCCCGCGCCGGTTTAACCCCACACTTAAATCCACATTCAAACTCTTGGAATGAATAGTATGCGCTCCCATCACTTTATGAGCCTAAATCCGGCGCGCCCCCCTTACATGAGCCCAAAACCGGCGCGCCTCGCCTTCTTGCCATATAACCGGCGCCCCCCCCCCCTTTTAACACACTTAAACCGGCGCGCCCTCCTCGTGATACTAATCCGGCGCGCCCCATCCCCTTTGCTTCCTTAATCCGGCGTGCCTGGAAGAAAGAAGGTGATCAAGCAAATAAAAGAAAACATGTACTTCAAGTTAATAGAAAACTAATCAAAAGTTTCCCCTCTACTATAATCCAAATTTTGTTCCGGGGGCGCTGCCCCTGGAACCCCCCGCAAGGGGCGCTGCCCCCTTGACCCCCGCGACCTGACCGCGCAGGTCGATCCACGTGCGAGGGCGCACATTGCCGAGTTTGGGCTTTACACTTAACAACCCGCTCCCCTGGACTGTGCGTGAAGAGGAAAGTAATGATGCCCCGTGGTATCAGACGTGGACCTCGGGATCCCCGACATGGTCATGATCCGTGCACCTCTTGGGCCGATAGTTCATCAGCTTGACCCACTTCTTCCGGGATCTGATCCCGCACTTGCATTAAATTTGCCGCACTCGCAGCAAGTATTTGTATAGTTTTGAACACCGTTTTGCATACCGATGCGGAGGGTTTAAATTATGTCAACCCAACTCGCATGCTTTAATGAAAAATGATCTTTAGGTCATTTGGCCCCTTTTCTTGGCGATTAATCAGAGGTCTTCCCCTCTCCAAGGGGATGTAATTAACGTCGTGGCCTTTATGGCGCGGCGGGTCTCCAGTCCCGACCCGATATCCACAATCGTCTGATTAGTCAGACGGAGCGCACCCTGGGCTTCGGACCACTCCAGCTTGAAGCCCGAACACATTGTCACCTAGGTGACTGGCACGCCCTCGCACTAGATAAATAGATAAACCGATAAAAAGAACACTCCGATATCTTCACCTCGAAATTCAGTGCGTTCCACATGCCACCCTTGTCCTCTTTCCACTTCATGGAAGGAGATAACATGGTTTACTTGCTGGTTCGGAGGGTGCTCCGGTAATGGATTATGGACAATCCCCATTTCCGGTTGTGGCGCAGGAGCTTGCTGCTGCTGAGGAGGAGGTACAACTTGTTGCTGAGGTGGCTGCTGAGCCTGTTGCTGCCGAGGAGGTCTTCGTGCCTTTAGGGTTGCAATAAATCTCCTCATCTCATCCCAATCAATACCACCCTGGTCATTCATGTCATATATATAATCTTTGAAGTGAAAATAATGATCTATATTATGACCAAGTTGGCGATGGAAAACACAGTAGCGGGATGTATTCACATTTTGAGGCTAGGCCGGCCATTCCTTAGGCAAGGTAAGCGCGTTGGCGGCCATAAGTGCGTTGAAGATATCAGGGAGACTTTCGGGTAATGGTGGATATTGGGCCCTCTTGGGTCTTGGTGGTCTTTTTGGCTGCTGGGGACCATAATTGGTAGGTGACGACACTTGGTGGTATTGCTGAGGAATTTGAGGGTTTGAGTGGACGGCTTGACTTTGTGGAGGAGGATGGAAGGGTCGAGGGGGAATATTTGCTTGGGGAGAGGGATTAAAGAAGGGGAGTTATTATGGAGATTGTGGAGGTCTCAGGTTAGGGTTGTGGAAAAGTGTGGGGTTGCCAACCACGCCTACCTGCTCGTTTGTCACGGTGCCTTCGGTTATCCCACCACTCTTGTTAACAGTGGTATTCTTCCTAACCATCCTTGGTTTCTATTCAAACATGCCCATGATGGGTGAATCTTTGATCTGAGTCCGTATATATCTTGCTCTCTCATAGAGCTCTTCCATAGTGTTTAACTTATTCATGGCCAAAACATGATGGAATTGCGGAGTAGAATTTGATATGATCATCTTAACTTGCTCCGTTTCTCTGGACATGCAAAATTGCACGCCCGTATGTCCCGACTAGTCCAACATTAACGACAGCTTCAATTGAAGAAACTACGTGGAAGAGGGCCATCCGGACTCCCCGAACACATATACACTGCCGTGAAGCTATCTCCGGAGTCACGACAGCGAAGAGGAATCAACCCCCAGGAGCCCCACAATCCGTGGGCCTCGAAGAAAATCATGACCCATCACAACTCAGCGCTCACAACGGGCTCAGAACTGCCCATTTAGCCCTTCAGCGGCACGCCCTTGAGCTCTTCAGTGGCACACCCTGCTGGCCTTCAGCGGCACACCCTCTGCCCTGTTCAGCGGCACGCCCTTGAGCTCTTCAGCGGCACACCCCGCTGGCCTTCAGTGGCACACCCTCTGCCCTGTTCAACGGCATGCCCTTAAGCTCTTCAGCGGCACGCCCTTCGACGGCACAGCCCTTCAGCGGCACAGCCCTCCTGGTCTTCAACGGCACGCCCTGGCAGCCGTTCAATGGTACGCCCTCCTGGTCTTCAGTGGCACACCCAGGGCAGCCCTTCAGCGGCACGCACTCTGCACCCCTTCAGCGGCACGCCCTTTGGGCTCTTCAGCGGCACGCTTGCCGTGCCTTCCAGCGGCACACCCTTTTGGCCCTCCCGCGACACGCTTGTTGAACCCGCCAGCAGCACAGCGTTCAGGCATTTCGATGGCACGCCCGGCAGACGAGATCTTACGCCCATGCCCTACAGATCTTCGACGCGTAGTAGGCTATCCGAGGTGTCGGCCGGCGGTTGGGCCACGCAGGCTACTCCTCTGCCACCAAGGATGGGGGAAGTCAAACCCCATCATGACCCATCACTTCCCGCCTCCGACTACCGTGCTCGAATGCTTCTGCCGTGGAGGATATAAAAACCCCTCTCCTTCGATACACAGGGAGGAGGATAGCGGACAGAGAAGAGAATAAGAGAAAGAGAAGAAGAGGAAGAAGAGAAGAAGAAGAAGGGAGCTCCACCGTAGGGTTCCCCTTCCGACGATCACCCAGAAGA
Source organism: Amorphophallus konjac (assembly GCA_022559845.1). Classification (NCBI taxonomy): domain Eukaryota; kingdom Viridiplantae; phylum Streptophyta; class Magnoliopsida; order Alismatales; family Araceae; genus Amorphophallus; species Amorphophallus konjac. Next base: position 120,531,789 of record CM040124.1, read on the forward strand.
GAGAGTAAGGGAGGGAGTGAGAGAGGGAAAGTGAGCTGTGATGTAGAGGAGGGAGTGTGGGAAGGGCAGGGAGTAGTCAACCCTGTTCGGCCCCAACACTCCTCCCGTTTCCTTCTTCTTCTTTCATTTGCATGATCTTTTCCCCTTCCCTGCCGCAGTTTCAGCACGTATGTGCTTCGCAATGTATGTGGCCCGTTGTGGTCACTCCTCTTCGTGAATAAAAATCACCCTTTCTGGATTTCTTGTTGCTTCCGTTGGTTTATGCCGATGTGCATGGTGTATTGTTCGTTTTCTCCCCTCCTCCGGTGCTTTGGAGTCTCCATGTCGATGTTGTTCCCCCCCGTGCGATCCCTGGCCTCACGAGCTCAATGCCCTCCTCTCTGGTCCCTAACTTCACCCGTTTGCTTGAAGGGAGAGGCCCTCCTCCGTCTCTTGGACACTCAGCTACCAATATCCCTCTTGGCCTTCCTCCCTGCCTCAACTCCAGCCTACCTAGCTAACCCTCAGCCTTCACCCTTTGCTCAGCCCTCCACTGGTCCACTCCTACCCCAATGCAGCCCCCAGCTCCCAGTGGCACCCCCATTGAACCCTTCGTCGGCACGCCTAATTTCCCTGTCACCGGTACACCCCCCCGTTAGCCCTTCGCCAGCATGGCCTTGACTGCCCTCCCCAGCACACCTTAGACAGCCTTCGTCGACACGCTCCAATGCGGCCTTCCCCGGCACCGCCCTAGCGGCCTTCACCGGCACACCCCTGATCTCCCTAGCCCGACACACCCCCGACCAGTCCCAGGGAGGTTTCCTATCCCTCGTTTCTTTTGGATTTTTCAAGGTTTTATCAAAGGTGTTGCCGACTTCAGGTGCCCACCTCCAATTGTCGGGTTCCGCCACTCCATGTGGGCGCGTTCCTCTTATCTCCCTTACGCTCGGGTCAAGGGGAGATGCTGCCAAATTTTTGGTAGAGAATAATAACACATTAAAGAGGCAAAAGGATGCAACAAATAAATGGGACAACAACATATTAAAGGGCAAAGGAAAATAACGAACAAATGGAACGATCGGCGATAGAGTACTCCAACCGGAACAAGGCACTACGGACAACATAAGAATAATTGGATCTAATTGATTGCTTGGAATATTAAACGCCCAATCTATAAAGAACAGGTTGAGAGGAGAGGGAGGAAAGACTTGTGTAAAACTGCACAAAAACCAAAGAGAAGAAGAAAAGAAAAGCCTTAATAGAAGTGGAAGAGGAGTGGGCCCTTCAACGGTACGCCCCTGGCCAGCCCTTCGCCGGCACATTTTCCTTGCTGCCTTCCCTGGCACGCTCTCTTCCTCCCTTCAATGGTACGCCCCCGGCCAGCCCTTCGCCGGCACACCCTTCCTGGCTGCCTTCTCCGCCACGCTCCACGCCGCCTTCACCGGCACGCTACCGGCTGCCCTCGCCGGCACACTCGTAGCCCCCTTTCACACCTCCCAGCCTGTGTCGGTGCATATTGCACCGACCTTGGGTTTGCCTCGGTGCACATTGCACCAACTTCAGCCCGCAGACTGTACAGACTTTGCCCCTCTACAGCCCAAGGCTGCACCGACTTCAGCCCGCAGGCCGTACAGACTTTGCCCCTCTACAGCCCAAGGTTGCACCGACTTCAGCCCGCAGGCCGTACAGACTTTGCCCTCTACAGCCCAAGGCTGCACTGACTTCAGCCCAAGGCTGCACCGACTTCAGCCCGCAGGCCGTATGGACTTTGCCCCTCTACAGCCCAAGGCTACATCGACTTCAGCCCGCAGGCTGTACAAACTTTGCCCCTCTACAGCCCAAGGCTGCACCGACTTCAGCCCAAGGCTGCACCGACTTCAGCCTGTAGGCCGTACAGACTTTGCCCCTCTACAACCCAAGGCTGCACCGACTTCAGCCCGCAGGCCGTACAGACGTACAGACTTTGCCCCTCTACAGTCCAAGGCTGCACTGACTTCAGCCCGCAGGCCGTACAGGCTTTGCCCCTCTACAGCCCAAGGCTGCACCGACTTCAGCCCAAGGCTGCACCGACTTCAGCCCGCAGGCCGTACGGACTTTGCCCCTCTACAGCCCAAGGCTGCACTGACTTTAGCCCGCAGGCCATACAGACTTTGCCCCTCTATAGCCCAAGGCTGCACCGACTTCAGCCCGCAGGCCGTACAGACTTTGCCCCTCTATAGCCCAAGGCTACACCGACTTCAGCCCGCAGTCCGTACAGACTTTGCCCCTCTACAGCCTAAGGCTACACCGACTTCAGCCCAAGGCTGCACCGACTTCAGCCCGCAGGCCATACAGACTTTGCCCCTCTACAGCCCAAGGCTGCACCGACTTCAGCCCGTAGGCTGCACCTACTTTGCCCCTCCACAGCCCAAGGTTGCACCGACTTCAGCCCGCAGGCCATACAGACTTTGCCCCTCTACAGCCTAAGGCTGTACCGACTACAGCCAAAGGCTGCACCGACTTCAGCCCGCAAGCCGTACAGACTTTGCCCCTCTACAGCTCAAAGCTACACTGACTCCAGCCCGCAGGCTGCTCCGACCTCTCTTCAACCCCGTGCAATAGTTGTATCGACCCCAGTTACAGTTGCATCGACCCCAAGGTGGACTCGCACCGACCTGCTGCCAGCCCAGGTCTGCACTGACCTAGCCCAATCCTTACCCAGCGCACCCTGTGACATCCTCGCCAGCACGCCTTCAGCCGCCCTTGCCCGGTGCACTCCCCAGCCGCTCTAACACGGCGCACCCCAACCCCTCCACCCAGTATACTATCAACTCTCCTACCCGGTACACTCCTGCCCTCCTTCAGCGGCACACCCGCTCGCGTTCTTCACCGGCACGCCCAGCTTAGCCGCCCTTCGCCGGCACGTCCCTTCAGCCCCCCTTTTTTTGGCCCTCCAGTGGCCCACTCTCTCTCCAGAAATATATATAATATGTATATAATGGTAACAACAATAATAATAAATTAATAAAAATTACGATAAATAAATAAATCTGAATATATATATATAAGGAATAAACAAAAATGTGAGATAATAATGATGATAATAATAATAATGAAAAAATAAAAAAAAATCATTCACAAAAATACATAAAATGGAAATAAGCAAAAGAAAATACATATGTATATCTATAATCGGAAGCCCAGATAAAGAGACGATAAAATCTATCATTGCAGCCCCGTCTCTCCCGTGACCCAGTGCGGAAGGGAATAACAATGCCGCCCCTGAAGGTCGGGCCTAAGTCGCGAGGATTACCTCAATAAGGCCACGACCCGACCTCGCATCGGGCCGACATTCTGATCAGACCGGACCCATTCCTCAGGACCGGACCCCTTTCGAGCCACTATTAAAATTACCGCGCGTTCGGCAGACATTTGAACGGATTCATCCCAGCTTCCACCGCGTCTCTACAACGGACCTTCGTCCGAATACGAAAAAAGTCCATGAGTGACCAATATGGCCCGTGGCCCTTACCCCGATGTGGATATTAATGTGATTTGTTCCTGCTCCTCTCTCTCGCGCAGTTAGTGTCAGTCCTTTCGGCCGTAGGGCCCCTAATTTCGGTAATTAATCAAGGGTGTTCCCTCGTATGGGAGATGTAAATGACATCGTGACCTTTAGGGCACGGCGGGATTCGGTCCCACACGAACCACACAATTGTCTGACGAAGTCAGATCGAGCGCACCATGTGCTCTTCGGAGCCCGAATAAATTGTCACTTTGTGACTGGCATGCCCACGCACTTAATAGACGAATAAGCAATGCCAAATAAACGAACGACGCAATGAGCGAATTTTAGTGTGTCCACAGTTTCCGAAAGGGTATCTTTCAATTTTTCGGCCATAGATCTCCACCTATCGGCAAACAGAATGATGTCCTCCTTGGGCTTCATTTTCTCGGCAACAAGATCCGTAACTGACAAAGATGGACCCACACGGTCCTTATATTTCTGTAAAAATTTTCACTGAATAATATCAAAATTATCAGCTTCGGTCGGCTCCAAAGAATAAAACCATTCAAGTGCCGGACCATCTAGAGACCTTCTAAAGAGATAGGCCAAGGAGGTCTTATTATCCTGCCAAAAGGATGCCTCATACATGAAATCTTTCAGATGAATGAATGGATTACCCGTTCCATTATAGCGCCAGAAATTTGGCATCTCGAAGGGAGGTAAATGAAAAACCGGCAGAGTGGGGAGGGTAACCTCCGGAGCATTCTTCGGTGCCGTAACCTTCTTAAGCTGCTCCTCCATACAAGCAATCTTCTGGAGGAGTATGGTGTTGGTGTCAGACTCGACTGGGGCCAGATTGGAAGGGAATGGATTCGGCATAGGCCTCCTTAAGAATTGGGGAGGTGAAGGATATTGGGGCCTAACCACTGAATGGCTTACCGGTTGAGCTGGCGTAACCATGATTGGAGTTGGTGGGCGTGAAGGAATCTTATGTGAGACCGCCTGGTCATTAGGAGATGAATGGCCAACCGCGGCCTGAGGAGGGTTTGAAGATGAAGGGACAGATTTCCCTTTTAGAGCGGCCTGGACCACCTAACGTTGAGAATCGTCTAGTTGAGACAAAGCATGAATGAGATCATTGAGGTTGAAGGATGAGGAAGCATCCCCAGGAGCGGATTGAGTAATAGGTTGAGCTTGAGAAGAGGACTCAACCCCTTGAGTGGCGGTGTCTACCACATAAACTTGAGGGTAGGAGGAAACATAGTTTCTCTCGTGCTGAACAACGCTTTGAGGAAGGGCCTCATATTGAGTGAGGCCCTGAGGAGGGACCTCATAAGATTGGTCATATTGACCGTCCTCATAATCATATGAAAACTCTTGATTGGCCATGTTGATGATTCTACCTGAACGAAGTTGCATGTTTTAAGATAGGGAGTTATCTCAAGCCAACAAATATAAATAAGAGACAATCACCCAAGCAAGCAAATTATTCACACAAGTTGTAATGAACCCAAGATTTTAAGGTTTTCTTGAGATTAAAATGGATTTTAAAAGTATGACCAATTCTTTCTTTTCAATGTGATTCCTAGTTTCAAGTTTGGGTGTGATCTCCGAGTCAACTAAGTTCTTTCTCTCTCCTTACCAATGGATGGGTTAACTAACTCTGGGTGCTTCAAATAGTACAACCGGCCCGGCATCCGTGAGAGAATCCATGGGTGCGGGGACTTACGGAGGTCTTGGAAAAAGAATTTCCAGTCCAAAGAGACGGAATGCTCAATAGAGGGTCCTTCCAATTCCAAGAAAGGGTGTGGAATCCTAGGAGTGTAAAGAGAGGAGGTTTCTCAACCAAATGCCCTAGAATGCAGGCTAATGCAAGTAGATCAATCAGTAATGAATAGAAAATCAATAAGTGCAGCAAGCAGATCAAGATAATAGTAAAAATCAGGGTTATGTGAAAACAGAAGGAAATGGTGACTGACACAGCGGTCGTTGTATCAGAAAACATCGTCTGTATGACAGGCGTTGGTCACGGTAAAACCGTGATGAACAGTGAATAACAAAGTGAAATAGCACCTTGGTGAAAGGCACAGAATCTGTAAATGACGTCTCTGTGAAGGGGAGTTGCTTAACAGTAAATAGTAACGACCGTAAAAGAAGAATCAACAGTAATTCAAAAATTGATGCCTTGGAATTAGGCGCTGAATGTGTGAATGACGTCTCTATGGAGGGGCGTTGATTATAAAAACAAAAATAATGCTGAAAAATAATGCAAGCAACGCCTCTGTGAGAGGTCGTTGATTATATAAATAGCGCCTGCAGAGCAGTCATTGATCAGTTTCAGTAAACAGAGATAATATAAAAGTTAGCAGAAATCAAATTTTCTCCTTAAAAATGTTATGGACAGTCTAAAAATTGGCTAATCAAGTGGGAGGTGTGCACCCCGTGCACAAAGGGAGTATGCTACGTGGAGCACAAAGGAGGGACACACGTGAGTGCCAAAAGGAGGGGCACGCGAGGGTGCCAAAGGGAGGGGTAATCAAAATAAAATAACAAGAGTCCCACCGTGATCGCCAATTTATGAACGTGTCACATAGACATTAAAAAGAAGGAAAATTTAATTTCTTAAAAGAAAAGAAGGATTATATGTGTGAGAAGTAAAAGAAAGAAGTAGAAAGGGAACATGTGATGCTCTAAAGGAGTGTGATCGCCAGAGGGGTTACCTCAAAAAAGATGAAAGTGATCGCATGTATCTTGTGAAGCGGGTGAGATTGTGAGTTGCACTTCCTCCTCCAACCGGCCGGCCGATGAAGGGGGGTTTGTATCTTGATTACCCTTGTACGACAAGCAAAGACAAGGACAACAAAGCAACAATTGATTAGCCAAAGTGTGTAGTGTCAATGTTCTAAAGAAATAAGATTATGCGACATAGGCATGAACACACCTTGTGTGTTTTGTTTTAAACCCCTTTGGAGGGAGTAAAGGGTAGGGAATAATATGCTATGGATGCAAAACAAGTAAAATATGCAGAGATATAATTTGCAAAGATGCTGATGAGTGCTTCTAGCAAGATAGCTAGTATGTGCGTGAAATAATAGAAGAAAAATTAAAGAGAAAGGGAGGCCTTTTTGCTGTTGCCGCAACAGCAAAGGAAGAAGAGGCAGAGAGAGTGTTCAGCTCGCAAGAGGAAGAGGCGCATGAGAGCACTGTAGAAACGCTGTAGGAAAGCCATGCAAAAGCTCGTTAGTAAAAACTCTGATCGTAGCCTGAAGGAACTTCTCTCTTTCGAAGAAAACTCTCTCTCTTTCTCGCAGAAGTCTCTCTCTTGTTAGCTAGAATCTCCCCCTCGCGGGTGGCCTTCAAGGAAGGGTATTTATAGGGTTTAAAACCTAATTCCAATGGGATCAAAACAAGAGATAAACCTCTAGGATATGGATTTACTTCCATAGAAAAGATTGAGATCAAAAGGTAGAAGGATTGCTCTGTGAGGAAGCAGTAGCAGGAACGGATACGGAAGCTAAATGACGACTTCATGGTGGTCGCTAATTAAAAAGACGACCACGCACACAGTCGCTATTTCTTGGATAATTTAAAGGGATAAACGACTTTCCATATTTTAAAAAATAGAAAATAATGCCTTCGTGAAATGGCGTCAATTAATGAGCACCTGCGCACATGGACGTTAATTCCTTTAATTTATTTATGAATAGGATTCGTAAAACCAGGAAATGATGGCCGCACGATCGGTCGCTAATTAATTGAAATAACGACACCTTATAGAGTCGTCAGATAAATGACGCCCTGCTGACGAATGCTAATTACAAATATAGCAGAAAAATTCTAAATAAATTGGAAAAGGTTCATATTGAGCCAGTATTGAAGTCCACTTTGGGGCATTATATTGCAACATGAGATTTACCCAACATAGCATCGATTTTGGCATGTCTACACTTGGAACTTGGAGGACCTATTCACTTGAGATCGAAGCTACTTGGCATGGATGACTCTCTAGAACTATTTAAGGATTAACTCTACTCCTAATTTGGACTCTAAGTTCATTCTAATCCATGAAACCCTAGCTAACCCTATAAATAGACCTAAGATTTCACATGCGCGACTCTTACGTTTGGCTCGCGTGGAACGAAGGTAAGGATGATGAATTTGGGGTAAGTTCTTCAGAAAGATTTGTTTATAATACTAAGGTTTAACCGCCCTCAAAATTTCATTCTAGGAGATCCAGCCCACCAGGAATTAGAGGCATCCAAAGTCGCTGGTTCGGTACAAGCAACCCAGGAACCTGTGCGATCGGGCCAGATTGATCAGCAAGTTAGAAGCCGTAAACAAGGTAATTATATAGGGGTTCTTTATGTTGGGTTCGGTGCAGTATTCAGAGGGGGGGGGTGAATGAATATAACCCTTTAAAAAATTCGCCCAATTAAAAATCTTCACCCACAATAAGATTTCGCTCACTTAAAAACTGGAATGCTAACAAGACAAATTAGAACACTCATCTACTGAACCTATAAGCAAACAGTTGAGCGCCCCTATGCATTCATCTAGCGGAAGCACAAATAGAACAAAATAAACCACAATGCAAGAGTGTGTTTAGGTGGTTCGGTCCAGCAGACCTACATCCACCCCACACTCAACCCGAGTGTGGCTTCCTGCTGACTCACAGCTTGAACAGCTGGGCATCACAGCTTGCCATACAAACCGCTGGGCATCACAGCTTGCCATACAAACCGCTGGGCAATACAGCTTAGCCGTCCAGAGGCAGCACCTCTGCAAAACCCGCTGACTAACAGCTTGAAGAAATGTATGAAAGGAAAACGAAAATGGGAAACAAACAGCAATCGGAAGGCTGTAAACAATGAAGCACAATGTGGTTCTTAGAGAGCTGGATGACCTGGATTTGATCCACGTTCCATCAAGAACAGATCTCCCTCGATCTCACTCTCTTTCTTCACTCTCTCTCTTTCTCTTTCTTCTCTGCTGCACTTCTCTTCTTCTCTCGATCTCTGTTCTCCTTTTCTCTCTTTCTCTTTTTCTTTTCTTCTGCTAGATCTTGGAAGCTCTCTCTTCTTTTTCCCTTTCTTCTCTCAGCTTCTGCTGGATCGAAGAGCTTTCTACTCTGCTGTTACTCTTTCTGCCTCCAGGCTTCTTCTTCGATCTTTTTCTATAGAGGATGAAGACTCGTATATATAGCAGCAGCAGGCACACTGGGCGCGTGTGGCTTCCACATTTCCTGCCCTAGAAATTCGGACCACGTGGCATCATCCTGGTCACGAGCCAGGCACCTCGGATCACGTGCCCTTCATTAGTACGCTCAACAACTGGAGTTGAGGTGGCGTCAACACACTTGCTCCAAAGGGTTGACGCAGCCTTCAAAGACATTCGACCAGCAAAACTCAAGTCTGCTGCGTTGACTCCATCAGCCTGCTGCATTGACGCATCGGTGATCCAGTGATCAAGTCTTTAGCAGATGGGCGTGCTGCATCGACGCTCTCAGCATGCTGCGTTGACGCATTGGTGTTCCAGCATCTGAACTTAGATGGCTTCAGCCCTCTCACGTTTCGTGTGGAGTGCGTTGACGCATTGTGCAACTGCGTCCACCCTCTGGTCACCTTGTCGATCCATCAACCTGCTGCGTCGACGCCACTTGATGAATGCGTTGACGCACCAGAGTAATCCAGTAAGCTTCTTTCTTGATTGTTTGAACTACTGCGTCCACGCCACTTGATCAAGGCGTTGACGCATTGGTGTGTTCCAGCAGCTGAAATTGGATGTCTTCAGCCCTCTTGCGTTAAGGGGTTCATTAGCCTCTTCAGTCCCTGTCAGACAGATGAAACGAAGTCATTAGTTCTAAGTATATGCATTGCATTGTATAGACTTTGCTGTGAAGGCGAAAGCAATGTAAAGTATACACAACGCAGTGTATAGACTTAATGAATACAAAGGCTTCATAAGCCTCAGATGAAGGCAGGCGCTGTGTAGACTTCATGATGATTAGATGAAGACAAGCGATGTATAGACTTCAAATATCAAGACGCTAAGGAAGACGAACAATGTACAGACTTGCTGTAACAGTCTGATGTACAGACTTCATGAAGCTCTAGACATTGAATGCTGTACAGACTTAGCCCAATGCATGAGATGCTAACAAAGACAGACGATGTTCAGACTTGCTGACAGACCGATGTACAGACTTTGCCTAAGTCATGCATGAACTGACGTTGTATATACTTAGTCAATGCAATGCACTATGAATGTATGGACTTACATGAGATGCTCATTAAGACGCTCAATGTATACACTTCAACCCCAATGTATAGACTCTCAGCCATGAACAAAGCGTGAAGCACACTAATGCAGGAATGTATAGACTTGGAAGTCTATGTGCATGACAAAACCAATGTATAGACTCTGAAATGCAAGCGATGCAGCAATGCCTAGACATTGGGCTTTACCCTGCAGTGTATGGACTTTGCTTCCCAAACAATCAATGTTCTGATGGGTCGACGCATCAGCAAGGGTGGGTCGACCCACTACTGTTCAGACTGTAGATACATGCAGAGACATGATATCTGACAGAATGCAATGCATATATATAAAGAACAAATGCCATCAATGCTAAACATCATCATTCATGTTGCTATCATATGCAGAATGCTCAAGAATAAGAATGCACAGAAATGCACTTTGTTTATTGCAATCATCAAAACACAATAACATTGCTATCATCAAAATACAATATTAAATGCACTCAAATGCACTCACTGTCTTGCTATCATCAAAACCAAATAGCATTGCTATCATCAAAGCAACATAGCACATGCTTGTGCCTAATAGGCACAACACTTTAGAGTTATTTGTTCCTTTTAGTACCATCTTCTTACCCTCGAAGTTTCTTGGTCTTAGCTGAAAAGGATCGAAAGATAGAAGGCCACGAAGTTGCTGGGTCGGTTCTGCACGGGCAGAAATTAGGGTTGACTTCCCGCCTTAAATTCGACAATTAAAGCCCAGATCAGAGGTGAGTTATCTCATGAAGGTCTTAAACTCAATGTTAGGAATAAAAGCCCTCTTCATGTAGTCAATTTCATGTTTTCTACACGGAGTATTTGATGTTTTATCTTGACTATGCATCTAGGATTACATAGCATGCATGAACCTTACCTTTAAATGAGAAAATGATGGTTTTAGTTTATTTAATTCAACCCATGCATCTCCATGTCTTAATATGGTGTTATTAGGCCATATTTAGCTATTGCCATGTTTTACTATTGTTGTACCCGGACTATTCCCCAGTAAAATACCCAGAAATAAGGGTTCGAGAATTTCCTCAAACACCTTCAAGGCATGGGCTACCCAGCCCCTCCGACAACCTAGTGGGCTCGACCAATGGCCCCAACCCACTAGCCGAAGCGTACGGAGGCACTAGCAATCGATCGGGACCACTCCCGACTCCTAAGTTGCGGACTTTGCCCGCCTTCTACATGACCACCCGGGCCATCTCGGGGACACTCCGACTACAAGGCACACCACGTGGCACCCAGTGAAAAGACCAGGGGCCTACCACGGGACGCCTTCTTTCTACCCTCCAAGGTCAAAGGGAGACCCAAATAGGTCAACCACAGGCTCAAGAGGCCCGTAGTACGCGTGTACAACTCACACACGCGTGTTCGGCATTCTGCCGAACACCTTGTGAGCGCACGTGTTTCAACCCTTCTACACCAATCCACGGGCCACCCCGTGATTCCAGTACACCAATTGGGTTTTACGACAACCCCCCAACAAGTCAGGGCCACCCCCGACCATCAGACACGTGGAAACAAGCCACCGAACTTAGCTCTCGGGCCAACCTGAGGCTACTCTGCCAACCTGCTGTATAATGTGGCACGTAGCACGAGGCAAGGCCTATCGGCCCAAGGTGCCTCCTCCCAGCCCCTACGGACTTCAACCCTTGGCCTTTGGCCAAATATAAGGCCCGTCGGCCACCTACGCGGCTCGTTCGGCAACCTGGGGTGTGTCGGGCATTCGCCCGAACACCTTGCGAGCGGCCACTATAGCACGAAGAACAAAGGCACCTATGGGCCGTTCCAATATCCTGGGACCCTATATCCCCTAAGGGATATCCCCAAACGATGAAGGAAGACCCCAGGGGGGCATCCCTTGGGGTTACGGCTTTGCCCAGGGCCCGTACGCCCCAGGGCGTGGCCACTCCCCCGGGAATGGCGAACTCCCCGGGGGGCCGCGCCGTCTCCTCAGCTCGGAGGCCAGACGGCCCTCCCCAGTCCCAGTTCATGCAAACTCTCAGTTTCGCGGTCTGAGGTTCGTGCAAGGTTCCTTCGTCGTACCCGTACGTGGAAGAACTCGCGAAGACGAAGCCCCGGGATTGCAGCAATCACAACACCCACGTTCCTCGCACGCACGTGGCCGGTCAACCAGTATCCTGCCAGTATCCTCCTGTCCTTTTCTTGTTAGCCAATTTAGGAAGAAAATAACACAAAAAACTGGGTTTTATAGAGGTGGGACCACTCCCCCTCTCTCTCTTCTACCTGGTCCGCTCAAACCCCCCCTGGGGAGGGGTTTAGGCGGACCAGCTTGGGCCTCCAAGCTGGTCCGCCTAAACCCCCCAAGGGGGTGGGGTTTAGGCGGACTAGCCTGGACCCCCAGGATGGTCCGCCTAAACCCTGGGTAATAAATAAAAAGATTTTTAAAAATTAAAAAAGAGGACCTGTTCGGTCCGCCTAAACCCCTCCAAAAATTAAAAAAAGAATTTTTACCCTTCGAAGAGGGCTTTAGGCGGACCAGACTAGCCCATGGGGTTGGTCCGCCTAAACCCCCCCTGGAGGAGGGGTTTAGGCGGACCAGACCAGCCCCTTGGGCTGGTCCGCCTAAACCCCACCCCTTCTACTCCGACACACACACACAAAACACATAACAAAATTCAAATAAAATAAAAATAAAAACACTATTGGGGGGTTTACCTGGACCAGTTTGGATCCTCAACTTGGTCTGCCTAAACCCCACCCCCACCCCTTCAGCTTCTATAAATTGCCCCCTTACCAACAAGCTACAAATGCATGCAAAAAAAAAAGGAAGCAACGCATCGAGCAAACTTCCCCGGCCTAACTATCGCACCCTCGGATCCCCGAGGCTTTCGGCAAGGGTCGGGAACGCGAGAAGACAAGTACGCGTGTGATTGGCTTGTTAGTCGGCTCCCACACGCCGAGGGTATGTCACACGTACTCCCCTCACGCGGTGTTTAGCCATCTCATACCAAGTCCATCCCCGCCGCGTGTAAGATGACCGTACCAACGGCAAGAACACCCGCATCCCGGGTCCGCCTGTGTACGACAACTTATGACACTTACGCCGGTGATGAAGGGTACTTCATAACGCCACGTCGGCCCTCGACACGGAACCGCGTACCTACCGTTCACCTCCCAGTAGGTCATCGGCCCCTCATATTGACAAATTGAGTCTAGTCGGACCTCTGGCTCGGGAATCACAATCCCGGGGCTGACCTCGACTCTCCAGCTTGACAACGCTCGCCGTCCGAGACCAGGACCCGACTGCTCACATCGAGCCGCGTCCGACCTCCACCAAGCGCCAGCCCGTGTCCGTTCTGACCAGCAAGGCAGTTGGACCCACACCAACTCCTCTGTAAAGAGTTCCAACAGAACACGTGGACATCCGCTTTGTCACGCACGGACCCGGGGACTGACTCACATGTCGGAATTGTCCCGCGGCTTGCTCCAGTTGTACTTCGGCCCATTAAGGCCCGCTTGTAAAGCCCATGTGGCTCAACATAAAACCAATGAAATACATACGTCCGTATTTGGGCCTCCAGCTTCCTACCCACTCCACTCAGCATCCGCGCCCAACACTCTGATCCCAGTTAACACCCCTTGGTCTTACGCTTACCCCTAGCTGCTGGACACCCCCGGCCCTCCACCCATGGCTTCAGACACACATACAGACTTCTCTTCAGCTTAGAACGAAGGTATTCAGATTCAATCCGATGTAAATAAACACCGGTTGCTTGCGGCCGGTGGGGAAAGACGTCCTGTACATGATTCCCGCAATCACCTACGCACTCGCACCCATGGAACCCCTTCTCTCCACGTGTCGCCCGATCCCCCGAGCCAACGTGCCGCACCCTGGTGGCGCTTCCCCTGTCAAACCTTGGTTCCATGAGTGATTGTCGAGAGATCGACTAGCACGCCCGCATCTTGTCCGATTAACCCTTATCCCGACGCTTCCGTGCCATTCGACCCTTTTTGACTTTCCGTGAAAGGAGATTGCCCGGTACCGCCGTGAGAGGCATGCACCCGTAAGGAGGATACTCGAGATACATCAAACTCCCGTATTTTTCTTCACCGCTGTGTCGCTTCCCTCACCCCGGTAATCGGCATAAAAACCCCACACAATAGAGAGGATGGCACGCCCGGTGGGACGTCTCCCGCCTTCCTTCTTTTTGCTGAAGAAAAGTCTGTGCTAGCCCTGAAGCCCGGTGCCCTTTCCCTGTCCTTGCAGGAGAGGCAGAGGAGGGCACTTGTGCGCGTTCTCCAGCGTCTCCCGGTTCACGTTCTGATCGTCGGGCCGTTCTCGGTGACTGCCAGCGACCGTCACCTCCACAACACTCAGCATCCCAGCAACCATGGCGGCCGTCACCTACGGCCCCAACGTCATTGCCACCCATGCCCGGGTGGGCTACTTGGAGACGCCGATCACTTTCAGCAGCTTCGCCCTGGTTATCGGATCACCCTATGATGGGAATCAACTCCGAGCATGTACATTTTATTTTTGTATTTGTGTCCTTTTATTTATTTTTATATCTTGGGGGAAGTAGATTCACAAATGTAAGGCTTCATGAGCCAATTTGTTCTTCCTTAGGATTGTGTGAGTTTATGTGCAAAATGACAGTAGGACCTGCAAGGGGGCCCCCACTCCTTCCCCATTGGTCCACCTCATCCTTGTGGGGCTGGTCAAAGGCCAAGGTGGCATCTAGAAGGTTGGACTAGTCAATTAGACACATGGGGGGACAAATGGGTTAAATTGTCAGGGGTAGGCCACCTACCCTTACCCCTTGGTCAAGGGGGCGCCCCCCCTTTTTGTCCATTTTAAATTTTGAAAAATTAGTCCATTAGAACTAATTAGTTCTATACCTTGTATACCCCTCCCAACCCTAGATCTGAGGGCATTAGTGGTCATTTTCCATTTATTATATAAGGCATGTATTTCCATTTTTCATGAATTAATGAGAAGAAAATTTGTTGAATGAGCATTGGAGCTGGTGCGCCCCTCCCCTCTCTCCTCTTGGTTCCTCTTCTTCCCTCTGCATTTCAGGGTTGAGAACCCCTTCTACCTGAGCCCCTCTATCTCTGATTTCATCTCTGGTGCCGCCGCCGCCGTTCGTGCTGCCATCGAGCCTCCGCGAAGCCGCCTCCGAAGTTCTGTCCAAGGTTCTATTTGGCTGGACAGAGTCCTACTCCGGGATTTTTAACTCCCAACTCCGACATCATCTAGAGTTGAGATGTTCAGGGTTGGTTCCTCCCTTAATCCCCAAGCTCCAGTAAAATTATCCTGTCATTTCGTCTTCTTTTTATATTTTTATATTTTCATGTCTTTCTGATCTGTCCCTTTTCAGATCTGCGTATCAGAGACTCAGTTCTTCTACATTTCGACTCCCTTTTTGATGTTTTTTGGAACCCCCAAATGCATTGGAAGTTCTGTCCACCATCCCCACCCTCCACAAATTTTTGTCGAATTTCTAAAGCCCTATACCTATTTTTAGAAATTGTGTCTTTTCCCCAAATTCCATTTTGTCTCTGCTGTCCAGATCCGACCCAGGGTCAGTATAAAATCCACAAAAATTTGAAACTTCCACCAAACCTTTCATAAGATATATCCCCATTTTTCTCTCTTCGGTCTCTACAACTTTCATGAAGGGCTCAAAAGCTGAATCGATGGTCTACAATGCGGTCAATGCCAACTCTCAGGAAAACTTGGTTCTGCCCTGAGTTTTCAGATCCTGTGAGCCAACAGCTTGGAAAATCGACTAATGCCAGATCCGGGAAATTCAATTTTATCTCTTGGGCCCTAGATCTAAGTACCTCGAAAGAGCTTTCCAACGGTACCTCTTGTACGTCGATCCGACGTCGGGAGTGACCGTAGTAGTAGATCTCGTCGGGTCACGCGCTGTAAAACAGAATTGCAGATCCGTGGCCAGCAACTCTGGCGGGTGACGATCGGAGCCGCCCGGCCTCCGGCCGGTGAACCAGCACACTGCCGTCCCAGGGAGCTCCCCTCCAGGCGTTCCCACTACAGTGGTGCCACCCCGGTCTCACACGGCCCCACTGACCAGCACGTGGGTCTCACGGTCGCGAGTACGAGTGCCGCCGAAGCTACACAAGAAGCTACCCGTCAACCCGAACCCGTTACTCCCGGGCCCCATCGTGTCGCCCTTTACCTCCCTGCGTGGAGTGGGCAGTCATATTCATTGCTGTAAATTAATTACTTATTATTCCGAGAGTATCGATTCGACTGGGGTCGTCTTCCCCACGCCGAGAGCGTGGAGGTATCGTGTTCGCTCCCTAGACTCGGCATTTTGCTTTATTCGTATATGCTTTATATGCCGCTGCTAGAGAGCATGTGTTAGGGCCGTTAGCTTGATATCTTTTTATATCACCGCTGCTGCGAGAGAGAGCGAGACCTGTCCCGTGACCCGATCCGGGCACGAAATTGTGAGTTGACCACCCTAGCTCTTGCCGATTTCTCAACCGCGCACGTCCGACACTTCTCTCGAAAAGGGACGATCGCGAGCTTGTTTAGAGTCTGAGGGTTGCATTCCCAATTGGAGTCGAGTCCCGTGGTCCGTCCCGCATCAATTTGGTATCAGAGCGCCAGTTGAGTCTAGGGTAGTCTTTGTGTCTAAAACAAAAAAATTGTCATTTACGTCTAGTCATCGTCTAAGTCGGTCTAGGTTGCATTTCATCCCAATAACCCGGTATATCAAAAGGTGTTGTCCGAACGTTAGGCTACGCTTATCGGGAAGGTCGCACACTTGCGCGAGTGATCTTCGGATCGATTAACTCCGCCACGTATCGAGTCTTGGTCAAGTCTAGGTGCATCACTTGTTTGCATTGGTCTGTGTCTCCTAGTCATTGTGTCCTTTGCATGCCCACTCGGTGAGGTACCCAATACCATCGCCCTACACCTATGGCCAACCCACGGGATATCATCTCGGGAGACCTTCAGTCCTTGCGCGAGGCGATCATGACCCTAGTAGACCGGATGGACCAAACCGAGGCAACCTTTAAGAGCTTCTCGGACCACATAGGTGGCCGTTTTAACGCCATGGAGGAATGGATGGAGTCATCCGACAGATCCGTCCAAGGTCTGGTCGGACGGTTGGATAAGATGTCACACGGAGACCCTCCTATAGTGGCCCAAGGCCCACTCACACCCGCTTAGGCGGCTGCCCACGGCCAAGCCATTCCCATAGCCTAGGCCCAACCCGTCCATGTGGCCCAGGACCCGCCCGCACATGCTCCTCAGCCACCACGGGCTCCTCCACCTGCCCCTCCCTGGGTCCCCGAACTACCGCGCCGTGACCTTGGTCTCGAGAACTATGGGTCCGATAACGCCTATGAGGGGTATGGTCAACGCCGTCGTGGCCTCCAACCACAGAGAGATGAGGAGGACGATAGGGTCCTTAAGACCGTGCGATCGGATCCTCCCATTTTTTACAGGTCTTTAGATCCGAAAGTCTATTTAGATTGGGAGTTCGGCATGGACCGATACTTCGATTGGTACGACATGTTGGAACGTCGAGGGATCCGATTTGCTACCATGAAGCTCATGGGACAGGCACAAACCTATTGGAAGAATGTAGAGAGCCTGTTATTTCAGCGGCTAGAGCCCCCGATTGACACATGGGGCGAAATGAAGCTCAAGCTTCGGCAAAAGTACCTTCCTCCCATGTACCGTCAGCGACTCATCGATAGGTGGCAAAGTCTTAGCCAGGGAGACTGATCCATCTCCGAATACATTGCTGAATTTGATGAGTACTTTCTATGATGTGGTGTCTGTTGGATATTGTGTTTTGATGATGACAAATACTATGACTCTCATATGTTTGATGTCATATGTGTTTACTTATGTTTTGATGATGACATAGTTTACGTGTGTTTTGATGATGACAAATGGATGTCATATGTGCTTACTTCATTCAGAACTGCTCATTCAGAACTTGGTACATTGCTTAACTGTGAGCATGGCATAGACTGTACACTCGTCTGTCTGCATGAGTCACCAAGTCCACACATTGCATTGTGTGTTTTTCATGAAGTCTATACACTGGCATGCAGCGTCTCATGAAGTATGTACATCCTCTTCAAGCATTTCAAAGTCTATACATCGCTTGGAGTTCTTTGAAGTCTATACACTGGTCCGTCTCTCAAGTCTGCACAGCCTTCTGATTGGACTTAACGTCTATACATTGTGCATCGTCTCAATTTGCGTCTCATGCCAAGTCTATACAGCCTGCCTTCATGTTCAGAGTCTATACATCCACAGTGGATCTTCAAAGTCTGAACATCCGTTCACTTCACTCAAGTCTATACAGTGGTATTCCGCTAAAGTCTGTACATCGCTGCTTTGTCAAAGTCTGTACATCGTAGCTGTGTTGAAGTCTGTACAGCCATTCTCTTATCAAAGTACACACATCCTTCTGTTGGAATTCTAAGTCCATACATCAGACTGTTTGAGCAAGTATGTACAACATTTCATTCACACCGGAAGTCTAAACATTAGACTGTGGCCTGCTTAGCTGAAGTCTATACATCACCTTTAGACTTTCAAGTCTATACACTCCATGCTCATTCAAGTCTATACATCCACAGTGCAACTCCAAGTCTGCACATTGGAGTCTTTACCTACGATCAGCTTTCAAAGTCTGTACATTGGGAGCTTTACCGACGTTGCCTTGCCAAAGTCTACACACTGTGAATCTTCAAGTCTGTACAGACTTCGCCTTGTTTCAAGTCTATACATCGTCCAGCTCTTTGGCAAAGTCTACACATCTTAAAGTCTGTACATCCGTTAGGCTTGCTCATGCATTGTTCTTCTGAAGTCTGTACAGCCGTGGCTTCTGCCTCAAAGTCTGTACATTTGTTTCAAAGGTGAACTCTATACATTATGCATCCTTGGGTTAAAGTCCATTCATTGGAAGTCTGTACAGAGTTTCTCTTGTCTTTAAGATGAAGTCTGAACATTGCATAGTCTGTACATTGCTTCTTCAGTCTGCCTCGGCCAAGTCCATACATTGCTTGCTTAGCAGACTGTGAAGTCTATACATCGGTTGTTCAGCAGCAGACTGCTCAAGTCCATACATTGGCTGCATCATATGCATTGAAGTCTGCACATTGCTGAATGCTCTTCAAGTGTGCATATTCGTTCTAAGGCATAGTCTATACATTGCATTGCATTCATCAGTTGTGAAGTCTGTACATCGAGTCAAAGTCTGCACATTGCATTCTCTTCAGCAAGTATGTACAGTGAGTGCCTTGTCATCTGAAGTCTGAACATTGCATCTGCATTCACAATGTCTTCACACCTGAAGTCTATACAATGCACTACCTTCGCAAAGACTGTACATTGTGCATATTAGACTTGAAGTCCATACATCGTACATGAAGACTGAACAACGAGCAAGTGTGTACATCGGACTAGTCTGCTGGCTAAGTCTGTACACTGCTGTACGTTGTGTTCTTCAATGTCTGAACATTGCTTCAGCGTTTGGCTTCAGCCAAGTCTATACATCGACTGGCAGTCTTCAGCTAAGTGTATACATTGCTTTACAACGTGAAGTCTATACAATGCCATAGCTCTGCTTATGTGAAGTATATACATTGCTTTAGCTTCACAGAGTCTATACACTGCTTCAGCTTTGCCTTGATCAAGTCTGTTCAGAGCTCCCGTGTTCAAGTATGTACAACCCTTCATATAGAAAGTCTATACATCGTGATGTCTTCACATTGGTTGTTGATTGAAGTCTGTACATCAGGCATCTTCTAAGTAAAGTCTATACAGGCTTCTGCTTGTCAAAGTCTGTACATTGGTCTTAGACTCCTAAGTCTATACACTTGTTATCACATCTTAAGTCTATACATTCGTGGCTAGCTGTTCAAGTCTATACACTCTTTAGCTAAGTCTTCAAAGTCTATACATTCTATTCTTCACACTAAGTCTGTACACTATGGTCTTTAGTTACCCAGCAAGTATGTACATCCTTCTGATTACTCTCTTATCACTGTGTGACAGGTACTGTTCGTGGAGCCTATGCAGAGTGGGCACGTGATACGAGACTGGCATCTAGCACGTGATCCGAGATGTAGAGGAGCCTCCACGTGGACTGAAGCATTTGGGCGGGAATCGTGGAGAGCATACGCCGCCCTAATCTGCTGCTGCTATATATATGTGTCTTCTTCCTCTGAAGAAGAGTGTCAGAGTGCAGAGAGTGACTGAAGTAGAAGCGGCCAGAGCTAAGAGAAGAAGTGCAGAAGAGAAAGAAGAGATAAAGAAAGCTGAGAGCCAGATCGAGAGAGCAGAAGAAGAAAAAGAAAGAGAGACAGTGAGATAGAGAGGTTGTGAAGAAGAAGGGAGCTTCATTGTTCACTGGACCTTGGATCAGATCCAACCCAGTTTGTCATTGTGCTTTTCATTTCTCCAGCTTTATGTCACTGTGATTCTTATCTTTTATTGTTTTCCCTTTACCTTGTTCTTTCCGATACTCTGTAGAGAGGTCGGGGTCCCTCCTGTTGGTTCAGGAGAAGGGAGATTGCTATCCCCGGTTGCAAGTAGCTGGGTGCTACTTGTGGGTTCCCTATGGTTAGAGGAAGGGAGGCTCGTCCTCCGGTTCTGGGCTTGTAGGTTTCAAGTCCAGGGGTCCCTCCGGTTGGGAGGAAGAGAGGTCCGAGACCTCTGGCTTGTAGGTGACTTAGTGTCACTTGTGGTTCCCTCTGAGCTTCAGAGGAAGGGAGACTTGGGTCTCCAGGTGCAGGTAGTGTTGCTACTTGTAGGTCCCCTCCTGGTCTAGAGGAAGAGAGACTTGCGTCTCTGGTTTGCTAGTGACTAGTGTCACTAGTGGTTCCCTCCGGTTGGGAGGAAGAGGGGAGGTTGTTCCTCTGGTCAAGCTGTGTGGCAGCATTTGTTGCAGACTGAGTCTGCTGTGCTAGTGTTACTAGTGGAAGCCTCACTCCAGTTTGGAGTGAGGGGTGGACGTAGGTCTGTTGACCGAACCACCTAAAAATCCTGGTGTCCCTTGTGGTTTGATCTTCTTATATGTTCACTTAATTACTGCGCATTAGATGCTTGCTTTGGATCGTTTGAGGGCTTATTGAGTTGTTGTCTTGCTTTGATCCTTCCAAGTTTCCTCAGTTTATTTCTGCAGCAGTTTTAATTCCGCATAACTGAGCTTTAGAGTTTTAATTAGGCTATATTTGTAGAGGGATACATTCACCCCCCTCTGTATCCGGGCCTTGCATCCTAACAATTGGTATCAGAGCGATTCTCTGATTGATCAGATCCAACGATCTGCAGAGGATCCTGTTGTCCCTTGGTGCATTTCTGATTTTACTCTTTGCTGCATTAATTTGCTTACCGATTTATTCAATGGGTTCTCCACCGGTTTTTAATGGCTCTAACTTTAACTCATGGGTTAGCAGTCTACATAACTATGTGAATTTGATGAATCCGGATCTGTGAAAGTTAATCTCACATGGTCCTCACAGACTGCCAAAAGAAAAGTCCAAATGGACTAAAAGTCACAGATCGAGAAATGAAGAGAATCAGAAAGTTTTGAAATTAATGAAAGAAGCTACTGACAAGGCTCTACATTCTTATTTTTATGACTGCAGGTCCGCTAAGGACATTCTGGAAAAGCTGAAGCTAACTCAGAGGAGAGATGAGGACAGTTGCCTGATGGCTGACAAGAGTAACCATAGCAGTGACCAAGATGAATTTGAAGATGCTGAGGAGGTAAACCCTTTCGAGAATTTTTCTTTAGATGACTAGGGAGATGCCTATGCCAATCTGTCAAGATCCTATAAAAAACTAGGGAAGAAGTATAAAAGTCTGAAAAAGGAGCTAAAGAATCATGAGAATGCTAAATCTCGAGGTGAAAGCCCTGAAATTCTGAAAACTGAAAATGAAATCTTTAGAAGACAACTACAAGATTTTGATTATATTACTACAGATCTAGATCATTTGAAATCTGAAAAACAAACTCTTATGAAACAAATTGGTTTACACAAAAAGGAGAATCAGGAGCTTGTTTGTGAAATTTCTGAACTAAAGGAGAGGCTTAGTTTAATTGATGATCAGGTTCATCACTATAATACAGTTCAGAATGAAAAATTGGTGAGAGAATTAGAATGTGTCAATTCTGAATTTGAAAAAATGAAATCTGAAAATGCTTTCAATGCTTGTGCAGCTTTAAGAGACTTGATAAATGAATTTGATTCTGATGATAAACTTCAAAAGGATTTAATCAATTCTCTGAAAGAAGAAAACAAATCATTGCTAGAAAAGAAAACTGAAGCTGAAGATATGAAATCTGAAAATGAAAGACTCAAAAATCAGTCCAAGAAATTTGAACACAAATTGATGAGTCTTGAAAAAGAAAACAGATTGATTTCTGAAAAAATGGAGGCTGATAGAATAATGAATCTAGAGCTTCAGAAAAATCTCAACAAACCTCAATCTGAGAAACAACAGGAAAACTTTTATGAATGTCAGTCTTCCTTAGATGATTGGATGTTTGATGATGATCTTCTAGAGAAAAACAGGAAATTGAAAGAGGAAATCAACAAGCTAAATCATCTAAACACCCAACTGTCAGATAGGCTATTGACAATTGAAAAAGGCAAGGGTGTGAGCATGAATAATTCTGATAGGTTGGTGGATGCAGAACAAGAAATTGAGAGTCTAAAAACCATCAACTTAATGTTAAATGGAAATGTCAGTTACAGTGAACAGAAAATAGCTGGATATGAGCTTACGATCACATCCCTTCAACAAGAAGTTGATAATCTATATAAGTCCCTATCTGAAGCTGACAATGAAACAAAGCTAAAACAGGAAGTTGAAAAACTCAAAAGTTTGAATGATGCCGTGCATCAACAACTCATTTCCTGTGAAACAGATTTGTCCAAATATGAAGCTAATACTTGTGACTTAAATTCTGAAATTCAAGACTTGAAAAATTCTTTGTCAAAATTTGTCAAAGGAAAGGACAATTTGAATAAGCTTCTTGGAAATAATGTTAGCTTTCAGAGAGAGGGACTGGGTTACAGTCTGACAAATAAAAGGAGTAATGTGAATAAAACATCTACTATTTTTTTCAAAGTTTCTAATCAGAACACAACCCCTGCTCCTTCTGTTTTTCAATTCACTGCACAAAAGTCCACTGTGAAACCCCAAATTGTGGAACAAACTCGAAAACTGAAAAAGGGTGAAAATTCACAGAAAAAGGAAAAACCCAAAACTGTGTAACAAACTCAAAAACTGAAAAAGGGTGAAAATTCATAGAAAAAGGAAAAAGACACTCATGTTGCTATAAGGAAGGCTGCACACAATTCACATGATCTCTCACACACTCATATTAAAAAGGGGTCATGTTATTATTGTGGGAAAGTAGGACACATAATGGAAGATTGCAGTTTGATGTTAAAGGATGAGCATGCTAGTGGAACATTACATTCTAGAAATTTTTCTGGTAGAAACCATGCTACTTGGAAGCCTGATGCTTCATGTTATTATTGTGGTAAGTATGGTCATCTCATGTGTGAATATTTTATCATGAAAGAAGACAATAAACTGCATGCCAGGTCTTGCATTCATTTTCATGGTCCATATGGATCTAAACACAATTCTAGTCAGCACATTGTGTGCTTCAACTGCAATAAGCCCGGGCACAGGGCCGCTGAGTGCTGGTTTAGATCCACTTGGGGTAAAAGTGGTTTCAAAAGTAAGCAAACCAGATGCTTTGAATGTGGGAAAAATGGGCATATAGTCAAGGACTGTTGGTATGTTCAAAAGAATTCTGTTAAACCCCATTTTGTCAAAATCCCTGCAAAACCTTTTGTGAAAATTTCATGCTATAACTGTGGGAAGCCAGGCCATATATCTGCTGAATGTTGGCTGGTTAGGAATAAGAACCAAATTGTTCAAGCATATAACAGAAAATATTATGATCATGCTTATAAACCTCATGCTGCTGTTACTATGCATCATAAGAACTAGAAACCAGTCACATCATGTAGATATTGTGGAAAGTATGGTCACTCTATGGACAATTGCTACCTGATGGATCATGATGACCATGTTGCTATGAATTTGCTTAGAACATCTGTCAGGGCTAACGCAGGACCCAAAGCTGCTTGGGTCCCTGCAGGATCAAGATGATCAAATACTTTGCAGGTGTGCCTTGGACTGAGGAATAAAGAGGGGTAAATTAAACCAAGGCACCCAAGTTAATAAAGCCCCTTTTAGGTAAATTCTCTGCACTTCTTGTTCTTAGAATAACTGAATAGCATGTTAAATCTGTCGTTGCATATTAATTCATCATCTACATTGTCAGATTCAAATTTTCTGAACTCTCCTCATACATGATTTGTTCTTTTTATGACAGTCTGAATGAGCATAAATTTTAAAATTATGTTTCAGTGCCCTAATTGCATATCATGCACTCTGTAAGGGGGAGTTTGACTAATGCTTGCATATTATGATAATCTCATTTGCTGTATGCATACATGTAGTTAGTAGCACTGCATTTCCTTACATTGAAAAATCTAAAAAGAAATGTCTCATTGCATCTAGACAGGGGGAGCATTCTTGTTTGTTCATTTCTTCAAATCTTGAACCCCTACTAGCAATTTGATCCATTCTCTTGGCAAATATGTGGTTCACTTGAATTCTCTGTTGTCTACACTGATATAGCTGATCTGTCTGTATTCAATTGGTAGCTTGTTCCTATCATACACATTTCTTCATATCTTGTCAAGACTGGTCAAAGCTAATCTGACTGATTTTTAGTCTTTAATGCTGGCTTCTGAATTGCTCTATTCTATCAACTATTGGTATCAGAATTGCTCTCTGCTAATTTCTATTGACAATGTCATTGATTTAGCCGAATGAGGAAAAGATTTAATCAGTGCACCCTAGGCATAAATCAGACATTCTGAAAAGAAGAATATTCTATTATACTGGCTTAAGAATGTTTTGATAAATCAAATTGATTTAAGCCTAATGTATTTTCTAAGTTTTGATGTAAAAGACTTGAAAATATCTGAATCATCATGCTTAATAAGTCTTAACCAATTGCCTCATGAATTTCATGCAAAACTTTCTGAAATCTGAAATTTTAAAAGACATGGATTTCTTTGGTTAAGATACATGTAGAAAGTATTATTCTTAATCATTTCAAGTGTACTAAGCTTTGTTTGAAGAATCTGAAAACAGTTAAAATTTAAAGCTAGAGCAATGATTGTGGTCACAGAGAAACTGGGTTTTCTATCAATGAAATAGAGTAAGCCCATGTCATGAAGTGCCATAGTTACCTCTTTTCAATATGTTTGACAATCTGGCAGAGCAATGGCATGGATGTCATGTTAAGTAACTGGGGATTCTGGCCTCTGATCAAGGTGTCTCCTCATGTAATAAGATACTCCATTGCTAACTCTGTTCTCTTTGAGAGGTAATATGGTTGTCACACTGAGTAACTGGGTCACTTCACCTAAGATGTGTTGTGCTTCACGTGAAAAGGTGTTGACTGAACCAAACTTGCTCAAGGAAAAATAAGTGCTACTCAATTGGTATCAGAAAATTCTGAAAATCTAAAGACAAGCTCAGTCTCATTTATTTCTGTTTAATCTCAATATGATCTTGTGTATTTTCCATAGGAGTCACTGAATTTAAATGAGTAAGATGGAAGGAGGTTAAATATGAATAACAAATGAGTTGTTAGTTCACCTTTATTAAGAAGTGTTTCAGATATGAGTATTGAATTTTCTTGATAAACTTTGAATACATCTCTCTTAAATCATGATGGTCAGTTTAAACTCATTCATAATCTATTATAATTGAAGAATCTAAAATTCGTTTACAAAGATTTATAAATTTGGTGTGCTAATGAAAATCTGTCTTCCTCATTTATTCACTGTGAATACAGTCTGTGTTTTGATGATAGATGCTCATCACTTCACTATATCAATTGGCTTCACTCAATCATCTAATCAGGGGGAGCTTTCCTGTCCTGCTGAGTGTCTTTCTTAAAGGGGGAAATCTAATCAGCATTCTTGAGTGTCCCTGTGTTTTTGTTGATATTCTCCCTTCATCTCAATTGGTTTCAACCTTCAAAATGTTTCTGATCTTATTGCCCTCTATCAATGTGTTTTGATTGACATTGGTTCTCTTTTATGTGACGCACAACTCTCAGAATTTTTTTTGGATAACCAGAGTTCATCCTTGTAGATTTCTCTTGCATCATGGATCATAAGGGTAGAATTCTCTGGTCTGTTTGAGAGACTATATGCATAAGGGGACAATGTGCTAGATTGTCTGATCATGTTGTTTGTCTGCATTAGCTCTATATCTTCTGCCATGTCAAAGGGGGAGTATTTGTTGCATATGCATGACTGCATAAGTTGTTTGACTAAGGGGGAGAATTGTTTTAATTGCTTCTGATATTGTGTTGCCCTCTTCTGCTGAACTATCTTGAGTGTCACATATGACATCACTAGATTATCAAAGTATTGTTTTCTTTTTGATGAAGTCAAAGGGGGAGAATACTTTGATGCGTCTAGTCTGAATATTCCATTTATTTCATTCATAAGACTCATAGTATTGCCATCATAAAAAAGGGGGAGATTGTTGGATATTATATTTTGATGATGACAAACACTATGACTCTCATATGTTTGATGTCATATGTGTTTACTTATGTTTTGATGATGACATAGTTTATGTGTGTTTTGATGATGACAAATGGATGTCATATGTGCTTACTTCATTCAGAACTGCTCATTCAGAACTTGGTACATTGCTTAACTGTGAGCATGGCATAGACTGTACACTCGTCTGTCTGCATGAGTCACCAAGTCCACACATTGCATCGTGTGTTTTTCATGAAGTCTATACACTGGCATGCAGCGTCTCATGAAGTATGTACATCCTCTTCAAGAATTTCAAAGTCTATACATCGCTTGGAGTTCTTTGAAGTCTATACACTGGTCCGTCTCTCAAGTCTGCACAACCTTCTGATTGGACTTAACGTCTATACATTGTGCATCGTCTCAATTTGCGTCTCATGCCAAGTCTATACAGCATGCCTTCATGTTCAGAGTCTATACATCCACAGTGAATCTTCAAAGTCTGAACATCCGTTCACTTCACTCAAGTCTATACAGTGGTATTCAGCTAAAGTCTGTACATCGCTGCTTTGTCAAAGTCTGTACATCGCAGCTGTGTTGAAGTCTGTACAGCCATTCTCTTATCAAAGTACACACATCCTTCTGTTGGAATTCCAAGTCCATACATCGGACTGTTTGAGCAAGTATGTACAACATTTCATTCACACCGGAAGTCTAAACATTAGACTGTGGCCTGCTTAGCTGAAGTCTGTACATCACCTTTAGACTTTCAAGTCTATACACTCCATGCTCATTCAAGTCTATACATCCACAGTGCAACTCCAAGTCTGCACATTGGAGTCTTTACCTACGATCAGCTTTCAAAGTCTGTACATTGGGAGCTTTACTGACGTTGCCTTGCCAAAGTCTACACACTGTGAATCTTCAAGTCTGTACAGACTTCGCCTTGTTTCAAGTCTGTACATCGTCCAACTCTTTGGTAAAGTCTACACATCTTAAAGTCTGTACACCCGTTAGGCTTGCTCATGCATTGTTCTTCTGAAGTCTATACAGCCGTGGCTTCTGCCTCAAAGTCTGTACATTTGTTTCAAAGGTGAACTCTATACATTGTGCATCCTTGGGTTAAAGTCCATTCATTGGAAGTCTGTACAGAGTTTCTCTTGTCTTTAAGATGAAGTCTGAACATTGCATAGTCTGTACATTGCTTCTTCAGTCTACCGCGGCCAAGTCCATACATTACTTGCTTAGCAGACTGTGAAGTCTATACATCGGTTGTTCAGCAGCAGACTACTCAAGTCCATACATTGGCTGCATCATATGCATTGAAGTCTGCATATTGCGGAATGCTCTTCAAGTGTGCATATTCGTTATAAGGCATAGTCTATACATTGCATTGCATTGCATTCATCAGTTGTGAAGTCTGTACATCGAGTCAAAGTCTGCACATTGCATTCTCTTCAGCAAGTATGTACAGCGAGTGCCTTCTCATCTGAAGTCTGAACATTGCATCTGCATTCACAATGTCTTCACACCTGAAGTCTATACAATGCACTACCTTCGCAAAGACTGTACATTGTGCATATTAGACTTGAAGTCCATACATCGTACATGAAGACTGAACAACGAGCAAGTGTGTACATCGGACTAGTCTGCTGGCTAAGTCTGTACACTACTGTACGTTGTGTTCTTCAATGTCTGAACATTGCTTCAGCGTTTGGCTTCAGCCAAGTCTATACATCGACTGGCAGTCTTCAGCTAAGTGTATACATTGCTTCACAACGTGGAGTCTATACAATGCCATAGCTCTGCTTATGTGAAGTATATACATTGCTTTAGCTTCGCAGAGTCTATACACTGCTTCAGCTTTGCCTTGATCAAGTCTGTTCAGAGCTCTCGTGTTCAAGTATGTACAGCCCTTCATATAGAAAGTCTATACATCGTGATGTCTTCACATTGGTTGTTGATTGAAGTCTGTACATCGGGCATCTTCTAAGTAAAGTCTATACAGGCTTCTGCTTGTCAAAGTCTATACAATGGTCTCAGACTCCTAAGTCTATACACTTGTTATCACATCTTAAGTCTATACATTCGTGGCTAGCTGTTCAAGTCTATACACTCGTTTGCTAAGTCTTCAAAGTCTATACATTCTATCCTTCACACTAAGTCTGTACACTATGGTCTTCAGTTACCTAGCAAGTATGTACATCCTTCTGATTACTCTCTTATGATTGTGTGATAGGTACTGTTCGTGGAGCCTATGCAGAGTGGGCACGTGATACGAGGCTGGCATTTGGCACGTGATCCGAGATGCAGAGGAGCCTTCACGTGGACTGAAGCATTTGGGCGGGAATCGTGGAGAGCACACGCCGCCCTAATCTGCTGCTGCTATATATATGTGTCTTCTTCCTCTGAAGAAGAGTGTCAGAGTGCAGAGAGTGACTGAAGTAGAAGCGGCCAGAGCTAAGAGAAGAAGTGCAGAAGAGAAAGAAGAGATAAAGAAAGCTGAGAGCCAGATCGAGAGAGCAGAAGAAGAAAAAGAAAGAGAGACAGTGAGATAGAGAGGTTGTGAAGAAGAAGGGAGCTTCATTGTTCACTGGACCTTGGATCAGATCCAACCCAGTTTGTCATTGTGCTTTTCATTTCTCCAGCTTTATGTCACTCTGATTTTTATCTTTTATTGTTTTCCCTTTACCTTGTTCTTTCCGATACTCTGTAGAGAGGTCGGGGTCCCTCCTGTTGGTTCAAGAGAAGGGAGATTGCTATCTTCGGTTGCAAGTAGCTGGGTGCTACTTGTGGGTTCCCTCTGGTTAGAGGAAGGGAGGCTCGTCCTCTGGTTCTGGGTTTGTAGGTTTCAAGTCCAGGGGTTCCTCTAGTTGGGAGGAAGAGAGGTCTGAGACCTCTGGCTTGCATGTGACTTAGTGTCACTTGTGGTTCCCTCTGAGCTTCAGAGGAAGGGAGACTTGGGTCTCCAGGTGCAAGTAGTGTTGCTACTTGTAGGTCCCCTCCTGGTCTGGAGGAAGAGAGACTTGCGTCTCTGGTTTGCTAGTGACTGGTGTCACTAGTGGTTCCCTCCGGTTGGGAGGAAGAGGGGAGGTTGTTCCCCTGTTCAAGCTGTGTGGCAACATTTATTGCAGACTGAGTCTGCTGTGCTAGTGTTACTAGTGGAAGCCTCACTCCGGTTTGGAGTGAGGGGTGGACATAGGTCTGTTGACCGAACCACCTAAAAATCCTGGTGTCCCTTGTGGTTTGATCTTCTTATATGTTCACTTAATTGCTGCGCATTAGATGCTTGCTTAGGATCGTTTGAGGGCTTATTGAGTTGTTGTCTTGCTTTGATCCTTCTAAGTTTCCTCAGTTTATTTCTGCAATAGTTTTAATTCTGCATAACTGAGCTTTAGAGTTTTAATTAGGCTATATTTGTAGAGGGATACATTCACCCCCCTCTGTATCCGGGCCTTGCATCCTAACAGTGTCACGGAGGAGAGTACCATCCCCGTTTCCCGCTTTCGACGTGGTTTGTGGCCCCACTATCAGTATGAGTTTTTCCGCCGCAATGCCAAGATGTTGGAAGAAGCATATTAAGTTACTCTCGAGTTGGAGCAATTTGAGGGAGAGTTCGAGCCTAGCCATCGGTCGGGTCCCACCCCTCTTCGTAGCATCGAGCCCCGCCACTCTTTAGGCCCACCTCAGCGGGCCCCCATGGCTCGATCTCAGGAGCCCACCCATCAGGAGCATTTCGCTCCACGGCCTCGCCCTCCCCCACCCCGTGATCTACCTCCATCCTAACCCCCGGCACCCATTGCCCGCCCTCAGGCACCCCCACTCCTATTGCCCACGGCACCTATAGCTCCACCCCTGTTGCCTACACCCCCTGTCCGTCGGGAGGATAAGGGTAAGGGCCCTCTCATTGGAGAGAGTAGTAGGTCCCGTCTACAGTGTTTGCATTGTCATGGGTTTGGCCACTTTGCCAACCAATGTCCCACTCGTACCACACTAGCCCTAGGGGTTGGAGAACCCTCGCCTTCTAGGCTTGTGTCCGTCAGTTACGTGGCCGATCAGGAACTCATTGATGAGTATGAAGCTCTAGAGGAGCTTACCAATGCTCAGGATGCGGCCACTTAGTGGGGTTGATGTCACCACCACCTTAAGTCTACGGTCATGCATGGGTCAGTTTTTTTTTCTGTGGTTTGTTTGTGTGGTTTGTTTTGAGTGGCTTATTTGTGTGGTTTGTGGTTTGTTAGGAGTCTGCATGTGTCGTATGCAAGCTCGTCGATGTTAGTCCCCTATGAGTGAGAGGCGAGTGGACTCGCTCGATGAGTATGAGATCAATTCTACATCTATACCCGGATGTAGTCACCTATAGGGACCCAGCGGTGATTCCTAGTGAGCCTTCGAGCCGCCTCCTCCCATTTGAGAGTGCCCCACCCAGAGTGCCCACCTCTAGTCTCGTTCCCACAGCAGCTTGTGCATATCGAGTATATACGGAATGAGCAGGAGGCGATCACGTGGAGTGGAGCGTACCCGCGTTACTTGGTACGGTGACGGATCCGCCGGAGCGACTCGAGCAGCCGTACCCCTACTCGACGGGGTCGAGTTCTTCCCACCCGGGGATAATTGATGGGAATCAACTCCGAGCATGTACATTTTATTTTTATATTTGAGTCCTTTTATTTATTTTTATATCTTGGGGGAAGTAGATTCACAAATGTAAGGCTTCATAAGCCTATTTGTTCTTCCTTAGGATTGTGTGGGTTTATGTGCAAAATGCCAGTAGGACCTGCAAGGGGGCCCCCACTCCTTCCCCATTGGTCCACCTCATCCATGTGGGGCTGGTCAAAGGTCAAGGTGGCATTTAGAAGGTTGGACTAGTCAATTAGACACATGGGGGGGACAAATGGGTTAAATTGTCAGGGGTAGGCCACCTACCCTTACCCCTTGGTCAAGGGGGCGCCCCCCTTTTTGTCCATTTTAATTTTTGAAAAATTATTCCATTAGAACTAATTAATTTTATACCTTGTATACCCCTCCCAACCCTAGATTTGTGGGCATTAGTGGTCATTTTCCATTTATTATATAAGGCATGTATTTCCATTTTTCATAAATTAATGAGAAGAAAATTTGTTGAATGAGCATTGGAGCTGGTGCGCCCCTCCCCTCTCTCCTCTTGGTTCCTCTTCTTCCCTCTACATTTCAGGGTTGAGAAGCCCTTCTACCTGAGCCCCTCTATCTCTGATTTCATCTCTGGTGCCGCCGCCGCCGTTCGTGCCGCCATCGAGCCGCCGCGAAGCCGCCTCCGAAGTTTTGTCCAAGGTTCTATTTGGCTGGACAGAGTCCCACACCGGGATTTTTAACTCCCAACTCTGACATCATCTAGAGTTGAGATTTGTAGGGTTGGTCCCTCACTTGATCCCTAACCTCCAGTAAAATTTCACCTTCTTTTAATATTTTTCTATTTTTGTGTCTTTCTATGTTTCTGATCTGTCCCTTTTCAGATCTGTGTAGCAGAAGCTCAGTTCTTCCACATTTCGACCCCCTTTTTGATTTTTTTTGAAACCCCCAAATTTATTGGAGGTTCTATCCACCATCCCCACCCTCCAAAAATTTTCGTCAAATTTCTAAAGCCCTCCACCTATTTTTAGAAATTGTGTCTTTTCCCCAAATTCCATTCTGTCTCTGCTGTCTAGATCCGACCCAGGGTCAGTATAAAATCCACAAAAAATTGAAACTTCCACCAAACATTTCATAAGATATATCCCCATCTTCCTCTCTTCGGTCTCTACAAATTTCATGAAGGGCTCAAAAGCTGAATCGAAGGTCTACAATGCGGTCAACGCCAACTCTCAGGAAAACTTGGTTCTACCTTGAGTTTTCAGATCCTGTGAGCCAGCAGCTTGTAAAATCGACTAATGCCAGATCCGGGAAATTCAATTTTATCTCTCGGGCCCTAGATCTAAGTACTTCAAAAGATCTTTCCAACACATCGATCCGACGTCGGGAGTGACCGCAGCAGCAGATCTCGCCGGGTCGCGCGCTGCAAAACAGAATTGCAGATCCGTGGCCAGCAACTACGGCGGGTGACGATCGGAGCCGCCCGGCCTCCGGCCGGCGAACTAGCACACCACCGTCCTAGGGAGCGCCCCTCCAGGTGTCTCCACCACAGTGGTGCTACCCCGGTCCCACACGGCCCCACTGACCAGCACGTGGGTCCCACAGTCGCGAGTACGAGTGTCGCCGAAGCTACACAAGAAGCTGCCCGTCAACCCGAACCCGTTACTCCCGGGCCCCATTGTGTCGCCCTTTACCTCCCTGCGTGGAGTGGGCAGTCATATTCATTACTATAAATTAATTACTTGTTATTCCGGGAGTACCGATTCGGCCGGGGTCGTCTTCCCCACGCCAAGAGTGTGGAGGTATCGTGTTCGCTCTCTTGACTCGACATTTTGCTTTATTCGTATATGCTTTATATGCCGCTGCTAGAGAGCATGTGTTAGGGCCGTTAGCTCGATATCTTTTAATATCACCGCTGCTGCGAGAGAGAGCGAGACCCGTCTCGTGACCCGATCCGGGCACGAAATTATGAGTTGACCACCCTAGCTCTTGCCGGTTTCTCAACCGCGCACGTCTGACACTTCTCTCGAAAAGGGACGATCGCGATCTTGTTTAGAGTCCGAGGGTTGCATTCCCAATTGGAGTCGAGTCCCGTGGTCCGTCCCACATCACCCTACTTCCTGGGTGTGATCCCTGTGGCTGCTTCTCAGCCAACTCCAGTCCCTCCAGTGGCCCCCGCTGCCAATGCGCCATGCACACCCCCAACTCCAGTGTCCCGCCTAAG
Organism: Amorphophallus konjac; assembly: GCA_022559845.1. NCBI lineage: Eukaryota > Viridiplantae > Streptophyta > Magnoliopsida > Alismatales > Araceae > Amorphophallus > Amorphophallus konjac. The sequence continues at coordinate 120,565,021 of CM040124.1, forward strand.
TGCCGGGCGTCAGACTGTCGCTGTAGGCCCCCGCGGGGCCCCCACATCAACGTTGGCCCGGGTGAACATCACCTTGCAAGGCCAGCTTCGTCCGATCTCCAACACGGGCCCTGCGCGCCGGACTTCGGTCACCATCATGGCATCTTCCTCGGGTCATCGACCCCGAGCCGCAGCCAAGCCGGCACCCAACACGGGGTTCTTGCCCCGACTCCACGGCTTCCCAACATCTTCCTCGGGTCCTCGACCCCGAGCTGCAGCCAAGCCGGCACCCAACACGGGCTTCCTGCACCAGGTCCACGACTTCCCAGCATCTTCCTCGGGTCCTCAACCCCGAGCCGCAGCCAAGCCGGCACCCAACACGGGCTTCCTGCCCTGGGTCCACGGCTTCCCTGCATCTTCCTCGGGTCCTTGACCCCGAGCCGCAGCCAAATCGGCACCCAACACGGGCTTCCTGCCCCGGGTCCACGGCTTCCCAGCATCTTCCTCGGGTCCTCGACCCCGAGCCGCAGCCAAGCCGGCACCCAACACGGGCTTCCTTCCCCGGGTCCACGGCTTCCCAGCATCTTCCTCGGGTCCTCAACCCCGAGCCGCAGCCAAGTCGGCACCCAACACGGGCTTCCTGCCCCGGGTCCACGGCTTCCCAGCATCTTCCTCGGGTCCTCAACCCCGAGCCCCAGCCAACCCGACACTCAACACGGGCTCCCTGCCCGGGGTCCATGGCTTCCCAGCATCTTCCTCGGGTCCTCAACCCCGAGCCGCAGTCAAATCGGCACCCGACACGGGCTTTCAGCCCCGGGTCTACGGCTTCTCAGCATCCGCATCGGGTTCCCGACCCCGAATCCCGGCAAGGCCGACACTTGACCAGGGCTCACAGCCCCGAGTTCGCGACCCTCCGATGTCATAATCGGGGCCCCGGTCCCGAGTTCCAGTTGAACCAGCTCTCCCCGTTGGTCTTCCACCCAGGGGGCAGCGCTCCTCAGCACCTTCCTTGGGTCACCCGACCCGAGCCTAGACTACGCCGGCATCTACCACGGGTCTTCGAACCAGGGGCGTTGGCACCCCTGTACTTTCGACAGCGTCGCCTCCCGGTGCAGGAATGTCATCTCGAGCATCGGTGACACTCCTATCGGAGCGGGCGAAGGCTTACACCTGAGTCACCCAACCATTGACTCTCGACGTGGGTTACTTACCCGGAGGACCTATCCCGGCACTACGGGCTGACGGCTTCGTGTTGCCGGTAGCTCCGGGTCATGTCTTCTCAGTCTACCATCTTGGGGCGGAGTCTTCCTCAGCTCCTCAGAGGAACCGTCGCCATGGCCGCAGAGGCAGGCGCCTCACTGCCGTGACCAGCAACTCCGACAAGACGGTCCTTGTCGGCGACCTGCGGATCCATCTCGATGGGGGTGAACCAATCATACCCCTGGAATGGACCGTTCCCACCATCCTCACTTCCAATCATTTTAACCTCTTGCGTCAAACACGAGAGGACGGGGCAAAGCTCAAAGGAGCGGGTTCCTCGGTGGCAGTCCGGGGGCACCCACCGCAGCTAGGCACACGACCTCCCAAGACAACTCGTTGAAAAAACGGCGACAAGGTAGACCAGCAACCTGACTTGAGAAGAATCTGGGTTACCCCAGAAGAAGCTCAAGCTGTTCGAAGGGCGCGGATCACTAACCCCCTGCGAGCACTCAGACGCGACATCAGATGGGATGCGGCTGGCCTTACAGTAGCACAGTCTGACGATGCCCAGTCATCCAATGCCCCCCGCACAAGCGAGCGGAGGCAAAGGCGAGCCCATCCTTGGGCCCTCCAGCAACCTGGCCAGGGTTCTCCTCCGGCTGACATCGGGAGTGAAACTGTCACGCCCCGTACTCTATACCGTCGAGGTATTGTCCACTTTCGCCTGCCGGCCTCATGATTTTGTCCCTTTCTAATAGTGATCGGCTCCAGAATGAGGGACTTCCCGGGCAGGTCACCCATCCCAGTACTGCTCCCCATTAAGCACGCTTAACTTCGGAGTTCTTTTCAAGAACTGAGCCGATACTTCAAAAGACGCCTCGATGATATAGAGTACAACTTAGCTATATTTGAGGGTGTTACAATCTACCCCTCTTATATAGGCGACGTCCTCGTCGCTGGGCACATATAGCACGCAATCATGCAATCAAGCCCCCAGACAGGTAGGACTCTAGAGGTGGCCCCTACAGGCTCAAGAGGTGGCTCCCACTATGTAGCACTTTGCTCCATTACGGACTCAAGAGGTGGCTCCCATAGCGTAGCACTTTGCCCTGCATGGCACTTAGCTCCCACACTTCCGGCTGGGGTATGGCTCTGATACCATTCTGTGACGCCCCGTACTCTATACCGTCGATGTATTGTCCGCTTTGGCCTACCGGCCTCACGGTTTTATCCCTTTTTAACAGTGATCGGCTCCAGAATGGGGGACTTCCCGGGCAGGTCACCCATCCCAGTACTACTCCCCATTAAGCACGCTTAACTTCGGAGTTCTTTTCAAGAACTGAGCCGATACTTCAAAAGGCGCCTCGATGATATATAGTACAACTTAGCTATATTTGAGGGTGTTACAGAAACCCCTCCGCAACGCATCTCGATCTTTGATAGACTAGGGACGCCTGTCCGCCCCGAGCGACACACGCGTCGGAAGCGGACGGCCCGGTTCATCAATGATGCGGTTCGAGTGTTCGCGTGCTACACCACTAGACACCAGCCAGCCACCCAGTATGATGACTTGAACCATCCTCTGTCCCACTTCAGGAGGCCACGCCACCCGGCTCCGCCGCCTCCCCTAATAGGTCATATCGGCACTTCTTCCAGACCGCAGGCGTCGAAACGCGCGAAAGAGGTCCCGGTGGAAGATCACGCCCTCCTGTCAACGCAGAGCCGGTCAATAACGACCCTCCTGTGAATGAGGTTCAAGAAGTGACCCTTGACACTCTCATGAAGGAGAACCAGCATCTGAAGGCCCTCCTGCAAGACCTCCTTGAGAAGCGAGACCTTCATCCGCAGGGACATGACAGGCCTCAGGCTGAGGCACCGACACCCTCGGTAGCCCGCGATGCTGCCAACACCTCAGTGGCGATTGCCCGAACTCCATTGGCAACGGGGTTTGGCACGCCTCCGGTTGATACTCAACCACAAGCCTCCAATACGCTAGTGCCGGATGATCTCTTGGCACAACGTCAGATGATCGAGCGCATTGTCGAGATAAAGCTTGCTCAATATGGTGAAGGGACGGTCACTATGGACCTCTACAGTGTACCCTACCCACTTCACCACCAGTTGAAGAAGCTTTCTCCAGAATACTCCAAGCCCCCGAAGCTGAAAAAGTTCGATCAGCAGGGGTCGCCACATGAACACTTGGCCTACTATGTCACGGCCATGGGTGAGTTGACGTTGGACGAATCATATCTCCTCCGCTACTTCGCCACTTCACCACTTCGCCACTTCGCCACTTCGCTTATGGGAACGGCCTTCCAATGGTACTCCCGCCTGAATCCCGGCTCAGTCGTCGACTGGGCCGATCTCCAGAAGAAATTCCTCGACCACTTTCAAACGCCCGAGCAAAAGGTCTTCCTATCCGAACTCTGCTCCCTTTGGCAGAAAAAGGGCGAGGGCGCCCTCGACTTAATAAAAAAATGACGAGACCTTAGTGTGAGGTGTGTTAATCCACCCATTCAAGAGGACGCCATCACCATATGTCGTCGAGGTCTGGCGGCCGAAGTCAGCGAAAAGCTTCTCGGCACCAACATCAAAGGCTTCGATCAACTCAATTCGGTAGTCGCTGAAATAGTGATGTTCTTCGTCGATAACCTGAGCTATACTGTAGCAAAGGGTAAACAAGCGCTAGAACGCCAGCCCGGCAAGGAGGTGAACATTATAGAGTTCACCCCTGCCGCCAAAGCCAATAAAGGGGCCGAGTCCAATGGCTCTGACAAAAAGCCAACAGACAAGCCGGCTGCTCCTTCCTTTTCGGAGCGCATGAAGACACCCTTCTCCTTCAAGAAGGAACACACGAAGATGCTCTTCGACCTCTGCATGGCCCAAAAGATCGTCGAACTGCCAGAAATCCTCAAGCCAGGCGAGGCCCTGAAGACCGACGATCCCAATTACTACCTGTACCATCGCATGCTGGGTCACTCAATTGAAGATTGCTACGTCTTCAAGACTCAGGCACAGAAGCTGATCCGAGACGGCCTCGTCAAGATGAAGAGTGGTCTCATCGATCCTCCGCAACCACATACGTGGGCCAGGCCGGTTAAGGCCGCACGTGTGGCTCACCCCTCAGCCAATGTCATCCACATGATGGCCGCATTCTCTCTCTCTGAGGACGAGTCAGAGGAGCCCGGGGCTAATCGAAGGGAACGTTCAATCTGGTACCCAGGGTGGAGGCCCTGGCCTGATCGGAGATGTCTCTCCTTCCCCAAGGAGAGAACCCGACATCTCTTCGATACCCTCGTCGAGAGGGGGCAAATCATGCCCTGCGACTCGCCTACCGACTACACCTATTGGGATCATAGTCACCCCCAGTACTGCCCCTTCCACGCCAGAATCTGCCACCCGATCGAGTCCTGTGAGGAAGTTCAACACCTCATCAAGGAACATATCTGATGGGAGCAGATCAACGCGGAAGGAAACTCCATGTCACTCGTCAGGCTTCGACAAGCTGTCGAAGAGACCCTGAGCATCGCCAGGGATGTGCCAGAGCGGCCAGACTCTCCTCAAGAAAATGGACACGGGTTGCCTTATCAGCATCCTCCAGAATGGCTTGAGTTCCGGACGGACAATCAAGAGGCACTCGAGCGACTGCGAAGGTATAGGGAGTAGGATGCCAGTCAAGAGGCGGAGCTGACTAACTTTTTGGTCAACGTCATCCATTCGCTTGCTCCTCCGGCCCTTGAGGGCTCCCAGACATCAGCACCTAGCCAGCCAATCTCAGCCACTTCGGCCGTGCAGTGGCGGTCCTGGCGGGAGCTAAAGTCTCTCCCTTTCCCTGAAGAAGACACTGCCAGGCTCCTCCGGGTCCTTCTCGACCGAGAAGATGTTCTGGTGGGCGAGATGATGACACGCTCTTTGGCTCTTTCTCATCCTCCTCCCGCCCTATCTTCATCACTGACAGCCACGGATAGGAAGGGAAAGCAAAAATAGGGTGAGTCCCCGGCTCAGCCTCGATGTACCTCCTCAGCGGAGGGGCCGTCGGGTCTATCCCGCCTACCTATTGAAACATTTCGGATTACAAAGAAGACATCTTCGGAGTCTTCAGCGGCTTCGCTTCAAGTGGCGGGCCCACCGCCACAAGGCTCCTTCATTCCGCAGGGTCGGGATAACTATGCAGAGTGACAACGTCTTGCAACGCCGTCAGTCGTCACTAGTCCTAGCTCTCAACATGGTTACAAAGGCAAGGCTAAAGAGCGGGACGACCAGTGCCCCTCTCTGTCTGCTTCTCAACAGAAGCCACCGCCACCGCGGGTAAGGCATCAAACCGCGCATATGTCCCCCAACACCGGTTCCAATGTACCGACTCAGCGAAAGACATCTTTATCGCCACCGCGGTTAAGGCATCAAACCGCTCACACGTCTTTGGACGCCAGCACCAGCCTACCGACTCCTCGTAGGCTCCCATCGCCACCGCAGGTAAGGCACCAAACCGCACACACGTCTTCGGTTGCCAGCCCCAGCATTCCGGCATACCAGGAATTGCCGCTCGAGGTGATCGAGCAAGCTATTAATGCCACCTTCTAGATACAACAAGCGGAAGGCGCCTGGATTGAGATCCGGGCGAGGAAGAGTCATCGACCTCGCCCTGCAAGGGCGTCGGCTCGGAGGTATCCTCATCAGGATTTGTCAGCTCTGATTCCATCACCTCTCTCTCTTACTCCCTTGGAGACGGCTATTGCCAAGAGACAAGAGAGAAATAAGAGGAAGAACCTCAGAAGGCGGCTCAAGAAACAAGCAGAGCAAGCCGCCGCCCTGCAATCTCCGACTGCGCCAACACCTCTCCAAAGGCTCCAGCGGCTCATTGATGATCTGGAGGAATACGTTCCCCCTCGTCCTACCGGGGCTCTCCCACTCGACAGCTACATCCCATGGGAAGAAATGCAGAAACGAGCCCGCCTCAGAAATTGGGTCCAAGAGATGATCCAAAAGCTCAAGGATGGCGAAAGACTCGTGATCCCGGATGAGCTCTCCTTGTGCTATAAGGACAAGGAGATCACCACAGAGCAGCTGGAAGAAATGCTTCGATGCTGCACCTGCAACATGGTGACCATTGCACCTTCTAACAATATCAACGCTTCTCGGTGAGGCGAGCCAGTAGCCTCCCGGACAAGACAAAGAACTACTGCTCCTCTTGGGCTACAACCATCTCCAGAACACACCGACCGTGGCCGAGGTCATGGTCGGGGACGCGGTAGAGGCCGTGGGAGAATCCCCGAGTTACCCCTCTCCCCGTCCACTTTCGACCCGGAGCGGACCATCCTCTTTCGAGGAGAGGAACTGGCTCCCATTCCGAAAGTAGAGATTCGGGGCGGACCTGGTATCTTCGATCCTTTTGGCATTGAAGAGGCTACTACCAGCCTCCCAACCTCTGCACCAGTACCATCTTCTACCCCAGAGCAAGCGAGACCGTCCGGCAAGGATGAGCCAGCCCGCCAATCACCCCCAGAAGAGCCATCATTGGCATCCCTGTTCCAGGAGTCCGCTGGCGATCAAAGTCAGTCAGATCCTGGTGGTAAGGGCAAAGCAGTGCAACTTCTCGACAGGAAACAGCACGGCAGCTCGCAGAAGGCCCAGTCTAACATACTACCCTCATTGGAGGATGCTCGAGCCCAAGCTGACCCGAAGGTCCTCCACCAGATGAAGCGCTTCCCTGCCAGCATTTCAATTTGGGAAGCCATCGCTTGGAGTAAGGATTTAAGAGAAACTCTTATCAAGATACTTCAAGAGCCAGAAGTCTATGAAGTGCATGCCGCGAAAATGAAGGCGGCTGCCTATGGAGCTTTCGCAGCCACCATTTTCTTCACGGAGAAAGACATGCTGCTTTCCCCTCCGTGCCACAATCGTCCTCTTTACATTAAGGGGAAGATCAACGGGCACGATGTGAACCGGATCCTAGTGGACGCTGGTGCCGCAGTCAACATCATGCCGCTCAAGACCTTCAAGTATCTATATCTGACTCCATACCTCCAGAAGGTTCAAGCGGTCAAGATATCCGGCTTCAACCAGAATACCGAGGACGTCCTCGGCCGGGTGGACGTCGATCTGGTGCTCGATGATTTCACCTCTAAGGTGACTTTATACATCATCGACTCCAACATGTCTTATAAGATGCTACTGGGCAGACCCTGGCTTCATGAAAACTGGGTTGTCCCGTCGACTCTCCACCAATGCATCAAGTATGCCAAGGACGGGGAGCAACACAAGGTCTTTACAGACTTGTCGCCGTTCACACCGGCGGAATGCAACCAAGCCGATGCTGCGCTCTACTTCAAGGGGATTAGTCCATACCCCGTGATCAAGAGTAAAAGCAACGGTTGGCTCTCAGAGGAAGATGACGATGATCTCTTCTCTATTGACGAGGAAAAGGCCAAGCTTCACCGACTACGCCTCGACTCCAAGTCAACCTCAGATCACCCTGAAAGGTAGCAGATCAACTTCGAGGCTAATCTCATTAGCCGAGCTATCGGCAAGAGTATATGCTTGCCACCAGACTGCATCCAGCTCCCATGTGCATCTGAGGAGCACAGCGTCGAGTCGCTGACGACCTTCACTGACACCTTCAAGCGGCAATGCCAGAACAAAAGGAAGGCTAACAGGAACAAACCCATTATCAACAAAGGAGACGTGGTCCCTCAAGCCCCGCCAGATGATGACTTCGGCAGGTCCAGGCAAGCCAATGATACCCCTAAAGCAGTTTAGGTGTGGAGCGAGTTGTCCCCGCACATTCACGAAATGTGTTTGAAGCAACACATTCCCCTGTGGCTATGATGGGGACATCCCCAGCCACTTCACTTTTTGGGATACTCTTGTTGCTCGCCATCAGCACATCATCATTTGTGGCCGTTAATCTTGAGTCATAGCATGTAATTTTTATTTCATTTGAGTCATGTATGTGTAATCTTTCTTTATTTGAGTCAGTTAATAGGTTAATGGGTCAGTTTGTTAGTCAATTGGGCCCAACTAGTGGGCTAGGCCCAAGGGCGCCCCTCCCTTGGAGTTATTGGTCATTTACTTGTTTGTCAAGGTTATTTTGGTCTTAGGAAAAGTATGGAATCTATAAATAGTCCCTCCCCTCTCTCATTTGTAACAACCTTTTATGATCAATTTAAATCAAGTGAGTTCTAGTGTCTTATTGGAGTGGATTCTCCAAACTTCTCTCTCTCTCTAAGGGGTGGATTCCCCTCTCCTCTCTCTTCTCTCTCTCTCTCTAAGGATAAGGGCGCCCCCTACTCTCTCTCTTCCCCTCCCAACCACCTCCACCCTCCCACCTACCTCCATTAAATCCTCTACAACTCTCCACAAGCCATCATTACTTTCCCCTAGTCCCAAGAGACCCTCCACCAATCCACACCCCACCCTCCAACCCCCAACTACCCATTTCCCTTCCCCAAGCATCACTCCACCTTCCCAAGGCACCCCTTCCCATCCCCAAGACCACCATTGATCACTCCACATTAAGGGAAATTCAAACTCACATTCCCTCCACCCACTTGTGCCCCCTCACCTTCCCCCTTCTCCCTCCAAGCCCAAATTCGTAGCTCCTCTCTCACCAACTGCAAACACCCCATTCCAGACCCCATTCTCCCTCTCCCACACCTTAGAACACCCCCTCCCAGGCCCCCTCACAACTAGGGGTCACTCCCACACCTATTCACCCCATCTCCCCTTCCATATATCCCATTTCCCCATCATCATCAACCTGCAGTTCACTATTTGGAGGCAGCAAAGAAGCTGTTGGTCGCAGAAGCTGTCCCATCGTCTCCTCATTAAACATGTTGGCAAGTCTTATATTGCTGGAATCATCTTCGAGTCGGCTTTCCAACGGTGGTGGTCCCGCCGGCTTCCAAGGTCGGAGATGTTCGGAGGAGGCGATCTACTACGACTGCGTAAGACTTCTCAGGTAGAGGACTAGAACCTGAGTGGAAGCTCTTCCATGGCAATTCTAGCGTGAATGTGGGTGAGAGTTCTTCTACAAACTTCTTCCTAGACCTGTTGACTTCCAGGATCAAGAAGCGGAACTCCGATTGGCATCCGGAATCAAGAGTTATCAATTTCTTCCTCCAGGTGCTTGGTTCTATTTCTTGTCAGTCTGCTCCAACCTTCCCTCCATGTTCGAGTTTTACCGGTCCACTCCGACATCATCTGGCATCCCCGTTGCTTGCGTTTCGAAGAGGACTCGACAACGAATCCATCTATACCAGCCATGCTCAAATTGCAGTTCTGAAGCGCCCGTGGTACCCTTATCATTTAGCTGCTGAGGTTCTACGACAGTCAAGAACAGCAACCTGCTTCCCTGTTCAACCCTCTACCCCGACCAGAACCGGCGACCATAGAAATCAAGAAAATTCTGGCATCATCCCGCTCCAGCTACAAAGAATTCCTCACTAGTCCCGTCATCAAAAAAATTCATGAGCGGCCGCAGCGTCAACATCTTCGACTGACTGTCCTCAGTTTCAGAGAGCAGGCAGAACCGACTTCATCCACCGCTCAACTTCCAATTGTGTTTTCCCCCTCCCCGCCTGGCCGGCTGAGCGCCCCTCCCTGCGTGGAGGTATATATTTTTTTTTTAATCACATAAATCCCTACCCCGAGATCCCCCCTCCTGCGAGAGGTGTAGTGGTGTAGCATTTCAATTTTCAGGTTAAAGCGACACCGACGCGGCGTGCGGGTGCGTCCCACGCCTCCCCGCTCGCCCTCGTCTCTGGCCGGGATCAGCGTCTTCACGCTGATCAGGTGAGCTACTGAACACCACTCATTCCTGGGATTTAATTGCTTAGTTTAGTATTGCTTTTAGTTACTCCGTCGGCGGTGAGAGAGTGACCGTTCCCAAATTGCCATCAAATTGAGTGACCACCGCGGGGCGAGTTGTGAAAGCAACCACTTAACCCACGCCCTTGGCGTGTCGGCCGCCCGTGAATTGGGCATCCCTGGCCCATTTGGGGTCCTCCATAAGCTAGCCAACCATTGGAGTATCAAGGTCCCGACTCGGACCCTCTCCGTCATCGCTAAGTCGCCTACGGGCACTCGTGTGTGCTACGCGATCGTGTTTGTTAGTGTGAGTCCGCTGCTCAACTTGATTACTTGCAATATAAGTCCATAGGTGGTTTCACATCAAGTGGTATCAGAGCAAGTTCACAACTTGTCTCTATCAAGTTGGTCCTTGGGCGCGCATATGCATTTAGAGTCTCCTAGTGCATCGATCTTATCCACTAGTATGACCGCCTCATACCAACCTTGCCCATCGGCCCTCTCCATGAGTCCAAAATCCCAAGAGAAACCCATCACCAACACTCATGACCTCCACGGCCATGTCGAATACCTCATGGGAGCCATGACTAATTGATGTGGCACAGCCCAAAGACCACTAAATATGATAAGGTGACCCTAGGACTTAGACCCGCAAGCATACAAGCGCTCAATGATTCTCACAACGACGATTTCTGCTCACTCGGTTCACACGTTCACCCGGTGGGTCCGGGAGATGATGGTGAGGGTCCGAGGCGGGACCCAATTGTCCTAATGGACTTACAATGCTAAGGCTGACCTCCAATGGGCCTGGGAGTCCCAACTTTGTGGGTGGATGGCCCGCAAGGCGGGGTGTGGGGTGGCACTCACTCACGGGCCGCGGTGGGCACGATATTGCTTAAAATGAATTCCGAGCACTCTCTTACCGTCCGACGGGTATTCAAGGCAATACTACATTTGCAGAAATGAAGCTATAAGGGTGTGATCAGAAGCTCACCTGATCGGTGTGAAGACACCGATCCCGTTCGGAGACGAGGGCGCGCCGGGAGGCGAGGGTATACACCCGATCGCCGCGGCGATGGAGCTTGACCTGAAAATGTGAAGAGGTACAGCACTACGCCCCTTGCAAGGGGGGGATCTTGGGGTGGGGGTTAATGTATTACAACCAAAAATTACCTCCACGCAGGGAGGGGCCTTCAGCCGGCCAAGCGGGGAGGGGAACGAGCGAGATAGAGTCGACTTTCCGAGCTTTGCCGATTCTGCCTAGCTTCTGTAATTCTGGACAGAGGGCCGATGTCGATGCTGCCAATAATTCCACCGAGCTTGGAATCTGATGAAACTTGCGCCAAAAGCTTGCTAACCGGAGAGGGGTGTGGCTTGAATTTTTGGACGACGTTCTGATCTGGGGGCTGACTGCTCCAGCGACTGGAAGATGGATGCAGCTCTGGTCTCTGGCCGAGCTCAGTCTGAAACAGCAGGTTTCAGAAGCTGCCACGATCGCTCCTGAGCTCCAAATTTGGCACCGCTAGACTCGTTGGAATCGTGGACAAGTCTACTTTGCAGCAAAACAAACGGGGAAGTCTTCTGATGTCGGAGATGAGCTGGGTGTCCATAGAAGTGGACGGTGGTCGGTGCAGACTGTGAGGAGGCAGACCGGCGTGGGTGTGGTAGAAAATTGGTATCTCTGGTTGTCGGATGCCGAAAGGGGTTCTGCTTTCTGTTCCTGGATGTTGACAGGGGAGGAATAACTTTGTAGAAGACCTCAAAGACTGGTTCCTTCAAGGTTCATCGTGGGAGAGTCTTTTCTGCCGCTCTGGCTCCTGGTCTGAGAGGTTCTGCGCAGTCGGGGAAGAACAGCCTTCACGGACGGCCACGAACTCGGAATGGAGTGATTCCACCTCGCCTGCGAAGAGCACAGGGAGGCCTTTCCAGAAAGTTAGGCCACGCCACCAGCAGAACCAGGATGCAGTCGTGGACGTCGCTGCAACAGAGTGCTAATCTGCAGGTCGGCATGCACACAAAGCTGGAGTGGAGAAGAGAGGAGGGGGCGAACTTGGCTTGAGGGGAGAGGAGGGGTGCGACCTAGGGAGCAAGGAGGGAAGGGGAGATTCGAATTTGGGCTTTGGAATGAGTTAATTCAGCCTTGGGAAGGTGGAGATATGCTTAGGGAAGTGAAAGGGGTAGGTGGTGGTTGGAGGGTGGGGTTTTGAGTGGTGGAACTTCCTTGGGACTAGGTGAGGATTAAAGAGGGGTTGTGGGAAGTTGTGGGGAGTTAATGGAGGTAGGTGGGGGTTGGAAGTGGTTGAGAGGGGGAGGAGAGAGAGTGAATTTCGAAATTTAGAGAGAGGAGGAGAGAGAATGGAGAGATAATGAGAGAGAGAGAGAGATATTGAGAGAGTTTGAAAGGGTTTTCTTCAATATTCATCAAAAGTTCAATACAAGAGGAGAGATGGGGCCTATATATAGGCAACCATTCTTTACATGACCAAAATACCCTTGACAATAAGATAAAAGACCGAGCATATCCTAGACTCAATCCTATGGGCCCATAACTAAAGTAATAAGGCCCAATTAAACATAACAAGGGAAATGGACTAAAACCATATGACTCAATAAAGGAAAATACATAATATAGGACTCAATAAAAAGAAAATACATAAAATGAAACTTGGGAAATGAAGATAACAAGTGTAGACCATGATCAATCCATATCAAGAGTGTGCAGGCGATCAAAGCTAGAGGGGTGTCGGGAGATGCCCTCATCAAATCCCCCGGGGTGGGGAGAGCTCGACCTTGTCGACTATGGGTCTGCCTGGCTGTCGTACTGCTCCATCATGTCGGGATCCAAGCATATCAAATCCTCCCGACTCACCCATGTATCCTCGATCGGGGGACGGCTCTTCCACCTAACCAGATAGCGCTGATACACCCTGTGCCTCGTAATGATACTCTGCTCATCCAGTATTGCCTCTACCTGCTCTCGTCGGTCTCTCAAGCTAGAAAGTGGAGTCCCTCCGGGAGTGTCTCTCATAAGGGGGGGTAAAGGCTCAAGCTCCTCACTGGGTTCCACCGCGGGGCCTTTGTGGGGTACCACGTCCGCCACACTGAAGGTAGGGTGCACTCCATAGCTTTCTGGTAGGTCAAGCTCATAAGCATTGCTGCCAAGTCGTCGTAGAACTCGAAAGGGTCCCGAACCCCGTGCCCTCAACTTGGAGGCAGGTCCCGGAAGGAGCTGCTCCATCCTCACCATCACCGAGTCTCCCACTTGGAACTCGTAGTGGCGCCGATGAGCATCTGCCCGCTTTTTGTAAGTCTCATTGATCCTTCCTATATGCTTGCGAGAATGCGTATGCCAAGGTGGACCTGGGCAGCCAAATGTAGACCGATCAAACTTTGATGCTATGAAGACTGTGGTAGTCTTAGGAGGGCCGAGACATCCATAGATGAACCTTTTATGCATGGGTGTGATAAATGTCGGGGGACCCATACAGCCAAATGTAGACCTATCATGCTTAAGACTCATGATGAATGAAGGTGGGCCAATACATCCGAATATGGTCCACTTATGCTGCCTACTTGACATGTGGGTGATGTGGATGAATGTACCCGACTTATGAATCATGTCAAATGGTGTGGTAGGCCTGGACACATGCATGTTTATCCCAAAGGTGACTTCCATGTGCATAGATGTGGGATGACTTTTGAACGTCCATGTGAATGGGTCGAAGGGATCTACGAACGTGGTTATGGGGTGGGGCACTTCATCCATCCCAAGGTGTTTGTTGCCTAAGGTCAAGGCTCTCATGTTGTAACCCGATTCTAGGAAGGGAGGAGTTTGGGTCGACATGGGCGATGTGGGTAAGGCGAGGTGGGTGGTGAATAGGGAAAGTGGGTCACATGGAGATTTAGGCTCCCATAGAAAAGGGTCAAAGGGATTATGGTAAGGGTCACCTAGGTAGGGGTACTCCATGTTCTCAAGGTCCACAAATGGCAAATCATCTCTCTCTAAGATAATTGGGCTAAGGTTGCTAATGGGTTGGCCAATCAAAGTATTTGGGATCTCAATGGTTGGGGAGTAGACTAGGATGGGTTCCTCCTCCATGGGAAGAAGGAGTATGATCTCACTTGTAAATTGGCCATTGGTGTAGATGGAAGTGATGGAGCCAATGGTGGGGTAAGCTAGGCTAATGGTGCTAGACTCTGATGGCCTCATGGCTAGCATATCGGTCAAGTGGACTTGCCAATGTAGGTAGGCCACTAAGTCTCCCAAATCTTCTACACAATAGGAGGTTTGATAAGTGACATGAGGCTGAGTGGGAATGAGTTGGGATTGATGTCCCATGAGTAGGTGGCTTGGTTGTAAACTAGGAATGGTGAGGCCTCGCTTGAGCCATAGGAATATGGACTTATCTATGGTGATGGTGTCATGGGGAAGGGTGTATAGCTCTTGAGGAACTAGGTTAGGAGGGGTGGGTGAGTTGTATGGCCCTTGGATTTCCTTGATTTTGGGAGGTGGATCCGAATTGGTATCCCTCTCCACTTGAGTAGGTGTGTGGGTTGCAACTCCTAAGGACAATGGGGTAGGAAGGTCTATGGTGGGTGGGTTGGTGTTAGTCGAGGCATGGCGCACTCGAGGAGGTGAGCAAGGTCGGACATGGGTTGGACTTGGGAGTGGAAGTAGTGGAGGCCTAATTTGGGGTAAGATTGGTGTAGGAAGCGGGAGGTGGGTTGGGTGAGGGGTTTTGGTGGGGTGGTGGCCATTATGGGCCTTGGGGGAGGGGTGGACATGGTGTCCACATGGTTTTTAATGGTGATGGTTGGATGAGTGGTGGTCACCATGGAGGGAATTGGGTTGGTTAGGGGTCTCTTGCCCTTGGGATCACTTGGGGTGGAAGTGGGGGCTAAAGGGGCTTGACTAGTGTAGGTTAGGGAAGGGGGTTTTGGTTGGGATGTGGGGGACCTCATGGGGTTAGGTGGGGAGGTGGAGGTCTTAGGTACTTGGGTTTTAGTGATAAGGGTTTGGACGGGTGGGGTGGGAGGAGTGGGAGTGCTCCTTGGGTTTTGGTGATCCGAGTGGGAAGGGGACACATACCTAGCCCTTAGTTGATCCTTCATGTCCTCCCATGTGGTGAGGGGAGCTTCCCGTCTAATTATCCTTAAGCCCTCAATTTTACACCAATGAGTTTGAGCCCTTTTGGTTAGTTGTATTTTGGCAACCCATGTCTTTTCATCCTCGAAATATGATACCAATTGAAGTATTGGTCCATTGTAGCTTCCCAATCTAAATATTTGCTAGGAGAGGTCCCATCAAAGGTGGGAAGTGGGAAAGGGGCCATCCTATCGTCCGTCCTTAGGGCGGGCCTATTTTTTCCAAGTTGGTTGAGTCGGCCCGATATGTTATCAAGCCGCTCATTGGCATAGGTCAAGGCTTTCATGAAGTAGTTGAAGTCATGAGTGTTAGTGGTAGGCATCCCTTGGGGTTTTGGATTCATTGTGGGATTGGAAGATGTAGTATTGGGTTGAAAGCGAGTACCACTACGAGTGGTCATGCAAGGTTGGGTGGGCTATGCAAGGGTGTGCGGATGCACCAATGAAAGACTTAGTGTGACCCAAGACTAGACTTGTAAGAACAAGCCTATGACCGCTCTGATACCACTTGATGTGGCACAGCCCAAAGACCACTAAATATGATAAGGTGACCCTAGGACTTAGACCCGCAAGCATACAAGCGCTCAATGATTCTCACAACGACGATTTCTGCTCACTCGGTTCACACGTTCACCCGGTGGGTCCGGGAGATGATGGTGAGGGTCCGAGGCGGGACCCAATTGTCCTAATGGACTTACAATGCTAAGGCTGACCTCCAATGGGCCTGGGAGTCCCAACTTTGTGGGTGGATGGCCCGCAAGGCGGGGTGTGGGGTGGCACTCACTCACGGGCCGCGGTGGGCACGATATTGCTTAAAATGAATTCCGAGCACTCTCTTACCGTCCGACGGGTATTCAAGGCAATACTACATTTGCAGAAATGAAGCTATAAGGGTGTGATCAGAAGCTCACCTGATCGGTGTGAAGACACCGATCCCGTTCGGAGACGAGGCCGCGTCGGGAGGCGAGGGTATACACCCGATCGCCGCGGCGATGGAGCTTGACCTGAAAATGTGAAGAGGTACAGCACTACGCCCCTTGCAAGGGGGGGATCTTGGGGTGGGGGTTAATGTATTACAACCAAAAATTACCTCCACGCAGGGAGGGGCCTTCAGCCGGCCAAGCGGGGAGGGGAACGAGCGAGATAGAGTCGACTTTCCGAGCTTTGCCGATTCTGCCTAGCTTCTGTAATTCTGGACAGAGGGCCGATGTCAATGCTGCCAATAATTCCACCGAGCTTGGAATCTGATGAAACTTGCGCCAAAAGCTTGCTAACCGGAGAGGGGTGTGGCTTGAATTTTTGGACGACGTTCTGATCTGGGGGCTGACTGCTCCAGCGACTGGAAGATGGATGCAGCTCTGGTCTCTGGCCGAGCTCAGTCTGAAACAGCAGGTTGCAGAAGCCGCCACAATCACTCCTGAGCTCCAAATTTGGCACCGCTAGACTCGTTGGAATCGTGGACAAGTATACTTTGCATAAAAACAAACGGGGAAGTCTTCTGATGTTGGAGATGAGCTGGGTGTCCAGAGAAGTGGACGGTGGTCGGTGCAGACTGTGAGGAGGTAGACCGGCGTGGGTGTGGTAGAAAATTGGTATCTCTGGTTGTCGGATGCCGAAAGGGGTTCCGCTTTCTGTTCCTGGACGCTGACAGGGGGAGGAATAACTTTGTAGAAGACCTCGAAGACTGGTTCCTTCAAGGTTTGTCGTGGGAGAGTCTTTTCTGCCGCTCTGACTCCTGGTCTGAGAGGTTCTGCGCAGTCGGGGAAGAACAGCCTTCACGGACGGCCACGAACTCGGAATGGAGTGATTCCACCTCGCCTGCGAAGAGCACAGGGAGGCCTTTCCAGAAAGTTAGGCCACGCCACCAGCAGAACCAGGATGCAGTCGTGGACGTCGCTGCAACAGAGTGCTAATCTGCAGGTCGGCATGCACACAAAGCTGGAGTGGAGAAGAGAGGAGGGGGCGAACTTGGCTTGAGGGGAGAGGAGGGGTGCGACCTAGGGAGCAAGGAGGGAAGGGGAGATTCGAATTTGGGCTTTGGAATGAGTTAATTCAGCCTTGGGAAGGTGGAGATATGCTTAGGGAAGTGAAAGGGGTAGGTGGTGGTTGGAGGGTGGGGTTTTGAGTGGTGGAACTTCCTTGGGACTAGGTGAGGATTAAAGAGGGGTTGTGGGAAGTTGTGGGGAGTTAATGGAGGTAGGTGGGGGTTGGAAGTGGTTGAGAGGGGGAGGAGAGAGAGTGAATTTCGAAATTTAGAGAGAGGAGGAGAGAGAATGGAGAGATAATGAGAGAGAGAGAGAGATATTGAGAGAGTTTGAAAGGGTTTTCTTCAATATTCATCAAAAGTTCAATACAAGAGGAGAGATGGGGCCTATATATAGGCAACCATTCTTTACATGACCAAAATACCCTTGACAATAAGATAAAAGACCGAGCATATCCTAGACTCAATCCTATGGGCCCATAACTAAAGTAATAAGGCCCAATTAAACATAACAAGGGAAATGGACTAAAACCATATGACTCAATAAAGGAAAATACATAATATAGGACTCAATAAAAAGAAAATACATAAAATGAAACTTGGTAAATGAAGATAACAAGTGTAGACCATGATCAATCCATATCAAGAGTGTGCAGGCGATCAAAGCTAGAGGGGTGTCGGGAGATGCCCTCATCACTAATGCTTTCAATCGCCTAGACAGCATAAGAGGTCAACTTACCCAATTAGGTGATAATGGGCCCGTCCCAAGGGTGGACAATAGATTGGTCCCCCTCCCACTTCCCGCCTTTGATGGAACCTCTCCTAGAGAATATTTAGATTGAGAAGCTACATTGGACAAGTACTTCACTTGGTATCCCATGTCCGAGGATGAAAAGGCTTGGGTTGCCAAAATGCAACTTACCAAACGAGCTCAAACTTATTGGTTGCAAATTGTCGGGTTAAGAATACTTAGAAGGGAAGCTCCCTTTACCACTTGGGGGGACATGAAGGAACAACTTAGGGCTAGATATGTTTCCCCCTCCTACTCGAATCACCAAAGCCTAAGGAGCACTTCAACTCCTTCACCCCCTCCTGGCCAACCCAAAACCCTAATCCCCCATTCCCCACCACTTCCCACCTATCCTATCCCGACCACCACATCTACACCCTACCTACAAGTCCTCACCACAACCATAGCTCCACAAACCCAATTGGGTCCCATGACCACCCCTCCACCTAGGCCCATGACGACCACCACCCCCCAACCCAAATTCCCCCACCAAACCCATATCCCACAAGCCCCCTTGAACCCCACCACTATCGCTCCATCACTCCCAAAGAAAGATGCACCTCCCAAGGCCAACCAACCTAAACCCCCTCACCCAACCCACCTCCCGCTTCCTACACCAATCTTTCCCCAACCTAGGCCTCCACTACTTCCCCTTCCTATCCCAACCCAAGTCCACCCTTGCCCACCACCCCGAGTGCGTCATGTGCCGGCTTTCACAAAACCACCCACCATAGATCCTCATACCCCATTAGCATTAGAAGTTGTGGCCCACACACACACTCAAGTAGAGAAGGATGTCAATCCGGATCCACCTCCCACCATTGTGAAAATTCAAGAGCCCCCAATCTCACCATTCTTCCCTAGTCCGACTCCTCAAGAGCCACACATCCACACACTTGGCACCTCCACCGTGAATGAGGCCATACTCCAATGGCTCAAACGAGGACCCACCCTTCCTAGCTCACCCCCACCTCTCTCACCTTTGGGATATCCATCCCAAATTGTCCCCCTTCACTCCTATCACACCACAATCCAATCCTACTATGAGGTAGAAGGTTGGGATGATCTCCTCAAAGGTCTAGAGTGGCAATTAGACTTGACTTCTTTGTTGACCCTAGGGGCGGACCGACCCAAGAGCCTTGACCTCATCCATCCATGCATTGGGTCTATCACCTCAGTTTGCACTATTGGTTGCTACACTAGTGACCTCCTTTTCTTTCTCCCCATAGTGGAAGAGCCCATCCCGGTCCACTCCCCTACCATTGTGATTTCTAGAACCTTGACCAACCAACCCACCCCATACACCGGCCCAACCATTTCACTAGAAGAGGGTGACTCACCACCATATGAGGATCTTGAGGACATGGAGTACCCCTATCTAGGTGACCCTTACCATGATCTCTTCGACCCTTTCCCATGGGAACCTAGATCTCTATGTAACCCACTCACCTTATTCACCACCCACCTTACCCTACCCTTACCGCCCATGTTAACCCAAACCCCTCCCTTCCTAGAATCGGGTTACACCAAGGGAGCCTTGACCACATGCAACATACACCTTGGGATTGATGAATTGTCTCACTCCATGATGTCCCCCTTCTTAGATCCCTTTGATCCATACGAGTGGAAGCTCAAGGGCCATCCCACATCCATGCACATGGAAGTCATCTCTAGGATAGAAATGCATGTGCCTGGGAATACCGCACCACTTGACATGATTCATAAGTTGGGTCTATTCATTCATATCACCCACATGTCAAGTAAGAAGCATGAGTGGTCCATATTTGGGTGTAATGGCCCTCCTTCATTCATCATGAGTCTTAAGCATGTTAGGAGTATTCATGGATGTCCAGGTCCTCCGGCACTTATCACACCCACGCATGAGAGGGACACCTATGGATGCCCCGGTCCTCCCAAATCATTCAATGTCCTCATAACATCAATGCACGATAGGTCTATATGTGGTTGCCCTGGACCACCTTTGCACACCATGCATTGCCCACTTACACCGCATCATTGTGCATGGCATATAAGTAAGTATCAAGCAACAAGCGGTGAGATTCACAAGAAGAGAGGACAAACTCGTAAGCGCCACTTGGAATTCCAAGTTGGCAACTTGGTGATGATGGCTTTGGGATGGCTCTACCTTAGGGTCACCTCCAAATTGAGGGCACGAGGACTTGGACCTTGCCAAGTTCCGAGTGGCTTTGGCAACCCGGCTTATGGGTTGGACTTTCGAATGGGTTTTGGAATTCACCCCACTTCCCACGTGGCGGATCCGGCACCCTCTAAGGGCACCGTGGTGGATCCTAGTGAGTGCCTTGAGCTTACACTTATCCTTGCGAGAGACACCCTCGGAGTGCCACCCCAAATTATCCTGAGAGTCTGACGTGAGCATACGGCGGCAATACTAGGCAAGCAAGATCTCATCGCTAGCATGAGAGTGTGTCCGAGCCACTTTGAAAAGCTGAAGCGCCATTCCCCGGCTACGGACGCGGGTTGAGTTCGGAGATCGTGGCATGCTTGGAGCTGCATTTGGTACACTACTTCCCCGGTGGACCCATACTCGATAGGGTCGAGTTTTCCTCACCCCGGGGGTATGATGGGGACATCCCCAGCCACTTCACTTTTTGGGATACTCTTGTTGCTCGCCATCAGCACATCATCATTTGTGACCGTTAATCTTGAGTCATAGCATGTAATTTTTATTTCATTTGAGTCATGTATGTGTAATCTTTCTTTATTTGAGTCAGTTAATAGGTTAATGGGTCAGTTTGTTAGTCAATTGGGCCCAACTAGTGGGCTAGGCCCAAGGGCGCCCCTCCCTTGGAGTTATTGGTCATTTACTTGTTTGTCAAGGTTATTTTGGTCTTAGGAAAAGTATGGAGTCTATAAATAGTCCCTCCCCTCTCTCATTTGTAACAACCTTTTATGATCAATTTAAATCAAGTGAGTTCTAGTGTCTTATTGGAGTGGATTCTCCAAACTTCTCTCTCTCTCTCTAAGGGGTGGATTCCCCTCTCCTCTCTCTTCTCTCTCTCTCTCTAAGGATAAGGGCACCCCCTACTCTCTCTCTTCCCCTCCCAACCACCTCCACCCTCCCACCTACCTCCATTAAATCCTCTATAACTCCCCACAAGCCATCATTACTTCCCCCTAGTCCCAAGAGACCCTCCACCAATCCACACCCCACCCTCCAACCCCCAACTACCCATTTCCCTTCCCCAAGCATCACTCCACCTTCCCAAGGCACCCCTTCCCATCCCCACGACCACCATTGATCACCCCACATTAAGGGAAATTCAAACTCACATTCCCTCCACCCACTTGTGCCCCCTCACCTTCCCCCTTCTCCCTCCAAGCCCAAATTCGCAGCTCCTCTCTCACCAACTAAAAACACCCCATTCCAGACCCCATTCTCCCTCTCCCACACCTTAGAACATCCCCTCCCAGGCCCCCTCACAACTAGGGGTCACTCCCACACCTATTCACCCCATCTCCCCTTCCATATACCCCATTTCCCCATCATCATCAACCTGCAGTTCACTATTTGGAGGTAGCAAAGAAGCTGTTGGTCGCAGAGGCTGTCCCATCGTCTCCTCATCGAACCTGGTGGCAAGTCTTATATTGCTGGAATCGTCTTCGAGTCGGCTTTCCAACGGTGGTAGTCCCGCTGGCTTCCAAGGTCGGAGCTGTTCGGCGGAGGCGATCTACTACGACTGCGCAAGACTTCTCAGGCAGAGGACCAGAACCTGAGTGGAAGCTCTTCCACGGAAATTCTAGCATGAATCTGGGTGAGAGTTCTTCTACAAACTTCTTCCTAGACCTGTTGACTTCCAGGATTAAGAAGCGGAACTCCAATTGGCATCCGGAATCAAGAGTTATCAATTTCTTCCTCCAGGTGCTTGGTTCTATTTCTTGTTAGTCTGCTCCGACCTCCCCTCCATATTCGAGTTCTATCGGTCCACTCCGACATCATCTGGCATCCCCATTGCTTTTGTTTCGAAGAGGACTCAACAACGAATCCATCGATACCAGCCATGATCAAATTGGAGTTCTGAAGCGCCCGTGGTACCCTTATCATTCAGCTGCTGAGGTTCTGCAACAGTCAAGAACAACAACCTACTTCCCTGTTCAACCCTCTGCCCCGACCAGAACCGGCGACCACAGAAATCAAGAAAATTCTGGCATCATCCCGCTCCAGCTACAAAGAATTCCCCACTGGTCCCATCATCAAAAAAATTCGTGAGCGGCCTCAGCATCAACATCTTTGACTGACTATCCTCAGTTTCAGAGAGCAGGCAGAACCGACTTCATCCACCGCTCGGCTTCCAATTGTGATTTCCCCCTCCCCGCCTGGCCGGCTGAGCGCCCCTCCCTGTGTGGAGGTATATTTTTTTGTTGTAATCACATAAATTCCTACCCCGAGATCCCCCCTCCTGCGAGAGGTGTAGTGGTGTAGCATTTCAATTTTCAGGTTAAAGCGACACCGACGCGGCGTGCGGGTGCGTCCCACGCCTCCCCGCTCGCCCTCATCTCCGGCCGAGATCAGCGTCTTCACGCTGATCAGGTGAGCTATTGAACACCACTCATTTCTGGGATTTAATTGCTTAGTTTAGTATTGCTTTTAGTTACTCCGTCGGTGGTGAGAGTGTGACCGTTCCCAAATTGCCATCAAATTGAGTGACCACCGCGGGGCGAGTTGTGAGAGCAACCACTTAACCCACGCCCTTGGCGTGCCGGCTGCCGGTGAATTGGGCATCCCTAGCCCATTTGGGGTCCTCCATAAGATAGCCAACCATTGGAGTATCAAGGTCCCGACTTGGACCCTCTCCGTCATCGC
This sequence comes from Amorphophallus konjac, assembly GCA_022559845.1. NCBI lineage: Eukaryota > Viridiplantae > Streptophyta > Magnoliopsida > Alismatales > Araceae > Amorphophallus > Amorphophallus konjac. The sequence continues at coordinate 120,587,767 of CM040124.1, forward strand.
TAAGTCGCCTACGGGCACTCGTGTGTGCTACGCGATCGTGTTCGTTAGTGTGAGTCCGCTGCTCGACTTGATTGCTTGCAATATAGGTCCATAGGTGGTTTCACATCAAAACTCCTGCCCAACAAAGATACTTCCGTAGACTGTGGGACGCTTCCCAGGGCCGGGGACGACCCCCGTCCTTCCATAAGGATACCAGGGGGCTTGGTTACGACCAGGACCCAGACTTCCGCGTCCACTACGTAGTCAACGTCATAGGCTTGGCACTACCAGCCGACGACCAAACAAGAGTCGAAGCCAAATTCGACAGCTCCGGGGATGAGGGAGAGGAAATTCTGATCCTGATCTCCGCCCAAGCCAGAACCCCGGCCCAGGCCGTCAGGGAAACTTCTTCACCTCCCTACCAAGACAAAGGGACGAAAGAAGCTTCCCCGGTCTCTCAGTCAGTCGAGGGACCCAGTATAATAAACCTTCCTGAGGGGGGGGGGGATCTTGCTGGTCCAAGCTACAAAAGATTGTCAGCTTCGCCAGGCAACCTCGGAGAAATCTCAGCAACTCCAGTTGACGACGGCTGGCCAAAAGTCGGCGGCCCAGATCGATCCCTAGCGGATCCCAGCAACAACGGCCCTCCAGTCCCATCGACGTCAACCGGTGGCTTCGAGAACCAAGAGCTACCCGAAGCTGACACTGATGATGAGGATTTCATCGACTTCTGACCCGCTCCTCCCGAGCTGGAGGACGGCGGCAAGGCGATCGTCGATGATCTTGTGGAGATCAATCTGGGCGACGATGAAGCTCCTCAGCCTACATTCGTTAGCGCTCTCCTCACCGGGGCGGAGAAGCAGGATTACAAGCAGCTCCTGCTTTGATGCGGGATGAGACCACGGACACGACAACAGTCCTCGGACTCTAGGTGAGCTCGTGATTGTCCCTTAACGAGGGAAGCGTCGGACGTGCACGGTTGAGAAACCGGCAAGAGCTTGGGTGGTCAATTCTCTTTTGTGCCCGGATCGGGTCACGGGACGGTAACGCTCTCTCTCGCAATAGCGGTGATAAAAATATAAAGCGAGCTAATTATCCCTACACATGCTCTCTAGCAGCGGCATAAACAAATATATATGAAGTAAGCAAAATGCTGAGAAGGGAGCGAATGCGATCCCTCCACGCGCTCGGCGTGGGGAAGACGGACCCGGCCGAAACTCGTTCTCCCGGAACAATATTACACAATTGTTACAGCAATGGACCACTGCCCACTCCACGCAGGGAGGTAAAGGGTGACACAATGGGGTCCGAGAGGACCGAATTCGGGTTGACGGGCGGCTTCTCGTGTCTCTTCGGCAGCACCCGAGCTTGTTACTGTGGGGCCCACGTGCTGTCTGGAGGGGCCGTGTGGGGCCCGGTGGCACCACTGTGGTGGGGACACTTGGGGAAGTGTTCCCTGGGCTGGCGGCACACTAGAACGTCGACCGGAGGCCGGGCGGCTCCGTTCGGCACCGGTCGGAATAATCGGCCACGGATCTGCCGGTTCTGTTTTCCGGCGCGCGCTCCGGCGAGAACGGACGCTGCGATCAGCCTTGATGTCGGATCGACACGAAACTGGCGCCGTTGGAAAGCTAACTTGAAGTCCTTTAACCTAGGCCTAGAGATCAGACCTGTATCTGCACGGATCTCAACTTTATTGAAATTTTGAGTTCCTAGTATACAGTAGCCGAACTCTCAGATCTGTAGGGAACTTGTCTGAGAACTACCGTTGACCATAAGGTAGATGTCCGATTCAGCTCCTGAGCTCTTCACCAAAGTTATAGGATTTTGAACATGGAAGATGGAAATATTTTGTTTGGACTGATTGGAGGTGGCTACGAATTGATATGATTTTTGAACTGGAAGGTGATCGGATCTGGAAATTGGCTGACAGTATTGTAGCTGAAGAAGAACACGATTTTTGAACAATGGTTGGAAGGCTGATCAAAAATCAGGAAAATTCATGGAGTGTGGGGTTGATGGATAGAACTCCCAGTAAAATTGGGAGGGTTTGGAAAAATCAGAAAGGTGGTCGGAGATGGGAAACTCAGAACTGCTGTCACTGTAGACAGAGACAAGACAGATCTGGGAGTGAAAGATGAACGAAAATGGAAAATTACTAAATGAAAGAATTTGGACGTGAAAAGTTAGGTGGAGGTGGGGATTCAAGGTAAGAACACACCCTCAAAATTTTAGCTTGATATCTTCACATGGTGGAGAGCAGGAATTCGTGGAATACACCTCTATCCAGCAAGATAGAACCTTGAAGATGGCTCCGCGGTGGCTCGAAGGCGGCGGCGGCACAGATGATCACCGGAGATAGAGGGAAGGGGATTGAAGATAGAACCACTCTAGAACTGGAGGTTGGAGGAGAGGAACCAGAGGGGAGAGGAAGGGGGCGCACCAAGCTCTTTGGTTTACAATAAAATTTCTGATTTTTCATTAATTTCCACATGAAAATACAACATTTTATATGCTAGGTATCAAATCTATTGTTGACCCTTGGATCTAGAGATGGGGAATGAAGGGCTGAGATGAAGTTTGAACAACACACAAAAAATAAAATTAAATAGAAAGGAAGGGGGCGGCCTATTGACTATATGGGAGAGTGGAATGGGTAGGTGGCCAACCATTGGAATATTGACCCATTTGTCACCCATGTGTCCATATGACTAGTCCAACCTTCTAGATGTCCACCTAGGATGGTTGACCAGCCCCACAAGGTGACATGGACCAATGGGAAAGGGCTGAGGGCCCCCTAGCTGGACCTACTACACAATTGCACAAAAACCCACACAATCTATGGGAATGACTCATTGGCTTATAAAGCTTTACATTTGCATACATACTTTCCAAAGGATATAAACACAAACTAAAAGGACACAAATGCAAAAGAAAAGGTACAGGCTTGGCGTCGATTCCCATCAACTCTCCCCGGGTGGGAGGAACTCGACCCCTTCGAGTAGGGGTAGGGATGCTCGAGTACTCCGGCGGATCCGTCACCGTGCCAAGTAGCGCGGGTATGCTCCACTCCAAGTGACCGTCACCTACTCATTCCATATATACTCAATATGCACAAGCTGCTATGGGCTAGAGGTGAACACTCCGAGTGGGGCACTCTCAAAAGGGGAGGAAGCAGCTCGAAGACTCACTAGGAATCACCGCTGAGTCCCTGTAGGTGACTGATCCGGGTATAGATGTAGAACCGATCCCATACTCATCAAGCGAGTCCACTCGCCCCTTACTCATAAGAGATTGACAACGAGCTCACACAAGACACATGTAGACTCACCATGTAATACACACAAACAATCGACTCAAAACACACCACACAAACAAACCACGCTAAGAAAACACACGGACTCATGCACGACTCTAGACTAAAGTGGTAGCATCAATCCCACTAGGTGGCTGCATCCTGGGCGGCAGGAGAGCTGTCCAGCTCTTCCCCCAAGAATTAGTACTCATCGGCTAGTGCTTGGTCGGCCTCATAATTGATAAGTTCAAGCTCAAATGGCAAGGCCTCCTCAACCCCTAGGGCTAGTGTGACCCGAGTGGGACATTGGTTGGCGAAGTGGCCAAACCCATGACAATGGAAACATTGCAGCCGAGACCGACTGCTCTCTCTGATAAGAGGGGCCTTACCCTTATCCTCCCGACGGGTAGGGGGCGTAGGTAACAAGGGTGGAGGTGTAGGCACCGTGGGCAATAGGGGAGGAAGTGTCGGAGCCAGGGGACGGGCTAGGTGTGCCGGGGGACGGGCAACGGGTGCCGGTGGATGGGGTGGAAGTAGATCCCGTGGTGGGGGAGGTCGAGGTCTAGGAGCGAAGTGCTCTTGACGGGCGGACTCCTGAGGACGAGCCATGGGTCCCCTCGGGTATGAACCTAAGGAGCCACGGGAATCACTACGGGGAGGAGCGGGCTCCACCTTGGAATAGACTCAAACTTTCCCTTGAATTGCTCCATCTCGAGAGCAACCTGATATGCATCCTCCAACTTGTCCACCTTGCGGCGGAGAAGCTCATACCATAGGTGCGGGCGTAGACCACGCCGAAACCGAGAGACGGTAAGGGAATCTTCCTCCGTGGCATCACATCGCAAGTAGTATTCATCAAATTTGGCGATGTAATCAGAGACAGACCGGTCTCCTTCGGTGAGGCTTTGCCACCTCTCTATAAGACGCTGGCGGTAGGAGGTAGGGAGGCACTTCTTCCTAAGCTTCTCCCTCATATCGATCCACGTATCGATCGGGGGTTCTTGATGATGAAACAATAGGTTCTCCATGTTCCTCCAATAGGTTTGTGCTTGGCCTAAAAGTTTCATCCTGGCATACTTGACTTTTCGTTGGTCCGACATCTCGAAGAACTCAAAATATCGGTCCATACCAGCCTCCCAATCAAGATAGACCTTTGGGTCTAAGGACCCGTCAAAGGTGGGAGGGTCGGCCCGAACGGTCCAAAGGGTCCGTTCATCCATATCTTGGTCGTGGGTACGCCGTGTTGGGCGATGATCACGACCATGTCCCCGATGCTCATTATCGGACTCATAGTCATGCACCTCGGGGACTTCATGCCTCCTAAAAGCTACCCCTTGAACCCTTGGAGTCGCGGGTTGATGAATCGGCTCCAGTTGACCTTGTGTAGGTGGGACGAGTGCCTGGACTGGGGCAATCGGGGGTGCTTCGGCTGGGCCTCTCTCTAGTGCGGCAACTCTCCCGACCAATCCCTGAATGGACTGGTTCGACCCAGTGGCCCTATCCTTTACGGCTTTCATCCTCTCTTCTAGGCGGGTGCCTAGACCATTCGCTCGGGTACTCACTCCTTCCATCCTATCCATCCGGGTACTTAAATCACCCATTTGCGTATCCAACCCATCAAGACGCGTATGCAATCCTTGCACTTGTCCCATAAGATTATGGAACATTTCGACCACAGCTGACGCATCGAGACTAGTGGCTCGGGGATCCGCCATAGGTGGTGGTGGGGGTGAGTACTGAGTACCCCTACGAGTTGGCATGCAGACACACCGACTAGCAGACGCCGACTAAAGCAAACACACTAATGCAAAATGATGCGCCTAGACTTAACCAAAACTCGGTACGTGGCGGAGCTAACAGATCCGAAGATCACTCGCACAAGTGTGCGGCCTTCCCGATAGGTGTAGCCTAACGTTCGAACAACACCTTTTGATATACCGAGTAAAGGGATGTAAATGCAAAAGATACTTTTTTTAAAAAACAATGATGACCCTAAACACGACTTAGACAATGACTAATGACTATACGTAAATGACACTCTCTTTTTTTTTTGACACCCTAGACTCAAACTCGCTCTGATACCAAATTGATGCGGGACGAGACCACGGACACAACAACAGTCCTCAGACTCTAGGTGAGCTCGTGATTGTCCCTTAACGAGGGAAGCGTCGGACGTGCACGGTTGAGAAACTGGCAAGAGCTAGGGTGGTCAATTCTCTTTTGTGCCCGGATCGGGTCACCGGACGGTAACGCTCTCTCTCGCATCAGCGGTGATATAAATATAAAGCGAGCTAATTATCCCTACACATGCTCTCTAGCAGCGGCATAAATAAATATATATGAAGTAAGCAAAATGCCGAGAAGGGAGCGAATGCGATACCTCCACGCGCTCGGCGTGGGGAAGACGAACCCGACCAAAACTCGTTCTCCCGGAACAATATTACACAATTGTTACAGCAATGGACCACTGCCCACTCCACACAGGGAGGTACAGGGTGACACAATGGGGTCCGGGAAGACCGAATTTGAGTTGACGGGCGGCTTCTCGCGTCTCTTCGGTAGCACCCGAACTTGTGACTGTGGGGCCCACGTGCTGTCCGGAGGGGCCGTGTGGGACCCGGTGGCACCACTATGGTGGGGACACTTGGGGAGGCGTTCCCTGGGCTGGCGACACACTGGAACGTCGACCGGAGGCCGGGCAGCTCCGTTCAGCACCGGTCGGAATAACCGGCCACGGATCTGTCGGTTCTATTTTCCAGCGCGCGCTCCGGAGAGAACGGACGCTGCGATCAGCCCCGATGTCGGATCGACATGAAACGGGCGCCGTTGGAAAGCTAACTTGAAGTCCTTCAACCAAGGCCTAGAGATCAGACCTGTATCTGCCCGGATCTGGGCTTTATTGAAATTTTGAATTCCTGGTGTACAGTAGCCAAACTCTCAGATCTACAGGGAACTTGTCTGAGAATGGCCATTGACCGCAAGGTAGATGTCCGATTCAGCTCCTGAGCTCTTCACAAAAGTTATAGGATTTTGAACAAGGGAGATGGTAATATTTCTTGTGGACTGATTGGAGGTGACTACGAATTGATATGATTTTTGAACTGGAAGGTGGTCGGATCTGAAATTGGCTGACAACACTGTAGCTGAAGAAGAACATGATTTTTGAAAAATGGTTGGCAGGCTGATCAAAAATCAGGAAAATTCATGGAGTGAGGGGTTGATGGACAGAACTCCTAGTAAAATTGGGAGGGTTTGGAAAAATCAAAAAGGTGGTCGGAGATGGGAAACTCAGAACTGCTATCACTGTAGATAGAGACAAGACAGATCTGGGAGAGAAAGATGAACGAAAATGGAAAATTACTAAATGATGGAATTTGGATGTGAAAATTTAGGTGGAGGTGGGGATTCAAGGTAAGAACACACCCTCAAAAGTTTAGCTTGATATCTTCACATGGTGGAGAGTTGGAATTCGTGGACTACACCTCTGTCCAGCAGGACAGAACCTTGAAGATGGCTCCGCGGCGGCTCGAAGGCGGCACGAACGGCGGCGGCACAGATGATCACCGGAGATAGAGGGAAGGGGATTGAAGATAGAACCACTCTAGAACTGGAGGTTGGAGGAGAGGAACCAGAGGGGAGAGGAAGGGGGCGCACCAAGCTCCTTGGTTTACAACAAAATTTTTGATTTTTCATTAATTTCCACATGAAAATACAACATTTTATATGCTAGGTATCAAATCTATTGTAGACCCTTGGATCTAGGGATGGGGAATGAAGGGCTGAGATGAAGTTTGAACAACACACAAAAAATAAAATTAAATAGAAAGGAAGGGGGCGGCCTATTGACTATATGGGAGAGTGGAATGGGTAGGTGGCCAACCATTGGAATATTGACCCATTTGTCACCCATGTGTCCATATGACTAGTCCAACCTTCTAGATGTCCACCTAGGATGGTTGACCAGCCCCACAAGGTGACATGGACCAATGGGAAAGGGCTGAGGGCCCCCTAGCCGGACCTACTACACAATTGCACAAAAACCCACACAATCTATGGGAATGACTCATTGGCTTATAAAGCCTTACATTTGCGTACATACTTTCCCAAGGATATAAACACAAACTAAAAGGACATAAATGCAAAAGAAAAGGTACAGGCTTGGCGTCGATTCCCATCATGCTTGAATACAAAGATTGCTTCGCCTGGACTTACAAGGAGATGCCAGGGCTAGACCCCTCCGTGGCAGAGCACGATCTAGCCATTTCTCCCTCAATCGCTCCAGTCAAGCAACTACTGCGACGCATGCGCCATGAGCTGGAGCTCCAGGTTTCGGCCGAAGTCCACAAAATGGCGGAGGTCGACTTCATCGAGCCGTGCATCTACCCGATCTGGCTCGCCAACATAGTCCTAGTTAAGAAGAAGAATGGTCAAGTCCGCATCTGCGTCAACTTCTGGGACCTCAAGAAAGCTTGTCCGAAGGATGACTTTCCAGTCCCCATCACAGAAACAATGGTCGACATGACCACCGGCCATGAAGCCTTGTATTTCATGGATGGGTCATCCGATTATAATCAAATCCGGATGTCCCTCAAAGACAAGAATCACACAACCTTCAGATCCCCCAAGGGGATTTTCAACTACAAGCGCATGCCCTTCGGTTTGAAAAATGCTGGTGCTACTTACCAAAAGGCCATGACCAAAATATTCGACGAGATGCTACACAACATCGTCGAATGCCACGTCGACGACCTCGTCGTCAAGACTAAAAGGCACGAAGATCATTTGCACCTTCGGCGTCTTCAGCAATATGGGCTCAAGATGAACCCCATGAAATGCGCCTTCGACATATCCAGCGGTAAATTTATCGGCTTCTTCGTCAGATACCGAGGAATCGAGGTGGATCCAGCAAGATCAAAGCGATCCGGAACTTCCACCACCCTGCAACATCACTAAACTTAGGTCCTTCCAGGAGAGGTTGACCTACATTCAAAGGTTTATCTCTAACCTCTGCAGTCGATGCGCACCTTTCAACAAGCTGATGAAGAAAGACACCCCGTTCACATGGGACTCGGAATGCCAGGCGGCTTTCAAGCAAATCAAAGAGTACCTCCTTACTCCCCCAGTCTTGGGAGCACCAGTCAAGGGCAAGCCCCTCATCCTTTACATTGCTGCCATGGACGCTTCGCTGGGAGCTCTGTTGGCGCAAATCAATGAAGAAGGTAAAGAGCAGCCCCTCTATTACTTCAGTCGGAAGCTAATCAGTTCTGAGTACCACTGGTGAGGGGGATTTCTGTAGCCCATCTAAGAGCAGCCGAACAGGCTCAGCTCAGCCAAGTGACAGCCCCCTAGGGCCCACTTAGGCAAAAAAGCCCAATAAAGATCACTCGGGACTCCACCCTTCCTCGGCGGCCCTTAGGCTCGGAAGGCCTGAGCGTCAGAACGGAGGAAGACCCATGCCCGAGTTATCCCTTCATCGGGATAGAGGCAAACGCCCTGCGCCCACTCTGACCTGACTCCATCCGAGCTATGCCTCTCGCCCGGACAACGCTGGCACCTTTTATGCTCGGACCGACTAACAAGTGCTTATCCGCACAGCCGTTGAGAGACCTTTATGAGCAGAAGTTTATGAGGATAAAGGATCCATGATCCCTCAAGGCCATGAAGATCCCACGATGAGGACGTAACGATCCCATGATGAGTACGTAACTCTCTCATGAAACTCCTCAGCTTACGAGACTCATAAGGTGAGCACTGATAAGTGTCCATTTCTTATGATAATTCATTGCATATACACCATTTTATGTGCATATAATTAGGCAATTATACATATTTCATAGTTAACCTCAACTCCGCATTTAAATTAGAGCTTTCACGGAAATTGATTAATTCGATTATCTTATTTAATAATAAATTAAAGTTGAGGGCCATGAGCATTAATTCTCCATTGCATAATCACGAGCATTAAAGATTTATGTGCACATTGTGGTAATTTTTATGGACTAAAGTGCAATTATGTGTGTGTAGGACACCGAAGGCAATTACAAAAGAAGCCGGGGGCAAAACTGTCACCACCATGTTGACCAAGTCAAAAGTACATATTTTGATTGGAGGGAAAAGAAATTCTAAAAGTTTGAAATTGAGTAAAAGAAACACATATTTCGGTTGGAGGGAGAATTGAATTCAAAGTTTGAAATAAAGGAGAGGAATGATGAGTCTTGGGAAGGGGGTTGTCCAAAGCCCAAGAAGGGTGTATTCACCTACTTTTTCTCTTCCCCATGCATCATATTCTACTTAAATCCCATCCATCCATCTCCTTTTATACAATCTCCACCCTCCATCTACCCAACTTTTCCTATAAATAGCCCATGACAAGAAGGAGAAGGGTGTTCTTCTTTTGGCAATTTCTCTCCCAACCTTAGGCCTCCGAGTTCTCCCTTGTAAGTTCATTTTCAGTTCATGCACTCTTCATCAAAGTTCTTTTTTTTTAAGTTCTCTACAACTTCTTCTTCTGGAGCATCTTCTAGTTCCTTCTAGTTTTTAAGCTATTTCGTATTTTTCACTGTGTTGTCCTGTTCATCTGCAAACCCATGTTTCTCTCTGTTCTTTCCCATATTTCTCCCCCTTCTCATCATTTTCTCCTCTTACTGTCTTCATGAAAGTCCTTTGTTTTTAAATGTTCTACAACTTCTTCTTCTACACCATCTTCTAATTCTCTACTATTTTTAAGTTATAATCTCTTTTTCAAGGTGCTGTCCTGTGTTTTTACTGTTCATCAGAGGTGCTAGCTTCGGTTATGTCTCAATTTTGAAGCCCTTATTCTCTTCTTTCCTCTCTGAGTTCTTCATTTAAGTTTTTCCTCTCTTCCCCCTCTTCAACTTCTTCTTCTTGGGAATCCCCTAATTCATCTTGGGTTCAAAGTTATTCACCCTCCAAAGACTGCTTCAATGACGAAGGTGACTTCCTCCCGGCGTAGACGACATCTTCCACAAGGTTGTTCGTGATCCAAGGCCAAGAGAGGACGTCGCTATCATCACCATTGCTACTACCATCTCCAAACTCCAAACTCCAGGCTTTTCTTGTGTTATTGCTTTTGTGATATTTCACTTCATTGTAATCTCATTGTGTCATTAGTATAAACTTGTTTCACATTTCATGTACTCTTTCTTTTAAGTTAATGAAAGGAGTTGTTCTCTTGATTTAGTTCTTTCTCTTCTTCCCTCTCTATCTCTTTCTTCTATATCTTCCTTTCACTTCATGTAATTATTTTCTATAGCATAAGTGCATAGTCATGGTGTGTTCAATTAAGTGTTTGGTTTGTTCATCATTTCACTATTTTCTTTAAGCAAATCCAAATCACAAGTGTTTTTCAAAGGACTCTAAGGTTTTTTACTCTAAAAATCTCTTCTTCCTTGTGGATTCGACCCGTGCTTGCCATAGTACTATGTTCTCTTTTGATCATTTTGTGCGAGTTCGGTTTTAAGATTGTTATACGCGTGTTTTAAACGACGAACTTTCGCGTTATCAATTTTTGGCGCCGTTGCCGGGGAAGAATGATGATTTTTGATTTAAGAACTTTGTTTTCCTTGTGTATATAGTGTACTAATAAAGCTCTCTTTTCTTTTCTTTTTTATAGGTTAAAAAAATTCAAAAAAAAGAGGTAAGTTTATATTTCTCTCTTTCATCTTTTGATTTTGTCATTTCATTTCAAAAAAAAAAAAGAGAAGAACGAGGGATTGCGCATCAAGTAAGTCTCCAAACTTATTCCTCTCATTTTGTGTCATTTCCTTAATGTTCTTGCATATTATGGTTAGATAGGTTCACTAAATTTAAAAAAAAAACTCTTCACTTGAACCTAATAAAAATTCTCATTCTAAGAGTAGAAATCACATTTTCATGTTTTAAGTCATGCATCATTTAGGATAGAAGCTCTTTTTCTTTATTGTCTAATTGTTGTTAATTACATTGTTGAAGATTGCGGGAGGCAAGGTGAGTACTCTAACTTTTCCAAAAGCATGCTCATGCATTTTCATTCTTGCATAGAATCCCTTGTTTGAACTTGCTTTGTTGTATATCATTTCAAAATATCTTAAGGGCAACACTCATAAGCAAGATAAGGTGGGGATTTCATCACCCTTCATTAACCCACAAATCATAATTCTCTTGCATCTTTGCATCACCTAGACCTCAAATAAAATTCAGTAGACATTGGCCCTAAATTCACACTGTGGTTCTTGTGTTATTTGAGCTTACCCTCTTATGAAAACTGGTGCCTAAGACAAGACGGTTGGACGGCAAACGCCTTAAGCGGGCTAGTGGTTTGGTATAATTAGGTCCCTACGAAAGTAGGGGGAACCTCCCACTATCCCACCCCTTACCTGGCCGGTGGAAATATTGAGGGTGAACTTAAGTTTCACGTTAGCCATTTTGTGAAACCCAATTTGTAGGTCTAGGTCACATCTAGGGCATTAAGTAATTTGTGTGTTAACTTGTTTGTGTTTGCATAAAAAAAAATAAAATAAAAACGAGAACAAGAAAAAAAGTATCCTCTTATCTCTCTTCGTCCTTATTTGAGTCCAAACAAAAAAAAAATTTTAAAAAAAATATATACATCATAAAACGATTCTCTCATCTCTCATCTTTAACCTTGGTTTATGCAAGGGAGAAGATCTCAACACCTTGACTTAGTTGAGCCCATTAGTGAGATCGAGCGATTCATTTTTAATCCGACTCAAAATCAAACCCAACCTATGGCTGAACAACACCAATTAGAGGTGCCCAAACAGATGAAGGAATATTTCATTCCTTCGAATTATCAGCCATCCACTTGTATCCAATTGCCTAATGTCCCTACTTTGCACTATGAGATCAAATCTAGCACCATTCAGATGCTCCCATCCTTTTATGGGAAGACCAATGAAGATCCCTATAAACATCTGGATGAATTTCTAGAAATTTGTTCCACTGTGAAAATTCAAAATTTCACAGATGATGCTCTCCGCCTGACCTTATTCTCTTTCTCACTTAAGGACAAAGCCAAATACTGGCTAGGGACCTTAGGGAAACCTATTGGCACATGGGCAGATATGCAACATGAGTTCCTTAAGAAATTCTACCCCATCGGTAGAACCAACACCATGAGACGTGCAATCACAGGATTCGCGCAACTCCCAAATGAACAAATACATGAATCATGGGAGAGATTAAAGGAACTCCTCAGAAAATGTCCACATCATGGGCTCTCCAAATGGCAAATAGTGCAAGCTTTCTATGAGGGCCTAGATGATCAAGTTAGGCAGATTATTGATGCATCATGTGGTGGGGCCTTTATGAGCAAGAGTGAGGATGAGGCCTATGCCTTATTTGAAATGTTAAGCGAGAATTCAATCAACCATGCTTCCTTATCCTCATATGAGAGAACCATTGGGCCATCTAAACGGGCCGGGATGTATCGTGTGGAACCTAAAGCTAGAGTGGATGTGAATTTTATCCATCAAAAATTGGACAAGGTGGATATCATGACCCAAAAGCTAGAACAAGTTGATATGTTGGCCCACAAGTTAGACCAGCTCCTGGCCCAGAACAAACAAGAAACCACCATCTTACCTACGTCCAACCCATACTCGGACCCAACACACCATGAGGTGTGTGCTTTATGTGCTAGCCCCGACCATCATGTGTCCGATTGCCCAACAGCAGCCCAGTTACCACCTTTTATACAGGAGCAAGTCCAAGCAGCCCAGGGGTTCTCTAAGCCCAACTATGACCCATTTTCTAACACCTATAATCCGGGCTGGAGGAATCACCCCAATTTCAATTGGAGAAATCAACAATCTCCCAATCAGCCCACCATCCCCTCTACGTCTCAAACTCACAAACCACCCATCCAAAACCAATTTCAAGCACAGCCACCATTTCAAGGAAATGCTTATGGTCGGGGACCGCAAGTCCAACAACCACTCCCCCGATTCAACCAGGGTCAGGCCCCATACCAACCTCCTCAGCCCAATTATGGGCAGTCTTCTAATTCTCAACAAACCTATCAACCTCCTTTGCATCACCACCAGGACTCCCAAACTGATGATCGATTCCATCAGTTACAACAACTAATTCTGGCCCAAAATCAATCCTTCCAACAAACCATTCAAGCCCAAAGTCAATCTTTCCAACAGACCCTTCAAGCCCACCAGCAACCTATCTCTAAGTTGGAAATCCAATTAGGTCAATTGACTGAAGCCACCATGCGAAGGGAAGTGGGCCAACTGCCAAGTCAGCCTATTGCCAACCCACGAAATAATCCCCCGGGCTTCTCACAACCAAACTTCCCCATGAACCAGCAAATTCCTCCTCTCCTTCAGCACCCATCAGGCCATGTACCACAAAAAGGCCTACAACTCGAAAATGTAAAAGCAATTTCAGCCTTAAGAAGTGGTAAAGTCCTCCAAGATCCCCAGGAGTCTACTTCTACTTCATTGATTCAGGCCCCAGAAATATCTTCTGATAGTGAAGAGGAACCCAACCAGGAAAAGGATGTCAAGGGAAAGCGAAAACTAGATGAAGGGCCTAGCACTTACCAACCTACAGTGCCATTTCCCAATGTCTTAAAGCCCAAGAAGAAACAACCGGCCCACAATGAGGAGATGATGGAGCTCTTCAAACAAGTACACATCAACATCCCTCTCCTCGATGCCATTAAACATGTCCCAGCCTATGCTAGATTCTTGAAGGAAATGTGCACTCCTAGGCGGGAGCCACGAGTGACCCCGGAAAAGGTTCGGCTTCCTGAGAACGTTAGTGCCGTAGTCCTCAACCAACTTCCAAGGAAGTTAAAGGACCCTGGAGCGCCCCTTATCTCTTGCAACATTGGGGGTGTGACCTTTGATAAGGCTCTCCTTGATTTAGGAGCCCGTGTGAATTTACTTCCCACCTCCATCTATGAGCAGTTTGACATCGGTGAGCTCAAGCCTACACCCATTATTCTCCAGCTCGCTGATAGATCAATCAAGACTCCAAAGGGCCTTATTGAGGATGTCATTGTTAAAGTGAATGAGTGTTACTTCCCTGCCGACTTTCTTATTTTGGACATGGTTTCTCCCCAAGAAATCAAACATACTCCTATCATTTTGTGTAGACCATTTTTAGCCACGGCTAGAGCTAATATAGATTGTGCTTCAGAAGTTATGGACATATCTTTTGGGGACCAAAAAGTTAGCATCAATATTTTTAAGGCATCCAAATTTCATGATCAAAAAGGAGATTGCTATGTTATTGACACCATTGAGGAGTTACTAGAGATTGAAGGGGATAGTAGGATCAGAATGAGAGAAGAAGTTGACATCCAGTTGAACCCTTGCCTCAGCTTAAATTTGAACCAGCTCTGCCATCTTTATAATTTCCTCCTCAGGTTGAATTAAAACCATTGCCGGCCTCCCTTAAGTATGCATTCCTAGGTCCAGACCAAACCTTGCCAGTCATCATAGCAAGCGACCTTGAACCTAACCGTGAGGAGAAACTAGTTGAGGTCCTTAAATCTCATAAAGGGGCTATAGGTTGGTCTGTCGCTGATCTTAAAGGGATTAGTCCATCCATTTGTCAGCACCACATTTATATGGAGGAGAATGTAAAACCAAGCAGAGACATGCAGAGGAGATTAAACCCACACATAAAGGAGGTGGTCAAAAATGAGGTGGTCAAGTGGCTAGATGCCGGTATCATCTACCCAATTTCTGATAGTGAGTGGGTAAGTCCAACCCAAATAGTCCCAAAGAAATCAGGACTGACTGTGATCGCCAATGATCAAGAAGAGTTGATACCTACTAGGTTGACCACGGGATGGAGGGTCTGCATTGATTATAGGAAGCTCAACTCCATGACAAAGAAGGACCATTTTCCCCTCCCATTCATTGACCAAATTTTGGAAAAATTAGCAGGGCAAAAATACTTCTGTTTTCTAGATGGGTATTCTGGGTACAATCAAGTGGCTATCTACCCAGAAGATCAAGAAAAAACTACATTTACATGTCCCTACGGAACATTTGCTTTTCGGAGAATGCCCTTTGGATTATGTAATGCACCTGCAACATTTCAAAGATGCATGTTAGCAATTTTTTCTGACATGGTGGGTAACTTTTTAGAAGTTTTCATGGATGATTTCTCTATTTTTGGGGACACATTTGATTCCTGCCTTGATCACTTAGCCAAAGTAATGAAGAGATGCATTGACACTAATCTTATCCTCAGTTGGGAAAAGAGTCATTTCATGGTTAAAGAAGGCATTGTTCTGGGACATATAGTGTCGGCAAGAGGAATTGAGGTAGATAAAGCCAAGGTTGAGCTCATTTCCAAACTACCACCACCCACCTCAGTAAAACAAATCCGATCATTCTTGGGTCATGCTGGCTTCTATCGCCGGTTCATCCAAGACTTCTCCAAAGTTTCTAGACCTCTCACTAATCTGTTGGCTAAGGAAGTCCCATTCCATCTTGACCTATCATGTCTTGAGGCTTTTGAATCGTTGAAAATGGCGTTGACCGATGCCCCAATATTGCAAACTCCCAATTGGTCATTGCCTTTTGAAATTATGTGTGATACCTCAAATTATGCTTTAGGTGCTGTTTTGGGACAAAGGGTAGACAAAAAGCCTGTGGTGATTTACTATGCGAGCCGCACACTCGCTGATGCACAACTTAGGTACACCACAACAGAAAAGGAGTTACTTGCCATTGTCTTTGCTCTTGAAAAGTTTCGATCCTATCTGCTAGGGGCCAAAGTCATTGTGTTTTCTGACCACTCAGCCCTTAGACACCTGCTGTCTAAAAAAGATGCCAAACCAAGGTTGATTAGATGGATCCTTTTACTACAGGAGTTCGATTTGGAAATTCGGGATAAAAAAGGAAGTGAAAATGTTGTTGCAGATCACTTGTCCCGAATTATAACATCAGACACCACACCCTTACAGGACTCATTTCCAGATGAGCATCTCCTTAGTGTATGCCACATTTCACCCCCATGGTATGCGCACATTGTAAATTACTTAGTTGTGAAAAAAATTCCTGAAGGTTGGTCCAAACAAGAAAAAGATCGTTTCTTTGCTAAACTCAAGTACTTCTTTTGGGAAGACCCTGAGCTATTCCATTTAGGACCAGACCAAATCATTCGGAGGTGTGTCCCTGAGAGTGAGCAACATAGCATTCTGACATTTTGTCACACCTTATCTTGTGGGGGACATTTTTCAGGTAAGAAAACAGCAGCCAAGGTTTTGCATAGTGGGTTCTACTGGCCAACATTATTCAAAGATGCATTCATATTTTGCAAATCTTGTAAGCGCTGTCAGGCTATAGGAAACATGTCACGCAGGGACATGATGCCTTTAAACCCTATCCTGGTTGTGGAAATTTTTGATGTATGGGAAATTGACTTCATGGGACCGTTTCCACCATCTTTTGGTTATGAGTATATTTTGGTGGCGGTAGATTACGTGTCTAAGTGGATAGAAGCTATAGCCACAAGGACTAATGATCATAAAATTGTCATGAAATTTGTTCGTAAGAATATTTTCTCTCGATTTGGGTGTCCTAGGGCTATCATTAGTGATGGGGGTTCACATTTCATCCATTCTCAATTCCGGACTTTGCTTAGGAAGTATGGGATAACACATAAGATTGCTACCCCCTACCATCCCCAGACTAGTGGCCAGGTGGAGATTTCTAATAGGGAGATCAAGAACATTTTGTAAAAGTCTGTTAGGCCTGATAGGAAAGATTGGTCAGAAAGATTAGATGATGCTTTATGGGCCTATCGGACCGCCTACAAAACTCCCATTGGCATGTCCCCTTATAGGCTCATTTTTGGAAAGCCATGTCATTTACCAGTCGAATTGGAACATAGGGCCTATTGGGCAATCAAGCAATTCAATCTTGATTCAGCACAGGCTAGTTCTCATAGAGCCCTTCAACTGAATGAGTTAGAGGAACTTCGCAATGAGGCCTATGAGAACTCTAGAATTTTTAAAGCCCAGACTAAAGCATTCCATGATAAACACATTTCACGAAAAACTTTTCAAATCAACCAAAAGGTCTGGTTTTTTAACTCTAGACTGCGATTATTCCCTGGCAAATTGCAATCCCGATGGGATGGACCATATGTGGTAGTTAAAATATTTGACCATGGTGCAATAACAATTCTTGATCCTAAAACTGGTCAAACTTTCACTGTCAATGGTCAACGTTTGAAACCTTACATTGAAAATCTTCCAATGCTGCAGGAGGACTCTCTCAGGCTGAGTGACCCATTGTGAGCTACATTGCGTCTGGCTGAAGACGTTAAACTTAGCGCTTCTTGGGAGGCAACCCAATTATCCTGTCTCTTTTCAAAAAAAAAAAAAATTTTTGTGATTGATTTTCTTCTTTTATTTACGCAGCATGGAGCATGGAGCAATATTTCTTTGACGACGGCATCTCTCTCTCTAAGGTCGTATCTATCCTTCCCTCTACTTTTTATGGCTTTATATCTTATTCATGTCATTAGGGACAATGTCACCTAAGTTGGGGGGTAGCTTGAGCTGTAATTTTCTCAAAATAATTGTAACATTTCATCACATCTCTAACAAGTGTTTCATGTTCATATTTCATGATGAGAAACTTTTCTTAAAATGATAGGACTTAGAGTCTTACTCGTGAAAGTTGCAAGTTAAAGGGATGAATTAATTGGTTATGTCTTTAGCCTTTTCCTCAGAATACACTTGAAAATTATATTGAACTTGCACACAATTGCACAATAACAAGATTGGTGGATGACAAACATTAGGATGATGAGAATTTTGCTGGACACTTAGGTGATGATGAATATTATGCCCATTCGGTGAAAGTAATCGTGAGAAAAAGCTACCTGCCAAAAAAAAAAATTACATGAAAAATACCCCTGAACTTAGTAACCGGGCCTGCTTCTCCTAAGGCAAGAGTTGAGGTTTGCGTCAAACGGCAAAGGGATGTTCAGCACCGTGTGTCAAAAAAGAAAAAAAGAAAAAAAAGAGAATAAACAGGCAGAGTGAAGCTACCTGTAATTCGAGAAGCTTAATTCAAGATGTGGGCAGAATTAAAAATCATCTTTAAGTGAAAGGTAGAAGACTCATTCATCTAGACTGTTTGGTAGTCATTAGTCAAGTTATATAACTCATACACAAAGAGATATTTAATTTTGAGTGTATCCTGGGGGAAGATCTAAACACATGGACAGATGAAATTTGTACCGAATATATTCTACTTGAACTTGTAATACTCCAAAGTCTAAATCATTACGCATAATGTTCTTGCCATGAACTGTGACACATGAGTGTTTGCTAGTCCTAATTTTCTAATTGTTTCCATTGCTAAGGGACTAGCAATGAGTAAATTGGGGGGTGTGATAAGTGTCCATTTCTTATGACAATTCATTGCATATACACCATTTTATGTGCATATAATTAGGCAATTATGCATATTTCATAGTTAACCTCAACTCCGCATTTAAATTAGAGTTTTCACAGAAATTGATTAATTCGATTATCTTATTTAATAATAAATTAAAGTTGAGGGCCATGAGCATTAATTCTCTATTGCATAATCATGAGCATTAAAGATTTATGTGCACATTGTGGTAATTTTTATGGACTAAAGTGCAATTATGTGTGTGTAGGACACCGAAGGCAATTACAAAAGAAGCCGAGGGTAAAATTGTCACCACCATGTTGACCAAGTCAAAAGTACATATTTTGATTGGAGGGAAAAGAAATTCTAAAAGTTTGAAATTGAGTAAAAGAAACACATATTTCGGTTGGAGGGAGAATTGAATTCAAAGTTTGAAATAAAGGAGAGGAATGATGAGTCTTGGGAAGGGGGTTGTCCAAAGCCCAAGGAGGGTGTACTCACCTACTTTTTCTCTTCCCCATGCATCATATTCTACTTAAATCCCATCCATCCATCTCCTTTTATACAATCTCCACCCTCCATCTACCCAACTTTTCCTATAAATAGCCCATGACAAGAAGGAGAAGGGTGTTCTTCTTTTGGCAATTTCTCTCCCAACCTTAGGCCTCCGAGTTCTCCCTTGTAAGTTCATTTTCAGTTCATGCACTCTTCATCAAAGTTCTTTTTTTTTAATTTCTCTACAACTTCTTCTTCTAGAGCATCTTCTAGTTCCTTCTAGTTTTTAAGCTATTTCGTATTTTTCACTGTGTTGTCCTGTTCATCTGCAAACCCATGTTTCTCTCTGTTCTTTCCCATATTTCTCCCCCTTCTCATCATTTTCTCCTCTTACTGTCTTCATGAAAGTCCTTTGTTTTTAAATGTTCTACAACTTCTTCTTCTACACCATCTTCTAATTCTCTACTGTTTTTAAGTTATAATCTCTTTTTCAAGGTGCTGTCCTGTGTTTTTACTGTTCATCAGAGGTGCTAGCTTCGGTTATGTCTCAATTTTGAAGCCCTTATTCTCTTCTTTCCTCTCTGAGTTCTTCATTTAAGTTTTTCCTCTCTTCCCCCTCTTCAACTTCTTCTTCTTGGGAATCCCCTAATTCATCTTGGGTTCAAAGTTATTCACCCTCCAAAGACTGCTTCAATGACGAAGGTGACTTCCTCCCGGCGTAGACGACATCTTCCACAAGGTTGTTCGTGATCCAAGGCCAAGAGAGGACGTCGCTATCATCACCATTGCTACTACCATCTCCAAACTCCAAACTCCAGGCTTTTCTTGTGTTATTGCATTTGTGATATTTCACTTCATTGTAATCTCATTGTGTCATTAGTATAAACTTGTTTCACATTTCATGTACTCTTTCTTTTAAGTTAATGAAAGGAGTTGTTCTCTTGATTTAGTTCTTTCTCTTCTTCCCTCTCTATCTCTTTCTTCTATATCTTCCTTTCACTTCATGTAATTATTTTCTATAGCATAAGTGCATAGTCATGGTGTGTTCAATTAAGTGTTTGGTTTGTTCATCATTTCACTATTTTCTTTAAGCAAATCCAAATCACAAGTGTTTTTCAAAGGACTCTAAGATTTTTAACTCTAAAAATCTCTTCTTCCCTGTGGATTCGACCCGTGCTTGCCATAGTACTATGTTCTCTTTTGATCATTTTGTGCGAGTTCGGTTTTAAGATTGTTATACGCGTGTTTTAAACGACGAACTTTCGCATTATCAATTTTTGACGCCGTTGCCGGGGAAGAATGATGATTTTTGATTTAAGAACTTTGTTTTCCTTGTGTATATAGTGTACTAATAAAGCTCTCTTTTCTTTTCTTTTTTATAGGTTAAAAAAAATTCAAAAAAAAGAGGTAAGTTTATATTTCTCTCTTTCATCTTTTGATTTTGTCATTTCATTTCAAAAAAAAAAAAGAGAAGAACGAGGGATTGCGCATCAAGTAAGTCTCCAAACTTATTCCTCTCATTTTGTGTCATTTCCTTAATGTTCTTGCATATTATGGTTAGATAGGTTCACTAAATTTAAAAAAAAAACTCTTCACTTGAACCTAATAAAAATTCTCATTCTAAGAGTAGAAATCACATTTTCATGTTTTAAGTCATGCATCATTTAGGATAGAAGCTCTTTTTCTTTATTGTCTAATTGTTGTTAATTACATTGTTGAAGATTGCGGGAGGCAAGGTGAGTACTCTAACTTTTCCAAAAGCATGCTCATGCATTTTCATTCTTGCATAGAATCCCTTGTTTGAACTTACTTTGTTGTATATCATTTCAAAATATCTTAAGGGCAACACTCATAAGCAAGATAAGGTGGGGATTTCATCAATTTTCATTAATTTCCACATGAAAATACAACATTTTATATGCTAGGTATCAAATCTATTGTAGACCCTTGGATCTAGGGATGGGGAATGAAGGGCTGAGATGAAGTTTGAACAACACACAAAAAATAAAATTAAATAGAAAGGAAGGGGGCGGCCTATTGACTATATGGGAGAGTGGAATGGGTAGGTGGCCAACCATTGGAATATTGACCCATTTGTCACCCATGTGTCCATATGACTAGTCCAACCTTCTAGATGTCCACCTAGGATGGTTGACCAGCCCCACAAGGTGACATGGACCAATGGGAAAGGGCTGAGGGCCCCCTAGCCGGACCTACTACACAATTGCACAAAAACCCACACAATCTATGGGAATGACTCATTGGCTTATAAAGCCTTACATTTGCGTACATACTTTCCCAAGGATATAAACACAAACTAAAAGGACATAAATGCAAAAGAAAAGGTACAGGCTCGGCGTCGATTCCCATCATGCTTGAATACAAAGATTGCTTCGCCTGGACTTACAAGGAGATGCCAGGGCTAGACCCCTCCGTGGCAGAGCACGATCTAGCCATTTCTCCCTCAATCGCTCCAGTCAAGCAACTACTGCGACGCATGCGCCATGAGCTGGAGCTCCAGGTTTCGGCCGAAGTCCACAAAATGGCGGAGGTCGACTTCATCGAGCCGTGCATCTACCCGATCTGGCTCGCCAACATAGTCCTAGTTAAGAAGAAGAATGGTCAAGTCCGCATCTGCGTCAACTTCTGGGACCTCAAGAAAGCTTGTCCGAAGGATGACTTTCCAGTCCCCATCACAGAAACAATGGTTGACATGACCACCGGCCATGAAGCCTTGTATTTCATGGATGGGTCATCCGATTATAATCAAATCCGGATGTCCCTCAAAGACAAGAATCACACAGCCTTCAGATCCCCCAAGGGGATTTTCAACTACAAGTGCATGCCCTTCGGTTTGAAAAATGCTGGTGCTACTTACCAAAGGGCCATGACCAAAATATTCGACGAGATGCTACACAACATCGTCGAATGCTACGTCGACGACCTTGTCGTCAAGACTAAAAGGCACGAAGATCATTTGCACCTTCGGCGTCTTCAGCAATATGGGCTCAAGATGAACCCCATGAAATGCGCCTTCGACATATCCAGCGGTAAATTTATCGGCTTCTTCGTCAGATACCGAGGAATCGAGGTGGATCCCAGCAAGATCAAAGCGATCCGGGAACTTCCACCACCCTGCAACATCACTAAACTTAGGTCCTTCCAGGAGAGGCTGACCTACATTCAAAGGTTTATCTCTAACCTCTGCAGTCGATGCGCACCTTTCAGCAAGCTGATGAAGAAAGACACCCCGTTCACATGGGACTCGGAATGCCAGGCGGCTTTCAAGCAAATCAAAGAGTACCTCCTTACTCCCCCAGTCTTGGGAGCACCAGTCAAGGGCAAGCCCCTCGTCCTTTACATTGCTGCCATGGACGCTTCGCTGGGAGCTCTGTTGGCGCAAATCAATGAAGAAGGTAAAGAGCAGCCCCTCTATTACTTCAGTCGGAAGCTAATCAGTTCCGAGTACCACTGGTGAGGGGATTTCTGTAGCCCATCTAAGAGCAGCCGAACTAGGCCCATCAGGGCCGAACGAGGCTCAGCTCAGCCAAGTGACAGCCCCCTAGGGCCCACTTAGGCAAAAAAGCCCAATAAAGATCACTCGGGACTCCACCCTTCCTCGGCGGCCCTTAGGCTCAGAAGGCCTGAGCGTCAGAATGGAGGAAGACCCATGCCCGAGTTATCCCTTCATCGGGATAGAGGCAAGCGCCCTGCGCCCACTCTGACCTGACTCCATCCGAGCTATGCCTCTCGCCCGGACAACGCTGGCACCTTTTATGCTCGGACCGACTAACAAGTGCTTATCCGCACAGCCGTTGAGAGACCTTTATGAGCAGAAGTTTATGAGGATAAAGGATCCATGATCCCTCAAGGCCATGAAGATCCCACGATGAGGACGTAACGATCCCATGATGAGGACGTAACTCTCGCCTGAAACTCCTCAGCTTACGAGACTCATAAGGTGAGCACTGATAAGTGTCCATTTCTTATGATAATTCATTGCATATACACCATTTTATGTGCATATAATTAGGCAATTATGCATATTTCATAGTTAACCTCAACTCCGCATTTAAATTAGAGCTTTCACGGAAATTGATTAATTCGATTATCTTATTTAATAATAAATTAAAGTTGAGGGCCATGAGCATTAATTCTCCATTGCATAATCACGAGCATTAAAGATTTATGTGCACATTGTGGTAATTTTTATGGACTAAAGTGCAATTATGTGTGTGTAGGACACCGAAGGCAATTACAAAAGAAGCCGGGGGCAAAACTGTCACCACCATGTTGACCAAGTCAAAAGTACATATTTTGATTGGAGGGAAAAGAAATTCTAAAAGTTTGAAATTGAGTAAAAGAAACACATATTTCGGTTGGAGGGAGAATTGAATTCAAAGTTTGAAATAAAGGAGAGGAATGATGAGTCTTGGGAAGGGGGTTGTCCAAAGCCCAAGAAGGGTGTATTCACCTACTTTTTCTCTTCCCCATGCATCATATTCTACTTAAATCCCATCCATCCATCTCCTCTTATACAATCTCCACCCTCCATCTACCCAACTTTTCCTATAAATAGCCCATGACAAGAAGGAGAAAGGTGTTCTTCTTTTGGCAATTTCTCTCCCAACCTTAGGCCTCCGAGTTCTCCCTTGTAAGTTCATTTTCAGTTCATGCACTCTTCATCAAAGTTCTTTTTTTTTAAGTTCTCTACAACTTCTTCTTCTGGAGCATCTTCTAGTTCCTTCTAGTTTTTAAGCTATTTCGTATTTTTCACTGTGTTGTCCTGTTCATCTGCAAACCCATGTTTCTCTCTGTTCTTTCCCATATTTCTCCCCCTTCTCATCATTTTCTCCTCTTACTGTCTTCATGAAAGTCCTTTGTTTTTAAATGTTCTACAACTTCTTCTTCTACACCATCTTCTAATTCTCTACTGTTTTTAAGTTATAATCTCTTTTTCAAGGTGCTGTCCTGTGTTTTTACTGTTCATCAGAGGTGCTAGCTTCGGTTATGTCTCAATTTTGAAGCCCTTATTCTCTTCTTTCCTCTCTGAGTTCTTCATTTAAGTTTTTCCTCTCTTCCCCCTCTTCAACTTCTTCTTCTTGGGAATCCCCTAATTCATCTTGGGTTCAAAGTTATTCACCCTCCAAAGACTGCTTCAATGACGAAGGTGACTTCCTCCCGGCGTAGACGACATCTTCCACAAGGTTGTTCGTGATCCAAGGCCAAGAGAGGACGTCGCTATCATCACCATTGCTACTACCATCTCCAAACTCCAAACTCCAGGCTTTTCTTGTGTTATTGCTTTTGTGATATTTCACTTCATTGTAATCTCATTGTGTCATTAGTATAAACTTGTTTCACATTTCATGTACTCTTTCTTTTAAGTTAATGAAAGGAGTTGTTCTCTTGATTTAGTTCTTTCTCTTCTTCCCTCTCTATCTCTTTCTTCTATATCTTCCTTTCACTTCATGTAATTATTTTCTATAGCATAAGTGCATAGTCATGGTGTGTTCAATTAAGTGTTTGGTTTGTTCATCATTTCACTATTTTCTTTAAGCAAATCTAAATCACAAGTGTTTTTCAAAGGACTCTAAGGTTTTTAACTCTAAAAATCTCTTCTTCCCTGTGGATTCGACCCGTGCTTGCCATAGTACTATGTTCTCTTTTGATCATTTTGTGCGAGTTCGGTTTTAAGATTGTTATACGTGTGTTTTAAACGACGAACTTTCGCGTTATCAAGCACACTATATAAACAAGGGATTCCCTCCAGTGAAAGGTAAGGCCAACACACGCCTAAAAACTCCCTGAGCAGGAACCACTTCACCACCTTGGTGTTGGGGGATCTCGCGCACCTCTTTCTACCTCCCTCATTACCTTTCACCATTGCTCTACTGACTTACGCATTGGAGGGTGTTCCCCAGGGAACCATCCCTGGGCCTCCTGATTCATTTCCCTTCTCTGCAGTTCAATACTAGGTGATCATCCTCCCAGCTCAGGACAAGCGTGAGATCACGCCCCTTCATCTGGCGCCGTCTGTCAGAAACGACCAAAGAGCCAGTATGGTGAGAAGAAGTTTGGGGAGGAGGTCCACCGGCGATAGGGGAAAGGCCACGGTGGCGGTGGGGGAAGGCCCCTCTCAAGCCTCCCAAAACCCCCCCTCCGGTGCCAGCACTCCCACCGACGGACCGCCCCCTCCCTCTGCGGTAGGGCCACCGCTCAACGGCGGCGCTGATGCCTTCCAAGCCCTCAACGCGAAACTGGACATCCTCGTGGAACTCATGAGGACCCAAGCGGCCAGGGATGGAAGGTCACGCGCCCCTCCGGAGAGCCCTCCCCTCGAGAACGTGTCCCAGCACACCACCGGAGGCCCCTTCACCCTCCGAGGGCAGCAGCTCATCCGCAACAAAGCAGGAGGACCCTCGCAAGCCCCCCCTCCAGAGCAAGAGGCTTCCTCCACGCCGAAACGGGGTAGGCATGGGGCACGCCGTCCCCTGTCAGAGATCGAAGTCCCCAGGGAGCGCCAGGACAGCCTGCCATCACGCCCCCTCTGCCCTACGGCACAGCGGCAGCCGGAGCTATCTCTCCGACTGCGAGAATTCGAGAGGCGTTTCGCAGAGCAGGAGCGCACCCTACGAGCCCTATAGAAGACCTCTCCACTAGAGGACGAGGAGAGATCCCCGTTCTCCGACCATATATTGAAGGCAGAGGTGTCTCCCATAACCTCCATCCTGACCTTCAAGCCCTACGACGGTCAGGGTGACCCAGCCAACCACTTCGACAGCTTGGACGCCATGATGACCCTTCACGGAGCGTCCAGCGCCATCAAGTGCCGAGCCTTTGCGACCACCTTGGTCCAAGGCGCCCAAGCATGGTTCCGGGCCCTCGCCCCCGGATCCATCCGATACTTCAAGCAATTCGGAAGAGTATTCAAGGAGAGTTTCACCGGCAGTGGTTCCCCAAGGTCGGTGGCGGGGCTTTTGGCCCTCAAACAGGCGCAAGGGGAGAAACTTCGGGCCTACATTCTCCGATTCAAATCGGAAGCCCTGAGGATCCCCCGCCTGGACGTCGCCTCGGCCATAACCGCACTGACCGGGGGCACCGACGACGAGAACCTCCACCGCAAGCTTGTCCTCCACCCTCCCTCGACCCTTGCTGCGCTAGTGACTCTGGCATTGCGCCACGCCGAGTGCGAAGAAGTGCTCAGCGCATGCCGAGACGCAACCGGCTCGGGTCGGGAGGGGGACAAGAAGCGGGCACCTGAGCTAAGCTCGGGCCAAGGAAAAAGGCTGAACCTAGACGGGGAATGCAAGGAACCGTCACGGAAGTATGAGCGGTACACTCTCCTAACCGCTCCAGTGTACGAGATATATGAAGACATCAAAGACTCGGGCCTCCTCCGCCAACCCGAGCCAATGAAGTCGAAGAATCGCAGTCGCAGCAAGCATTGCCTGTTCCACAGCGACCACAGGCATCACACCAGCGACTGCCATCAGCTCCAGGACGAGATCGAGTGTCTCGTTCGTCAGGGGCACCTCTCCCGGTTCGTGGCCGGGCACCAGAAAGATCGAGGCGCCCCAGAGGAAATCGACAATGCCCCCCGAGGGGTCCACATCAACGTCATCGCCAGAGGAGCTGCATCAGGAGGAGATAGCAGCCGAGGAAGGAAGCGTCATGCTGAGCGAGCGAGCCGAGCCATCGAGCCTCCCAGGGCCCCGCCGAGTGAGCCCCAGGTCATAGTCTTCTCCGACCAAGACCTGGAAGGGCTAAGCACCCCGCATGACGACGCCCTAGTCATATCGGCCACAATAAACCATTGCAACGTAGACAGGATTCTAGTTGACAATGGAAGTGCCCCTGATGTATTATCCTACGAATGTTTCCTTAAGATGGGGGAGGATCCGTCTAAACTCCGCCCGATCCGAACCCCCCTGTGCAGGTTCAATGGCCAGGCCACTTATCCCGAGGGAGCCCTAAGCCTGCCAGTTACTCTTGGCACCCCACCCAAAACCGTTACGATCATGGTGGACTTCATAGTGATCAAAGGTATGATAGCATACAACGTAATCTTCGGCCCGGGAATCCTCAGCCGAACGAAAGCGATGCCTTCTACCTATCACCAAAAGATGAAGTTCCCCACCAAAAATGGGTTCGGGGAAGTTTGAGGCAACCAGGCCATGGCCAGAAGGTGCTACAATATCTCGGTTGAAGCCACGAGACTGGACGTGAAGAACAAGGGCCCCCGAGAAGTTGAGGAAAAATCCGCAACAACCAAACCTGGAGGCGAATTTCTAGCGGTTTTCCGACCCGACCCTAGGAGTAAAGATCGGAGCCGACCTAACATCTGAGGTGCAACAGCAATACAAGAAGTTTCTTTTCGCGTACATCTGGGTCTTTGCATGGTCTGATGATCAACTCCCCGGGATACCGGAAGAGACGGTGGTGCATAAGCTCAACCTCGACCCAACCGTGAAGCCCGTGCAACAACGCAGAAGGAAGCACGCACCAGAGAAGCAGGCAATTATCAAGGAGCAAGTCACCAAGGGGCAAAAGATAGGCCTTTTTAGACCGGTCCTGTACTCAACGTGGCTGGCTAACGTCGTTCTGGTGCTAAAAGCTTCGGGAAAGTGGCGGATGTGCGTGGACTTCACCGACTTGAACAAGGCTACCCCAAAGGACTGCTATCCCTTGCCGAGCATCGACCAACTGGTTGACTCAACCTTGGGCAACGAGATACTCAGCTTCCTGGAGGCCTATTCAGGTTATCATCAGATCAGAATGCACCCTGAAGACATCGAGGATCACCTTTATCACCGACTTCGGCGTACACTGCTACACCCGGATGCCTTTCGGGTTGAAGAACGCTGGAGCCACGTACCAGAGGCTGGTCAACCATATGTTCGAGGGACAGCTCGATCGAAACGTCGAGGCCTATATCGACGACATGCTCGTGAAGACCCCCAAGGCCGAGGACCACTTCACCGACCTAGCGGAAACCTTCGACACCCTCCTGAAGTACAACTTGAAGCTCAATCCTGCCAAGTGCAC
Organism: Amorphophallus konjac; assembly: GCA_022559845.1. NCBI lineage: Eukaryota > Viridiplantae > Streptophyta > Magnoliopsida > Alismatales > Araceae > Amorphophallus > Amorphophallus konjac. Next base: position 120,615,985 of record CM040124.1, read on the forward strand.
CTTCGGAGTGAGGTCAGGGAAGTTCTTGGGCTTCCTAGTCACCCAGCGTGGGATCGAGGCCAACCCCGACAAGGTCCAGGCCATCCTGGACATGCGCCCACCCACCTGCATCAAAGATGTTCAACGCCTTACCGGGCGCGTTGCTGCGCTCAGCAGGTTCCTGTCCCACGCGGCTGAACGATGCCTACCCTTCTTCAAGCTGTTGAGGGGGCCTAAAATGGCATCTGCTACATTTGCGTGGGATGAGGAATGCCCAAGAGCGTTCGCTGAGCTTAAGGAGTTCCTGGCTTCGCCCCCAGTGCTTTCCAAGCCTATCCCAGGTGAAGCCTTGTATCTCTATCTCTCGGTAATCCCATCCACAATTAGCTCGGTCCTAGTCAGAAATGACTCGGGAACCGAGAGACCGGTCTACTACACCAGCAAGGTGCTCAATGAGGCCGAAAAAAGGTACCCCGCAACAGAGAAACTCATTCTAGCATTGGTTACCTCGGCCAAGCGCCTCCGACCCTATTTCCAAGGCCACTCCATCACTGTGCTGACCGGCGAACCATTGAAGAAGATCCTCGCTCACCCTGAAGCCTCAGGATGCCTCGTCAAGTGGGCCATCATGCTCTGGGCCTATGATATATCATATCGGCCTCGCTCGGCTGTCAAAGGCCAGGCGCTCGCGGACTTCATCGTCGAAAGCACCATCCCGACTGAAGAAAGATCTCCGTCCGCGCCCGGGCTGACCTGGGAACTGTTCGTCGACGGATCTTCCAACTCGGCCAGGAGCGGTGCCGGCATCCTCCTGAAGTCCCCCGAAGGAGTAGAGCTACATTACGCCCTGAAGTTCAACTTCCAAGCCTCCAACAATGCTTCCGAGTATGAGGCCCTCATATCGGGAGCCCGCATGGCCCGGCGGTTAGGGGATGAGCGAGTCAGGATTCACACTGACTCCCAACTGGTCGCTAGCTAGGTCAACGGCGATTACGAAGCTCAGGAAGCACCGATGATCAAATACCTCCAACTGGTCAAGACTATGGCCCAACAGTTCGAGAGTTTTGAGGTAGTCCGAATAGCTCGGGAGGAAAACTCCCGAGTGGATGCCCTCTCTCGGCTGGCCTCCTCTCTTGACCCCGAGGGCACTCGATCGGTCCTTCTCGAAGAGCTAGAGCGGCCGAGCATCGATTCGGAGCTCCTAGCTGTTGACTCGGCCTCCCCAAGCGACTGGCGCACCCCCTACCTGTCGTGGCTTCAAGACTCCCGAGAGCCTCCTAACCCTCTGGAAGCCCGAAGATTGAAGTACCAAGCTCGGCGATTCGTCACTCTGGATGGCGCTCTCTATCGGAGATCCTTCTCCGGCCCTCTCTTGAAGTGCCTCAGCACTGACGAAGCCAACCGAGCGATCGAAGAAGTTCACGAAGGTCTGTGCGGAGTGCATTTAGGGGGAAGGTCGCTCGCCAGGATCTTACTATGGCAAGGTTATTGGTGGCCCACCCTGCAGCGCGACTGCTCGGCCTACACGCAATGTTGTGACCACTGCCAGCATTTCGACCACTTGGTCCATCAGCCAGCAACGGAGCTCGTCACCCTAGCCGAGCCTTACCCTTTCGCTCGCTGGGGAATCGACATCCCCGGGCCATTCCCCACGGCCCAGGCCCAGAAGAAGTTCATTATCGTCGCCATCGACTACTTCACTAAGTGGATCGAGGCCGAAGCCACTGCAAGGATCACCGAGACAGTCGTTTGGAATTTCATCTGGAAGTCGATCATCTGTCGCTACGGCATCCCCCGGGTGATAGTGAGCGATAATGGTCGGCAATTTGATTCTCGGTATTTTCGAGACAAGTGCGCCGACCTTAACATTCGCAATCACTTCACTTCGGTTGCCCACCCTCAGGCTAACGGGCTGGTTGAAAATGCCAATAAGATTATCTTAAAAGGCATTAAGACTAGGCTCGGCAAAGCCAAGGGCAACTGAGTTGAGGAATTTCCGAACGTACTTTGGTCACATAGAACGACTCCCAGAATGGCAACCGGTGAAAGCCCCTTTCAGCTGGTATACGGCACCGAGGCCGTGATTCCGTTGGAGATTGGTAACCCCTCCCTCCGAGTCATCTGCTTCTCATCCGAGGCAAACGACCAGAAACTGCTCAAAAACCTCGACCTAGCAGATGAAGTCCGAGAGATTGCCAGCATCAGAACAACGAAATATCGATACCTCCTCACTCGATACTACAACGCCAAAGTCCGAGATAGACACTTTCAGCCGGGAGACTTCATCCTCAGAAAAGTCGAAGCCTCTCGACCACTCGATGCGGCGGGCAAGTTATCCTCTAATTGGGAAGGCCCCTACCGAGTGGTCGAGACGCTCGGAAAAGGAGCGTACCATCTATCCACGATGGAAGGAGAGCTTATCCCTCAGACCTGGAACGTGACTACATTACGCAAGTTCTACTTCTGAGTATTGAGTATTGTGCAAACGACATGAGATAAAACAAAAGGCTCCTTTCTTTTATTCAAACAATCCGCTTGTACATCAGGAAGGCCGAAGCCAAGAAAATACATGTCAAAAAAGCAAAAAACCCATCTGGCGCCGTAGTATGAGCCCATCGCTCGGCTAACTTGGATGACCCTCCTGCGTACAGCCACTGACTCTGCCTCGTGTAGAAACTGGCTCGGATAAAGGATAGTCGACCCCGTTGGCTCGGGTAGCTCGAGACAAAGGTGACAAAGGGATTAAGAAAGAGAAGGCTAATGCATGTGAAAGCATCTTCCCTGCCAACCTACCAACTCTTTGGAAGAAAGAGGGTGCAAGCACCCTCCGAAGAGTGAAAGAAAGGAGGAGTAGAGTAGAAGAGGGAAAAAGAGGCTGCGAGAAAGAAAAAGAAACCAGCAGAGCTGGACGAGGAGGTAGGGGAAAGCCCGGAAGGGATGGAGCTTAGTTGGCTTCCTCCTCCCATCCGTGAAGCGAGCAGGAAGGATGGGCGGCTAGGAGGTCTAATGCCCCCATCCGTCCTTCATCTCGCCCCCCTGCAAGCGTCGCCGGAACTGATAAAGGGAAGACGACGTGCCTCCACACGTCGAACCCTCTTCAATTCCAGTCGACGGCCGTCGAACCCTCTTTAAATCCGAAGCAGCAAGAAATCTCTGCCCCCCGTCATCGGCAGCCTCATCTTCCGGAACGTCTTCCATGCTCCGAATACAACGGCACAACGCTACGTGAAGAAGGAATGAGGAAAGACTGTCAGGGAAAACCCTAAGCGGTAGAGAGGAAGAGACGCCCTTCAGACCTTTTGTAGGCGAAGGGAGGCTACTTGCCTTAAATGATTTCCCTCCTCGAAAACACGCCAGAAGGATTTCTCCCTATGAACGGTCACCTCAAACTTCTCATCTTTCGCCCCAGCAGGATACACGAAGTGGCCAGGCATTCAAAGCATGAGAAAACGGAAAGACACCCTGTCAGACGCTCACCCAACCATCAGGAGAGATCCACGCAGAAAGTATCGACTCTTTCCAACCACTGCAGATACGCTGAACAAGATACGGCAATGGTGATACGGAACAGATAAGTCTTCATCATAACGCTACTACCTTATTTATTTCTACATAAAAAAGGAAGTTTTTTCCTTCAAAAAGGAAAAAGACATACAAAAAGAAGAAGCGAAGCAGATACATCAGGCCTCTGGCCCACCTTGAAGCCCAGAAGTAGAGGGCTCGAGCAGTCTGCCCCCGACAGCTTCGGCGATGGCCGACCCTGGCACTGACCCCACCGGCGTGGGAACTGCCTCGGTTGCGTGCCCTCCTGAGGCATCCGGAGTTGGCGACCCCTCGGACGATGAGCCCTCGTGATCCTCTTCATCCTACGCCGAAGCAGAGGAACTGGAGGATGACAAGTTCGAGTCATAACATTGCCCAGACGGGAAGTCGACTGCTTCGGATGCCTGCTCCTCGGCGTAAGAGATGGCCCGGTCGTAGCCTTGCTGGAACCCCTTTCGGATGCCCCGGTGAAGTCCTAGCTCGTAGTAGGGGAGGGCAGCCTCCTTAAGGTCGACCTGGTAGGCCTCTGAGCTCTTGTACTGCTCGAGAGCTTCCGCCCCTGCCGATCCCACCCTGCCAGCGAGCTCGGCCTCCCTCTGCTCCGCCTCGGCTGACTTCTGCTCGGCCTCAGCAGTCCGCTCTTCGGCCGTCGCCACCTACTTCTCTGCCTTGGCCCGATCAGCCTCGGCCTCCCACCGAAGGCACTTGGCTTCCTTCGCACGGTCCACCAGCTCGGCACGCTTGGTCTCCCACTGGTGATCCAGCTCAGCACGTGCATGGCGCTCCTCTTCGAGAAGCTTGTTCTTCCTCTTGAGCGATTCATGAGCCTTAGCTAGCTGCTCGGCTAGCGCCTGGGTCTCCACCTGGCTCGACCGCATCAGTCCCTTGACGGAGGAGAGCTCTCGTCGAAGCCCATCGTGCTCCTCGGTGAGCCGAGCCAACCTCCTGTCTGACCCACCAAGGGTCCAGGCCAGGTTCGCTCGCTCCCATTCCGACCGAGCGTACGCTTCCGCAAGAGCAGCCCCCATCTGGGCCAGGGCCAGGCCGCCCTCCATAACCCCGGCGAGAGCCGTGGACGGGGAGTACTGCCTTACCTCCCCCCCTCAGCTTCGCGGCTATACCGCGGCATACCTGGTGTAGGGGGCCCGAGATACCGAGCCTCTCCAAGGCCGCCGGAACGGAGAACCCCCCATCGCCCGGCGCCCCACCGTGCGGCTCGGATCGAGCACCAGCCTCGGTCGCCCCTCGCGCCTCGACCGGATTCTCTTGCAGCCTCTCAACCTAGACCGGCTCAGCACCAGCACCACCGCCTGAAGCGCCAGCCTCGGCCACGGTCCCAGCATCCCTCACTTCGGCCAAGGCCCCCTCGGTTCCTGCCGAGGGGAGAGCCGGGTCAACCCCGCTGCCAGTCACAGAAGCACCCTCGGTCCCCTCGGTTCCGACCGAAGGAAGAACCGAGCCCGCATCGTCGTCGCCCGCAGGGGCAGCCCCGACCTCCTCGGCCCCTTCTAGCTCGGCTAGTGGGAGAGCTCGCCCGGTAGGGTCGGCCCCATCATGCTCGGTGGAGGGGCGAGCCGCGGCAAGGTCGCCTTCAACCGCGGGTTCGACCCTGGCCTTCTTGGCCCGCTTCCTAGCCCTCGCGGCGGCCCAGATCATACCCTCCACAGGGTCCTTGCGCTTGGATCCCTTCGGCCTAGAGGAATCGCCCTGGGCTGCTCCCTTGCCCTTATCTCTGGTTCGGGAGCGACCCACGGGAGCAGCCGGTTCGTCAGTAGCCGAGTCATCTCCAAGCTCGATCACCTCTGCGGCCTCCTTCAAAGGTTCCCGCCTGGTGTCTGCACGAAGAAGAAGACATATTCAGGAAAAAAAAGATGACCCCCACATCCGAAGGAGAATCTAGTTTGCGGCACCTGAGCCCGACGGATGCAGCCGCATAAGAAGACACCGCTTGATATTCTCCGGCGTGACCAGCTCTTCGGTGGATTGGCGGTGCTTCAGCAAGATGGCTGCGTACCTCTCCACATGAGGAGGGAACTCATCTTGCCTGGGAGGGATGTTCGGGTGGAAATTGGGGATTATTGGACACCTCCAGGTCTCCTCCACTGAACAAATCCCCATCCAGAAGAATTGGCTCTTCCACCCCTTATGCGAAGAATCCTTCACCGCCAAAGAGATACAACTCCTATTCCGCCTCGCCTGGATGAAATAGAAGCCTTTCCCAGCCGAAGGATGTGCTTTCAACTCAAAAAAATAGTGAAATAGGTCCATGGAAGGAGGAACCCCACACTGGCGGCAGAGAATGCGGAAGGCGGAAAGAAGGAGATAAGAGTTGGCTACCAGTTGAATTGGCGCCAACAAGAAGAAATTGAGAAGCTGATGCGGGACGAGACCACGGACACGACAAGCTCGTGACTGCCCCTTAACGAGGGAAGCGTCGGATGTGCGCGGTTGAGAAACCGGCAATGAGCTAGGGTGATCGGCTCTCTTTTGTGCCCGGATCGGGTCACGGGACGGTCTCGCACTCTCTCGCAGCAGCGGTAATGAATAGATAAAGCGAGCTAGATATCCCTACACATGCTCTCTAGCAGCGGCATAAACAAATATATATGAAGTAAGCAAAATGCCGAGAAGGGAGCGAAAATGATACCTCCACGCGCTCGGCGTGGGGACAACGGACCCGGCCAAAACTCGTACTCCCGGGACAATTAATACACCATATTACAGCAAATGAATTACTGCCCACTCCAGGCAGGGAGGTAAAGGGCTACATAAATGGGCCCGGGAGGACCGAATTCGGGTTGACGGGCGGCTTCTCGCGTCTCTTCGGCTGCACCCAAACTAGTGACGGTGGGGCCCACGTGCTGTCCGGAGGGGTCGAGTGGGACCCGGTGACACCGCTGTAGTGGGGACACTTAGGGAAGCGTTCCCTGGGCTGGCGGCACGCTGGTTCGCCGGTCGGAGGCCGGGCGGCTCCGATCGGCACCGGTCGGAATAACCGGCCACGGACCTACCGGTTCTATTTTTCAGCGCGCGCTCCGGCGAGAATGGACACTGCGATCAGCCCCGACGTCGGAATGCAACGAAACCAGCACCGTTGGAAAGATGCTTCGAAGGGATTCAACCCAGGGTGATTACAGAAAAATAATCAAGCATGTACTTCTGCTTGGCGAATTTTTAAGGTTGATGTTGTACAGTTCCTGAAATCTCAGGTCAGCAGAGAACTTTCCTGTGGAGTGCCTTTGACGGCAAGGTAGACGTCCGAATCTGGGGTTGTGATCTTCAGAACAGTTGTGGGATATCAAGTTACGAAACCAGGACTATTTTTGGATCTAGATTTGGAGGTGGTGGTGATTTGTTCTAATTTTGGAAGTGGAGGGTGGTCGGATCTGGGATCTGACTGAAAACACTGTAGCTTAGGAAGAACACGAATTCCTAAAAATAGATAGAAGGTCGATAAAAAATTAAGAAAATTTGTGGATGTTGGAGGTGATAGACAGAACTCTCAGTAAAATTGGGAGGGTTTTGACAGATCAAAAAGATGGCCGGAGGTGGGAAACACAGGGCTGCTGTCACTGTAGATAGAGACAAAATAGAACTAGGAATGAAAGATGCACGAAAATGAGAAAATACCAAACGATGGAATTTGGGCGTGAAAATTTAGGTGGAGTTTGGGATACAAGGGAAGAACACACCATAAAAATTGCAGCTTGAGAGTTTCAGGTGGTGGAGAGCAGATATTCGGACAAGAAGCCTCTATCTAGGATGGACAGAACACCGAAGGCGGCTCCGCGGCGGCGGGATGGCGGCACGAACGGCGGCGGCGGCGGCACCGATGATCACCGGAGGTGGGGGGAAGGAGATATCACTCTAGAATGGGGGTTGGGGATGAAGAAACCAGGGGGAGAGAGAGGAGAGGTCGAAATTCTCCAAGAGAGGGGTTCTTGCATAATGATTTTTTCACTTTCATTAATATTTAAATGGAAAATACAAGTATTTATATGCCTCCAATCTAATCCAATATTTATATGCCCTCAAAATTTCATTCTAGGAGATCCAGCCCACCAGGAGTTAGAGGCATCCAAAGTCGCTGGTTCGGTACAAGCAACCCAAGAACCTATGTGACCGAGCCAGATTGATCAGCAAGTTAGAAGCCCTAAACGTGGTAATTATATAAGGGTTCTTTAGAGTTATTTGTTCCTTTTAGTACCATCTTATTACCCTCCAAGTTTCTTGGTCTTAGGAGATGAGGATCAGAAGATAGAAGGCCATGAAGTTGCTGGGTCGGTTCTGCACGGGCAGAAATTAGGGTTGACTTCTAACCTTAAATTCGACGATTAACGCCCAGATCAGAGGTAGGTTATCTCATGAATGGCTTAAACTCAATGTTAGGAACAAAATCCCTCTTCTTGCAATCAATTTCATGTTTTCTACACATAGTATTTGGTGTTTTATCTTGACTATGCATCTAGGATTACATAGCATGCATGGACCTTACCTTTAAATGAGAAAATGATCATTTCAGTTTATTTAATTCAACCCATGCATCTCCATGTCTTAATATGGTGTTATTAGGCCATATTTATCTATTGTCATATTTTACTATGCATCTAATGGCCTTATCTTAGTATATATTTCGATTTTATTACTATTTCCAACAGACAGGAAGAAACGGTCTTCTTGAGACCGCCTGAGTAACCTTGCGATCCAACGATAGACTGCTAGGCCCTGTCAACGGTCCTCAAGTGACCGCTTGAGTTTTTGAGTCTATATGGTGTTAACCCGAAACATAATATAGATTAGCCCTAATTATCATATGCTAAGCCTAGTTAATTAGGTTATATTCCTGTATTAAAAATTGTTTTCATACACCTGGTTATAGTATTGATCATTCTAGCAGATTTCATGTTCTTTATGCACTTGGCACTTATTTTAAACTTATGCTAGATTCATGCCAAAACCATATACTTTTATAATTACATTATGTTTCACATGGTTCATGACTTATCTACTTTTAACTTGATCACTGTTTTATCACGATCCTTTCTCATCTATGAGTCATTTTCTTAAGTACATGGCGTATACTCCGATATGTGACCATTAGATACACTTTGCACTCAGAGGCACACTCTCTTGGACTTATGAACCTCTCCGCCGGATATTCCTTCTGTTGGACTAGGGGATTATGTTTCAAGGCCTCCGTAGGACTCCGTGAGCCTGGGATTCCCACTAGGACGTCGAGCTGGTTGTACCATCAAAACCATTTGTCTAGAAAGCACTTTATCGGTGTTTTATGTGTTTTGGAACTTAGCGGCCTTATGGTTGACCGCCAGATTCTGCTAGCGGCCCTTCACTAGACTGCTAAAGGATACCAAGTGGCCATTCACTAGACCGCAAGGCTCCAGCAGGTTTTCTGCATCGACACTTCTTTTTCATGCGTCGACTCTATTTATGAAACGGTCTAGACTCTGACCGCTTTCTTCATTAAACGGTCCAGTAAATGACCGCTTTATCTCTGAACCTGTCTAACCAAAGGTTTAACCTTTGGGGTTGGTTTTCTTGAGTTCCTAGATGATCTTAGGATTATTTGGAGTCCCAAACTGTGTTAAAATGGGCTTAACACTAAGTTATGAAATTTAATGAATATACCATTATGTTGCCGGACTGCCACCTTAGCATAATGTCCTTTTAAATCATTCTTTGAAGTCATATCAAATTTTGGGACGTTTTATACCTTGGTTACTTGGTCATGAAACTTATTATTTAGAATTGAATTATTGGCCGAAATTATTATTATATCTCGTGAAAGTAGCTGGATTTATAACTTGAAGATGCAAGACCGGGCACAGATTATGTCCAAGGGCTCCATGCTAGCCCCCACGGCCGATGGTCAGAAACGTGCTATAAATCATGGGGTACGATGATACTGCCGTCGCATTATGCTGGGAGTACTTTCTCTTATAAATGAGTGAAATTCACGAGGCTCGTTATGAAATTTACATGATTGTTAATGCATAGCCTTTACAAGGTTATGTAAAGTACTTTCTGGTTACATGCTCATACATTCTTATTCATGAAAGGCCAAATTTACATCTACATGATTAATCTTGCTTGTTCATGGTCTATACTCACATCTACTTGCTCAGTTATTTCATGATTTATTGGTTATCTTGGTTTATATCGCTTGTTTATTACATTCTTATCTTAATTCTAGAGCTAAGATGTTAATCACTTAAATATTGCCTTCATGTTTATACGAAGATACATACTGGGCAAGTGTGCTCATACCTATTTTCCTGTCTATTTCAGGAAGTACTAGTGAATCGGATTCAGATTATGCTAGCAGCGGGTCCGAGAGTGAGTGAAGGGTACCTTCGACAATACCTCCTTCCTCGATAGCCTCGGTTTCAGTCTCTGCATCTTGGAGGGCTTGGAGCCTGCCCTGTCGCCTTTGACTCCCTTGCGGCTTGTCAGATGTTGCTTGATCATTAATAAGAGGACAATTAGGGATTCGATGCTCCCTGCTACCACATCTTAAGCAAGCGCCCAGCTTGCGCCAACACTCCTCCATCTTGTGACCCGGGTGGTCACAGTACTTGTAGACTACTTTGGATGGAGCAGTTGATCTTGCCTTCTTATTATCATTTTCCTTCGGCTTCTTGTCCTTCGAAAGACTCGGCCCGCCCTTGGGCCTCTTCTTGCCATTAGTGGGCTTGAAATTTTCGGAGCTGGTAGTCTGCTCCATCTTCTTGTCTCGACCTCTTATCCGGTCCGTCATCTCCATAGTATCTTCAAGAACTTGGGCCTTTCTTACAATCTTAGCATAGGTGTGGATCTCCAAAGGTGCCAATTGGTTAATATACTGAAGCTTCAACCCATTCAAAAACCGTTTGGCCTTCATCTTCTCCGTAGATACCAAATGTGGTGCATAACGAGACAATCGGGCGAACTGCACCTCATACTCAGCAACTGATAAATTCCTCTACTTTAGAGCAGCGAACTCCGCCGCTATCTTCTCTTGAACACGATTTGAGAAATACTTGTCGTTAAAATGCTCCTTAAACTCATCCCACGTCGCACGCCTATTGCCAAGCGTAGCTTCCACGGCTTCCCACCAAGCACGTGTATTGTGTTCCAATTGGAAAGTAGCCAAGAGGACTCGATCCCGGTCACCGCACTGCATAACTCTAAAGATTTGCTATGTCTCTTTCAGCCAATTCTCGGCCTCGTCTGGATCCGCAGAACCACCAAATCGTGGGGGATTCAAGCCTCGAAAGTTCTGGTGGAGATCACCGGCTCCATGATGTGCACCGCCTTGAGCTACCTACTGTAAGGCCTGGGTCAGGCCCTGAATCGTGCGTTGCATATCTCGCCACTACGCGCGCTCAGCTGCCATCACGAGAAATTCCTACAACGTAAAGAGAATTTTTAAGAATGCTCTATCGAATTCATTTTCTTAGAGTCGGTTGGTTAACTTAACCCGAGTCTCTACCCCATCTCTCCGGGTTAGGTTTTAGACCTTACCAATGTTACAGGTTCTATGACACTTCTAGAAACCTAGGGCCTATAGAAAACCTAGGCTCTAATACCACAAAACTGTCACGTCCCAATGCGAAAAATCAAAACGCAGTAGTTATATCATTCATGTCAACCAGAGCATACATTGCCACAAGAGACCATACATCCAAAGGCCAACAATTAATTGCAAATAACTAACATTTTATTGATTATAAAGATGAAAGTACACATTACAGCCGACAACTTGTGGACTTCACTAAAACTTACATCAACTGACGCAAAAGAAAGAGAACATAAGTCCTATTATGACTCAATACATCCACTGCTGAAATGACTACATCAATTCTAAGGAAAGACACGATCGACGCTAACGGGCTCGCTCCCATCATCACTCTTGCCCGTTCCCATCCGTTTGCGTTTCCTCATCCGAACTACCTAAAATTGATGGGAAAAATAAGGTGAGCGATAGCTCAGTAGGATTTTATATCTCTACGATCAGGCACAGTTTAAGTGATTAATCATTTCACCATGTATGAAAATGCCGTAAAGAATAATAATAAACATATAACAGGTGATAACTGACAGATAGGAGAAAGAAAAGATAGACTAAAATTAAAAGGGGCAAGTGCAAGAATAACAAGAATTTTCCAGACATTTCCTGAAATTTCATTTTTCTTGAGTCTAGTAATGAAAAGAGTCAACATTATGTAAAATTTTGATTATTATCAATAAAAGTTAGATTTTTAGTTAATTATTATGCATTCCTCTTTATGTGTGAATGTTTAGCGCTCTGATTATCTTGATTACGAGAGGCTTATCTTGCCGGCTATTTATGTCCCCGATATTACTTCCGCTGTACATATATCTCGGGGCGTGACATTTAAAGTGATATCAGAGCATAGGCATAAGTAAGTCCTAGGAAAAGTATCTTGTCATAGGTTAGGTCTAAGGTGTAAGGACCCACACCTATGAACTAGGAAAGAAATTCCAAACCTATGTGAGATACGGGTAGAACCCGGCATAAGCTAGTAATTTAGAGATAAATTTCTAGGGTTATAAATCCTAAAGAAAACAACTAGTTATTTATTTCTCAGGTACCTTAATCTCCCAACATGGCTGACAACCATGCAAATTGGGAAGCTATGCAACAAATAGTTGGGGTTCTCACTCAGGCCCTACAAACCGTGACACAAGCTGGAGCAAAAGCTGGCGCGGGCGGTTTACATCGTAATTTCTGGAGTATGAATCCTCTGCGGTTCTCAGGTTCTTCGAACCCCGATGAAGCTGAAAACTGGATCGAAGAGATGAACATGATATTTGAGGTCATGCAATTCTCTGACCAAGAGAAGGTCCATCTCGCCACATTCCAATTAAACAAAGATGCATGTACTTGGTGGAAGGCCACTTCGGCACATCTGCAAAACGCACAACTTACATGGAAGGGGTTTCTTACACTCTTCCGAGCAAAATATTTCTCCGAACATGATAAGGAGAGGAAAGCTGAGGAGTTTGCCTTCTTAAGGCAAGGAATGATGTCCGTGGCAGAGTACGAGCTCCAATTCTCCCGTCTGGCTCCTTATGCTCCTCATCTGGTTAGTACCGATCTATTAAAGGCTAACCGATTCATGGATGGCCTAAGGCCGATTTTTATTACTCAACTTGGACCTCAAAACATCTGGACATATACAGAGATGGTTCAACGAGCCCACTTATGTGAACGGACCATGGAGAAGGTAGAGAAGTTTAGATGGAAAAATGAAAAATCAACCGAAAAACGTGATAGGCGAGAGGAAAACGAAAGAAAGTTTAGCATCATGGAGGATTACGAACCCCGAAGTGATAAGAAGAGGTCTCGCAATGGCAATGGTAATGGAAAAATGAATGGCAATGGAAATAGCAATGACAAGAATAAAAGAGTCAAGGAGGAAGAAGAAAAGTAAGTCACAACGGCTTGCTCATTTTGCAAGAATTTCGATCACTCGGCCGAATAATGTTGGAAGCGTCTCGACGCGTGTCTACGCTGTGGAAGTCGGGAGCATCGCGTACCCACATGTCCCCTCATAAAAGAACAATCATTAAGGGACGATAAAGGATGCCAGCGGCAAGGCGGACTAAATGGCATCTTGGATGGGGAAGGTAAAACTGCTCATGGTATAATCCTAATCTAATTGCATTCGGCCTTCCTTTTCCCTAGATGTTTAAATTGTAGAAGATACACTCTCCATAAATTCCATGCGATGAATTTGGGGACCAAATTCTTTTTAAGTGGGGGAGGGTGTAGCAACCCAGATTTTTCCTAGGATAAAAAAATAAAATTAAAGCATATAATATGGACTTAAAGGGGCTAAATAACACACTAATAAGTTAAGGCCTTAGGAATTAAGGCTTAATTAATAGCTAAAAGCCAATTAATAATTAAGGATTAGGCCCACCTAAATAAAGAATTATTTAGGATCATAGGAATTATTTAAGCATTTAAAAAGGTTTAATAGGCTAATAAATGAATTATGGGTTAATTTAAATTAATTCAAAGGCCCTATATTAACCAAAGGGTTAAGCCCACTTAAAGTAGGCCCATAGACCTAAATCTAAGTCTTTTAGGCCCAAGCCCACATCTAGAGACGTAATTAGGCATTTTAAATGGATAAATATGATAAATAGGGGATAAATATAGGAGGAGTTTGAAGACAATTCAAATTCGGGCACCCTTGATAGTGGCGGTCTATCGCAAGACCACTACTTGAGTAAGGCAGTCTCAAGATGACCGCTACCTTCTTTCGGAAGCGAGGTTTTGAGAAATGTGGAAAACTCAGATTTTCCCCATTCCAATCCTCAAAGATCGATGTTGCCTAATAGAATGAAGTGTCTAGAACCTTTGGGGGTCAATCTTAACTTCAATTAGGACTCTTAAGTCAATCAAATCCTTAGCACTAACTCAAACTCTATAAATATAGCCTAGAATTAACATGCGCGAACCATAATGTTGGAGCGCGTGGTTCGAAGGTAAAACGACGTTATCTCAGGTTAGTCCTTTAGAGGAATTTGTGCTAATTGGTTTTGTCTAATGTCTCTCCAAATATCGTGCTAGGAGTTCAAGCCGTTGGAGAGTTAGAAGCCCCCGAAGTTACTATTTCTCTGGAAACCACGCAGGAACAGACGTGTTCTCCTAGTGAAGATCAGAGGTTAGGGACCCAAATCGAGGTATTTTTAAGTTCATCCTTTAGAATAAGTTGTTCCTCAATATATCTTCTCGCCACCCTCCAAATTTCATGACTTTACAACGAGAGGATAAAGAGTTAGAGCATCTGGAAGTTAAAGGTTCCACACAGGACATGCAGGAACTTGGATCTCCTTCCAACAACAAATTCAAAGTTTAGAGCTCCGTCCAGAGGTAGGTTATCTCATGATTGGCACAGACATCAAGTTAGGAGTAAAATCCCTCTATTTTCTCATGAGTTCATGCTTTCTACGCGTCGTATTTCATGTATTACTATGATTGCGCAGTTAGGTTTTTATTGCATGGATAACCTTATACCTTAATAGAAAAGATGATAACTTTGGCTTAATCCACGCCATGCATGCATCTTTGACATCCTAAACATGTTCCCATATGGTTAACCTTCTATTTTACATGCCTCTCATGCATTTATTTCCCTAGATTAGCCCTATACTTTGATTCTTACTTCTGTCTGTAGCAGGCAAGAAATGGTCTCAAAGAGACTACTATCATCAAATAGCGGTTCCCAAATGACCGCCATCGCATAGAAACGGTCCTCTCTAGACCGCTTTCTGCTTTCAGTTTTCTACACTCTGCTAACCCTAGATAGAGCGCAGAACGACCCTTATAAATATATGTTAAACCTAAGTTATTAGGCTTTATTCCCAGTTTTGACTTCATATTTATGATATTTGCTATATTGTGCATCTATCGTGGTAGGTTTTATACTCAACACGTTTTATAAACTTATTTTAATCTTATGCTAATTTCATGCCAAAATCATATAGTCTTGTATTAAAGTTAGTTTTCACATGGTTTATGGAAACTTGTTTTATTGATGATTTGATCGCTGTTTCAACGCAATTCACTCTCATCTTTGAGTCTTCTTAAGTATATGGCACATATTCCGGTACGATGTCATTAGTTACACTTTGCTTATATAGGCACACTCTCTTGGACATGTGATCCTCTCCGTTAGATATTCCTTCCACCGGACTAGGTGATCTTGTTTCTAGGCCTCTGTAAGTCTCCGCGAGCTTGGGATTCTCACTAGAATGTCGAGCTGGTTGTACCCTAAAAGCCCAATAGATTAGAAAGCACCTATCTTATCGGTGATTTTTTGTACCCTGGATAGATAGCGGCCCTCAGGAGACTGCCACCTTCTAGTAGCGGCCATCCTATGACTGCAATCTAGTTCCAGCACTCACTGCGTCAACTCTTTTCCTTCTGGCGTCAACTCCATCATGATTACGGCCGTGATTTGACCGTAACTTCCAAGAAACGGTGCGACTATGACCGCCTTATCAAAGAAACGGTCTTGTCTTGACAGCATTCTTCTGGCTTGTACTCTAACCCAGGGTTTGACCGAAGGGTTGGTTATATTATGTTCCTAGATGGTCCTTGGATTATCTGGAGCCTAACATTATGTTTAATAAGCCATTGATAAATTATAGAAATTTATGAAAGTACCGTTATGTTGCCGGATTTCCTCCGTGGCATAATATCCAACTAAATTGACCTTGATATCATATTTTCCATTTTGGTGCGTTCTCTACCTGGGTTACATTATCGTGAAACTATTGTTTGGAATTGTACATTATTGGCCAAACTTTAAATTATTCGTGGAAGAAGCTTGATTTATAATGTGAAAATGCAAGAGCAGGCACAGACAGTGTCGAAGGGCTCGCCACTAGCCCCCTTCGTAGATGGCTAGAAACATACTATAAATCATGGGGTATGATGAACACTAGCGTCGCATTACACCGGGAGTACTTTTTTTATAAACGGGTGAAATTCACGAGGCTATCTTATTTACATGACATTCTAGTGCATAGCCTTTACAAGGTTATGAAAAGTACATTCTTGTTACATGCTAGTACATTCTTGTTCCTGAAAGGCCACTTTATATTCTTGCTTGATTATATTCTCATGAATCTCCGCACTTATCTTGATACTCGATCGTTACTTTGGTTTACACCACATGTTTTATTCGTATTTCTTTTACCTTATTTCTTAGAGCTAAAATGTTAATTACTTAAACTTGCCTTCATGTTGATACGAAGATACCTACTGGGCAAGTGTGCTCATACCTACTTCTTTCCAATCTTTTCAAGAAATTTAAGTGAGTCGGATTTTGACTATGCTAGTGATGGGTCCGAGAGCGAATGATGGATTGAGAGAAGACACAGAGTTGTCAAAGAGTCTAGCCGTGTTATGTAATTTCATTTTTCTTTAGTCTGGTAATGAAACGAGTCAACATTATGTAAACTTTGGATTATTATCAATAAAAGTTAGATTTTTGGTTAATTATTGTGCATTCCTCTTTATGTGTGAATATTTAGCGCTCTGATTATCTTGATTGTGAGTGGCTTATCTTGCCGGCTGTTCATGTCATCGATATTACATCCGCTGTACATATATCTCGGGGCGTGACAGTTAAAGTGGTATCAGAGCATAGGCATAAGTAAGTCCTAGGAAAAGTATCTTGTCATAGGTAAGTCTAAGGTTTAAGGACCCACACCTATGAACTAGGAAAGAAATTCCAAACCTATGCGAGATACGGGCAGAACCCGGGATACGCTAGTTATTTAGAGATAAATTTCTAGGGTTATAAATCCTAAAGAAAATAACTAGTTATTTATTTCCTAGGTACCTTAATCTCCCAACATGGCTGGCAACCATGCAAACTGGGAAGCTACGCAACAAACGGTTGGGTGTCTCACTCAGGCCCTACAAACCATGGCTCAAGCTGGCGCGGGTGGTTTACATCGTAATTTTTGGAGTTTGAATCCTCTGCAGTTCTCAGGTTCTTCGAACCCCGATGAAGCTGAAAGCTGGATCGATGGGATGAACATGATATTTGAGGTCATGCAATTCTCCGACCAAGAGAAGGTCCGTCTCGCCACATTCCAACTAAACAAAGATGCGCGTACTTGGTGGAAGGCCACTTCGGCACATCTTCAAAACGTACAACTTACATGGGAGGGGTTTCTTACACTCTTTCGAGCAAAATATTTCTCCGAACATGTTAAGAAGAGGAAAGCTGAGGAGTTTACCTCCTTAAGGCAAGGAATGATGTCCATGGCATAGTATGAGCTCCAATTCTCTCGTCTGGCTCCCTATGCTCCTCATCTGGTTAGTACCGATCTATTAAAGGCTAACCGATTCATGGATGGCCTAAGGCCGATTTTTATTACTCAACTTGGACCTCAAAACATCCGGATATATACGGAGATGTTCCAATGAGCCCACTTATGGGAACGGACCTTGGAGAAGGTAGAGAAGTTTAGATGGAAAAATGAAAAATCAACTCAAAAATATGATAGGCGAGAGGAAAAAGAAGGAAAGTTTAGCATCATAGAGGATTACGAACCCCGAAGTGATAAGAAGAGGTCTCACAATGGCAATGGTAATGGAAAAAGGAATGGCAATGGAAATAGAAACGACAAGAATAAAAGAGTCAAGGAGGAAGAAGAAAAGTAAGTCACAACGGCTTGCTCATTTTGCAAGAAGTTCGGTCACTCGGCCGAAGAATGTTGGAAGCGTCTCGACGCGTGTCTACGCTGTGGAAGTCGGGAGCATCGCGTACCCACATGTCCCCTCATAAAAGAACAATCATCAAGGGACGATAAAGGATGCCGGCGGCAAGGTGGACTAAATGGCATCTTGGATGGGGAAGGTAAAACGGCTCAAGGTATAATCCTAATCTAATCGCATTCGGCCTTCCTTTTCCCTAGATGTTTAAATTGTAGAAGATACACTCTCCATAAATTCCATGCGATGAATTTGGGGACCAAATTCTTTTTAAGTGGGGGAGGGTGTAGCAACCCAGATTTTTCCTAGGATAAATAAATAAAATTAAAGCATATAATATGGACTTAAAGGGGCTAAATAATACTCTAATAAGTTAAGGCCTTAGGAATTAAGGCTTAATTAATGACTTAAAGCCAATTAATAATTAAGGATTAGGCCCACCTAAACAAGAAATTATTAGGGTCATATGAATTATTTAAGCATTCAAAAATATTTAATGGGCTAATAAATGAATTATGGGTTAATTTAAAATAATTTAAAGGTCCTATATTAACCAAGGGGTTAAGCCCACTTAAAGTAGGACCATAGACCTAAATCTAAGTCTTTTAGGCCCAAGCCCACATCTAGAGACGTAATTAGGGATTTTAAATGGATAACTAAGATAAATAGGGGATAAATATAGGAGGAGTTTGAAGACAATTCAAATTCGGGTGCCCTGGATAGTGGCGGTCTATCACAAGACTGCTACTTGAATAAGGCGGTCTCGAGATGACCGCTACCTTCTTCCGGAAGCGAGGTTTTGAGAAACGTGGAAAACTCGGATTTTCCCCATTCCAATCCTCAAAGATCGATGTTGTCGATTAGAAGGTAGTGTTAAGAACCTTTTTGGATCGATCTTAACTTCAATTAGGACTCTTATGTCAATCAAATCCTCAGCCCTAACTCAAACTCTATAAATAGAGCCTAGAATTAACATGCGCGAACCCTAATGTTGGAGAGCGTGGTTCGGAGGTAAAATGATGTTATCTCAGGTTAGTCCTTTAAAGGAATTTGTTCTAATTGGTTTTGTCTAATGTCTCTCCAAATCTCGTGCCAAGAGTTCAAGCCGTTAGAGAGTTAGAATCCCTCGAAGTTACTGTTTCTCTACAAATCAGGCAGGAACAGACGTGTTCTCCTAGTGAAGATCAGGAGGTTAGGGACCCAAATCGAAGTGTTTTTAAGTTCATCCTTTAGAATAAGTTGGTTCTCTACATATCTTCTCGTCACCCTTCAAATTTCATGAATTTAGGACGAGAGGATAAGGAGTTAGAGCGTCTGGAAGTTAAAGGTTCCACACAGGACGTGCAGGAACTTGGATCTCCTTCCAGCAATAAATTTGAAGTTTAGAGCCCCGTCCAGAGGTAGGTTATCTCATGATTGGCAGAAACATAAAGTTAGGAGTAAAAGCCCTCTGTTTTCTGATGATTTCATGCTTTCTACGCGCCGTATTTCATGTTTTAACATGATTGCGCACTTAGGTTTTTATTGCATGAATAACCTTGTACCTTAATAGAAAAGATGATAACTTTGGCTTAATCCATGCAACCCATGCATCTTTGACATCCTAAACATGTTCCCATATGGTTAACCTTCTATTTTACTTGCCTCTTATGCATTTATTGCCCTAGATTAGCCATATACTTCGATTTTTACTTCTTTCTATAGTAGGCAAGAAACGGTCTCAAAGAGACCACTATCATCAAATAGCGGTTCCCAAATGACCGCCACCATATAGAAAAGGTCGTCTCTAGACTGCTTTTTGCTTTCGGTTTTCTGCACTCTGTTAACCCTAGACAGAACGCAGAACGACCCTTATAAATATATGTTAAACCTAAGTTATTAGGCTTTATTCCCAGTTTTGATTTCATATTTCTGATATTTGTTATATTGTGCATCTATAATGGTAGGTTTTATACTTAGCATGTTTTATAAACTTATTTTAATCTTATGCTAATTTCATGCCAAAATCATATAGTTTTGTATTAAAGTTAGTTTTCACATGGTTTATGGAAACTTGTTATATTGATGATTTGATCGCTGTTTCTATGCGATTCACTCTCATCTTTGAGTCTTCTTAAGTACATGGCACATATTCCGGTATGATGTCATTAGTTACACTTTGCTCATATAGGCATGCTCTCTTGGACATGTGATCCTCTCCGTTGGATATTCCTTCACCGGACTAGGTGATCTTGTTTCAAGGCCTCCGTAAGTCTCCGCGAGCTTGGGATTCCCACTAGGACGCCGAGCTGGTTGTACCTTAAAAGCTCAATGGATTAGAAAGCACCTATCTTATCGGCATTTCTATGTACCCTGGATAGATAGCGGCCCTGAGGAGACTGCCACCTTCTGGTAGCGGGCATCCCATGACTGCAATCTACTTCCAGCACTCACTGCGTCAACTCTTTTCCTTCTGGCGTCGACTCCATCATGATTGTGACCCTGATTTAACCGTAACTTCCACGAAACGGTCCGACTATGACCACCTTATCAAAGAAACGGTCTTGTCTTGACGGCATTCTTCTGGCTTGTGCTCTAACCCGGGGTTTGACCCA
This sequence comes from Amorphophallus konjac, assembly GCA_022559845.1. Classification (NCBI taxonomy): domain Eukaryota; kingdom Viridiplantae; phylum Streptophyta; class Magnoliopsida; order Alismatales; family Araceae; genus Amorphophallus; species Amorphophallus konjac. The sequence continues at coordinate 120,636,367 of CM040124.1, forward strand.
AGGGTTGGTTATATTTTGTTCCTAGATGGTCCTTGGATTATCCGGTGCCTAACATTATGTTTAATAAGCCATTGATAAATTATAGAAATTTATGAAAGTACCGTTATGCTGTCGGATTTCATCCGTGGCATAATATCCAACTAAATCGTCCTTGATCACATGTTTTCCATTTTGGAGTGTTCTCTACCTTGGTTACATTATCATGAAACTATTGTTTGGAATTGTACATTATTGGCCAAACTTTATATTATTCATGAAAGTTGCTTGATTTATAACGTGAAGATGCAAGAGCGGGCACGGACAGTGTCCAAGGGCTCGACACTAGCCCCCTCGGCGGATGGATGGAAACATACTGTAAACCATGGGGTATGATGAACACTGGCGTCGTATTACGCCGGGAGTACTTTTTTTATAAACGGGTGAAATCCACGAGGCTATCTTACTTACATGTTTGCTAGTACATTCTTGTTACATGACTTTCTTGTGCATAGCCTTTACAAGGTTTTGAAAAGTACATTCTCGTTACATGTTTGTACATTCTTGTTCCTGAAAGGCCACTTTATATTCTTGCTTGATTATATTCTCATGAATCTCTACACTTATCTTGATACTCGATCGTTACTTTGGTTTTACACCGCATGTTTTATTTGTATTTCTTTTGCCTTATTTCCTAGAGCTAAAATGTTAATTACTTAAACCTGCCTTCATGTTGATACGAAGATACCTACTAGGCAAGTGTGCTCATACCTACTTCTTTCCAATCTTTTTAGAAAATTTAGGTGAGTCAGATTTGGACTATGCTAGTGATGGGTCTGAGAGAGAATGATGGATCGAGAGAAGACCTAGAGTTGTCAAAGAGTCTAGTAGTGTCATGTAATTTCATTTTTCTTGAGTATAGTAATGAAAAGAGTCAACATTGTGTAAACTTTTGATTATTATCAATAAAAGTTAGATTTTTGGTTAATTATTATGTATTCCTCTTTATGTGCGAATGTTTAGCGCTCTGATTATATTGATTATGAGAGGCTTCTCTTGCCGGCCGTTCATGTCCCCGATATTACATCCACTGTACATATATCTCGGGGCGTGACAGTTAAAGTGGTATCAGAGCATAGGCATATGTAAGTCCTAGAAAAAGTATATTGTCATTGGTTAAGTCTAAGGTTTAAGGACCCACACCTATGAACTAGGAAAGAAATTCCAAACCTATGTGAGATACGGGTAGAACCCGGGATAAGCTAGCTATTTAGAGATACATTTCTATGGTTATAAATCCTAAGAAAAACAACTAGTTATTTATTTCCCAGGTACCTTAATCTCCCAACATGGTGGCAATCGTGCAAACTAGGAAGCTATGCAACAAACGGTTGGGTGTCTCACTCAGGCCCTACAAACGGTGGCTCAAGCTGGTGCGCATCCTGGCACTGGTGATTTACATCATAATTTCTGGAGTATGAATCCTCCGCGGTTCTCAGGTTCTTCGAACCCCGATGAAGCTGAAAACTGGATCGATGAGATGAACATGATATTTGAGGTCATGCAATGCTCCGATGAAGAGAAGGTCCGTCTCGCCACATTCCAACTAAATAAAGATGCACGTACTTGGTGGAAGGCCACTTCAAAACATCTTCAAAATGCAGAACTTACATGGGATGGGTTTTGTGACGACCCGGATCCTGGATACCGGATATTCCCGGATCCCGACAGGACTATCGAGCAGACCCGATACCGCTTGGAACCCGTGAAGGCTCCCAAGAGCTGAAAAGCTCCGAAGGGAAAAAGGATTCTCGTGTAGTACATTGAAGCCACAGAGATATAACAGTAAGAAATTAAATTTCATTAGATTGGTTTGCTAAAGTAGTAGAAATAAATTACTTTTTAATTAATAGTTTAAGTTCAACAATTATACCAGAGTCCAGTCCAAAGGAAGGACAAGCAGTACAGTCAACAGAAAAGAAGGACGTACATTGAGGTCGGGGGAAGCCCGACGCAGGAACCGCTGACAGCTACAAACTCGACACACCAGGAACCACGGAAGCTGAACAATGCCACCCACCTTAAAAGCAGGGGTGAGCCTCGTGTCATTGGCCCAGTAGGGGTCACGTGGATCCCCACTGAAAAACACGTAGTAACACGGAACGACAAAAAGAGTAGGTGTAGTAAAGCAGGAAAACTACACTAGAAAGCTGTAAAAGAAGACCGGAACGGAAGGAGTAGGAACAACTAAAAGAAACGGGAAAAGCCGTACTGAACAAAACACAGCTGCCGAACTAACCTCGGCCCCTAAGCTACTCCAAACAACAACAGCAACAGATGGGTAAACTCTAATCTGACGAAGTCAGGAGTCACCGATCTATCGGCAAGCACGAGGCTCAAGACGAAGGCCTACGAAACCAGACAACAAGTCTAGGAAAAGACCTAGACAGACATAGAAGGCCTAAAGCATACACGACTTGATTGCCGTGCACGCTCTTCTAGATACGACCACACACACACGACTAGAACATCGTGCACACGACACAACACTGACCTCGGGCAAAACCACGAGAGGGCTAACCTGGAAAGGTCACGGCGTGCGAGAAACACGAGAGTCACGTGCCACGTGATGGAAGTACCCCCTCACTAGAAGAACAGTCAGCTGCCTCCACTAACGTCTTATGCTGCGCCTACAAGTGTCTCGTATACTATGCCGCCCGAAACATGACAGAGACTTAGACACGCTCAGAACCAGAACAGGACTACAGTAACGAGTGACTAGACAGGGGAACGCCCGTCGGCGTCAGTCCAAAGCCCCTGACCACGTGTGCACACACCAACTCTTGCTGGAGAGCCAAGCCTCTAGCTAGTTTTCTCCACCCAGTAGGACGCCACTGTACAAGGGGGCCCACGGAAACTAGCTTACAAACCGTATATCGGGAACTGCCCCGCCACAAGGGCCGACACGTCGTAACGTGTCGTAAGGCTACGACTAGTGGAGGCTCACTAGACACAGAATTCTGAAACAAGAGTGCCGGAGTACAGATAGGCAAAGAAGCACTGTCATATGTACTATGAAGCACAGGACATGAGGTAGCATACCAGACTGGCAACAAGACCTGAAAACACAACGATCCTTGAGTCTCACGACTCGGAGTCAAGATCGTCGTACAAAGCAGAACAAGCCGCCAATCGGTCTATTCCTAAGCCAGAGGAAACAACATGACCGCGTAAAATGACACACGGGGACATGAGGGAACAACAAGACCCTCAGCACATCTGGACACGCAAATTGAGGTAAAATGATACCTCGAGACATCCAGAACCACGTCTTGAACTGGATAGAACCGCCGAGACACTCAAGGTTACCTGTCAACCACTGGGTCACCCCTGGTTGACCGAAACCCCGACAATGATGATTCTAGAGTAGGAAAGAAAATCCTACTTCAAGCAAGAAAACTCCTAGCTACCTCCTAACACGGTCTTATCCCTCATAGGACATCAAAAGATATCCACGGGAACATCAAACCACAAGGTCAAGCCAAGATATACGAAAATCAAAACGACGGGAAACTATACTCTGGGCATAAACGATTCATCATTCAGCTACTAGGGAAACCAAGCAGTCAAGGGGGAAACCAAGCAGTCAAGGAGGAAATCGCTAGGCACACAGAGACAAGATCACCGGCGGTCAGGGGTAGGGCCACGAGGCGACTGTAGCGGTCAAGGATGAACCACTAGACTCAGTCAACTCCAGCTGACCTGCCCAACGAACCACCAATCGAATCTATAGAAAATCTGTGACACGGACTAGGCGGTCAAAGAGACAACCACCATACTAACCGCCCTAAGATGCTGACCTAAGACAAACGACTCGTAGCGGCCTAAGGAAGGCGCACTACAGCGAAGAAACACATGAAGGTTGGGCCGCCAAGGCCAACCAACTTAAATCATAACTAGGTCTAAGACCACCGTAACACGAATAATGAGGTAGACCACAGGCCTCTGAGACCATTCCCTCAAGACGGGAACTCAAGGAAGGCCACACACATGCGGGGAAACCCCACCGCACTCACACCGATACACGATGACTCGATCGAGCGTAACACAAAGCTCGAAACATGGATGCCTTTGGGCATGCTAATCGAGGTAACACGGCACCTCCCGACACCCCAGAAACATGGACACGGAACCCACAGGGTGTCCGGGACACTCATGAGGCCATAGGTTGGTCATTCGGTCTCAACCGGACCGACCAGGACTCAAAACGGGCAAAAACACTGTATTTCGGTCGACCTAACCCCTGGGGGCGGTCGACCTAACAGGGTCAGTTGACCGGCCCTGGGCGGTCAGTCGACCGGACCGACAGGCCCACCGGCCTGCTGGCATGAGCGCCGGCTGGTCGACGGGCTAGCCCGTGGCGGTCGATCGGTCACGACGAAAAACCAGCCGGACCGAGCCTAAAAACCTGAATCCACGCCCCGTTCGATCCCGATCGAAGGGAAAACATCCATAACATCGCAGAATGATGATATACAACATTTAGACTCCAACGGGAGTCGAATCGGCCAAGAAACGGTGAGAAACGGGCGATTCCATCGAATCGACCCTAAATGAGTCACCGGGGTTCCCGGACTCGTACCGGCCCCAAATGACAACCAAACGACACGCAATCAGCGGATATGGAATGCTGACATTCCAGGGAGTCCATTGATACCAACCGATCTAAAAACTGTCGCCATTTTTCAGCGAACCCTACGAACTCCACAAAAGCATGATTTTACCGAAACTGAGCAAAACCAGCTCAAACTTGCACCGAACAATGCAAAATTACAGGGGAAACATGCAGGAAGAGTAGGTGATCCGTCTCCCTACCTCTACCGAAGAAACCGTGCGCCGAAGCGACTAATCCGCGCCGAAAATGCCAAAACACGAACCGCGCCGATCTCAGAATCCACCGAGGGATCGCGCCACGCCACACTCAAACCGTCGCTCTATCCCGCGCCCCGATTACTCCATCGCGTCCTCGCCTCGGCCAGCTCCGCAACAGTGTGCACCCCACGCCGAGAGACCCAGAGACGAGAGAGAATGAGAGAGAGAGAGAAATGAGGGAGGAGAGAGGTGGAAGGAAAAATAAATAGAAAGAAAATTAGGATTTTTCCTAATTTCTGAAAATTCGATAATTAGCCCGAAAATCCACTAATTTAGAAAAATACGCAAAAATAGTATAAACGCTCGACGGGAAGAGTACATCGCAACTGCGGCGTCCACTAGTCGATGAACTGAGAAACAAACTCACCGTAGGGTTCCGTAATTTGTACGAGAGAAAAACCCACACGGATTGTTAAACTCAACTCAGGACCCACAAAAGCGATCCGAAACTCTCCGAAAAGGACTCGAAAGACCTAATAAAGATCCGATAAGAATCCAGGGCATTACATCCTCCCCTCCTTTAAGAAATTTCATCCTCGAAATTTAAGGACTGCAAAGGAGAAATAGGGAAGAACAACTCCAAGACACGACTTGAAACAACGCAAATCTCGAGAAACACAATTCAGAGGGACATAGTCAGACCATAATCACAGGCACATGCTCTGGATCGAGCACGGCACAAGTGAACATGAGTCCAACACCTCCGAAACAAGGCAACGTCGCTTACGTCTCATAGAAAAGGAGACACGACCCATGCCATGACAACAGATATCGGGAAAACAAAACGATAGACATGGCAAGCATCAGCTCAAACAAGGAAGCATAGTCCTCTCAGCTGACAGCTCGACAACATCATCGGCTCCAGTGCCAAAGGTAACCACGAAAGCTGGGCACACAGGACGCCAACAACAACACCAGACCACAAGCACAATCAAGTTAGTTCTCAGTCAGAGATTACATCTGATCGAGTTGCAAGCTAACTCTATCGGGAGAGAAGAGTACAACAAGGCTAATCGACAAGACCTGGTCCAAGACAGTGCCAAGATAGATACACAAAATCATAGAGAAACAACGATCAAACGATGGCAACAACAACACTTGCAGGATCCCGGCTCCGTACTGAACACAGAACCATGGAACACAACCGCAAGTTAGGTCACATCAAGGCACAACGACAGCTGAACGCACGACCACAAGGGATGGGTCACGCATCGAGCAGCTTACCAAGAACCTACCCACGACAATAAGGAAACGATAATCTCGAGAAATGTATCTCAAGGACCACGATCAGGACCCGAGAGCACAATACCCAAGAAAAGAATACAGAGGAGCAGAGGGTACTCAACCAACAAGAATGTCGATAGACTTCCCAATACTCACAAATGTCGATGTTAACACCAGAATAACTCCAGCAACGACATGACAAAAGACCACATCAAGGCACAGAGAGCCAAGACAAAGTCACATCGAGAAAAATAATTCTCTCGACCGGCCAGAATCTTACAACAACGATCCTCGGACCGAGGGTAAGTAGCCCACACGCTTTAGCTGCGCACTCATACAACACACACAAGCATCAGAAATATTTCGGTATCCGCATCTCAGCACACACACGGTGCCATCGCAATTCATGAAAATTGCAATATAACACGCCACGAGTACTGATCCTGCGAACAACCGATCATAAATAGCCTAAGTGCGAACCAAGAAGAGCACCAGCTTCAGCACAAAGCACAAAGAAAAGCTAATCTCAGCTTACCATTACGTCTTGAAAGAATAAATGAGCCTTCACAGCACATCGGCCGCTAGACACGGCACGACGAAACACGGTGTACAATGGCTCTTGACACAAAGATTAGGTCCAAAGCCAGGCAACCGTAAAACAAAGAGAAGATCAGGCTCAGAAGAAATACTGTCCACCCTTAAGTAGACACAGGACAAAGGTCTCACCAAGACAGCAATTCCAAGGCTTACCTCGAAAAAGATTCCACCAAACAGGATGACAAGAATCAAGCTCAACCAACAGAAGCTTACCAGGAAGGGAAAATCCTAGGTCGCCTGAGCATCTTCTCAATCGAGGAATCTAATCGAGCACTTCGACAGAAGCAAAACATCTCAGGAGCTGCACAAACTCAAGCTAGGATGACCAAAACAACATCAGAACGTGTACAACCATCACACCAACTCGAAAAAGTCACCAACCACCTGAACAAACCACAAAAAATCTCGAACAATGTACTACAGATTCAGGCCTATCAGCGAACTCTGCCAAGTACAACACGATCGAGACAAACACCACGACGAAAAAGAGCATCCCGTCGCATCTTGACGGGAGCAAAACCATCTCGTACAGTGCTGACACAGCACGCACAAGACAACACACGGAAAATGAAGCGATAAAGAATCACAAAACCTAATGCCAGCTGAAGACTGTACTGGACTTTCAGGACTCTGGTAACTGTATATCTCGGATTACCATGTACTTCACACAACAATGCTCTGATACCACTTGTGAAGACCCGGATCCTGGATACCAGATATACCCGGATCCCGATAGGACTACCGAGCAGACCCGATACCGCTTGGAACCCGTGAAGCCTCCCAAGAGCTGAAAAGCTCTGAAGGGAAAAAAAATTGTCATGTAATACATTGAAGCCACAGAGATATAACAGTAAGCAATTAAATTTCATTAGATCAGTTTGCTAAAGTAGTCGAAATAAAATTACTTTTTAATTAACAGTTTAATTTCAACAATTATACCAGAGTCCAGTCCAAAGGAAAGACAAGCAGTACAGTCAATAGAAAAGAAGGACGTACATTGAGGTCTGGGGAAGCCCGACGTAGGTACCGCTGGCAGCTACGAACTCGCCACACCAGGAACCGCAGAAGCAGAACAACGCCACCCACCTGAAAAGTAGGGGTGAGCCTCGTGTCACTGGCCCAGTAGGGGTCACACGGATCCTCACTAAAAAATAGGCAGTAACACAGAACGACAAAAACAGCAGGTGTAGTAAAGCAGAAAAACTACACTAGAAAGCTGTAAAAGAAGACCGGAACGGAAGGAGTAGGAACAACTAAAAGAAAAGGGAAAAGCCATACTGAACAAAACACGGCCCCCGAACTAACCTCGGCCCCTAAGCTACTCCAAACAACAACATCAACAGATGGGTAAACTCTGATCTGACGAAGTCAGGAATCACCAATCTGTCGGCAAGCAGGAGGCCCAAGACGAAGGCCTACGAAACCAGACAACAAGTCTAGGAAAAGACCTAGGCAGACACAGACGGCCTAAAGCATACATGACTCAATTGTCGTGCACGTTCTTCTAGATACGACCATACACACACGACTAGAACATCATGCACACGACACAACACTGACCTCGGGCAAAACCTTGAGAGGGCTAACCCAGAAAGGTCACGGCGTGCAAGAAACAAGAGAGTCACGTGCGACGTGACGGAAGTGCCCCCCCACTATAAGAACAGCTAGCTGCGTCCACGAATGTCTTATGCTGTGCCTACAAGTGTCTCGTCTACTATGCCGCCCGAAACACGACAGAGACTAAGACACGCTCGGAACCAGAACATGACTACAGTAACGAGTGACTAGACAGGGGAACGCCCGTCGGCGTCAGTCCAAAGCCCCTGACCACGTGTGCACACACCGACTCTTGCTGGAGAGCCAGGCCTCTAGCTAGTTTTCTCCACCCAGCATAACGCCATTGTACAGCGGGGCCCCAAGAAAACTAGCTTACAAACCGTATATCGGGAACTGCCCCGCCACAAGGGCTGACACGCCGTAACGTGTCGTAAGGCTACAACTAGTGGAAGCTCACTAGACACAGAACTCTGAAACATGAGTGCCGGAGTACAGACAGGCAAAGAAGCACTGTCATACGTACTACAAAGCACAGGACACAAGGTGGCTTACCAGACTACCACCGGACTCAGGACAAGGCAACTAGACCTGAAAACACAACGATCCTTGAGTCTCACGACACGGAGTGAAGATCGTCGTACAAAGCGGAACAAGCCGCCAATCGGTCTATTCCTAAGCCAGAGGAAACAACATGACCGTGTAAAATGACACACGGGGACATGAGGGAATAGCAAGACCCTTAGCATATCTGGACACGTAAACTGTTGCAAAATGATACCTCGAGGAATCCAGAACCACGTCTCGAACTGGACAGAACCGCCGAGACGCTCAAGGTTACCTGTCAACCATTGGGTCACCCCTGGTTGACCGGAACCCCGACAATGATGATTCTAGAGTAGGAAAGAAAATCCTACTTCAAGCAAGAAAACTCCTGGCTACCTCCTAACACGGTCTTAGCCCTCATAGGACATCAAAAGATATCCACGGGAACATCAAACCACAAGGTCAAGCCAAGATATACGAAAATCGAAACGACGGGAAACGATACTCTGGGCATAAATGATCCATCATTCAGCTGCTAGGGAAACCAAGCAGTCAACGAGGAAACCACTATGCACATAGAGACAAGATCACCGGCTGTCAGGGGTAGGGCCACGAGGCGACTGTAGCGGTCAAGGATGAACCACTAGACTCAGTCAACTCCAGCTGACCTGCCCAACGAACCACCAAGTGAATCTATAGAAAATCTATGACACTAACTAGGCGGTCCAAGAGGCAACCACCATACTAATCGCCCTAAGATACTGACCTAAGACAAACGACTCGTAGCGACCTAAGGAAGGCGCGCAACATCGAAGAAACACATGAAGGTTGGGCCGCCAAGGCCAACCGACTTAAATCATAACTAGGTCTAAGACCACGGTAACATGAATACTGAGGTAGACCACAGGCCGCCGAGACCATTCCCTCAAGACGGGAACTCAAGGAAGGCCACACACATGCGGGGGAAACCCCACCGCACTCACACCGATACACGATGACTCGATCGAGCGTAACATAAAGCTCAAAACATGGATGCCTTTGGGCACACTAATCGAGGTAACACGGCACCTCCCGACACCCCAGAAACATGGACATGGAACCCACAGGGTGTTCGGGACACTCGTGAGGCCATAGGTCGGTCATTGGGTCTCAACCGGACCGACCAGGACTCAAAACGGGCAAAAACATTGTATTTCAGTCGACCTAACCCCTGGGGAGGTCAACCTAACAGGGTCGGTCGATCGACCCTGGGCGGTTGGTCGACCGGATCGATAGGCCCACCGGCCTGCTGGCACGAGCGCCAGCCGGTCGATGGGCCAGTCCGTGGCAGTCGACCGGTCACGGTGAAAAACCAGCCGGCCCGAGCCTAAAAACCTGAATCCACGCCCCGTTCGATCCCGATCTAAGGGGAAACATCCATAACGTCGCAGAACGATGATATACAACATTTAGACTCCAACGGGAGTCAAATCGGCCAAGAAACGGCGAGAAACGGGCGATTCCATCGAATCAACCCTAAATGAGTCATCGGGGTTCCGGGACTCGTCCCGGCCCCAAATCATTCCAGGGAGTCCATTGATACCAACCGATCTAAAAACCATCACCATTTTCTGGCGAACCCTACGAACTCCACAAAAGTACGATTTTACCGAAACTGAGTGAAACCCGCTCAAACTCGCACCGAACAACGCAAAATTACAAGGGAAAAGTGCAGGAAGAGTAGGTGATCCGTCTCCCTACCTCCACCAAAGAAACCGTGCGCCGAAGCGACTAATCCGCGTCGAAAATGCCAAAACACAAACCGTGCCGATCTAGGAATCCACCGAGGGATCGCGCCACGCCACGCTCAAACCGTCGCGCTATCCCGCTCCCCGATCACTCCATCGCGTCTTCGCCTCGGCCAGCTCCGCAACGGTGTGCACCCCGCGCCGAGAGACCTAGACATGAGAGAGAACGAGAGAGAGAAAGTGATGAGAGAAATGAGAGAGGAGAGAGGTGGATGGAAAAATAAATAGAAAGAAAATTAGGATTTTTCCTAATTTTTGAAAATTTGATAATTAGCCTGAAAATCTACTAATTTAGAAAAATATGCAAAAATAATCGAAACGATCCTCGGGATGAGTACATTGCAACTGCGGCGTCTACGAGTCGATGAACTGAGAAACAAACTCACCGTAGGATTCTGTAACTTGTACGAGAGAAAAATCCACACAGATCATTAAACTCAACTCAGGACCCACAAAAGTGATCTGAAACTCTCCGAAAAGGACCCGAAAGGCCTAATAAAGATCCGATAAGAATCTAGGGCATTACAGGTTTCTTACACTCTTTCGAGCAAAATATTTCTTCGAAGATGTTAAGGAGAGGAAAGCTGAGGAGTTCGCCTCCTCAACGTAAGGAATGATGTCCATGGCGGAGTACGAGCTCCAATTCTCCCGTCTGGCTCCTTATTCTCCTCATTTGGTTAGTACCGATCTATTAAAGGCTAACCGATTCATGGATGACCTAAGGCCGATTTTTATTACTCAACTTGGACCTCAAAACATCCGGACATATACGGAGATGGTCTAACGAGCCCACTTATGTGAATGGACATTAGAGAAGGTAGAGAAGTTTATAGGGAAAAATGAAAAATCAACCCAAAAATATGATAGGTGAGAATAAAAAGAAGGAAAGTTTAGCATCACGGAGGATTACGAACCCTGAAGTGATAAGAAGAGGTCTCGCAATGGCAATGGTAATGGAAAAAGGAATGGCAATGGAAATAGCAACGACATGAATACAAGAGTCAAGGAGGAAGAAGAAAAGCAAGTCGCAACAGCTTGCTCGTTTTGCGAGAAGTTTGATCACTCAGCCGAAGAATGTCAGAGCGTCTCGACGCATGTCTATGTTGTGGAAGCCGGGAGCATCGCGTACCCACATGTCCCCGCATAAAGGAACAATCATCAAGGGACGATAAAGGACGCCGATGACAAGGCCGACTAAATGGCATCTTGGATGGGAAGGTAAAAGGGCTCAAGGTATAATCCAAATCTAATAGCATTCGGCCTTCCTTTTCCCTAGCTTTTTAAATTGTAGAAGATACACTCTCCATAAATTCCATGCGATGAATTTGGGGACCAAATTCTTTTTAAGTAGGGGAGGGTGTAGCACCCCAGATTTTTTCAAGAATAAATAAATAAAATTAAAGCATATAATATGGACTTAAAGGGGCTAAATAATACACTAATAAGTTAAGGCCTTAGGAATTAAGGCTTAATTAATGACTAAAAGCCAATTAATACTTAAGGATTAGGCCCACCTAAACAAGAAATTATTAGGGTCATGTGAATTATTTAAGCATTCAAAAAGATTTAATGGGCTAATAAATGAATTATGGGTTAATTTAAATTAATTTAAAGGTCCTATATTGACCAAAAGGTTAAGCCCACTTAAAGTAGGACCATAGACCTAAATCTAAGTCTTTTAGGCCCAAGCCCACATCTAGAGACGTAATTAGGGATTTTAAATGTATAAATAAGATAAATAGGGGAAAAATATAAGAGGAGTTTGAAGACAATTCAAATTCGGGCGCCCTGGATAGTGGCGGTCTATCGCAAGATTGCTACTTGAATAAGGCGGTCTCGAGATGACCGCTACCTTCTTCCGGAAGCGAGGTTTTGAGAAACATGGAAAACTCGGATTTTCCCCGTTCCAATCCTCAATGATCGATGTTGTCTATTAGAAGGTAGTGTCAAGAACCCGTTGTGGATCGATCTTAACTTCAATTAGGACTCTTATATCGATCAAATCCTCAGCCTTAACTCAAACTCTATAAATAGAGGCTAGAATTAACATGCACGAACCCTAATGTTGGAGCGTGTGGTTCGAAGGTAAAATGACGTTATCTCAGGTTAGTGTGGAACGATCTTTTTTTATTTTATTTATTTTATTATTTATTTATTTGGATTTATTTACTTATTGATTAGTTTATTAGTTTATTGGGCGTGCCAGTCACCAGAGTGATAATTTATTATGCGCTCGATCTGACTCAGTCAGTCGATTGTGAAGTCCGAGTCGGGACCAGAAGTTCGTCATACCATAAAGGCTATGACGTTAATTATGCCCTTCCAAAGAAGGACAACCCTTGATTAATCGCCAAAGTAGAAGAGCCCCAGGGGCAAAACCAATGTGATAGGTATGCTCATTTATTTGTAGGATAAACGGTGCATGCAGATGATCATGCGATGCAAGATATGATATATTAATACACGGAGTAAATCCGGCAGCATATCCCCTTATCTTAGACTATACCAAGTGAAAATATAGGACATGCATCTACGAAGTGCCGAAATGGAAGCCAAAAGAAAGATGGGCGTAGCCCGAGATCCAAGAGGATCGGAATACAGCGGGACGATGTCCACTCATCGTAGCATATATTGATATCCCCTTGAAGAGACCGTAGGTGAACATGCAGTGGCAAAACTCCATAGGCCGGTAGGGTTGCAAAATAAACATCATACTCGGTAGAATGTAGGGGGTTAACCCCATTAATGTAGCTCCCATGTATTCAAGTGAAAGACTATTACTCCTCCCCGGGATAGTATGGGCTCCAAACGAAGGATGATAAGGCTCAGAGTGCTGGGCTTCAAGGCTCATCAACGGTTGCTAGATGATCGGATGTCTCAGTAGCTTGAGGGAATTGACGGGCATAGGAATCGGCCCTGGAGGGCATCGGCGCGATGGGGACTCGGCCCGATGAGGACTCGACGCGGAGGCCTTAGTATAGGGGCATCGGCCTGGTGAAGACTGGTGGAGAGATGGTAGGCGCGGAGGCAAACTGGCGCGGGCAGTCACCGACGCGCCTGCCGCTTGCCGCGGAACCAGCGCCGAGAGAGCATCGCGCCGGGAGACCAACTGGGGCGCCGATAGGGAAGATTTAAGGATTTGGGGCTTGTAAAAGTTGTGGATTTTGGGAGACCTCTTGTGTTTAATCAGGGCTTCATGGGCTCTGGCGATGATGTTTAGGTAACTGAAAGGGAGGAGAAATTCATCCACAGAAGGTCTAGGGAGACCATGTGACTGTCAACGGAAAATCTCATGACGATTATATTCCCCTTTGTACAGTGGGTAAAGGGCCATGAGATAGTCTGTCTCAGGTCTCTGCCACACAGCAGGGGGTTAATTTATCAGTTTAACGAAAATTATCACACGATATGACAAAGTAAGGATCGTGAATGAATTTCGGCAGCATCTCCCCTTATTTTGGACTGTGCCAAAAGGGGAGTATAGGACATCCATCTACGGAGTGTCGAGATGGAAGCCAAAAGAAAGATGGGCGTAGCCCGAGATCCAAGAAGATCAAAATTCAGCGGGACAGTGTCCAATCATCATGGTGTCTCATTAATATTCCCCTAAAGGGACCAACGGAGAACATGCAGTGGCAGGTGTTCAAAAAATCCAGAAGAATAAGACAAATGTAGGGGTAAAACCCCATTAATGTAGCTCCTCTGCTTCTTATGGGATTTGGGTATGAAAGCTCAACAAAATTAATTCATAGAATAAAATTCATGCATTTATTCTTACATTCATATATTCACACACACACACACACACACACACACACACACACACACACACACACACATATATATATATATATATATATATATATATATATATATATATATATATATAATAAACAGTAATTGTGATTAATGGACCATTTTGAAGTAGATTGGTACACACTTTCATGGTTAGACATGGGTGGACTGAAAGGGCCCTCACGTAAGTCTTTATGTGGCCATGAGAGTTTGCTTTATGCATGCATATATAGCAATTGGGTTGGTTTGGAAATGTTGTGAACAGAGGTGCATATGCATGAGACTAATACATGGGTCTAACATATGTAATGATGTACATGCGTACTGTGAATGGGGGGTCCATGCATTTATGGGTTTGACGTGCTCCTCATATTGGAAATGCAATGGACGGGCCAAGCATGGATGGGGGCTTATTTATTCGAATGGGTTCCCCTGAGACCAATGCATCACGTGGGATGGGGATGGACAGTGGGTGAAGGCTCGCCAGTTAACGCATGCATACAAATGGAGCGGCGGGTGGCCTCATCTCGGCGTGACTCACGCATTCGGTAGCTGAAGAGGCAATCGACGTGAAAATAAAGGGGGTCCCTGGCGGGGAAACATGCCATCGGCGGGCTAGTGCACTCGGCGTGGGGATGAAAGGAGGGGAGTCTCGGCACGGATGATAATCGGCGCCGGTCTGGCGTCGAGAGCTGTTGGCGTAGAGATTAGTTGAAAGGGGATTTTGGGGCTTAGGATTTTCATGGAAGCTGTCGGGCTTGAGCTCTCCCGAGTGAACAGGAAACTATTCAGAGAACACAAACACCAAATCAGAGTCGGGCAAAATTGCTTTTGCTCATGATTTGGGAGACGGGAAACCCATGAGATGTGTTGTCTCGGGCTCCCACCTTATCAGAGGCAAATAACTTCAACTATCCATAGTAGAACTCAGGAAGTAAGCGCCGGATGCCAGTATCCCTGGAGCATAGCAATGCCTTCGCGAATGTCATTGACGGATGGGATAATACTCCCACTATCTCCACGAAGTCGTAATAGCCATAAGGCCATCGCTCTGGGTTGAACGAAAGAAACATAAACTGGAACTACAGAAATTCTAGATAGAATAATGGGAGCACACGGGCGAATATCAATGGAATTTGGTTACAACAATATAGGAAAATCTCATGCGTCAACACATGTTCCATTCATACAAAATCGGGCATCGCCAATATACAAATATATGCCATGAAGGGATGTGCTATTACATAAGGAGAGAACGAAAGTATAAAAGAAAGAACAGGGGAGGGGGACTGTAGCCCCGAGGGGCGTCGGACGGCAGCAGCAACGGCACCCCCTACCTCTACTCGCAGATAGCTCACCCTTCTCTTCTTCCTCTTTGCCGACTGGCTCTCTCTCTCTCTCTCTCTCTCTCTCTCTCTCTCTCTCTCTCTCTCTCTCTCTCTCTCTCTCTCTCTCTCTTTTTCTTTCTTCTTCCGTAAGTCTCTTTTCTTCGCTCGCTCAGCAGGCCGCCCTCTCTACTGCTCGCCGCCCTTTCTTCTTCGTCGAACCTCAGCTTTTATAATGGGTTACAGAACCCATGAAGCATCGACGCGGTTTCATCTTGGGTCTCGGCCTTAGCACAATCGGCGTGCCTCCTTCTATTTTGGACTTCGGGTTCGGATGGGCTTTGACCATGGCCTTGGCGACACTTTCACTTTGGTGGTCGATGGGCCCTGGGCGGCCCACTCCCAGTGTCTTCGTCTTTTCTTTCCTCCCTGAAAAATAAGAAATATAAGATGAAAATATGTTAGTATTATTATCTATATTATTATTATCTTAACATTTTATTATTATTTTATTATTATGATTATATCTTCTCTTCTCCCTTTTTTTATCTTTTTGTTACTATTATTATTATTATTTATTTTCTTTTTCCTCTTTTCTCTCATTTATTATTATTATATATATATATATTTTATGTGTCAACAAATGCCCCCCACCCGTAGGTGGCGCGAATGAGGGACGGATGAGCGGGGCCTACGGGTGAAACCCGTTTGAAAGCGTGTCTTTTTGTTCATGCGAGCATGCAGGCATTCAACAACAAGCATAAGCTAGATATATAGAATAGCTCCCCTATTTCGGGGATAGGACAAGGACATCGCCTGTGACTCATAGACAGAGTGCGGCTCACAAGTGATGTGACACCACCTTGGGCTGATAATCACACGATCAACTGATCCTTGGACCTAGCAAGCAACCAACGCATGAACCGGTGACTTTACTCGGGCGGGCTCACCCGCTAAGCGCAATCTCGTGCCCGTAGGCAAACCGGTGATAGTGGTGAGGGTCGGGGACGGGCCCTAGCTACTCCGGGGGTTGGCTAGCTTTGGATTGGACCTCTCAAGGGTCCTAGGATGCCCACTCTTGTAGGCGGCTAGCACGCCGAGGGTGTTAATGGCTCTCTCGCAACTCACCCGCGGTAGTTACTCAATCATAAGCAAATTCGGGTTCGGGCGCTCCACTTACCACCGACGGCACTAAGATGTGATACTAATTAAGCAAGGGAATTTCAGCAAAGAGGAGTGTGCAGTGGCTCACTTGATCGGTGTGAAGACACCGATCCCGGCCGGAGACGAGGGCGAGCGAGGAAGCGTGGGCTTACCCGCACGCCGCGCCGGAGAAGCTTCGACCTGAAATTTTAAATTACATGCACTACACCCCATGCAAGGGGTGGATCTTGGGGAAGGGAAACCAAAAAATACACCCAATTACTACCTCCACACAGGGAGGGGCCTTCAGCCGGCCAAGCGGGGAGGGGAGAAAGCGATGAAAACACAAGAGAAGAAGCCGATGCCGAATCTGCCCCATCAACAAGGCACAACTAAGGGAGATGTGCATGCGCAGAGAGGACATCGCATAGAATATGTGCACAGCGTAAGCCACAATCTACACCCGTGGCTACCTCTCTATAGTGTGATAGTGCAAGTATGCGAGCAACGAATCTCCAACGTGGGGATACACAGACGTTCAAAATAACACTAGAGTATTGCTCTAGCGTCTACACATGCAGCTGGGGTTCTTGATTTTCGGTAGCTTCGCACAACCCCCCTTAGCTTATTCCCAGTTCCGGACTTCACCATTCGGCATGAGTCTCCTCATGTGTCTCAATAGGGATTTTCGGCTACTAGGATTCATCCTTTATAGCAATTTTATTACGGACGTCACCGTTCGGCGCGAGTCTCCTCATGTGTCTCAATGGGGATTCCCGACTACTAGGATTCATCCTTTATAATGATTTTATTGCAGACTTCACCGTTCGACGCGAGTGTCCTCATGTGTCTCAATGGGGATCCCCGGCTACTAGGATTCATCCTTTATAGTAATTTATTATGGACTTCACCATTCGGCGCGAGTCTCCTCATGTGTCTCAATAGGGATTCCCGGCTACTAGGATTCATCCTATCTAACAATCTTCTTCTTTTTTTTTCTTTTTCTTTTTTTCTTTTTTTTAAACTAGGGGGAGGGCAACTCTCTCCTCACGAATACCCCTCGTGTGGGTGCAGAAGTTAGGGCACACATATAGTGTGAGGAAGAACCTTCTAGCCTCCCCTATGATAAGAGACTGCTGAACACATTGTGGTACAAAGTGTAGGAGTTTCGCTTCGGGTGTATCTCAGGAGTTGCGTTGGCGACACATCTATAACTTTTCCACTGGACGCATGCACTCAGCCAATATTGGCTTTTAATCCCTTAGCGTATGCTGTGGCACATACATGGTTAGAATCAGGCGGCTTTATTTAGCAAGGAGATGTGGTCCTAGGAAATTGAAGGAGGTGTATTATCTTAAAGTATAAGCAAGCATGTAAGCAGGGCCAACAAACACCCAAAATTTTGAAAGCAAGCAATTTTTTCTTTTTTTTTCTTTTTTTTATTTTATATGTATTTTTTTTAACTCAAGTCAATACTTGCAAGGTGGGAAACGGGGGAGGGGGTTCATCCTTTCATTTCGGAAGAAGATGAACACACTACCCCGGCCGCCAGGCAAGCGTTTTCATTAAGGAAATCAGTAAAAGAGAAGGGGTACAGAGGAGGGGAGGGGAACATCGCCCGAAGAGGGGGGAGATCAGTACAAGGCGCACGGGCCCACGAACGAGAAACCCAAGAGAAGCCAGGGCGTGAACAAAGCCCAACAAACCCAAGAACAAAGGAATAAGTCAAGTCCCCATCAAATAGGATTCATCATCGAACACCCCTTCAGAATCAGACGAAAACGCAGAACGTAGTCTGTTGTGACTCCTCTGTGTTGATGATGTTGACAATTTGCTTTACTTCATTGGCAACACCTTGTTTTGATTGATTGGTAAATGTTTATGTTTTGATGAAATTGTTTTATCAGATTGTCTGTGTGTTCTATGCATTTTCACAAGTCTACACACTGCACACACACACAAGTCTATACACTGTCCGTCTTATTTAGTGTCTCATGCAGCGTCAGCTCAGTAAGTCTATACATTGCATCGGTGCATTGCTTCCTCTGTGCATGTACTGCATTAGTGCATCACAAGTCTATACATCCATTGCTTCAGTTCAATATCTGCTATGTGTATACATTGCATCGGTGCATTGCTTCCTCTGTGTATATACTGCATCAGTGCATCCATCAGGCATACAGTCAATACACTAATGCATGTGAGGTACTGTCTGCACGATAATGTCTGTACATTACTGCATTGTTCGCATAGGCTAAGTCCATACATTAGTCAAGTCTGTACATCGTCATGCATCATTCTTCAAAGTCCATACACTGCACTGTTGCTTGCTCGAGGTGAAGTCTGTACATCCGTCAGTGAACTTCGAAGTCTGTACACTGGGATCTTTGCCTACGTTCAGTTCTGCAAGTCTATACATTGGGCTTTCACGTAAGGTCTATACATCCTTGAACTGTGCAAGTCTGTACATCGTTGCTTTGCCAAAGTCTACACATTGTAAACCTTCAAGTATGTACAGACTTTGCTTCGCTCAAGTCTGTACATCGTCCATTTGTCTTTTGCAAGTCTTCACATCGTGAAGTCTATACACTCGATTGTCTTGCATTGCATCAAGTATGTACAACCTTTCCTTTGGCAAGTCTGTACATCGTTCATGAAGTTTGAACAATGAGCAAGTCTGTACATCGGACTAGTCTGCATCGGCTAAGTCTATACATTGTCCAGTGCATTGCATGCATCATTCATGAAGTCTATACATCAAGTTGAATGCTGGCTAAGTCTGCACATCGTCTGTCTTACTTAGAGTCTCATGCATAACATGAAGTCTGTACATCGCACAGCATTCAAGTCTACACATTGTGCATCATTTTAGTTGAAGCCTGTATATCGTGCATCTAGTGTTTCAAATCTATACATTGTTGCACGTTGTGTCTGTCTAAGTCTTCACAGTGCTTTCTCATGCATTGAAGTCTGTACATTATTGCACGCTCATCAAGCCCATACACTGGCATGTCTTTACATTGCCAGTCTATACATTGGCTGCTGAATGTTCTTCAAAGTCTACACATTGCATTACACTTCAGCAAGTCTGTACAGCGGTTGCCTTCATATAGGAAGTTTGTACATCGCACAGCACTGCATATATGAAGTCTATACATTCCAGAGTCTGTACATTGCATTCACGTTCACAAAGTCTATACAATGCATTCGAGTTCACAAAGTCTATACAGTGAAGTCTATATAATGCATTGCATCCCACAAAGTCTGTACAGGGTTTATACTTAAACTGATAATTCTATTTCATCTGTCTGACAGGGATTCTTTGCAGGGATTGATGACTTGGCTCGTGATCCAAGGAAGGACGAGGTGATCAGATGGTGACACGTGGAAGTAGCCCATCACAGGATGCTGCCATGTGGATGAACTTGCCTCGGATCTGGCGAATTCTTAGGGCGAGAAATGTGGAAGCCATGCGCCCTTATCCAATCAGCTGCTGGTATATATAGGAGTCTTCTTCTTCAGGAGGAGGCAGATCGAACAGTGGCAAAGTATATACAGAGAGAGTAAAAGTCTAAAGCAGCAGAGAGCCACCGATCCACAGAGAGAAGAAAAACAGAGAAGAAGAAAAAGAGAGAAGAGAAGATTAAGAGAGATGTGTTGAGAGAGTGAGATTGAGAGAGTTTGATTGAGAGCTTGAATCTTAGACTCTTGGTTCAGATACCAGAGCTGAGCTTTGCTCATTCCGAGCTACATTCCCATTTGGGTTTTCTATTTTCGTTTGCTTCTGTCTTTTATTTTCGAACTCCTGTTTCTTCAAGCTGTGAGTCAGCTGTTAGCAGAGGTGCTGCCTCTGGACGGGTAAGCTGTAAACCCCAGCGGTTGTAGTGGAGGTTTCCACTGGACAGGTGAATCTACAATCCTCAGCAGGCGAGACTTGTCTCGGACAGCAAGCTGTGTTGCTCAGCAGTTTGTAGGCCAAGCTGTATTGCCCAGCAGACGCAAGCTGTACTGCGCAGTAGTAAGCCATACTCAGTTGAGTGTGGGGTGGACGTAGGTCTCTGACCGAACCACCTAAAAATCTTGGGTGTCTTGTGTTTGTGAGTTTGATTGTGATATGCTGTGTGGCTGCATGTTTCGACACTCCTCATAGTGTTCTTTCTATCGCTCAACAGTTGTTTGTTTTAAATTCCGCATTATAGTTCAACTGTGTTTTAAATTAGCCATTAGATCTATTCAGCCCCCTCTAGATCCACTCTCAGTGGAGATAGACTGCGTCCATCTAACACAACACTTGGTATCAGAGCCATACTCTTCTACAGGGACTCATCGCCCGAAGAGGAAAGGCAAAGATGGATGCTCGAGGGATGATAGTTGAAGGACACTCAACCACAAAGCCCCCATTCTTCGATGGATCTAACTATTCATACTGGAAGAATCGTATGCAAGTATTTTTGAGGGCTAAGGATTACGAGATCTGGATGGTAGTCAGCAAGGGACCTTATGAGCTGTCTCCAAATGAGGAAGTCTGGACCAAGGAGGAGATCACAAGGTCTACTCTAAACTGGAACGCCATAAATGCTATCAAGTGCTCTCTGCACCCCACCGAATTTTCTCGAGTATCTGCTTACAGTTCAGCTAAGGAGATGTGGGATGCACTGGAAGTGATCCATGAAGGGACTTCTCAAGTTAGGGAGACGAAGTCTAATTTCCTAGTGTCTGAATATGAGGCATTCAAGATGAAGCCCAACGAGACCATCAAAGAAATGTATGCTCGGTTGACAATCATTACCAATGGTCTTAGAGGTCTTGGGAAACCTCTGACAGAGTATGATCTAGTGAGGAAGATATTGCGTTCCCTGACTCAAGCTTGGTGTTGCATCCCTATGGTTTGATGATGTCTCACACTATAAATCAATCTACGATCTCTAGATTTCTGCTGGTTCATCATGTAAGTGTGTACAGTTCATATGATGTTTCATAAGTTCATCTATATACACTCTGCTCAGTTAGAATGAACAAGTAGTGGGTCGACGCATCAGCAAGGGTGGGTCGACGCATCAGAACATTAAGTGTCTGGGTACCAAAGTATATACACCAGCTTGATCGATTAAGTCTGTACATTGGCATATCATCTTCAAGTCTGTACATCGGGCACCTTCTAACTGAAGTCTATACACTGGTCTTAATATTCTAAGTCTGTACACTGCCCGACCAGTTAAGTCTGCACATTGCCAAAGTCAGTACAGCTCAACTCTATACATCCTTCCAAGCTTCAACTCTATACACTGGATTGTCAAGCTTCATGTCTATACACTGGTTTGTCTAAACTTCAACTCTATACATCCGATTACTATTGCAGTGTTCACCAAGACTATACATCGCCTTCATACCTTCAACTCTATACACTGCTACAGGAACCAAGTCCTTACACTCATACCTTTTCCTACGCTTTCCTGGTTGTAGTCTAAGTCTACACATCCTGCTAGGTCGGACTTCAAAGTCTGTACTGTATCTCAAGCCAAGTCCATACATAGTCCATCAGCATTCACAAGTCTGTACATCGGTCCGTCTTGTTCAGCGTCTTAGTGCATTCAAAGTCTGTACAGCGTCCGTCTCAGTCAGCATCTCATGCTGCGTCTTAGGCAAGTCTGTACATCAGCTTCATTCACTCAAGTCCATACATCCACAGTGGTACTTCCATGTCTGTACAACGCTGAAGCCTTCACAAGTCTGTACACTGCTTGAGCCTCACCAAGTCTGTACATCACTTCAAGCGATTCAAGTCTATACAGCCTGCCTTCACATTCAGAGTCTGTACATCGGTCCAACAGCCGATCGTCTCATTCAGAACTTTTGCAAGTCTGTACAGCCAAGCGTCTCAAGCATCGTCTCACTCTGGCATAGTCTATACACTGGCTTAAGCTTGTCGAAGTCTATACATCATCGTTGGGCATCAAGTCAATACACTGTTCACCGTCTTATTAAGAGTCTTACACTATCAAGTCTGTACATTGCGAACAGTGCATCTCTTCCTCAAAGTCTGAACACTGGCCTCTTGTTTCAAGTCTACACATTGGGATTGTTCGACCACAACTCTATACATTCTGTTGTTATAACTTGAGTCTTCAGTGCTCACAGCACACTCGTTCCAAGTCTGTACACTGGTTAGGCTTCGTGAAGTCTACACAGTGGCTGAGCAATGTAAAGTCTACACAATGGCAAGGCTAGTTCATGCATTGTTCATCACATGTCTATACACTACCATTCACATGCGCTTTATTCATTAAGTCTATGCACTCTCTCACGTTGTACACACTTACTCAGTTGATGTTTCTGAAGTATATACACTCGTGTTAATAGCCTGAACTAACTAAGTATATACATTCCATCTGTCTCTGTCTGCAGGCGATTCAGGCTGATGAGTGGGCACGTGATCCGAGGTTGGCTCTTGGCACGTGATCCAAGACACCAGGAACATGACACGTGAATGGCAACCCAGTCAGGATGCTGCCATGTGGTCGAAATTCAAATGATCTGGCAAAAAGTTCATGGGCGGGAACCTGGCAGCCACACGCCCAATATCTGCTATAAATATGGAGCTTCGTCCTTCAGTAGAAGCGAGATCGTGAAAAGAAAAAAAGGCAGAAGGCATTTTTGTGTGAGGCTGCACGATCCAGAAAGGAGAAAGAGCAGAGAGTCCCATATTGTCCAGATCCGAGAGGAGTATGTTCGAGAGAGAGAGTAGTGTCTGTGGTTTGATGAATTGCTTCCTTTGAAGCTACATTTGTATTGGTTTCTGAACCGACTGCTTCTTCGTTGGTCTTTGTTCCTATTTTGTTTTCTTTTCATTTTGTTCATCCTTCTGATTCGAATTGGTTCCCCTCCGGTGTGTGGAGGAAGGGAGTATTACTCCAGTTTCTCTCTGGGTTGCAGAGGAAGAGAGATCGGTGATCTCTGGTGTTGCTAGTGACAGGTTGTCATTAGCAGGTTCCCTCCGGTGTGTGGAGGAAGGGAGAGGTGTCTCTGGTTCTGTTCTAGCTGGTAGCTGGAACAGGTTTCAAGCTCTGTGGGTAACAGAGCTTGGTTGAGGGATTTGTTTCCCTTGGTTGTTCAAGCTGTGTGGCAGCATGTTGTTCGCAGACTGAGTCTGCAGTGGTCTAGCATTGTCTAGTGGAATCCTCATTCTAGTTGGAGTGAGGGGTGGATGTAGATTGCGGACTACAATCAAATCACCTAAAAATCGAGTGCCTCCTCTGTGGTTTGTTGTTATTATCTGCGCTCTCCATCTGCTTGTCTCTTTGCTTCCATGTGATCAGTTCTTCATTCTCATTTACTTATACTGCCTTGCTTGGTGACTGCATTTGCATTTCTCTGTGTGCGGGTTAAGGAGGGGCGTAAGCAGTAGAATTTATTTTCCGCCTAAGTTTTTACAAATTGGGAGTGATCTATTCATCCCCCCTCTTCTATATCACTCTTGCTGCGCTAACAATTGGTATCAGAGCAGGTTTACGCCATGTGGACGAACGGTCAAGGAAATACCAGTGGTCCTAGAACCTTCATGGCCAAAGGTCAATCCATTAGTCGCCCTCCATATTTTGATGGTAGTAACTATCTGTTTTGGAAGAACAGGATGGAAGTGTTTATCAAGGCTCAGAGCCATAAACTATGGAGAGTAATTACTGTTGGGCCATATGATCTGCCACCAAACGAGGACGCTTGGACAGATGACCATGTCAAGCTCTCTTCACTCAACTGGACGGCGTTGAACATCATCCAGTGTGCTGTTCATCCAGAGGAATATGCCCATATATCTGCATACAGGACTGCCAAGCGAATGTGGGATGAGCTGCAATTGATCTATGAAGGTACATCTCAAGTGAAAGCCTCGAAGGTAAACCTCTACACTTCTAAGTATGAAATGTTTAGGATGAATGCAGAGGAGAATATAACTGAAATGTATGCCAGGTTGTCTTTGATCACAAACACACTTAAAGGGCTAGGGAAGGATCTTGCTGAGGCAGATATAGTCTGGAAAATTCTTAGATCTTTATCCCCGGCATGGCACACTAAGGCCATTGTGATTGAGGAGTCAAACGATCTGACTACCTTGACTGTGAATGAGCTCATAGGATCTCTTATGACCTATGAGATGAATTTCAAAGGAGGTGGAGAAGGAAGTGATAGGAAGGCTAAGAATGTGGCTCTAAGGGCATCCCGCAACAAGGGTAGCAACAGCGGGAGCAGCAGCAGTAGCCCCGAGTCCGAGTCCGAGCTTGAAGGTTTTTCAAATCTCGACCAGGAGGAGCAGGCAATGCTCACTAGACAGTTCAGAAAATTTTTGAAGAAAAAGGGAAAGACCTTTAGGAAGAAGAAGCCACACTCTTCTAACAAGAATGCTGAATTTACCAGTTACAGGGATAGAAATCCTAAGAAACTGACTTGTTTTAATTGTAACAAACAGGGACACATGAGAGGCGAATGCCAGACCTCCAGAAGAAGGGTCCCTATCTTCAGAAGAAAAACATAAAGGTGCAGAAGAAGAAGAAGCCACGGGCGATGGTCTGCACATGGAGCGAGGAAGAAGAAGACCCCGAAGATACTTTCTCATAAGAATGTGAAGATGGAATTTACCTTATGGCAAACAGTGAAGAGGAGGTAATAAATGTTTTTGAAAATTTCTCAATTGATGACTGGGAGGATGCTTATGGTGAATTGTTAGATAAATTTAATTCTCTTAGTAAAGAGCACAGAGTTCTGAAAAGAAAATTTAACATAAATGTTGAAGAACAAACTCTGGTCTGTGAAGAAAATGAGAAGCTAAAAGAATAATTAGAAGAAATGATCTCACTAGGGAAAGAAAATGATAAGCTCAAGGGAGAAATTCAAGAAAGCCAAAATCAGCTCAATGAATTCAAAACTAAAATTGAAGAAAGCATGAATGAAATTAGAGTGAACTCAGAGAAATATGAAGCTGTGAAGAAAGTAAATGCTGAACTCCTAAAAAATTCTGAGTACCTTCAAAAGGAGCTGGAAGACAAACAGAAAGTCTTAGAGAAGTTTGTCCAAGGAAAAACTAGTTTAGATGCTATACTAGGGACTAGGGTCAATTTCAATAAGGAGGGTCTAGGCTATGACCCAACCAACAAGAGACCCTTGCAATTCAAGACCATCACCTTCTGCCCAGAGAAGGGAAAAGAGAAGCTGGACACACCATCCAGCTCAAACAGTACTAAGGGAATTCAAAGTCCTAAAGAAAACACAAAAACCAGGGCTGGACAACCATTTAAGATGGGAATGAATTTTATGAAGAATATCACTAGGCCCACTCACCAGAACACAAATGGTAGATGGACCAAGAAAGTAAATCAGAATAAGAGCTGGAATTACAACAATCAGATGGGTCCAAACAGGACCTACTGGAGAAGTAATTTTCATGGTCAAAAAAAGGTTAATCAACAAGCTTACAGGAAATTTCCTAGTGATAGGAAGACTAATGAATGGAATAGAACTCACTTCTCCAGTCCAGCTGGATTCAACTTTAATAAACCAGAAAGGAAGGTGCCAGAGAAAACCATGCTGAAGCAAATCTGGATACCTAAACACTTGATCAGAGATTTGAACAATGTCCTTGGACCCAACTCATCTTGGGTTCCAAATCACTCTGCTTGATGTATTTGTGTAGGTCGGCCTGGCAGCTGAAGACAACAAGTGGTACCTCGACAGTGGCTGCTCCAGGCATATGACAGGAGACCGATCCAAGTTTAGCAAGATAGAGATGAAGCCAGGGTCTGGTCAAGTTTGGAGGAAAGAACAAAGGTAAAATAATTGGAGTTGGTACAGTAGGTAAGTCTTCCACAAACTCCATTGAAAAAGTATTACTTGTGGAAGGGCTTCAACACAACCTGATTAGCATTAGTCAGTTATGTGACAGGGGTCACAGGGTTGTATTTGATGATAGTTCATGCAAAATCCTTGAAATAAATTCTGATATGGTTAAATTTGTAGCCAACAGGATTAATAATGTCTACATTGTAGACTTAGATGAGGAATCTGAATCTACAATTTGCTTATCTGCCAACTCTGAAAATGATGCTTTTGAATGTCATAGACGTCTAGGTCATGCTAGCTTTACAACTTTAAATAAATTGGTCAAGCATGATTTAGTTAGAGGCATGCCCAGAATTAAATTCAACTCGATATCAAAAGCATGTGATGCCTGTGCTCTAGGCAAACAGACCAGAAATTCCTTTAAATTAAGATCTGAGCCATTGTCTTCTAGACCAATGGAACTTCTTCATATGGACCTCTTCGGTCCCACTAGAACTCAGAGTCTTAATGGAAACAGGTTTGGCTATGTCATCATAGATGATTTCTCTAGATATTCATGAATATTTTTCTTAGTAAATAAGAGTGATGCATTTCAAAAGTTTAATCTATTTTTCAATAAGGTCAAACAAGAAGGAAAATACAAGGTCTGTTCTATTCAATCTGACCATGGAGGTGAGTTTGAAAACTCCATGTTTACTGATCTTTGTGAAAAAGAGGGACTAACTCACAGGTTTTCTTCTCCCAGGACACCTGAACAGAATGGGATTGTGGAGAGAAGAAATAGAACTGTGGTGGAGATGGCCCGAACCATGTTGATTGAAAGTAAATTACCTAGAAGGTTTTGTGCAGAAGCGGCCAATACAGCAACTTACATAATCAACAGGGCCATGGTAAGACCCATTCACAAGAAAACACCCTATGAGCTTCTAAAAGGTAAGAAACCAAACTTGTTTCATTTCAGAATTTTTGGAGCAAAATGTTTTATTCATAACAATGATAAGAAAGATTTAGACAAGTTTGAAGCCAAAAGCTCACCTGGAATATTCTTGGGTTACTCTGAAGTGTCAAGGGCATATAGGGTATTTAACATATCAGATCAGAAAGTGGAAGAGTCTCCACACATCCTTTTTAGTGAAAAGAAAGATGTTTCTAATGTTGAAAATCTTGACAGGGATTCCAATCATGATGGGGAGTTTCTAGAAGACCAACAAGAAGAAGAGAAGACTCAGCCGAGTGGAGAAACAAATTCCCCCAATCAGGAAGGGCCAAGAGTAACAGGTGAGTCTTCAATAAACGTTAGATTTCTTAAAGACCATCCATTAGATAAAGTCATAGGCAATCCTGAAGATCCTCTTCGGACTAGGTCTCATTTTAGAAATGTGAATAATGATGACTTAATTGCTTTAGTCTCACAAATTGAACCCAAAACAGTAGAAGAGGCCTTAGCTGATCAAGCTTGGGTCAATGCTATGTGTGAGGAATTAGGTCAGTTTGAAAGGAATAATGTCTGGGAGCTTGTCTCAAGACCAGATGGTATTAATATCATAGGAACCAAGTGGGTGTTCAAAAATAAGATGAATGAAGATGGAATCATCTCGAGGAATAAGGCCAGATTAGTAGCCAAAGGCTACTGTCAGGAATTCGGTGTAGACTTTGATGAATCCTATGCACCTGTTGCTAGGATGGAAGCTATAAGATTGTTGCTTGCCTTTGCTTGCTCAAAGAATATAAAACTCCAACAAATGGATGTTAAAAGTGCCTTTTTAAATGGAGTCATTAAAGAAGAAGTTTTTGTTGAACAACCTCCTGGATTTCAATACTCTCCTCAACCTAACCAAGTTTTCAGGTTAAACAAAGCCTTGTATGGTCTAAAGCAGGCTCCAAGAGCATGGTATGAAAGATTGTCTGAATTTCTGATTAGCAAGGGCTACAAAAGAGGTAAAGTTGATCAAACTTTATTCACCAAGGGCATAAACAGAGATCTCATCATAGTTCAGGTATATGTAGATGACATTGTATTTGGATCAACTAAGCATGAACTATGTGATGAATTTTCTACCATGATGTCTGCTGAATTCGAAATGAACTTGGTTGGTGAACTAAAATACTTTCTTGGATTGCAGGTACAGCAGCTAGAGGATGGGTGCTTCATCAACCAAACCAAATACATAATGGAACTGTTCAAGAGGTTTGGTATGGAAAACTTAAAGCACATTACAACACTCATGGGCACCAATACCCCATTGGATGCAGATGAGACATGTAAAGAAGTAAATGCCAAACTTTATCGAGGTATGATTGGATCACTTCTTTACTTGACAGCCTCTAGACTAGATATACAATTCAGTGTAGGAATGTGTGCAAGGTATCAGTCTAGACCTACTGAATTACACTTAGCTGCAGTTAAAAGAATCTTCAGATATTTGTCAGCTACTCATTCTCTTGGTTTATGGTTTCCTGCATCTCACACACTTAACTTAGTAGCATACACAGATGCTGATTATGCAGGCTGTAAACTAGACAAGAAAAGCACTAGTGGCCATTGTGAATTTTTGGGTGGGTGTTTAGTGTCTTGGGGCTCCAAGAAACAACATTCTGTGGCCCTCTCCACTGCAGAAGCTGAATATGTAGCTGCAGGGAGTTGTGGAACATAAGTAATATGGATTAAACACCAGCTTCAGGACTACCAAGTAGACCTGGGGTGCACACCAATTTACTGTGATAATACTAGTGCCATCAATATTGCTAAAAATCCTATTTTGCATTCACGAACCAAATACATAGAGATAAGACATCATTTTATAAGAGATGAGGTGTCTAAGAATAATTTTGAACTGATTCATGTAGGCACAGATAATCAGATTGCTGACATATTCATAAAACCTCTGGATAATGAAAAATTCACCATATTGAGAAGATAATTAGGCTTATACAAATTGTCTTGATTATGAAGCCTGTTCTTGTTGTGAGGGGGAGTTGTGTTTGTCTGATGTTTAGCCTTCTTTCATGCTAGTTTAAAGGGGGAGTTCAGAATGCTTACTGGTTAGCTTTCAGGAATGCTTTGAGTAAGGGGAAGCCTTGAGATTATGCTGGATTGTTTTATTGAGGAATGCTATGTCTTAGGGGGAGCTGAGTTGTAATATGAGAAGAGAAGTTCTTTGACAGATTCAAAAGGGCTGTCCAGATGTGTAACTTTGCTGGTCTTGCATGACTGATCTAGTGTTGTTCTCTCAGACAGTAGTGTGTCACTTCTCTCTTAAGTCTATAAGTCAGTGACTCTAATCTCCAGTTAGAATCTTTCCTTTGGTACTCCTTTAGAGATCTGGACTAATTGCATAAAGTATATCTTTCTACATTGTCATTGATTCTGGTTCAGGCCAAAAACCTGTATGTCTTGATATCTGACCCAATCAGCTTGAAATCTAGACTTCAAGACTCAAATTCAAGAAATAGTCCTTCTGGTATTGTTTTCAATCATTCTATCTCTTTAACTCAAGGGCTTAACTGAACAAACGTGTTCTATTTTGATCACTGAGAAACTGGGAGCTTCATCAATGAAATGAATATTTTTCCCATGTCATGAAGTGTCAAATGCTTAAAATGAATGAAAAGACATGACAGAGCAATGGTGGCTTGCTGGTGAGTAACTGGGGACTCTGGCCTCTAATCAAGGTGTTTCCTCATGTCAAAAGCCACAGTTACTAACTCTGTTCCTTAATTAAAAAAAAGAGAGGAAGTAATAAGGTACTCACTCTGAGTAACTGGGGATTCAGGCCTCTAATCAAGGTGTCTCCCTAATGTCAAAGGTTTGAACTACCAACTTACTCATTGATCTTCTTGAAAATCATCTCAAAAAGAAAAAATTCCTTGTTGTTATGCTACTAATGGATTGCTTGACTTCAATACCTTGAAAACACCTCTCTGATTTCATCTCTTGCTGTCTTGTGGGATAGTTGAATGATCAGCTATATCTGGCCATACTTGTTAACTCCTGCTCTAAATCATCCACTATGTATGCTGATAAACTTGTCTATCATTCTACTTATCTATTGTGTACTGGAGTATAAAGAATCTTCTCTTGAGATTAGAAACTCACTTATTCTCTTAAGACCTACTAGTGACTGTCTGCACTAAGAAGTTACTACCCTTATTCTTCATGTTTCCAGCACTGTCATACATCCTGTATTTCTTTTTGCTGATGTCAAAGGAGGAGAGAAGTTCTGCTATATCAGTGAGTCTTGGTTTTGTCTTGAGCTTTGGGGGAGTCATGTTGCTTCGGGGAAGATATGTTTATGAGTTTTGGGGGAGATGAGAGTGTGTGGTAGGGAATGATTAATTCACTTGCATGAGCATGCCTTGAATTTACTCTATTTGTTGAACTTTGATATTGCTTGATTCATAGTGTTGCCATCATCAAAAAGGGGGAGATTGTTGCATCCCTATGGTTTTGATGATGTCTCACACTATAAATCAATCTACGATCTCTAGATTTATGCTGGTTCATCATGTAAGTGTGTACAGTTCATATGATGTTTCATAAGTTCATCTATATACACTCTACTCAGTTAGAATGAACAAGTAGTGGGTCGACGCATCAGCAAGGGTGGGTCGACGCATCAGAACATTAAGTGTCTGGGTACCAAAGTATATACACCAGCTTGATCGATTAAGTCTGTACATTGGCATATCATCTCCAAGTCTGTACATCGGGCACCTTCTAACTGAAGTATATACACTGGTCTTAATATTCTAAGTCTGTACACTGCCCGACCAGTTAAGTCTGCACATTGCCAAAGTCAGTACAGCTCAACTCTATACATCCTTCCAAGCTTCAACTCTATACACTGGATTGTCAAGCTTCATGTCTATACACTGGTTTGTCTAAACTTCAACTCTATACATCCGATTACTATTGCAGTGTTCACCAAGTCTATACATCGCCTTCATACCTTCAACTCTATACACTGCTACAGGAACCAAGTCCATACACTCATACCTTTTCCTACGCTTTCCTGGTTGTAGTCTAAGTCTACACATCCTGCTAGGTCGGACTTCAAAGTCTGTACTGTATATCAAGCCAAGTCCATACATAGTCCATCAGCATTCACAAGTCTGTACATCGGTTCGTCTTGTTCAACGTTTTAGTGCATTCAAAGTCTGTACAGCGTCTGTCTCAGCCAGCATCTCATGCTGCGTCTTAGGCAAGTCTGTACATCGGCTTCATTCACTCAAGTCCATACATCCATAGTGGTACTTCCATGTCTGTACAACGCTGAAGCCTTCACAAGTCTGTACACTGCTTGAGCCTCACCAAGTTTGTACATCGCTTCAAGCGATTCAAGTCTATACAGCCTGCCTTCACATTCAGAGTCTGTACATCGGTCCAACAGCCGATCGTCTCATTCAGAACTTTTGCAAGTCTGTACAGCCAAGCATCTCATGCATTGTCTCACTCTGGCATAGTCTATACACTGGCTCAAGCTTGTCGAAGTCTATACATCATCGTTGCGCATCAAGTCAATACACTGTTCACCGTCTTATTAAGAGTCTTACACTATCAAGTCTGTACATTGCGAACAGTGCATCTCTTCCTCAAAGTCTGAACACTGGCCTCTTGTTTCAAGTCTACACATTGGGATTGTCCGACCACAACTCTATACATTCTGTTGTTATAACTTGAGTCTTCAGTGCTCACAGCACACTCGTTCCAAGCCTGTACACTGGTTAGGCTTCGTGAAGTCTACACAGTGGCTGAGCAATGTAAAGTCTACACAATGGCAAGGCTAGTTCATGCATTGTTCATCACATGTCTATACACTGCCATTCACATGCGTTTTATTCATTAAGTCTATAGACTCTCTCACGTTGTACACACTTACTCAGTTGATGTTTCTGAAGTATATACACTCGTGTTAATAGCCTGAACTAACTAAGTATATACATTCCATCTGTCTCTGTCTGTAGGCGATTCAGGCTGATGATTGGGAACGTGATCCGAGGTTGGCACCTGGCACGTGATCCAAGACACCAGGAACATGACACGTGGATGGCAACCCAGTCAGGATACTGCCATGTGGTCGAAATTCAAATGATCTGGCAAAAAGTTCATGGGCGGGAACCTGGCAGCCACACGCCCAATATCTGCTATAAATATGGAGCTTCGTCCTTCAGTAGAAGCGAGATCGTGAAAAGAAAAAAAGGCAGAAGGCATTTTTGTGTGAGGCTGCACGATCCAGAAAGGAGAAAGAGCAGAGAGTCCCATATTGTCCAGATCCGAGAGGAGTATGTTCGAGAGAGAGAGTAGTGTCTGTGGTTTGATGAATTGCTTCCTTTGAAGCTACATTTGTATTGGTTTCTGAACCGACTGCTTCTTCGTTGGTCTTTGTTCCTATTTTGTTTTCTTTTCATTTTGTTCATCCTTCTGATTCGAATTGGTTCCCCTCCGGTGTGTGGAGGAAGGGAGTATTACTCCAGTTTCCCTCTGGGTTGCAGAGGAAGAGAGATCGGTGATCTCTGGTATTGCTAGTGACAGGTTGTCATTAACAGGTTCCCTCCGGTGTGTGGAGGAAGGGAGAGGTGTCTCCGGTTCTGTTCTAGCTGGTAGCTGGAACATGTTTCAAGCTCTGTGGGTAGCAGAGCTTGGTTGAGGGATTTGTTTCCCTTGGTTGTTCAAGCTGTGTGGCAGCATGTTGTTCGCAGACTGAGTCTGCAGTGGTCTAGCATTGTCTAGTGGAATCCTCATTCTAGTTGGAGTGAGGGGTGGATGTAGATTGCGGACTGTAATCGAACCACCTAAAAACCGAGTGCCTCCTCTGTGGTTTGCTATTATTATCTGCGCTCTCCATCTGCTTGTCTCTTTGCTTCCATGTGATCAGTTCTTCATTCTCATTTACTTATACTGCCTTGCTTGGTGACTGCATTTGCATTTCTCTGTGTGCGGGTTAAGGAGGGGCGTAAGCAGTAGAATTTATTTTCCGCCTAAGTTTTTACAAATTGGGAGTGATCTATTCATCCCCCCCTTCTATATCACTCTTGCTGCGCTAACACTTGGCATACTAAGGCTACAGTTATGGAGGAGTCAACGGATTTGCGAAATACAAGGGCTGATGAGCTAATTGGCTCGCTGATGGCATATGAGATTAATATGCCAAGGATAGAAGAAGCTGAGAGGAAGAAGAAGCCAATCGCTCTGAAAGCCGGTACCAGCAAATCCAGCAAGTCCAGCAGATCCAGCTCTAGCAGTTCATCATCAGAGGAGAGCCTGAATGAAGAAGACATAACCCGTACTGAAATGGCAATGATGACCAGAGAGTTCAGGAGATTCCTCAGAAAAGGAGCAGGACGATTTAGCCAAAAGAAGTATAGTGGCGGCCGAAGGGATAAAAGGTATAAACACAACCCTGCTAAGAAAATTGAAACTAATACTTGTTATCAATGCAGGAAACCAGGCCATATGAAAGCTGACTGTCCAGAGAATCAGAAATACAATGACAAGTCAAAGAAGAAGAACACGAGAGGGAGAGCTATGGTCAGCACCTGGAGTGATGAAGATGAAGGCTCCTTGAGCAATACCTCTGACAGTGAAGCTGAATCTGAGAAGCCCATTTGCCTTATGGCAACAAGCTCTAAAGACAGAGAGGAGGACTCAGATGAGGTAATCACTAGATTCGATAACTTTACTATTACTGATTGGGTAGATGCCTACCATGAAATAGCTGATAAAGTAGATGATATCAGTAAGGAAAATAGGCATCTAAGACGAAAGATAAATTCCATGCAAAATAACACAACTCAAACTAATAAAATTGCATGTCTAGAATCTGAGAATAGTAGATTGAAACTCACATGTTCTGAATTAGAAGAAATCAAGAATGAGTCAAAAGCCTCTAAAGAAGAAAATGAGAGGTTAGAAAAAGAAACTGATGAACTAAAATTGAAAATTCAGAAATGTGAGAGTGAGATAAAAATAATGAATGAAAAATATCAAGCTGTCCTGAGTGTGAACACAGAACTGAAAAAATCCATTGAAGAAATTCAAAAGGATAATGAGGACAAGCTTAAAACCATTGAGAAAATGACCCAAGGTACAGATAATCTAAATGCTCTGTTAGGGTCAAAGGTCAACTTCAGAAAAGAGGGCCTAGGATTTAATTCTAGTGCAACAAAAACCTTTGGAATGAAAACTATTTCATTTGTTGCACAAAAAGAGAAATGACCTCTAATTAGCATGAATTCAAACATTTCAATGAACAAAACTGCTAATCTGAAAAAGCCCAGTGCCGAGGACAAGGGCAAACAAAAATTGAGTGAGACTAGTAGAGCTAGCACATCCAAGCAAAATCCCAAAGCTCAGTCTCAGGTTAGGGGTAAACCTACACAGTCTTGTAAACCCCATGCTAAGGTCACCAAGTCTCCACCATCACCACCACCTATGAAGAAGACCCAACACACACCTGTGAATAGGTCAGCAGGGTCCAAGGTACAGGGGAGGCAGAATGCTTTTAGAGTTCAACCCAAACACTTCTACAAACCTAGAGCCTAGTCCCACTTCTTTGCACAGTCAACCTATACAAATATGTCAGGATGGACTAGGACTCAAGGAAGGTTTACAGGTCATGGACATCAGGCTACACATTCTTATAGACCTTACCCTAGAAATTGGGTTAGTGGGTATGGCAAGTGGACACCTAGGAACCAATATTTCTATAGCCAGCCCAATGATCACTATGGCGAAAATTTCGTGAATACATCCTGGCCAAGGCACTGGCACAGAAATAATCAATCTGTAAATAATCATGCTAGTGTCAACAAGAAGAAGCAAAACAAAAAGAAATCTGGAAAATCTGGAAAATCTACTGAATAGAACTGTTTTAAACAAATGTGGATTCCTAAAAGTCTACTTTCTTGCTTTGCTTCTATTTCATCTGCTCTGGAGCCCAATCAGTCTTGGGTTCCAAACCTCTCTACCTGATTGTGTGTGCAGGTATGCCTGGCAGCCAAGAACAATTTGTGGTACTTGGATAGTGGCTGCTCCAGGCATATGACAGGCGATAAGGCCAAGTTCTGCATGCTGACAGAGAAAGAAGGAGGCCTTGTCACCTTTGATAGCAACACAAAGGGTAAGATTGTTGGAACAGGTAAGGTAGGTAAGTGTACTACTTGTTACATTGAGGATGTCATTCTGGTTGAAGGATTAATTTATAACTTACTTAGCATCAGCCAGCTATGTGATAAAGGATGCAAAGTGCTTTTTGACTCTCAATGTTGCAAAGTTTTTGAACCTGATTCTGAAACTGTTAAATTTTCTGGTAAGAGGATAAATAACACTTACATGATAGATCTAGATGATATTCAACATTCTAACCTATGCCTTACTGCTAGTAGAGAAGACTTAGCATTTTCATGGCATCGTAGGTTAGGTCATGCTAGTTACACTGTTTTGCATAAACTAAATAAGCATAGCATGGTTAGAGGACTTCCTGAAGTTTCCTTTAAGAAAGAAAATAAAATCTGTGATGCATGCACTCAATCAAAGTTAACTAGAAAGTCATTTAAATCTAGAACAGAAAATATGTCTTCTAAACCCTATGAGCTGATACACATGGACCTTTTTGGGCCAACCAGGTCTGTCAGCTTATCAGGGAGGAAGTATGGGTTTGTCATGGTAGATGACTTCTCTAGGTATACTTGGGTATATTTCTTATCACATAAAAGTGATGCATTCTCAGAATTTCAGGAGTTCTGTCTTAAGAAAAACCAGAAAATTGAAAATATTTTGACTGATCATGGAGGTGAGTTTGAAAACTCACAGTTTGATGAATTCTGCAGGTCAAATGGAATTAACCACATGTTCTCCTCACCTAGGACACCTGAGCAGAATGGAGTTGTGGAGAGAAGGAACAGAACCCTAGTGGAGATGGGTCGTACACTCTTGGTTGAAGGTGGTCTACCAAGGAAGTTTTGGGCTGAAACAGTAAATACTACCTGTTATGTAATTAACAGAGCCATGGTAAGACCTTCTACTCAGAAAACATCATATGATATCTTAAAGGGTAAGAAACCTTCTATTGCTCATTTCAAGGTTTTTGGTTGTAAATGTTTCATTCATATAAATGATAAAAGGGACCTTGATAAATTTGAACCTAAAGGTGAACCAGGAATTTTTCTTGGTTATTCTAAAAACACCCGAGCATATAGAGTGTACAATCTGAATTCCAAAACTGTTGAAGAATCTTCACACATAGTTTTTGATGAATCCTTATTAAAGACTAATGTTGGTCAATGCAGGAATGAAGACAATGGTGATATTTTCAAGGAAGGAAATCCTGCAGACAAATCCGAGGATGAGGAAGGAAATGAAGAGCTTAATGAAGAAGAGCCTACAGTTCAGGGGGAGGTAAATGAAACTCATGGTGATGAAATTGTCAACATTAGATATTTAAAAGATCATCCTGTAGATAATGTAACTGGCAATCTGCATGTCACGCCCCGAACCGATAGCAGCGGAACGTGTCGTTTGCTCGGAACGTGGCAGTTAAACAGTCGTGAACGATCAAGAGCAATGGCATGAGACCAAATAATTTGGAACAACATTAAAAATTTTATTTCGAATATAAATCTCTTACAAGAACTTGAAGACTCAACTACGTCACTATGAAAGAAAAGGAGATGATGCACTAATAGACTTAGACAAGATAACTAAATAAGAGACATCATGCTAGACCCAAGAAAGATAAAAGACACAGGTTCACTAGTTTTTGAAGCTCGCTTGCACACTTGTCCCTCCCATGTGTGTCATAGTCTCGCTAGCCACCTGATTACCTGAAAAATGTTGGAATAAACTGGGTGAGCGAAAGCTCAGTAGGAATTATATCTCAAGAACAAGCAATTGGTTTAAGTAATTACATCTTTCACATGTAAATGCAGTAATGCTATGCATGTAAAATTAACCGAGCAAGTGAAACAAAACTAGCAAGAGATCAACAACGTCGTGCAAAAACTTTCAAGCAAGAGATATCAAGAGAGATTTATAGAATATTGGCTATTTCACGCAAGTACTTACCCATTCCGGGCCACGCTAGTCGAGTCACGCAAATTAAGTCACGCACGCAAGTAATATCAAGTAACATCACGAGAGAGAGAGAGAGTGTGGAATGCCAAAGATCAAGAGAGACGAGTACTGCGGTGCAATGCAAGACACCACGATCATTACAACTCCCATGGGCACTAGTACTTTCGGGCGCTCCTCTCAGGACCAGATCGGGCCCTATATGCACAGCATTTAAAGATAGATCTAGACATCGACGATAGTTTATAGCCAATAAGAAGTTTCAAGAACAAGTTTTAATAGAATGATAAGGTAAGATTTCTATGGAATTCAAGGGCAAGGCCCTTGAGCCAGGACAAACTTGCGATAAAAATCTACGCGAAGCATAGAAACCATGACATGTCGATAAACTGGGTGGAGATCATGATATCAAGAATATGCACTTATATAGCGTTGCTTGTTCTTTGTACATGATAATGTAGATTGAATTAATGTCCATAAGTATGGCACATCATTGTTTAAGAACATTGATGGCATGGTTTCCCATTCCATAATTTTAAGGATATTCTCATGACATCCACATAGCATGTCATGAGGGCCGGTTTACCATGTTTCTTTAGAGTAACATGGAAATCAAGTAGTGTCATGGGTTTTAATGGTACAACCTGCTCGGCTGCCTTGAGGGAATCCAAGGCTAGCGGAGTCTTACGGAGGTCTCTATGATAAAGTCACCGGTCTAAAGGAACGGAATGTCCCATGGAGAGTTCATCTATCACCGAGAAATAGGGGCAATCGATAAAACGCCGAAAGACGTGGGAGTATACTCACATATTTGGAATATAGTGCCGTATACATGTATATAAATCCACGGTTCACAGGAAAAACATAGGAAAATCACAAGATAGGAAATTGACGGCCTTGACTGGGTCGTCATTTCAACAATTGACGACTGCAAAAATAGTAGTCCAATTCAAATTTCGGTTTGCTTAAAATAACTAAATTTTAGTATTTAAGGAATTGGCGACTTCCATTAAGTCTTCTATTTGGTAAATAGCGCCCTATTCAGGGGCGTCATATACAATATAGACGACATAATAAGGGTCATCTTTTCCTTTTTTCCAGAATTTCACTATTAACTGTAGCATTTTTCAAAGATAAATATTTTCCAGGAAACAAGTATATGGACAGGTCAAGAAAAATAGCAGGATTCGAAATATTAGATTACTGTTTAGATAGATATTAAAATTTTAACA
This sequence comes from Amorphophallus konjac, assembly GCA_022559845.1. NCBI lineage: Eukaryota > Viridiplantae > Streptophyta > Magnoliopsida > Alismatales > Araceae > Amorphophallus > Amorphophallus konjac. Next base: position 120,675,374 of record CM040124.1, read on the forward strand.
TGTGTATTTATTAATTCATTCAAAATTGACGACCCTTCTCCCGGTCGTCAGAAGTAAAATTGGCGCCCTGACGAGGGTCGCCTCTTACAAAATTTCACAGAACTTCTTCAAATCTCAGTAAAACTATATGCATGAACTAATATATAGTAATATCATGATTTATGATGGTTTGGGCTACGTAATCTTGAGATAACCTACCTTGTGGATTGGTTTGGTTGACAGAACGTGAAGATAAAGGATGTAAATCTCCTTAAAACGATACTCTGTTTTCAACAGAGTGTCTTCTCGTTGCACCCGAACCGCGGAGGAAGAGCAAGATGATAATAAGAGCAGTCGCTCTTGATCCCTCCGTGCAGTGGCAGCAACAGGACGAAGTAGAGAAGGCAACGGCTTTCTCCTCCACAAACCAACCAGGAAGGAGAGGAAGCCGATGAAGAACCCTTTAAGTTCTTCACGTAAACACCTTACAGAGCAGCAGAAGATCAGTCCTTCATGTGTTGTGTAGTGGACAGCGGATCTAGAGGGGAGGGGTGAATGGATCTGCCCCTCTTTTCGCAATGTAACCCTCTATATAGCTAGATGAGATAAATTGCAGTGGAATATAACTAGCTAAACGAAGGACACAACGATTTGCTTAGCAAGATGATTACTAATATATCGATTCGAACCTAAGCATGCATTTAGAACGAAACAATCACACAAACAAACCACAACACACGAGATTTTAAGGTGGTTCGGACTGAATCCCCAGTCCTACGTCCACCCCTCACCAAATCCGGTGAGGCTCCACTAGTGCCACGCACTGAACCGCAAATCGGAAAGACCACCGATTGCCTTCCTACTAACCACCTGGTAGGGACGTCAACAACGCAGATCGGACAACCTCCGATTGCCTTCCTACTAACCACCGGTAGGGACGATTCTCAATTTTTATTGTTCGAATGAAATGAAGAAGAAAGAACAAATATCAAGCTATTCAAACATGATATGAAATGAGCTCAAGAAGAAAGATCTTGTCTGAAATTGCTGGAGCTTGAGTCAGATTCTTCGATGGATGTAGATCACCAATAGAGGCTTCTATCTTCTTCACAAAACACTCTTCTTGATTCAACAGCAATGGCTTCTTCTTCCTTGTGAGTTGTGCTTCCTTGAATCTGCTTGAGTTGATGAAGAGATGTATGGATGTAGCTTTGATCTTCCTTTTGATCTTCTTGAGTTGATGAAGAAGAATATTGGATGCAGTTTAGATCACCCTTAATAGCCTTGATTACTTCTTCTTCCTTGGAGGTTGAGATGGCTTCAGATCTGGACTTGAATGCCTTAGAATGGATGAAGAACTCTTCCCAAAACACTGTTCACGGTGCTACCGTGCCTCGAAAATGGCCTCCCTTGATCTCTCTTGAAGCCTTGATGCATTAGGGTTTCTAACCCCTCAAGTGTTGGTTTTATAGACCTTGAATGGTCCATAGACACCCTCCAGACCAGATCCATAAATCATGGAAGATTAGGTAAGGTTTGATTAAACAAATCCATGGAAAGGGGCTGGCCACGAGGTGGAATTCGAAGTCAAACAAGGCTGCATCGGGGCTGGCGGTCGACCTGCAGCTCCTGGCGGTCGACCGCTACTGTGAAACCTGCGAACGGGCAATCCCTGGGATTTCCGGTCGACCGCCACTGGCTGGCGGTCGACCGCCAGCTGAAACACATGTAGATTGGCGATCCCTGGCTGGGGCGATCGACCACCCCTGTGCTGGCGGTCGACCGCCAGCTGGGCAGAACCCGGGCTTGCCCGGGTCGGTCCGTTAAGTCTTGAACTCCGTTGTTCAAGTCCATTAGCAGCCCGTACATGTTTGTGGCATCGCCCTTGATAGTCTAGAAGGTATCAACTGAGTCTTTAACCTTGGATTCTCTTGGCTATACTTCTTTGTGCATTGACCTTGGATGAGTGACGAGCCGAATATGAAATATCGACTTTTGCTTGTAAGAGAGATGAGATTTGCATCCTTGCTTGGGCGCGATCAATGAGCTTTCACTTTGGTCATTGCCACTTGATTCCTTATCCATTCATTTGGATATCTGTCGTGAATAAAAACATCACGTATGTCAATCACATGAGAGTGGAAGATATCAATGACTAATAGTGTTTAGCCATTATCAAAACCAAGAAACTCATATTACTATGGAATGATGTCGAATGACCCAAGTGACCACAGAATGACTCAAATGACCTCATGGACACAACATACTCCCCCTTTTTGATGATGGCAACACTGTGAGTCACTATGTGATATGAATGTCTAAAATGGCACAAGTTATAACAAATGCAATATATGCAGCTCAAGATTCATTATAGTAATAGCATGGGAATGCAATTATGAATGCAGATATGAATGCTATGCAATATGAATGCTAGCAGTTATGCAAGCCCCAAGCCCCAAGCCCCATCACATACACATATGAGATGCAAAGGGAGCAATGGATTCTCTCCCCTTGGACTCTCCCCGTACACCATTCACACAACCCCCAAAGACAACGCGATAACGCATAGCTAACGCGAAAAAGGACTCACACAAAGAATTCTCCCCCTTTGCCAACAGCAAAAAAAGGAGTGATAATAGTAAAATGTCTGTGAGACCATAGCTGAAAGGAGTGGAGAGCAAGCCATTATATGCAAAACTGAAGCATGTTGTGAGCAACATATATGGTTCAAAGCTAATGAAATCTGAGATCATCAACAGAGTTTGAAAAGCAGCTACATCCAAGATTTAATAGAAATGAATCAAAGGTGCATATCATGGGAGTGTTTAACCTTCCCTTGTCTTATATATCCATATTCAATAACGACAAAGGCAATAACACAAAAGCATGTATTGAGGCTAAACAATCATGACTAAAGCATGGAATTTTTAGGAATTCAACAAGTTTGATTATCAATATCATTTGCATTTGAAGGCACAAAACTCATATTTTACGTGCATTCAAGTCTAGTACATACCTCCAAGCCGTAAGAATACACGTTGTTTAGACGCCAGTATTCCTAAGAATTTGGTAAGACTGACTGTCATGTTTCAAGATGAACAGAGATAGCAAAGTCATGTCATGACATATCCTGTCTCAATTCTTTGATGAGGGGATATATTTCTCAGCAATTATGCCATTGCTCTGCCTAGAGTCCAAAAGTTTTAAGACAGAGATAACAAGGGCACATCATGACATATGCATTTGTCACTTGATTTGATGACATGACATGTTTCTCCGTGCAACAATATCATTACTCTGTCAAATTGATTTTTCAAGAATTTCAGCTCATCAAGATGTTTAAAAATAATACTAAGCCTGAGTGTATCACCAAGATGGTCATGAACTTTGAATTTTCAGATATCAGGATAGTCATTCAAAGCACAATATGCAATCTCTAGTTAAGGTCTATTAAAACCACAGAACATAGATGATTTCATAACCGATATTTCAGAACGTCAAGGAAATCATTAAATCAGAACCATTTTCATTGGATGGATAATCATTAGGGCATATAATAGAAAGCTCTTACACCATAGTTATGTCTGTCTCTTGAACTTATTCTCACACTGGAGGCCATTGAGGATCAGATACAAAAAGGATGAATGACCCAAGAAAAACAACACGACTCCCCCTAAGAATATGCAATGAATGCGCGAAGGAGTGATGTTTGCAAGCAAGTGTAATGATAACTGTCAAGAGGAGAATGACCTGAAACATGCAGGGGTTGACATGACATGCATGACCCAACACCTTGTTGTACACTTATTAAATGTAACATAATGAAGATGAAACATATGCATGAATGTTGCACAAGGACAACTCCCCCTTACTATATGGCCTATATGCGACATTGACACATGGTACTTGGCGGAGGTGAAACCTCACGCATATTGAGTGTTTTGTGACAAGTATAGCCTGCCCTTCCTTACATCAACAATTGATATACCATGGCCATGCAAGAATGATGCGACACAAACCATGCAATGCATTGTGAACATAGATTCAACTTGATTATGCAACTACATGCAATGCGACACTATATGCAAAAAGACATATTGACATATAAACAATGCATGAATACCAACGTGCAAAACACACACTAAATTGAACATGATCATCATTTCAAATTCTTATTGGCCTGAGGTCGGCAAAGACCAAGCTCCCTTCTGAGTGTTGAAAACCTGTCATTACACAAGGGCTTGGTGAAAATATCAGCAATTTGATTTTAAGTATCAACAAAATGCAGTTCAAAATTTTTCTTACCGACCTCATCTCTAATGAAGTGATGCCTAATCTCAATATGCTTAGTCCTAGAGTGCTGGACTGGATTTTTTGCAAGGTTGATAGCACTAGTGTTATCACACAGAATCGGGACACAACCAAGATCCACCAAGTAGTCTTGGAGTTGGTGTTTAATCCACAACACTTGGGTGCCACAGCTCCCCGCAACAATATATTCTGCCTCCGCGGTTGAGAGGGCAACCGAGTGTTATTTCTTGGAGGCCCAAGAAACTAAACACCCGCTTAGAAATTGGCAATGGCCACTAGTACTCTTACGATCCAGCTTGCATCCAGCGTAATCCGCATCAGAATAAGATATAAGAGATAAATCACATGATGACGGATACCATAATCCCAAATCTTGAGTGCCGGCAAGATATCGAAGGATACGTTTGACGGCAGTCAAATGAGATTCTCTAGGACTAGCTTGAAATCTAGCACAAAGGCATATACTAAACTGGATATCTGGTCGGGATGCAGTCAAATAAAGCAAAGAACCAATCATACCTCTATAGACCTTTGCATCCACCAATTTACCATTTTCATCTGAATCCAGTGAAGTTGAGGTGCTCATCGGAGTTGTAATGGTTTTGTTGTTTGCCATGCCAAATCTTTTTAGCAGCTCCTTGATGTATTTGGCTTGGCTTATGAAGCAACCATCTTCTCCTTGGTTGACCTGCAAACCGAGAAAGAATTGAAGTTCTCCCATTAGGCTCATCTCAAATTCGCTAGTCATGAGGTTAGCAAATTCCTCACACATTTCAGATTTTGTAGAACCAAACACAATGCCATCAACATAAATTTAAACAATCAAGAGGTTCTTACCTTGCTTCTTGGTAAAAAGTGTTTGATCTACTTTACCTCGTGTGTACCTTTTTTCAATGAGGAACGAGCTTAGTCTCTCGTACCAAGCTCTTGGTGCTTGCTTAAGTCCATAAAGCGCCCTGTCTAGCTTGTATACAAAATCTGCATTGTTAGAATTCTCAAAGCCAGGGGGCTGCTCAACGTAGACTTCTTCTTTGATCAAGCCATTCAAGAAAGCACTTTTGACATCCATCTGATAAAGCTTTATTCTAAGGGAGCATGCAAAGGTAAATAAAATTCTGATGGCTTCGAGTTTAGCAACTGGGGCATAAGATTCATCAAAGTCTACCCCAAACTCTTGATTATACCCTTGAGCCACCAATCTAGCCTTATTTCTTATTATCTTGCCATCCTCACTTAGTTTGTTCCTAAAGACCCATTTAGTGCCTATGACAGATTGTGATGAAGGTCTAGGAACAAGATGCCAAACTTTGTTTCTCTCAAACTGGTTTAGCTCTTCTTGCATGGAATTTATCCAGTTTTCATCTTTTAAAGCATCATCAATATTTTTGGGTTCATGCTGCGAGACAAGAGCAAGTTGATCTAATTCTTCCACAATTTTAAAATGTGACCTAGTTCTAGGTGGGTCATTCAAGCTACCAATGACATTCTCCAAGGGATGATCCTTAAGAATTCTAATATTTGTAGAATCGTTACCTTCTCCTGGAGCTTGATCCCTTGCATTGCTTGATTCAGCTAGGTCACCATCTTCTTTTATTTCTTATTGTGGAGGATCACTCTTGTCCTTTATGCTTAGGAATTCCCCATCTTCATCGTTTTTCCTGCAAGAGTTATCATTGTTAGAATCATGATATTCATCAAAGGAAATATGGGGTGATTCTTCCACAGTTTGACTTTTGATATTATAAATTCTATAAGCCCTAGATCTATCAGAATATCCAAGGAATATACCTTCATCGCTCTTGGGCTCAAATTTATCTAAGTCTCTTTTGTCATTGTTGTGAATGAAGCATTTCGATCCAAACACTTTCATATGTGAGAGAGAGGGCTTTTTACCTTTTAGCAACTCATAATGAGTCTTTTTGGTGTGTGGCCTTACCATAGAGCGGTTGATAATGTAACATGTCGAGTTTACCACTTCAGCCCAAAACCTCCTTGGAAGTTGCCGTTCAGCAAGCATGGTTCTTGCCATCTCTACAAGTGTCCGGTTTCTCCTTTCAACCACACCGTTTTGCTCCGGCGTTCTTGGTGAAGAAAATCGGTGTGAAATCTCTTCGGCCCTGCAAAGGTTATAGAAGTTAGCATTTTCAAATTCATCACCGTGATCAGATTGAATCTTAAAAATTTTAAACTCACCGTCCTGCTTTATCTTCATGTAGAGTGCCTGAAACTCATCAAAAGCATCATTTTTGTGTGTGAGAAAGAAAACCCATGTGAACCTAGAAAAGTCATCCACCAAGACATATCCATATTTTCTACCACTTAAGTTAGCAGTTCTGGTTGGGCCAAATAGGTCCATATGAATTAGCTCGAGTGGTTTGGATGATGTATTTTCAGATCTTCCCTTGAATGATTTTCTGGTTTGTTTACCTAGGGCACATGCATCACACAATTTGTTGTCTTGTTTAAATGATAGTTCAGGCAAACCTTCCAAATGAAAGCATTGCCCTTGCTCAAGAGCTCTCAAATGATTTGGGTAGGAAAACCAGAGGCTCTAATGTCATGTTTAAGCTTGATATGGCTAAAGCTTACGACAGACTTGAATGGGACTTCCTATTCTCAGTATTGCTCAGATTTGGATTCAGTGAAAATTTCATCAATCTTATTGAGAGATTGCTCAACAACTGCTGGTTTTTTGTTCTATTAAATGGAGACACTGCTGGCTATTTCAAGTCCTCAAGAGGTATCCGTCAAGGTGACCCCCTAGCACCCTCTTTATTTGTTTTAGCAGAAGAAGCATTAAGTAGATCGATTAGAGCATCATTCAACAATGGTCAGATAGAATGGTACTCTAGTTTTCAGAGATGTCCCTCCATCTCTCATCTGTTGTTTGCAGATGATACCTTGATTTTCAGTAAAGCCACAGCTGCTTCTATAAGAACTTTACAAAAACTCCTCCACACATATGAGCACTCTTCAGGGAAATTGATTAATGTCAGCAAGAGTGGATTTCTTATTCATCCAAAGATGCCACCCTCTGTTGCTCAGCGGGTTCAGAATCTTACAGGGTTCACCATACTTTCTTTCCCTCATAAATATCTTGGAATTCCTCTGGTGATTGGCAGAACAAAGAAGATTTACTTTGTTGGTATCATTAACTCTATCCAGAAGAGGATTGCCAGGTGGAAGGCAAATTTGCTGTCTCAAGGTGCTAGACTGATACTGGTTAGACATGTTCTTACCTCCTTGCCAATCTATTCACTGTCTTCATCTCCCTTGCACATTGGTGTTCACAATCAACTTGAGCGGGCTTTTGCTAACTTCTTTTGGGGGTCTTCTCCCCTTGGAAAAAGAAGACATTGGAAATCCTAGAAGTTTTTATGTAGGCCACAAGCAAAAGGGGGTCTTGGTATCTTGTCTCTTAGAACCATGGAGATTGCTCTTCGGATTAAAATGCTGTGGAATGCTATCCATTCTGATTCTCTTTGGGCTGTTTACTTTAGAGCCAAATACTTGTATCAAGGCCATCTTTGTAATGAAAATTTTAGAACTATGAAGGGCTTTGTTAGAAGCAGCTGGTTGAAGGCCAAAGACTATATCCTTCAATTCAAGAAAGTTATTATTGGGAATGGATCACACACTAACTTCTGGTATGATAACTGGCTGGGCCAGCATTGCCTAAAGTCATTTGTCCTTGAAGATTCTATTCCTAATCCAGAAGCTACTGTTAGAGATATTATTTTGCACCCCACTGCTGAGGACTCTGCTCTGCTAAATGCTTCAATCCCCTCTGAAATTCAGCAAGCTATCAGGTCAGTTACATTGAACCAGGATTTGGATTTGGGTATATGGAGTCTTTCTCCTTCTGGACAGTGCACAGTCTCTTCATCCTACAATTCTATAGCCAACAGTCACTTACAGTCTAGCTTACCTTGGAGTCGGCTGTGGTCTAAATGGCTTCCTACAAAAATATCAGTGCACCTATGGAAGATATTACACAACTGTATTCCGACAGATGATAATATACAAAGAGTGGGAATTGTGCTTTGCTCCAAATGTTTCTGCTGCAGGAATCCGATAGTGGAAGACCTTAATCATCTTTTTTTGCACAGTGATTTAGCTGTTTCAATCTGGACTGATTTAGCTGCTGCAGGCTTACAACTTGAAGGAAGAACAGCTAGGGAATTCATCTTGAATTCCATCAGTCATGGTCAGCCAGGTTCGGCACATGCATTTCTTAATCTAGCCTCCATTGGATATGGAATGTGGGAAATATGGAAAGCAAGGAACACCATTAAATATGATCAGAAACATGTCAACAAAACCAGCTTCATTTATTACATCATGTCTCAAATCAGGGTGACTTGTTCGGCTGCTGCCCTAAAGGAAACTAAAATTTGCAATCAGAAATGCTTGGATCATTTGGGAATCATTTACAAAGCAACCAGTAAACATCAAATTAGAATTGTCAGATGGGTTTGCCCTCTGTGGCCTTCTTTTAAATTGAATACTGATGGGGCCAATAAGCAGTCTGGAGATACTGGGGGAGGTGGAATAATCAGGGATTCTAAAGGCAAGACTATCCTTGCCTTTTCTCATTACTATGGTCATTCGGATAGTTTAATTGCAGAAGCCAGAGCTCTTCTTGATGGTATCAAGTATTTAAAGACAGTGTCCTCTACTCCAGCCTTCATTGAATGTGATTCTCTTACTCTTGTCAGGATAATCAAAAAGGAAGTAAACTATCCTTGGTCCATTCTTAGCTATGTCAGAGAACTATGGAGTGTCCTTTCTCAGCATGACTCTATATCGCATATTTTCAGAGAAGCCAACACTGCTGCAGATCTTCTTGCTTCTTTAGCTTGCACTACCAAATGTAATTCTTTTTATTCTTATAGTGAGCTCCCTTGCATTATAAAAGGTGCTGCTCGACTGGACTCACTAGGCTTGCCTAGTATTCGATTGATGTAACTCTTTATTTACCAATATTGGAATAAAATCGCCTCCTAGTGGTTGGATGGTGGAGTGGCTTTCTCCTTACCTCTGGTAAGGGGTGCACTCTCCCATCAACCCCTAGGTTAGGTTTTCTATTAAAAAAGGCAAACCTTCCACCATTGAATGCTTCAAGAGTTTATGCAAGACATTGTAGCTAGCATGTCCTAGTCTACGATGCCATAACCATGCAATTTCAGATTTTGGTGCAGCAAGACAAAGGTTTGAATAAGCAGGATCATCTAAGTCAATCATGTAAACATTGTTGACTCTCTTACCAGAAAATTTTACCTTGTCAGATTTTGGTTCAAAGATTTTACATTCATGAGAATCAAATAACACTTTGTGACCTTTATCACACAATTGACTTATGCTTAGTAGGTTATATTTCAAACCTTCAACTAGCAACACATTTCCAATGGAGTTGGAGAGGTTCTTACCTACATTACCTGTTCCAATGATTTTTCCTTTATTGTTCCCTCCAAATGTGACATGTCCTCCTTCCTTTTCCTCCAAGAGACAAAATTTTGATTTGTCTCCGGTCATGTGTCTTGAACAGCCGCTATCAAGATACCACCTGTTATGTATGGCTGCAAGACACTCCTGCACAAGTAATTAAGCAAATGTGCTTGGAACCCAACCAAATTTGGGTCCCATCATACTCTTCAAATTTTCAAAGCATGAAACCATTTCTTTTGGAGTCTAGACTTTTCTAACATTCATGTTTTGTTTGCTTAGAGTAGGGATTTGGTTTTTCTTTTCAACTTTGACATTCATTTTCTGTTTGGAGGTTCTTGGATGGAATTTGTAAAAGTTTGATGAAGTTGGCTTCTTAACCCATTGTGGCCATTGGTTATTTTTGGGTTGAGAGTGATTGTTCTGCCACCTAGGAGATTGAAAGTTATAGGATTGATGAACACATGAATCACAATTTCTCCAAAAGTATGGTGGTGTTGGCCTATATGAATGTGCAATCCAGTTTTGGTGATATCTGGAAGATTGAGCATGGAATGGCCAAGAATGTGTTGACCTATGCTGCAGGGAAGGTCAACCTTTCTTAGGTCTTTGGACATGCTTTTTGGGAATGTTGGTGACTCCCCCTTCAATCTTTTCTTTTCCTTTCTCTTTTATTTTTGCTGGTTTTATGTGGGAGTTATGTTTGAGGTGGAGGCTTCGGAAGATGAGACAAATGTGACTATTTTTAGCCCAATTGGCCTTTTGTTTGTTGGTTCAAAACCCAACCCTTCCTTGTTGAAATTCATCCTAGTACCTAGCAAAGCATCTAGGTTTTCTTTTCCATCCACGAAAATTTCCAAGGATTGTTGTTTATCCTTCAATACTTTTTGTAAGTTTTCAATGTTTTGCAAGAGTTCAGTGTTGACATGTTTTACAGCTTCATATTTTTCATTACTCAGTTTGCTGTTCTTTTCATAGGTTTGCATTTTTAGCTTAATGCTATCAATCTCATTTCTCAAGTTTGCATTTTCAGTTTCCAAGTCAGCCATTTCTTTTCTTCCTTCTTCCAAATCCTCAATCATTTTATTAAGATCTTCAATTTCAGTTTCAAGTAGAGCATTCTTATCATCCTTGTCATGATCATGCACAAAAGAATTGATTTTCTTTTTCAATGATTTATTTTCCTTTTTGTACATTTCATATTTTTCCATGAGTTGTATATATGCATCCTCCCAATCATCAATTGTATAATCTTCAAATGGAGAATTTACCTCAATTTCTTCGTCACCTTTGGCCATGAGGTAGAAATCTTCTTTTTCGTTGTCCGAGGAGCTAGTTCCATCATTACTTTCCTCTTCATCTCTCCATGTGGACACCATGGCCTTGTTATTCTTCTTGCCCTTCCATTTGTCAGCTTTTCTGAATCTGTCGGGACAGTCATTCTTGAAATGCCCTGGTTTGTTGCAAGAATAACAAATGATTTTGTCAGATTTCTTATAGTTTTCAAAATTAGATTTGAAACCATTTCTTACCCTTGACCTTCCTCTCATGAAGCTCTTACCTTCCTTTCTCAGGAATTTCTTGAACTTACGTGTGAGCATGGCTACGTCATCCTCATCTCGCTCACTTCCCGAATCCTCACCTTCATGAGAAGTATCTTGACAGCTGGGTCCAGCTTTAAGAGCTAGGGACTTCTTCTTAGGTGCCTCAGCCTCTTTGTTCTTGAGGTTGATCTCATAGGTCATTAATGACCCAATGAGTTCATCTACCTTGGTGGTTGCGAGATCTCTTGATTCTTCAACAACGGTTGCCTTCGTGTGCCATGCTGGAGTTAATGATCTGAAAATTTTTCTTACAAGTTCTTGCTCTGTATATTTCTTTCCCAAATCAGTTAAACTATTAGTAAGCACAGTTAAGCGAGCATACATATCTTGAATTGACTCATCAGGCTTCATGCGGAACATTTCATATTCAGAAACTAAAATATTGGCTTTTGTTTCTCGTACCTGAGAGGTTCCTTCGTAGATTACCTCTAGCTTATCCCACATCAATTTCGCAGTTGCGTAGGTGGCTACTCTTGAGAATTCAACTGGATGGAGTGAGCATTGCATGATATGTTTAGCACTCCAGTTGATGGTGGATTGCCGTATTTGTTCTTTGGTCCACAAGTCCTCATTATCCGTAAGCTCATACGGACCTTTGCTGATCACAAGCCAAAGTTCGTAGTCTTGGGCGCCAATGAACACCTGCATGCTATGTTTCCAATAAGGATAGTTAGATCCAGTGAAATAAGGAGGTCTGTTCATAGAGTGTCCTTCAGGTAAATAACCCTTAGATGCTGATCCACCATTTCCCTCAAGGTCGTTGGACCCCATAAAGAGAGATTAGGCTCTGATACCACTTGTTGTGTAGTGGACAGCGGATCTAGAGGGGAGGGGTGAATATATCTGCCCCTCTTTTCACAATGTAACCCTCTATATAGCTAGATGAGATAAATTGCAGTGGAATATAACTAGCTAAACGAAGGACACAATGATTTGGTTAGCAAGATGATTACTAATATATCGATTCGAACCTAAGCATGCATTTAGAACGAAACAATCACACAAACAAACCACAACACACGAGATTTTAAGGTGGTTCGGACTGAATCCCCAGTCCTACGTCCACCCCTCATCAAATCCGGTGAGGCTCCACTAGTGCCACGCACTGAACCACAAATCGGAAAGACCACCGATTGCCTTCCTACTAACCACCTGGTAGGGACATCAACAACGCAGATCGGACAACCTCCGATTGCCTTCCTACTAACCACCGGTAGGGACGATTCTCAATTTTGATTGTTCGAATGAAATGAAGAAGAAAGAACAAATATCAAGCTATTCAAACATGATATGAAATGAGCTCAAGAAGAAAGATCTTGTCTGAAATTGCTGGAGCTTGAATCGGATTCTTCGATGGATGTAGATCACCAATAGAGGCTTCTATCTTCTTCACAAAACACTCTTCTTGATTCAACAGCAATGGCTTCTTCTTCCTTGTGAGTTGTGCTTCCTTGAATCTGCTTGAGTTGATGAAGGGATGTATGGATGTAGCTTTGATCTTCCTTTTGATCTTCTTGAGTTGCTGAAGAAGAATATTGGATGCAGTTTAGATCACCCTTGATAGCCTTGATTACTTCTTCTTCCTTGGAGGTTGAGATGGCTTCAGATCTGGACTTGAATGCCTTGGAATGGATGAAGAACTCTTCCCGAAACACTGTTCACGGAGGTGCTACAGTGCCTCGAAAATGGCCTCCCTTGATCTCTCTTGAAGCCTTGAAGCATTAGGGTTTCTAACACCTCAAGTGTTAGTTTTATAGACCTTGAATGGTCCATAGACACCCTCCAGACCAGATCCATAAATCATGGAAGATTAGGTAAGGTTTGATTAAACAAATCCATGGAAAGGGGCTGGCCACGAGGTGGAATTCGAAGTCAAACAAGGCTGCATCGGGACTGGCGGTCGACCTGCAGCTCCTAGCGGTCGACCGCTACTGTGAAACCTGTAAACGGGCGGTCCCTGGGATTTCCGATCGACCGCCAATGGCTGGCGGTCGACCGCCTGCTGAAACACATGTAGATTGGCGATCCCTGGCTGGGGCGGTCGACCGCCCCTGTGCTGGCGGTCGACCGCCCCTGTGCTGGCGGTCGACCGCCAGCTGGGCAGAACCCGGGCTTGCCCGGGTCGGTCCGTTAAGTCTTGAACTCCGTTGTTCAACTCCATTAGCAGCCCGTGCATGTTTGTGACATCGCCCTTGATAGTCTAGAAGGTATCAACTGAGTCTTTAACTTTGGATTCTCTTGGCTATACTTCTTTGTGCATTGACCTTGGATGAGTGACGAGCCGAATATGAAATGTCGACTTTTACTTGTAAGAGAGATGAGATTTGCATCCTTGCTTGGGCGCGATCAATGAGCTTTCACTTTGGTCATTGCCACTTGATTCCTTGTCCATTCATTTGCATATCTGTCATGAATAAAACCATCACGTATGTCAATCACATGAGAGTGGAAGATATCAATGACTAATAGTGTTTAGCCATTATCAAAACCAAGAAACTCATATGACTATGGAATGATGTCGAATGACCCAAGTGACCACAGAATGACTCAAATGACCTCATGGACACAACATCTTGCAGCAAGGAAGAAGAGGAAGAACTCCTACGTTCTTCACCGCCGGACGAAGAGGAAGATGATAGTAACCCTTCTTCATAACACTAACAGGATGGAGAAAACTCCACGGTCGACAGCAGCAACAAGTTTTGATGAAGAGAAGAGCCTTTAGGTTGGCTCGTTGGGAGGGGTATTTATAGGGTACTGGAGACCCTAGAGGGTTGGAGTTCGATTAAAACTAAAATATACATGTATTAATCTCTTTCCTAAATCAAAACTTACCCTAGATAACATCTCAGTTCGAACCGAACACTAACAGGTTCAGCTTGAAAATGACGCCTAGGGTTGGGGCGTTAATTAAAAATGACGCCTGCCAAAGGGTCTTTAATTTATAAAATGGTGCCCTCCAAGGGGGCGTTACTTACTATTTCCTTTTATTGCCTACGAAATTATGAAATTTGACGCCCATGAATAGTGGCGTCACTTCTTAAACTGAAGCCTGTGATAGAGGCGTTATTTTATAAGTGACGCTTGTATACACAGTCATCAATTTCTTAATTGAAGACTTTAACAAAGGCGTCATTCACCTTTCCTATTTTGTTAATTTAAGGTGTAACGATCTTTCGGGATTTTTTATCTTTTTTTCTAGATGTGATCTAGATAGGAAATTTTAGGGGTACGAGTTTTCCATTTTTCTCTATTTTTCCATATAATTAGTTTTCCAAAATTCTTTAGTCGAAAAATCAGCACTATTCATTTTATTTGAAATGACGACTTGTTCAAAGTCATTTTCTATGCAATTGACGCAAGCATACGTTGGCGTCATTTCTTTTTTTGGCATTTTCACTTACCCTTCAAAAGATGAATATTGTATATATATATCCCTGTTATTTCTATAACTATATAATGCACAGGTCCGTACATTCTCCAACGTCTATACATTCCTTCTCCAAGTCTATACATCCATAAGTCCATACAATGCATAAGTCTATACATTCCTCCAAGTCTACACACTTCTTCCCCAAGTCTATACATTCATAAGTCCATACATCCATTCAAGTCCATACATTCCATTACACAAGTCTATACATTGTCAAAGCCTTTGCATTCCTGAAGTCTATACATTCCTGAAGTCTATACATTCTAAAGTCCATACATCCATTCAAATCCATACATTCCATTACACAAGTCTATACATTGTCAAAGCCTTTGCATTCCTGAAGTCCATACATTCATGAAGTCTATACATTCTACCCACTCAAGTCCACACATTCCTTCATCCAAAGTCTATACATCCATCAATTCATCCAAAGTCTATACATTCATTCCTTCATCCAAAGTCTATACATCCATCCATTCATTCTTCAAAGTCTACACATTCCTTCATCCATAAAGTCTGTATATCAGTCCAAAGTCTATACATCGCATTCTTCATCAAAGTCTGTACATCCATCTAATCCAAGTCTATACATTCCACAAGCCTAAACATCTAAGTCTGCACATTCCTAAGTCTGTACATTCCAGAGCATCTCACTCCCCAAGTCCAAACACTCTTCAAGTCCATACATTCTCAAGTCCACACAATGCCAAGTCTACACAATGCAAAGTCTACACATGCAAAGTCTACACATCCGTTCCTCCTAAGTCTACACATCGTAAGTCTATACGTCCAACGTCTGTGCATTCCCCATGTCTATACGTAAATCTTATATTTATATATATCCTCCCTTTATAATGTAATAAATGTGGAATATTAAATTTGCTAAATTAGTAAAAATATAAATTGACCTTTTATTCAAGATTTAATGATTCTCAATTCAATTAAAATTATGTTGTGCATTAAATGGCTACTTAAAATAACATGTTATTATTAAACTTATTATAATATAATGGTAGGGTCCATGAGTTCTTCTTGTGAGACTTCTTAGGCTGTCAGAGGGTTGTGTATAGCCTGGCCTTAATTATTTACGTTGTATTATATTTATTTATTTATTCCCTTTTTAGCCTTCAAAATTACCGGGTGTTACACCCTCCCCCACTTAAAAGAATTTGGTCCCCAAATTCACATTATCCTTTACTCACGACGGAGAACTAGCTATAGTGCGTAGAAGAAGTCTAGATATATTGAGTGGAACAGAACTAATTTTAGGAAGAATTAATTTAGGCTTAAGGGTGAGGGGTACCTTCCGTAACTTTCCCTTTGGCAAGTGTGGTTAAATCTTGAACTCCTCTTGGAGGCTTCTTAGTAAAAATAGAACATTCCACTATCTTATGATCTAAGCTCCCGCAACACAGACACGCTCCCGAACTCCACCAACACTTTTTCGAGTGGTGACCATATCTTCCACAAGATTTACACTTACCTTGCGAGTGATCTGTCGAAGTTCCCTTCTTATTACACTTCTAACATTTCTGGCATTTCTTACACCTTTGTGAAATACCACCCTCGTTTATCCTTTTCTTGGTAGTGATGAACTTTCCCGACTCATGGGCTTTCCTGTCAACTCTTTCTTTTTCTTCCACCGCTTTCTCTAGCTCCTGAATTCTCCTGACAAGGTCCGCATAAGCTTGGACATCTACTAGTACCATCTCAGGAACAAAGCTTGGCTTAGACGCTTCCATTTTATCTAAGTTCCTGCAAAGATGAGTGGGGAGATAATTTATTGACTCGAGAATTAATGCAAATATTTTATCTTTCTTTTATAACTTTAACCCCAAGTTCTACCCATCTCTCACGAAACTCCTATAGGATGACCGACAAGGATACTCAACCTATCTCTTGGACTTGATACCCTAAGGGTTTGAAAGTCGAAGCTTTGATATGACTGACAAGGATACTTGACCTATCATTCGAACCAAATAACTAGAGGATATGAAAGCCGAAGCTCTGATACCACCTCTGTCACGCCCCGAACCGATAGCAGTGGAACGTGTCGTTTGCTCGGAACGTGGCAGTTAAACAGTCGTGAACGATCAAGAGCAATGGCATGAGACCAAATAATTTGAAACAACAATAAAATTTTTATTTCGAATATAAATCTCTTACAAGAACTTGAAGACTCAACTACGTCACTATGAAAGAAAAGGAGATGACACACTAATAGACTTAGACAAGATAACTAAATAAGAGACATCATGCTAGACCCAAGAAAGATAAAAGACACAGGTTCACTAGTTTTCGAAGCTCGCTTGCACACTTGTCCCTCCCATGTGAGTCACGGTCTCGCTAGCCACCTGATTACCTGAAAAATGTTGGAATAAATTGGGTGAGCGAAAGCTCAGTAGGAATTATATCTCAAGAACAAGCAATTGATTTAAGTAATTACATCTTTCACATGTAAATGCAGTAAGGTTATGCATGTAAAATTAACCGATCAAGTGAAACAAAACTAGCAAGAGATCAACAACGTCGTGCAAAAACTTTCAAGCAAGAGATATCAAGAGAGATTTATAGAATATTGGCTATTTCACGCAAGTACTTGCCCATTCCGGGCCACGCTAGTCGAGTCACGCAAGTCAAGTCACGCACGCAAGTAATATCAAGTAACATCACGAGAGAGAGAGAGAGTGTGTGTGTGGAATGCCAAAGATCAAGAGAGATGAGTACTGCGGTGCAATGCAAGACACCGCGATCATTACAACTCCCATGGGCACTAGTACTTTCGAGCGCTCCTCCCAGGACCAGATCGGGCCCTATATGCACAGCATTTAAAGATAGATCTAGACATCCACGATAGTTTATAGCCAATAAGGAGTTTCAAGAACAAGTTTTAATAGAATGATAAGGTAAGATTTCTATGGAATTCAAGGGCAAGGCCCTTGAGCCAGGACAAACTTGCGGTAAAAATCTACGCGAAGCATAGAAACCATGACATGTCGATAAACTGGGTGGAGATCATGATATCAAGAATAAGCACTTATATAGCATTGCTTGTTCTTTGTACATGATAATGTAGATAGAATTAATGTCTATAAGTATGGCACATCATTGTTTATGAACATTGATGGCATGGTTTCCCATTCCATAATTTTAAGGATATTCTCATGACATCCACATAGCATGTCATGAGGGCCGGTTTACCATGTTTCTTTAGAGTGACATGGAAATCAAGTAGTGTCATGGGTTTTAATGGTACAACCTGCTCAGCTGCCTTGAGGGAATTCAAGCCTAGCGGAGTCTTACGGAGGTCTCTATGATAAAGTCACCGGTCCAAAGGAACGAAATGTCCCATAGAGAGTTCATCTATCACCGAGAAATAGGGGCAATCGATAAAACGCCGAAAGACGTGGGACTATACTCACAGATTTGGAATATAGTGCCGTATACATGTATATAAATCCACGGTTCACAAGAAAAACATAGGAAAATCACAAGATAGGAAATTGACGCCCTTGACTGGGTCGTCATTTCAACAATTGACGACTGAAAAAACAGTCATCCAATTCAAATTTCTGTTTGCTTAAAATAATGAAATTTCAGTATTTAAGGAATTGGCGACTTCCATTAAGTCTTCTATTTGGTAAATAGCGCCCTATTCAGGGGCGTCATATACAATATAGACGACATAATAAGGGTCATCTTTTCCTTTTTTGCAGAATTTCACTATTAACTGTAGCATTTTTCAAAGATAAATATTTATCTTAACGGATGGAGAATTAGGGTTTCTAACCCTTCTTCATAACACTAACAGGATGGAGAAAACTCCACGGTCGACAGCAGCAACAAGTTTTGATGAAGAGAAGAGCCTTTAGGTTGGCTCGATGGGAGGGGTATTTATAGGGTTCTAGAGACCCTAGAGGGTTGGAGTTCGATTAAAACTAAAATATACACGTATTAATCTCTTTTCAAAATCAAAACTTACCCTAGATAACATCTCAGTTCGAACCGAACACTAACAGGTTCAGCTTGAAAATGACGCCTAGGGTTGGGGCGTTAATTAAAAATGACGCCTGCCAAAGGGTCTTTAATTTATAAAATGGCGCCCTCCAAGGGGGCGTTACTTACTATTTCCTTTTATTGCCTATGAAATTATGAAATTTGACGCCCATGAATAGTGGCGTCACTTCTTAAACTGACGCCTGTGATAGAGGCGTTATTTTATAAGTGACGCTTGTATACACAGTCGTCAATTTCTTAATTGACGACTTTAACAAAGGCGTCATTCACCTTTCCTATTTTGTTAATTTAAGGTGTAACGATCTTTCGGGATTTTTTATCTTTTTTTCTAGATGTGATCTAGATAGGAAATTTTAGGGGTACGAATTTTTCATTTTTCTCTATTTTTCCATATAATTAGTTTTCCAAAATTCTTTAGTCGAAAAATCAGCACTATTCATTTTATTTGAAATGACGACTTGTTCAAAGTCATTTTCTATGCAATTGACGCAAGCATACGTTGGCGTCATTTCTTTTTTTGGCATTTTCACTTACCCTTCAAAAGACTAATATTGTATATATATATCCCTGTTATTTCTATAACTATTTAATGCACAGGTCCATACATTCTCCAACGTCTATACATTCCTTCTCTAAGTCTATACATCCATAAGTCCATACAATGCATAAGTCTATACATTCCTCCAAGTCTACACACTTCTTCCCCAAGTCTATACATTCATCTCCAAGTCTATACATTCATATGTCCATACATCCATTCAAGTCCATACATTCCATTACACAAGTCTATATATTGTCAAAGCCTTTGCATTCCTGAAGTCTATACATTCCTGAAGTCTATACATTCTAAAGTCCATACATCCATTCAAGTCCATACATTCCATTACACAAGTCTATACATTGTCAAAGCCTTTGCATTCCTGAAGTCCATACATTCCTGAAGTCTATACATTCTACCCACTCAAGTCCACACATTCCTTTATCCAAAGTCTATACATCCATCCATTCATCCAAAGTCTATACATTCATTCCTTCATCCAAAGTCTATACATCCATCCATTCATTCTTCAAAGTCTACACATTCCTTCATCCATAAAGTCTGTACATCAGTCCAAAGTCTATACATCACATTCTTCATCAAAGTCTGTACATCCATCTAATCCAAGTCTATACATTCCACAAGCCTAAACATCTAAGTCTGCACATTCCTAAGTCTGTACATTCCAGAGCATCTCACTCCCCAAGTCCATACACTCTTCAAGTCCATACATTCTCAAGTCCACACAATGCCAAGTCTACACAATGCAAAGTCTACACATGCAAAGTCTACACATCCGTTCCTCTTAAGTCTACACATCGTAAGTCTATACGTCCAACGTCTGTGCATTCCACATGTCTATACGTAAATCTTATATTTATATATATCCTCCCTTTATAATGTAATAAATGTGGAATATTAAATTTACTAAATTAGTAAAAATATAAATTGACCTTTTCTTCAAGATTTAATGATTCTCAATTCAATTAAAATTATGTTGTGCATTAAATGGCTACTTAAAATAACATGTTATTATTAAATTTATTATAATATAATGGTAGAGTCCATGAGTTCTTCTTGTGAGACTTCTTAGGCTGTCAGAGGGTTGTGTATAGCCTGGTCTTAATTATTTACGTTGTATTATATTTATTTATTTATTCCCTTTTTAGCGTTCAAAATTACCGGGTGTTACACTACATGACCCCCCAAGGACTAGAGGTCACTTAAGAATTCAAAATGAATTGAATGCATATGCGTTTGTTTCAAATGTAGAACCCAAGTCCATTGACTGTGCTCTCAAAGATGTGCATTGGATTAATGCCATGCCGTGGACACCAAAAAATTGCACACCCATATATCCTACTCCGCCCAGCACCAACAACGGCGCCAAGTGAAGAAGCCTCGGAGAGACTTGGTCATCCAGGCTCCCCAAATATGCACACTGCCGTGAAGCCGTCTTCGGGGTCACGATGGTGAAAAGAAATTAATCGCCAAGAGCCCCACAATCCATGGGCCATAACTCATGCTCACAACGGGCTCAAAACTACCCATTTAGCCCTTTAGCGTCACACTCCCTGGGGCCGCCCCTTCAACGGCACACCCCAAGGCGCTCAGCGGCACGCCCCTTCAGCGGCACGCCTTGGCGCCCCTTCAGCGGCACACCATGTGCCCCCCTTTAGCGGCACACCCTCCAGGGTGCTCCAGCGGCACGCTCCCGTGAACCCCTTCTGCGGCACGCTTCATCGCACCAAGTCTATACAGCCATCAGCCCAAGTCTGTACGTTGGCTGAATGAACAAACGAAGTCTGTACAGCCAAGCCCCAAGTCTGTACATTGGCTGAATGCACAAACAAAGTCTATACGTCCAAGCTCCAAGTCTGTACATTGGCTGGCTGTTTTGAACGCAAAGTCTATACACTCGTGTGGCAAGTCGGTACAGAGTTCTGGGAAACGCGAAGTCTATACACTGGTGAAGTCTGTACATCCACCAGTTCAACGCGAAGTCTATACACTAGTGAAGTCTGTACATCCACCAGTTCAACGCAAAGTACGTACATCAGTGAAGTCTATACATTAGCCCCTGCGAGTCTATACGTTGCAGCTAGGTGAAGTATGTACAGCCCATGCCTTGCCGAAGTCTATACACTCACTTGCCCTGGCAACCGTCCAACGGCACACCCCAGGCCGCTCTGCGGCACACACCCCAGGCCGCTCAGCGGCACACCTCCCAGGCGCCCAGTGGCACCCCCCCAGGCCGCTCAGCGGCACACCCTCAACGCCCTCAGCGACACACTCTCCTGGCCGTTCAACGGCATGCCCTTTGGGCCCTTCAACGGCACGCCCTTTGGGCTCTTCAGCGGCACACTTGCCTTGTCTTCCAGCGGCACGCCCTTTTGGCCTTCCAGCGACACGCCTGTTTGCCCTGCCAGCGGCACGCCATTAAGGCTCTTCAGCGGCACATTCCGGCAGACGAGATCTTGCGCCCATGCCCTATGGATCCTCGACGCGCAGTGGGCTGTCCGAGGTGTCACCCGGGGGTTGGGCCACGCTGCCTACTCCCCCTGTCACCCAGGACAAGGGAGTCAACTCCCATTAAACCCCCCGGACGCTTCCCACCTTCGAGGCTTCCACCGTGTGGGGTATAAAACCCCTCTTCGCTGCGAACAACAGGGGAGGGGGGAGAGACAATAGAGAAGAGGGAGCTGCCAGAAAAGAAAAGGGAAGAAAAGAGAAGAAAAGGAAGAGTAGAAGAGGAAGAGGAAGAGGAGGGGAGGCTCTGCCTCCCTCCCCCGTTGCTCCGTCCACCGCCACCTGAGCGGAGAGAAGAAGAAGAGGAAGAGGAGGGAAGGCTCTGGTCCCTCCCCCGTTGCTCCGTCCACCGCCACCTGAGCGAAGAGAAGAAGAAGAAGAAGAGGGGAGGCTCTGGCTCCCCCCCATTGCTGTTCCGTCCACCACCGTCGGCGTGAAGAGAGGAAGGGAAGAAGAGTGAGGGGGGAGAGAGAGGATGAGGTCCGGGAGGGGAGAAGTCCGTGCTTCCTCCCCATTGTATCTTCTTTCTTTCTATCTTTGCCCCCTTGTTTTCTTCTTCGTCGCCATGTATTAGCTCCCTTGGGGCACTCCTTTCGTGAGAATAAAAGTAGAAGGCTTGCAAGTATTTTTTCTTGGACGTCTTTCTAAAGCATTTCTTCCGTGTTTGCATCCTTCGGTGTTTCACGCCCCCTTTCCCTTTCTCCTTTTGTTAGGGTTTGTTTCCTCCCGGGTATTTTTGCCTTCGCTCACCCCCGGGCGCCCTCAGCGGTACACCCTCCCTGATTGTGCCTCCAACGGCACGCCCCGTTGTCCCTTCAGTGGCACTCCC
The DNA here is from genome assembly GCA_022559845.1 of Amorphophallus konjac. Lineage (NCBI taxonomy): Eukaryota > Viridiplantae > Streptophyta > Magnoliopsida > Alismatales > Araceae > Amorphophallus > Amorphophallus konjac. The sequence goes on from CM040124.1 coordinate 120,698,059, forward strand.
TGATTGTGCCTCCAATGGCACGCCCAGTCACGCCCTCAGCGGCACACCCTGGGGCCGCCCCTTCAACGGCACGCCCCAACCAGCCTTCGCCGGCACACCCCCATCGGGCCTTTGCCGGTGCACTCTTCAACACCCTTCGCCGGCATGGCCTTGGCTGCCTTTCCTCGGCACGCCTTTGATGGCCCTCGCCGGTACGCCCCTTTGGGCCTTCCTCGGCACGGCCTTCATGGCCTTCACCGCCATACCCTTGGCCCCCTTGGCCCGGCACACTTGCCCTTCCATCTTGCCCGATGCATTTCCCCCTCAGCCAGTCCTAGAGTAGCATTCCACTCGCCTTTCCCTCCGAGTTTTCCGAGGTTTATAACGGTGTTGCCGCTCTCGGGCGTCCACCTCCAGTTGTCGGGTTTCGCCACTCCATGTGGGCGCGTTCCCTGTATCTCCCTTACGCTCGGGTTAAGGGGAGATGCTGCCAAATTTTCGTTAGAAACAATAACATATTGAAAGACAAAAGGAAGCAACAAACAAATGGAACAGCCACACATTTAAAAGACAAAAGACAGCAACAAACGAATGAAAAGAACAACGGTGAAATGCCTTAACCTAAGCAAATGGAACCGCAATCAATTCAAAGAGGACCGAATCGAACGACAACTAAACAACTTGAACATCCGCCCTCACAAAAGAATGAATGAAAATTAATCAAGAGAAGAAAAGAAGAAACCCATGCAAACTTAATAAAAATCAGAAAAGAAGAAAAGAAAAGCCTTAAAAGAAACGGAGGAGGAGTGGGCTCCCCATGCCCTTCGCCGGTACGCCCCTGTTGTCGCCCTTCGCCAGCACACCCTTCTAGCCACCCTTGACCTGTATGCCCTCTTTAGCGGCACGCTCGCCAGCTCCTTCACCGGCACGCCATCCATCGGCCTTCGCCGGCACACCTCCCATCATCCTTCACCGACACGCTCAACGCACCCTTCAGCGGCACGCTCCTGCCACCCCTCAGCGGTGCGCCGCTAGCCACTCTTCCCCGGCACGCTTCCTGGCGCCCTCACCGACACACCCTGGCCAGGCCCTCAGCGGCACACTCCTGCAGCCCTTCAGCGGCACACTCTTCCACCCCTTTCTCAGCGGCGCACCCTGGACCCCCAGCAGTACACCCCTTGGCCCTCAGCGGCACACTCCCCTGACCCTCCAGCGGCACACTCCCTTGGCTCTCCAGCGGCACACTTCCATGACCCATCCCGAGATAATGATATTAATAAAGATAATAAGCTAAAAGAAAACATAATAAATAAACAAATAATGATACAAAACTTAAATAATGATAATAATAACAAACTCAAAAGAAAATAGAGAAATAATAACAAACAATAATGTTAAATAACAATAATAATTGATAATAAATTCAAAAAAAGGTGAATAAATAAATAAGAATGATAAAGAAATAGGTAATAATAATAATAAGCTTAAAAGAAATAATAATAATGATAAATAGACAAATAAATGATAACAAAAATAAATAAATAATAATAACAAACTTAACAAAAAAAATGACAAGCAAATGAATGATAATAAAACGAACAAAAATAATAACAAACCTAATAATAACAATAGTAAATGAATAAATCACAAGAAAAATGAATAAATAGTAATAATGAATTCACTCAAAGATATGTATAAATTAACAAATGATAATGATAACGTTTCTTAAATAATAATAAAACAATGGCATCCGCTTCGCAGCCCCGTCTCTCCCGTAACCCGGTGCCAAAGGAACAATGATGCCGCCCTTCCAGGTTGGACCTGAGTCTTGGGAATTATCCCGAAACGGCCATAGCCCGACCTCGCCTCGGGCCGATATTCCGATTAAACCGGACTTATTTCTCCGGCCGGGTCCCTTCCGAGCCGCTACTAAAATTGCCGCACGTTCGGCAGACATTTGAACGGATTCACCTCGATTCCCGCCGCGTTCTTATTACGGACCTACGTCCGAACATGAAAAGGCACGTGAGCGACCTGCATAGCCGGTGGCTCCTACTCCGATATGGTTGTGAGCCGGCATTGCTCCGGACCGATAGCCCGTTAAATCGGATTCATTCTAACGGGATTCGCTCCCGCTCTTTCATTGAAATTGCTATAAACTCGGCATACATTTGCACGGGGTCGTTTACGCCCACGTCACACTTTCAATATGGGCCCTTGCCCGAATATGAAGAGGTCCGCAAGTGACCGACAGAATCGGAATAGAACGAGACGGCTCTCGCGGCCCCTGGACTCCTTCCATGGGAATATTAATAAGACCTCCGTGGGCCACACTTAGACCTCGGGCCCGCCCCGATCATGGTCATAGTCTGGCTCATATCCTTGATCTACAGCCCGCTCCTTTCGAACACGTTTTCGGTTCTGGAGTCCAGTCCCCGAACTCTCCCCCATTGCCCTCCGGCACTGGAAATATTAATGATGCCCGCGCAAGCCTCGTTTGGACCACGGGAGGCGCCCCCAATATGGTCCTGGCTCGATCTCGCACCGGGCCAATAGATTCACTGGTTTCCGACTACAACAACCGAGATTCAACCGAATGTTCTCAGTGTCTCAGAATAATAAACTTGCCGTATCCCGGCACACATATGTTCCAGGTCCTCCCGCGGCGATTACAATATTCTCAAGCCGGACTCCTGTCCGAATATTAAATGGTCTCCCGAATGACCGATATGTTTCGAACGCCTGCTTCTCCGGACACAGGGCTTTTCAGCTGATTCAAGGGATATTCCCTCATTGCCCCTTGGCACCGGAAATATTAATGACGCTCATGCAAGTCTCGTTTCGACCGCGGAGGGCCCACCGCAGTATGGTCGCAGCTTGCCCTTGCAACGGGCCAACAGATTTACCGGTTTCTGACCGCTCTAACCGAGGTTTAGCCAAACGTTTTCCGTTCTTCTGAACAATAAATTGCCATATCCTGGCGTACATATACTCCGGTTTCCCCGCGACGATTGTGCTTTTCTCGAGACGGACATTCGTCCGAGGATTAAATGGTCAGCACATGACTGACACGATCTCGAATGTTTCCTCCTCGCCCTCGCATGAGGATTTCAATACCTCGTAATAGACCTTTCATGCAATTAATTTCTTGGCCATGAGGCCCTGAATCCCGGCGATTAATCAAGGGTGTTCCCTCGTATGGGGGATGTAAATGACGTCGTGACCTTTATGGCGCGGCGGGTTTTGGTCCCGACACGAACCACATAATTTTCTGACCGAGTCAGATCGAGCGCACCATGGGCTCTTCGGAGCCCGAACAAATTGTCACTTCTGTGAATGGCACGCCCATGCACTCAATAGACGAAACCACCTGAATAAGCGAATTTTAGTGCATCCACAAGTCTGGCACGCCCGGTGGGACCTAAACCACCCTTCATCTCTTCGGCGGGATTTGGGGCCTCGTGGCCTCCTAATTAACGATGTTTGCCTGCTTTGATGAATGGCAGGTGCTGTCTTCACCAGTCCTATGGGGAAAAAATCCAGACTCGGTGCAGCTACCTTCGTGGTCTCGGGGAGGCTGCTTCGAAGCATATGCAGTTTCCAGGAATCATGGGGGCTGTTATAAAAAAGGAGAAGAGAAAGAGAAGAGAAGGGAGGGGAAATTAAACACCCCCCCTTTTCCTCAAAAAGAAAGAGAAGAAAAGAAGAAAGGAAGAAAAGAAGAAAAGAAGAAGAGAAGGAAAGGAGAAAAAGAGAAAAGAAAGACGTAAAAAAAAGGAGAAAGAATTGGCAAGAGAGGGTTGTACGGTCACGTCCGCCGAGACCCGTGCTGAACAAAGATTACCATTGTGGGGTTGATGCGGTGGAGCGAACCACTCATCCCCTCCCTGAGGGGGTGAGCGCTCTCCTGCACCCCCACCCTGGTCAATCATACAAAAAAGAAGAGAAGAGAAGAAGGGACAAAAAACGAGAGAGAAGAAAAAAAAGAGAAAAAAAAAGGAGCAGAAAAAGAGAAAGAAGAAAAGTCGACCAACATCGCCGACCAGAAGAGCAAGAAGAAGCCCGGCGTCCCGCCCGACTCTAGGAGGTTCCGAGTCCGCGGTGCAATGACCCCGCTCGTTCCTCCTTCCTGCTGCCTCCATCCGGCATAAAACGGCCCCCGAATGGTTGTTAAAAGACCCAGCTAGCCACAATTGTAGCTTGGTGAATGGTTGCCCGCTGTGGGGAATGTTTTGTAGCAATGAGGTCGAGCACGGCCACCACTCCCGAAGAGAGCATGCGCATACCCCGCCATGGGGATGAAAAGAATATATATACCCTGCTACGGGGCATAGGAGGCAAAAAAAAGAAATACACCCCGTTCCCAGGGGCACATGAAGAGAATCCGCCCCGACTGAGGGGCACACAAAGCAAAAGCTACACCCCGGCTTCGGGGCATTTAAAGAAGAATCCGCCCCGACCTGGGGACGTAAGAAGAAATAGAGCTGCACCCCGGCATAGGGGCATTTGAAGGGGAAATACACCCCGATATGGGGGCACCTGAAGCAGAAGACATACCCCGCCATGGGGACATAAGAAGAAAGGGATACACCACGGCTTGGGGACGCTCAAAGAAAAGGAGCCACACCCCGGACTGGGGGCATACAAAGAAAGAAATTCACCCCACCTTGAGGGCATAAGAAGCAAAAGATACACCCCTCGCCAGGGGCATATGAAGAGGATACACCCCGGCCTGGGGGCATAAGAAGCAGAAGAAACACACTCCACCAAGGGGGCATACGAAGAAAGAAACACCCTCCACCCTGGGCGCATAAGAAGAAGAAGAGTGTCCCCCCGATATGGGGGCATAAGAAGCTAGAGTATACCCCGAGCTAGGGGGGATATAAAGAAAGAAATTAGACCCCGCTCCGAGGCACACAAACATGAGAAGATGAACTCACCCCGCCAACGGGGACACAAGCAGTAAGAATACAACCCGGTTGGGGGCGTAGAAGCGAAGAGACCCACATCCCGACTTGGGAGCATATGAAGAAGAAGTTTACCCCGCTTAAGGGGCAATTGAAGAAACAGCCTACCCCGCCTGGGGACATAGAAGCAAAAGATACACCCATCGCCAGGGGCATATGAAGAGAAGTCCACCCCGGCTTAGGGGTGTCTGAAGAAGAAACATACCCCGCCAGGGGGCATAGAAGCCATAAAGAATGCGCCTCGGCTTAGGGGCATTTGAAGAAGCTGCATCCCGCCCTGGGAGCATAAGAAGAAAAGAGTCCACCCCATCTTAGGGGTATTAAAAAAAACATACCCCGCTATGGGGGCATAGAAACCTTAAAGAATACGCCCCGGCTTAGGGCTATTTGAAGAGGAAGGATACCCCGCCTCGGGGGACATTGCAAGCAGCGATATACCCTGCTTGGGTGCACAGGAAGAGACCACACCCCACTCCTAGGGGCACATGAAGAGAATTCACCCCGACTCGGGGGGTACATGAAGCGATAAAGAATACGCCCCGCCTTAGGGGAATTTGAAGAAGAAGCATATACCCTACCAACGGGGGCACAGGAGCCATCAAGAAAACACACCCCACTTTGGGGGCACAAGAAGAACACATTCCCCAACGTGTCGGGGCAAAAGAAAAAGAATCCCCCTTGGGGGCATAAAAAGCAAAGATACACCCTCATGCCGGGGGCACACGAAGAGACTGCACTCCATCCCGGGGTCATGAGAAGCATAAGGCGCATCCCACCCTGGGGGCATATGAAGCGAAAAGAATACACCCTGGCTTAGGGGAATACAAAGAGAAGTATACCCCACTCTGGGGCAGAGGAAGCGGGAGAATCACACCCCCGTCTTTGGGGTATTTGAAGAAGAAATATACCTCGCCTCGAGGGCCTAGAAGCTATAGAGAAACTCACCCTGGCTCAGGGGCATTTGAAGAAGCTACGTCCCGCCTTGGGGGCATAAGAAGAGTAGAATACGCCCCAACCTTGGGGCATTCGGAGAAGGAATACATCCCGACCTCGGGGTCCATGAAGTAACATATATCCCCCCCCGGGGGGGCATATGAAGCAGAACACACAATATTCCCTGGCTTAGGGGAGCACGTGAAGAAAGGAATACACCCCGATGCGGGAGCACATAAGCATAAGAAGAAGAGACTACCCCGACCAGGGGTCATGAGAAGAAGTAGAGTTGCACCTCGGCTCAGGGGGGCATATGAAGAGAAGTGTACCCCACCTTGGGGCATAAGAGGCAGAAGAATCAACCCCGACTCAGGGGTAACTGAAGAGAATTCCACCCCATCCCGCCACGGGGGCACAAGAAGCAAAATGCCCCCCGTCTTGGGGGCATATGAAGCCAAGAATCACACCCCCGTCTTGGGGGTATTTGAAGGAGAAGCCCACCTCCCCTCGAGGGCCTAGAAGCTATAAAGAACACGCCCCGACTCAGGGGCATATGAAGAGAGGTCCACCCCGGCCTAGGGGTATTTGAAGAAGCATGCCCCGCCAGGGGACATAGAAGCCATAAAGAATACACTCCGGTTTAGGGGTACTTGAAGAAGCCACATCCCGCCTTGGGATCATGAGAAGAAAAGAGAATCCACCCCGGCTTAGGGGCCTTTGAAGGAGCATACCCCAGGCTCGGAGTCCATAAAGCAACATGCGCGCCCCCGGGGGGAACATCTGAAGCAGAACAAACAACATCCCCCGGCTTAGGGAAGCATATGAAGAGAGGAATACACCCCGATATGGGGGCACATAAACAAAGAAGAAGAATTCACCCCGCCTCGGGTGCATAAAAAGCAAGAACTACACCCCACATCAAAAGCGGCAATACACTCCACTCTGGGGGCACTAGAAGTGGAATACACCCCGTGCCGGGGGCATAAAAAAAAAGGGGGGATACCTCGCTCTGGGGCATCAGAAGCAGCAATACGCCCCACCTTGGGGGCATCAAAAGTAAAAAAAAATACACCACACCTTGGGAGCACAAGAAGCAAACATTCCCCCCGGTGTGTCTCGAGAGAAGAAAAGAATTCAGCTCGGCCTGGGGACACTTGAAGAAAGAAGCACATCCCGCCACGGGGGCACATGAAGAGAACCCCTCCCGCCTCGGGAGTATAAGAAAGAGAAGAATACACCCTGGTCTGGGGGCTTTTGAAGAAACAACACACCCCCCCTCCATGGGAGACAAAGCTACACCCCGGCCTGGGGACACATGTAGAGCATCCACCCCGCTCAGGGGGCACAAAGAGGTACACTCCGCCCTTGGCGCATAAGAAGCAGAAGCATTTACCCCGATCCGGGGGCGCAAAAAAGAGAGTAAAGAGACATACATCCCGACCTGGGAGCACATGAAGAAAGAATATGCCCCGACCTAGGGGCGTCGGAAGAAGAGACGTACACCCCGATCTGGGAGCATAAGAAGGAAGATATACTCCGCCTAAGCGGCACTTGGAGAAACAACATACCCTGCTTCGGGGGCATAGAAGCCGTAAAGAGATACACCCCGGCCTCAGGGGGGCATAAGAAGCAAGAGATACACCCGTACCAGGGGCATATGAAGAAGAAGCATACATCACCTCGAGGGCCTAGAAGCTATAAACAACACGCCTCGGCTCAGGGGCATATGAAGAGAAGTCCACTGTAGCAACCCTGGTAAAAATAATAAAAACCCCAAATTGATCAAAATAAGATTAAAAGATTTAATGAATAAAGGATAAGAGCCTAAAGAAGTAAATAATAAACCAAAAATGTAAATAACGCCTTGATTCAAGGCGCTACTTCAAAAAGAAACGCCCTTATACAAGGCGCAAATTCCAGAAAGGACGACCACAGAAGATGTCGTCAATTCTTAAACGGCCAAAATAATAAAAAGGGCAAGTAAGCGTGACGCCCTCCACATGGACGCGTTTTACATAAGAAATGACCTTAACCAAGGCGTCAATTTAAATTAACGCCCTAACGTTAGGCGTTAATTCCATTTGTGTTCCGTTCGAGTTTCGTTCGAACCAGGAGACTATCCAGAGCAAGTTTCTGGATAACTACGAGGGAGATTGATTATGGCAAGGACTCTATGAGGGAAATATTACTTCCAATACAACACTAACTCCATTAGGGTTCTAAAAATCTTATAAATATCCTACTGTTCGACCCAGACCGATGTTTGGCGTTCTGTATTGCTGCTGTCATCCGTGAGGAACGTAAGTTGTTCTTTATTATTTTGCTTTCACCTTCGGTTATGTATGAGTATGAAGACTAATGTCTTCATCTTATTTCATGTAGGAAGTCTACAGTAAGTAGCAACTCTCGTGTCAAAGAGAAGATCGTGGGTTCTTCGTCAAACGATCTATTCATCCCTTTTGTGCAGGTTGACTGCAATAGGGAAGAGTTGTTACTGTTACCATGTGAAGAACGTAGATTGATCTTCACCTTCCTTCTTCCTCTTGCAGCCAAACGACCGTGAAAGGAGGAAGCTTTCTTCTGCTTCTGCAAGGGGCTGCTTCTTCTTTCTGCTGTTGTTGTCCTATATTAAAACAGAGTATCATTCACCTTCTTCAATCAATCTTCACGTCTATCAACCAATTCAAAAAGGTAGGTTTTCTCAAGAACGTAGCCCAAACTAACTCCAGTTGCTATTAATACCTTCTGTCATACATGCATATAGTTTTACTATGATTTCAAGCGTTTTCTGTGAAATTTTAAAAAGAGGCGACCCAGCCCAGGGCGCTAATTCTAGTGTTGACGCCCTGCCCTGTAGTCGCCAATTTCATATAATTCTTGATTACTCATGTTTAAAATTCCATAACTATGAAATCGTGATCCAAATTAATGCATGATCATACCTGTGGAATCATGCTATTTTTCTTGTCCTATCCATGTATTTATTTCTTGCAAATTGTTTATCATGAAATTTTGTTACTATTCATATTCCTCGAAACCTTGGTGAATTAACGACCTGGTCTAGGTCGTCTATTACAGAACTGATGCCCTGCGCCAGGGCGTGATTTTTGAATTAACGCCCCTGTCTGAGGCGCGTTTCATAAAAAAATTCCAGAAGTTAGAAATTTTGTTAAATTGGAATAAATAATGGACGACCATTGGAGTAGTCGTCAGATGGTATATAAACGCCCCTGGATAAGGTGTTAATTTCATTAAAAATGACTTTACCTAAGTCGCTATTTTCCTATAATACTATTTTGCACCGTTACTGTTAACCGAGGGTTTCATATATATATATATATATATATATATCGGCACTATATTCCAGTCTGTGAATATAGTCCCATGTTTTATGATGCATTATCGTTTACCCACTAACTCTCAGTGACATACAAGCTCTCCATTGGACATTCTGTTCCTTTGGACTAGCGAGTTAGTCATAGAGACCTCCGTAAGACTCCTCGAGCCTTGGATTCCCTCAAGGCCGATTGAGCTGGTTGTACCATAAAAACCTATCACACTATTTTTGCCATGTCACTCTATAAGAAACATGATATACCGGCCCTCATGTTATGCTATGTGTATAATATGAGAAGTATCTAATTAAAGGGGGAAAGCATGTCATTATTGAGATGTTCTTGTGGACCCCAATTCTATATCAATATTATTATGATGTTCTTGGGGACCTCAATTCTACATTAAAAGAGTGACCATCTACTTTTGGATACTTACTTGCCATGGTACCCAAGTTAGGGAACCAATTCCACCTAGTTTTATCGATACTCGTGATTGCACCGTTGTTATCGTCATTATGGTTATGTTCAAATCCTTGAAATGCTATCTACCTCTAAGTTCTTACAAGTCCTTTATATTTGAAACTCCATATTGTCTATACACAAAGTGGATGTCAAAATACATGATCAATGCCTGCGTATATAGGGCCCGATCTGGTCCTGGGGGGAGCACCCAAAAGTACTAGTGCCCATGAGAGTTGTAATGATAACGGTATTGGCATTGTACCGAAGTGCATGACTAGCTTGATTGGACATTTCACAATTCTTTTACTTGACTCGTACATGACATGACATGACTTGTGTGACCCGAAAAAGGGTAATTTTTATACTTGCTTGCTTGAAACGTGATAGCCAAGTTCTCGACATGACATGATGAAATTACTTGCTTGAACATCCTGACATTTATCACTCGAAAGTTAATGAATAGTTCACCTTGTCATCTTGTTGATATACTCTCTATCTTGTCGTTTTATGCGAGCATGCATTGTCACGCCCCGAGCGCGGAAGATACCCGGAGATGCGCGACGTGTCTATATCAATCATGTCAATCAGAGTGGTCGTATATTCGACTCAAAGACAGAGATGCGCAAAATAGCAAGATAACCCAATCCTTTATTTCATAATGGATAGACTATTACAAATCCAATACTCAGTTTAACAAAAAGGAAAAGAATACATATTTGACTCAAGAAACTATAGAAAAGACTAGACGACACTTGTAGAAGCTCTATCACTTTCACTCTTGACCATTCCCATCCGATTGACTTCCATCGTCGGACTTACCTGAAAAGTAGAAAGGGACAAACGGAATGAGCGAACGCTCAGTAGGAAATTATATCTCAAGTACTAGCGAGGGGTTTAAGTAATTACATTTTCATGAATGCAATAAAGCTATGCATGCTCGCATAAAACGACAAGATAGAGAGAATGTAATATCAAGAAAATAAGACGAACTTAGTCATGAACTTCCAACAAGATAACAAGTTTATTCGAGATATTCAAGCAAGTACATTTAACAAGTCATGTCAAGAACTTTGGCTATCATGTATCAAGCAAGTAAATTACCCCTTTTCGGGCCACGCATTTCATGTAAAGTCAAGTACGATTCAAGTACAAGATGTGTGTGGAATGTCCAATCAAGCAAGTCAAGTACTCGGTATAATGCCAGATACCTTATCATTTTAACTCCCATGGGCACAAGTACTTTCGGGTGCTCCTCCCAGGACCAGATCGGGCCCTATATGCGCAGGCATTTATCATGTGTTTTGACATCCACTCTTGTTTATATAGCCAATATAGAATTTCAATAATCAAGCTTGTAGACACGTATGACAACTTTGATAGAATAGAGTCCAAAATATGACAAAGGACATAGAATGGCGATAATAACGGTATAATCACGATGTCGATAAAACTAGGTAGATTATGGTTCCCTTAACTTAGGTACCATGACAAATCAATATGGACATTCTTTATATAGAATTGAGGTCCATATGAACATAAGATCAAGCAAGATACCCTCATTCTTATCATAGAATTGAGGTTTACAAGAATGACATGATATGACATGATATCATCATCCCATTGAGAATTTCTTATGATATACTCTTTGTATAATCATAAGGGCCGGTCTACCATGTTTCTTTAGATTGACATGGCAAAAACTGTGTAATGGGTTTTTAGGGTACAACCAGCTCAGTCGGCCTTGAGGGAATCCAAGGCTACGAGGAGTCTTACGGAGGTCTCTATGACTAACTCGCTAGTCCAAAGGAACGGAATGTCCAATGGAGAGCTTGTATGTCAATGAGAGTTGAGTGTGATCGATAAATCAACATGAAACGTGGGACTATACTCACGGAGTGGAGAATAGTGCCGATATATATATATATATATGTATAATATGAAACCATCAGTAATAGAATCAGGATAAAATCAGTTTACAGTAAAATAACGACTTAAGTAAAGTCGTGTATTGAATAATTAACGCCTAACAGAAGGGCGTTTACATATATTGCCAATTTGCAGAATTTCCATTATTTCATTAATTTATCAAAAACACGCCTTTCCTGGGGGCGTTTCTTCAAAGTTGACGACTGCAGAGGCAGGCGTCTCATCATTTACATATTCGACATGATATAATTATTCTCAGAAATTTATCAAAAACGCGCCCTTGGAAGGGGCGTTACTTTCTAATTCCATTTTACAGAATATGTGAATTTCAGGATTTTAACAGATACACGCCCTAGGAAGGGGCGTTACTTTTCAGATTCACGCCTTGTACTGGGGCGTTAGAATATGGAAAACGACTTTGTCCAAGTCGTGAATTTCAAGGGATTCACGATATTTTAATAAATAATATTTCGAGAGACAGGAGACATGTCATGGCAGTAAAATTTAACAGGAATTCACAGAGTCATGCAAGATATTAAAAATCAATATTTCATATGTATTGTAATTTTTAAACAGGATCAATCATTAATCACATGCGATTCTTATGAAATTAACGCCTGTGTAGAGGGCGTCAAATATTAAATTGACGACCACTAGAATGGTCGTTTCTTTTAAATTAGCGCCCTAATCAAGGGCGTTTCTTTCAAAATTTTACAGAAAACGTAATAAAACCTTATAAACAGTATGCATGCCATGCTCATATACGTATGTATAGATATCTTGCATTAATTCTTATTTGGGCTACAATAACTTGAGAAAATCCTACCTTAACAATGGATTTGAAGGTGACAGACACGTGAAGACGTTGATAAGGATAAACTGAATCAGCAGTAGGCAGAGAACCTTTGTTCTTTGGTCGATCCCTAGAGTTTTCCTACAGAGGAATATGAAGAGATATTAGAAATTTCTTCATAAGCTTGGCTGAAGATGGAAGTTTAGAAGAACTTACCCTTGTTCTTCACGATGTCTAGGCTTCCTCAACCTGTAAGAAGAAAAGAGAGTGAAGAATCATTAGTTCTTCGTGTAGGCAAAGCAGAGATCAAAGGAATAGTTTGTTCTTCACGTACCTAGCAGCAGACGTTCGATCAAATGGGTTTTAGGGTTCGATCGAACATGTTATTTATAGGATTTTGAAGTCCTAACAAGAGTAGTGTTTGATTGAGGGTAATATATCCTTAATAGAGTCCTTACTCTAATAGACACTTACTAGATTAGGTTAATCTTTCCTTGGATAAGTTCTGGGTTCGATCGGTTCTCGAACTGAATTAACGACTTTGGTCAGGGCGTCTATTCTTTAATTGACGCCTTACTTTAGGGCGTTTCTTAAAAAGCGCCTTGAAAAAGGGCGTTTCGTGTTTTAAAACACGCCCAAGATAGGGGCGTTTCTTTTACTTACCCATTTGGTCGCATGAGAACTGACGACCGCATGTGTGGGCGTCCTTTCTTTAGTAACGCCATGGATAGAGGCGTTTCTTTATAAATTAACGCCTTAATAAGAGGCGTTATTTTTAATTTTGTTTTATTTCATCCAATTAACCCTATTCCTTTTATATATTACTTCTGTAATATATATATTTTAATTCATTTCAATTATTCATTTATTAGGGTTGCTACACCCTCCCCCACTTAAAAGAATTTGGTCCCCAAATTCAATATATATAATTATACATGCGGAGAGTGTAGGACATATACCTCTTAGAATAACTCGGGAAATCGTTTCTTCATAGATTCCTCGGTCTCCCATGTCGCTTCGCGTTCAGGATTCTTATTCCATTGCACCTTGATCATGGGAATAACCTTATTCCTTAGAGCTCGTATTTCTCGATCTAATATCTTCAAGGGCCTCTGTTCATATGTGAGATCTTTCTGGATCACCAGATCTCCATGCTCAATAATATGTGACGGATCGTGCACATACTTCTTCAACATAGATATGTGAAATACATTGTGTACCTCGGACAACTGAGGAGGCAACGCGATGCGATAAGCAACCTCGCCAACTCTTTCTAGTACCTCAAATGGTCCGATGAATCTTGGCGTAAGCTTGCCCTTAACACCAAATCTTCGTATGCCACGTCCAGGGGATATTTTAAGAAATACATGATCTCCGATTTGGAATTCAAGATCTCTTCTTCTTGTATCTGCATAAGTCTTTTGTCTGGTCTGAGCAACTTGTAATCTTTCTCTGATTACCTGTATCTTCTCAGTTGTATCCCTTACCATGTCTGGACCTAATAGTTGTTTCTCTCCAACTTCGTTCCAACATATGGGAGATCGGCAACTCCTTCTGTATAAGGCTTCGAAAGGTGCCATTTGGATACTAGCTTGGTAGCTATTATTATATGCAAATTCAACTAAAGGTAAGTGGTCATGCCAGCTTCCTCCAAAGTCAATAATGCATGCTCTCAGCATATCTTCAACAACTTGATTAGTTCGCTCGGTCTGACCATCCGTTTGTGGGTGAAAAGCAGTACTAAAGTTGAGCCTTGTCCCCAACGAATGTTGTAATCCCTTCCAAAAATGAGAAGTAAAACGGGGATCTCTATCAGACACGATTGAGACAGGAATTCCATGTATCCTGACTATTTCTTTAATGTATAGTGCAGCTAGCACATCAATTGACCATCGGCTTTTGATTGGCAAGAAATGTGCCGATTTAGTCAATCGGTCAATGATAACCCAGATTCCATCATGTCCTCCTTTAGATTTAGACAAACCCATGATGAAGTCCATACCAATATCCTCCCATTTCCACTTAGGAATATCTAGAGGATGTAGTTTTCCCGCAGGCTTTTGGTGTTCCGCCTTGACCTGTTGGCATGTGAGACAGCGTGATACATAGTCCGCTATTTCTCTTTTCATATTGGGCCACCAAAAGTTCCTCTTTACATCTTGGTACATTTTAGTTGATCCAGGATGAATAGTGTATCTTGATCTGTGAGCTTCATCTAAGATCTTCTTCTTTAATTCCGGACAATCGGGTATACAAGTTCTATCTTTGAACGATAATCTTCCATCAGAAGTTAGTTGAAAATCAGATTGTCCTTCTAATCTGCCTTTGATTTCTATTAACATAGGATCATCATCCTGAAGTGTTTGTATCTCAGATAACAAATCTGACTGTATGCTTACATGGGATAGTGTGACAAATTTGGATTCCGTGTCCAAGCTTATATTGAGCTCGGAGAATTGTTCAAGTAACCTCCATTCTTGTATCATACAATTTGCTATCTTTGCTCTCGGCTTTCGACTAAGGGCATCAGCCACATAATTACCTTTTCCGGGATGGTATTGTATACTGAAGTCGAAGTCCTTGAGATATTCTAGCCAACGTCTTTGTCTCATGTTCAGCTCCTTTTGTGAAAATAGATATTTGAGACTTTTGTGATCGGAGTATACAGTAAACTGTGCTCCATATAAGTAGTGTCTCCATATCTTTAGGGCAAATACTACCGCGGCCAGTTCTAAGTCATGGACGGGGTAATTCTCCTCATGCTTCTTTAGTTGACGAGAAGAGTATGCTATGACCTTCCCTTGTTGCATTAGAACACATCCGAGGCCAATGCCAGAAGCATCAGTGTAGACCTCGAATTTCTCTCCTTCAATGGGTAGGGCTAAGACCGGAGCTGTAGTGAGATGATCCTTGAGAGTTTGGAAACTGCTTTCACATTCCTCACTCCAATCATATCGGATCTCCTTACGAGTTAACCTTGTAAGGGGCACGGCGATCTTAGAGAAATCTTTGATGAATCGCCGATAGTAGCCTGCAAGACCTAAGAAACTTCTGATCTCGATTGCATTAGTGGGTCTTTCCCAGTTTCTTACAGCTTCAACCTTTGACGGATCTACAGATAAACCGTCCTTGGATATGACATGTCCGAGAAAAGCCACTTCTTCAAGCCAGAACTCGCATTTGCTGAGTTTAGCATATAATTGATTTGTCCTCAAGACCTGCAATGCAATCCTCAAATGCTCTTCATGTTCTTCCTTAGTCTTAGAATATATCAATATATCATCGATGAAGACTACTATGAATTGATCCAAGTAAGGCCTGAATATGCTATTCATTAACTGCATAAAGGCAGCAGGGGCATTTGTTAGTCCAAAAGGCATAACAACAAATTCGTAATGGCCATACCTGCTTCTGAATGCGGTCTTGTGAATGTCATCATCCTTGATCCTTAATTGATGATATCCCGACCGGAGATCAATCTTGGAGAAATATTTGGATCTTGAAATCTGATCAAACAATTCATCGATTCTCGGCAGTGGATACTTGTTCTTGATAGTAAGATGATTCAACTGTCGATAGTCAATACACAATCTCATGGATCCATCCTTCTTCTTTACAAATAAGACTGGTGCTCCCCACGGGGAAGTACTTGGTCTAATAAACCCTTTTCGGATTAGTTCCATCAACTGCTCCTTCAACTCCTTGAGTTCAGCAGGGGACATTCTATATGGTGCCTTTGAAACCGGACCAGCACCAGGGACTAAGTCGATGGTAAAGGCCACATCTCTTTGCGGGGGTAATCCCGGCAATTCTTCCGGAAATACGTCTGGGAATTCTCGTACTACTTGAACGTCTTCTATCTTGGTTTCCTTAGCTTCTTTATTAGTGACAAAAGCAAGGAAGGATACACATCCTTTCCTGACGAGCTTGCTTGCTCGAAGAGCCGAAATAAGAGGGGATTTGCTTCGACTCTTAGGACTAGTATAAGTCAGTTCTGGAAATTCTTTGAAAACAACCTTGCTATTACGGCAATCAACCGTTGCCTGGTACTTAGATAACCAATCTGCTCCTAGTATAACATCATATTCTTTTAGATCTAAGCAGATAAGATCAATAGGAAAATTCTTTCCTCGAACCAACACCTCACAGTTTTGGTAATGATGCGTGATATCCGTCTCGTTTCCGAGAGGAGTAGACAATATTATCTTCATCCATTCTGGTTCTAGAGGTAATGGGTCAGCAAACTTCTTGGAAATAATGGAATGCGATGCACCCGTATCAAATAAAACATGTGCATATTTAGAACAAATTTTTAATGTACCTTCCACCAATCCGCCTTCTTCTTCTGGTTCGGTCCCTTGGATTGCATGAAGACGAGCATTCTTTGTCACTGGACGTTTACCCTCACCGGCTTGGTCATTCATTAATGGACAATCGGGAATCCGATGTTCACGACTCCGACAACGGAGACATGCTCCTAATTTCCTCCAGCATTCTTCTGTTTTGTGACCAGCCTTGTCACAATGCTTGCATACTATGTTTGAAGGGGTAGTGGTGATAGAGAAAGGCTTGGATTTCTTGTACTTCTGATCTTGAGAGGAAGAACCTCCATTATTGGGCCTCTTCTTAAAGTTGGGTTTAAAAGAACCCGAACTTGTGACTTGCTCCTTTTTGTCTTTCCCACGGATCCTATCAGATAATTCCGTGGCATCTTCAAGCAACTGAGCTCGGCGCACCATTTCAGTATAAACTTGAATATCCATAGGCGCCAATTGAGTAATGTAGTGAGGCCTAAGCCCATTAAGAAATCTACGAGCTTTCATCTTTTCCGTGCTAATCAAATGCTTAGCATATCTAGACAGTCTAGAGAACTGTGCTTCATAATCAGCCACCGATAAAGATCTTTGCTTTAATGCGGCAAATTCGGCGGCCTTCCTTTCCTGGACCCTATCAGAGAAATATTTGGCGTTGAAATATTCAACGAATTCACCCCATGTAACTTGAGTTGGGTCAATAGTAGCTTCAATCGACTCCCACCAGCATCTAGCATCCTTTTCTAACTGGAAAGTAGCTAATAAGACTTTGTCCTGATCCGTGCATTGCATAACACGGAATATACGTTCAATCTCCCGAACCCAATGCTCGGCATCGTCTGGATCGGTCGATCCCATGAACTTCGGGGGATTCATATTCTTGAATGCTTGGTGTAAGCTTCCAGCTCGTGGAGCACCACCTTGTGCTACCTGTTGTAGCACTTGGGTCATCCCTTGAAGGGTACGCTGCATGTTGCGCCATTGAGCACGTTCGGCAGCCATTATCCTACAATTACGATAGCTACGTTAGTATTATATCACTATGATCTTATAAAGGACTCATTGATCATTTAACCCTTGGTTCTACCCACTCTCACTTGGTTAAAGGTTTTGAAACCTATCCTTGGACTTGGGTTTCCTAGGAATTGAATACCTTAGGCTCTGATACCACAAAGACTGTCACGCCCCGAGCGCGGAAGATACCCGGAGATGCGCGACGTGTCTATATCAATCATGTCAATCAGAGTGGTCGTGTATTCGACACGAATACAGAGATGCGCAAAATAGCAAGATAACCCAATCCTTTATTTCATAATGGATAGACTATTACAAATCCAATACTCTGTTTAATAAAAAGGAAAAGAATACATATTTGACTCAAGAAACTATAGAAAAGACTAGACGACACTTGTAGAAGCTCTATCACTTTCACTCTTGACCATTCCCATCCGATTGACTTCCATCGTCGTCGGACTTACCTGAAAAGTAAAAAGGGACAAACGGAATGAGCGAACGCTCAGTAGGAAATTATATCTCAAGTACTAGCGAGGGGTTTAAGTAATTACATTTTCATGAATGCAATAAAGCTATGCATGCTCGCATAAAACGACAAGATAGAGAGAATGTAATATCAAGAAAATAAGATGAACTTAGTCATGAACTTCCAACAAGATAACAAGTTTATTCGAGATATTCAAGCAAGTACATTTAACAAGTCATGTCAAGAACTTTGGCTATCATGTATCAAGCAAGTAAATTACCCCTTTTCGGGCCACGCATTTCATGTAAAGTCAAGTACGATTCAAGTACAAGATGTGTGTGGAATGTCCAATCAAGCAAGTCAAGTACTCGGTATAATGCCAGATACCTTATCATTTTAACTCCCATGGGCACAAGTACTTTCGGGTGCTCCTCCCAGGACCAGATCGGGCCCTATATGCGCAGGCATTTATCATTTGTTTTGACATCCACTCTTGTTTATATAGCCAATATAGAATTTCAATAATCAAGCTTGTAGACACGTATGACAACTTTGATAGAATAGAGTCCAAAATATGACAAAGGACATAGAATGGCGATAATAACGGTATAATCACGATGTCGATAAAACTAGGTAGATTATGGTTCCCTTAACTTAGGTACCATGACAAATCAATATGGACATTCTTTATATAGAATTGAGGTCCACATGAACAGTATATCAAAGGTAAGATACCCTCATTCTTATCATAGAATTGAGGTTTACAAGAACGACATGATATGGCATGATATCATCATCCCATTAAGAATTTCTTATTATATCACTATGATCTTATAAAGGACTCATTGATCATTTAACCCTTGGTTCTACCCACTCTCACTTGGTTAAAGGTTTTGAAACCTATCCTTGGACTTGGGTTTCCTAGGAATTGAATACCTTAGGCTCTGATACCACAAAGACTGTCACGCCCCGAGCGCGGAAGATACCCGGAGATGCGCGACGTGTCTATATCAATCATGTCAATCAGAGTGGTCGTGTATTCGACACGAATACAGAGATGCGCAAAATAGCAAGATAACCCAATCCTTTATTTCATAATGGATAGACTATTACAAATCCAATACTCTGTTTAACAAAAAGGAAAAGAATACATATTTGACTCAAGAAACTATAGAAAAGACTAGACGACACTTGTAGAAGCTCTATCACTTTCACTCTTGACCATTCCCATCCGATTGACTTCCATCGTCGGACTTACCTGAAAAGTAGAAAGGGACAAACGGAATGAGCGAACGCTCAGTAGGAAATTATATCTCAAGTACTAGCGAGGGGTTTAAGTAATTACATTTTCATGAATGCAATAAAGCTATGCATGCTCGCATAAAACGACAAGATAGAGAGAATGTAATATCAAGAAAATAAGACGAACTTAGTCATGAACTTCCAACAAGATAACAAGTTTATTCGAGATATTCAAGCAAGTACATTTAACAAGTCATGTCAAGAACTTTGGCTATCATGTATCAAGCAAGTAAATTACCCCTTTTCGGGCCACGCATTTCATGTAAAGTCAAGTACGATTCAAGTACAAGATGTGTGTGGAATGTCCAATCAAGCAAGTCAAGTACTCGGTATAATGCCAGATACCTTATCATTTTAACTCCCATGGGCACAAGTACTTTCGGGTGCTCCTCCCAGGACCAGATCGGGCCCTATATGCGCAGGCATTTATCATGTGTTTTGACATCCACTCTTGTTTATATAGCCAATATAGAATTTCAATAATCAAGCTTGTAGACACGTATGACAACTTTGATAGAATAGAGTCCAAAATATGACAAAGGACATAGAATGGCGATAATAACGGTATAATCACGATGTCGATAAAACTAGGTAGATTATGGTTCCCTTAACTTAGGTACCATGACAAATCAATATGGACATTCTTTATATAGAATTGAGGTCCATATGAACATAAGATCAAGCAAGATACCCTCATTCTTATCATAGAATTGAGGTTTACAAGAATGACATGATATGGCATGATATCATCATCCCATTGAGAATTTCTTATGATATACTCTTTGTATAATCATAAGGGCCGGTCTACCATGTTTCTTTAGATTGACATGGCAAAAACTGTGTAATGGGTTTTTAGGGTACAACCAGCTCAGTCGGCCTTGAGGGAATCCAAGGCTACGAGGAGTCTTACGGAGGTCTCTATGACTAACTCGCTAGTCCAAAGGAACGGAATGTCCAATGGAGAGCTTGTATGTCAATGAGAGTTGAGTGTGATCGATAAATCAACATGAAACGTGGGACTATACTCACGGAGTGGAGAATAGTGCCGATATATATATATATATGTATAATATGAAACCATCAGTAATAGAATCAGGATAAAATCAGTTTACAGTAAAATAACGACTTAAGTAAAGTCGTGTATTGAATAATTAACGCCTAACAGAAGGGCGTTTACATATATTGCCAATTTGCAGAATTTCCATTATTTCATTAATTTATCAAAAACACGCCTTTCCTGGGGGCGTTTCTTCAAAGTTGACGACTGCAGAGGCAGGCGTCTCATCATTTACATATTCGACAGGATATAATTATTCTCAGAAATTTATCAAAAACGCGCCCTTAGAAGGGGCGTTACTTTCTAATTCATTTTACAGAATATGTGAATTTCAGGATTTTAACAGATACACGCCCTAGGAAGGGGCGTTACTTTTCAGATTCACGCCTTGTACTGGGGCGTTAGAATATGGAAAACGACTTTGTCCAAGTCGTGAATTTCAAGGGATTCACGATATTTTAATAAATAATATTTCGAGAGACAGGAGACATGTCATGGCAGTAAAATTTAACAGGAATTCACAGAGTCATGCAAGATATTAAAAATCAATATTTCATATGTATTGTAATTTTTAAACAGGATCAATCATTAATCACATGCGATTCTTATGAAATTAACGCCTGCGTAGAGGGCGTCAAATATTAAATTGACGACCACTAGAATGGTCGTTTCTTTTAAATTAGCGCCCTAATCAAGGGCGTTTCTTTCAAAATTTTGCAGAAAACGTAATAAAACCTTATAAACAGTATGCA
This sequence comes from Amorphophallus konjac, assembly GCA_022559845.1. Lineage (NCBI taxonomy): Eukaryota > Viridiplantae > Streptophyta > Magnoliopsida > Alismatales > Araceae > Amorphophallus > Amorphophallus konjac. The sequence continues at coordinate 120,719,358 of CM040124.1, forward strand.
TGCCATGCTCATATACGTATGTATAGATATCTTGCATTAATTCTTATTTGGGCTACAATAACTTGAGAAAATCTTACCTTAACAATGGATTTGAAGGTGACAGACACGTGAAGACGTTGATAAGGATAAACTGAATCAGCAGTAGGCAGAGAACCTTTGTTCTTTGGTCGATCCCTAGAGTTTTCCTACAGAGGAATATGAAGAGATATTAGAAATTTCTTCATAAGCTTGGCTGAAGATGGAAGTTTAGAAGAACTTACCCTTGTTCTTCACGATGTCTAGGCTTCCTCAACCTGTAAGAAGAAAAGAGAGTGAAGAATCATTAGTTCTTCGTGTAGGCAAAGCAGAGATCAAAGGAATAGTTTGTTCTTCACGTACCTAGCAGCAGACGTTCGATCAAATGGGTTTTAGGGTTCGATCGAACATGTTATTTATAGGATTTTGAAGTCCTAACAAGAGTAGTGTTTGATTGAGGGTAATATATCCTTAATAGAGTCCTTACTCTAATAGACACTTACTAGATTAGGTTAATCTTTCCTTGGATAAGTTCTGGGTTCGATCGGTTCTCGAACTGAATTAACGACTTTGGTCAGGGCGTCTATTCTTTAATTGACGCCTTACTTTAGGGCGTTTCTTAAAAAGCGCCTTGAAAAAGGGCGTTTCGTGTTTTAAAACACGCCCAAGATAGGGGCGTTTCTTTTACTTACCCATTTGGTCGCATGAGAACTGACGACCGCATGTGTGGGCGTCCTTTCTTTAGTAACGCCATGGATAGAGGCGTTTCTTTATAAATTAACGCCTTAATAAGAGGCGTTATTTTTAATTTTGTTTTATTTCATCCAATTAACCCTATTCCTTTTATATATTACTTCTGTAATATATATATTTTAATTCATTTCAATTATTCATTTATTAGGGTTGCTACATGCATAGCCATAGTGCATTTACATGTGGGAAATTGTAATTACTTAAACCCCTGCTAGTTCTTGAGATATAATTTCCTACTGAGCGTTCGCTCACTCAGTGTTTCCATACTTTTCAGGTAAGTCTGATGACGAAACCCAGACAGAAGGGGAAGGTCAAGAGTGAAAGAGATTAGAGCTTCTCAAGCGTCAACTAGTCTTATCTTTCAAAGTTCTTAAGTCAACCATTGTACTTTTTCTTTTATTGGGTCATAGCACTTTTGTTAAGTGAATTGTAATAGAAGTACTTTAAGGTTGTGATTGAATAAAGGATTGGGTTATCTTTACTTTTGCGCATCTCTGATTTGGTGTCGAATACACTAATACTCTGATTGACATGATCGATATAAACTCATCACGCGTCTCCGGGTATCTTCCGCGCTCGAGGCGTGACATCCACCCTGGCTTAGAGGCATATGAAGAAGAAACATATCCCACCTGGGGGCATAGAAGCCGTGAAAAGTATACCCCACCATGGGGGCATTTGAAGAGAGTTACACCCCGCCTCGGGGGCATTAAAAAAAACACACCCTCGTCTGGGGACATAAAAGCTAAAAAATACACCCCGCCTGGGGGCACAGAAGCAAAGAGGCAAAACACACCCCTCAGGGGGGATGCACACCAAATGAAGCTACACCCCAACCTGGGGGCACATTAAGATAAATACACTCCAGCACGGAAGTGTTAATGAGAAAAGAAGAGCAATAAAGAAAGAAAAAAGGGGCACACGAGGCAGACGTGGTCTTCGAGCCCGCCTCATCTCATAAAAGAAGAGAAAAAAAAAGAGTCACGAGGCAGACGTGGTCTTCGAGCCCGCCTCGCCACACAAAAGAAGAGAAGAAGAGAAGGAAAAGACACATGAGGCAGGCGTGGTCTTCGAGCCCGCCTCATCACACAAAAGAAGAAAAGAAGAAGAAAAAAAGACACATGAGGCCAGCGTGGTCCTCGAGCCTACCTCATCACACAAAAAGAAGAGAAGAAAAAGAGACATGAGGCACACATGGTCCTTGCACCGGCCTCTCCACAAAAGAAGAAGAAAAAAAAGAGACATGAGGTAGACGTGGCCCTTGAGCCCGCCTCACCAAACAAAAAGAAGAGAAGAAAAGGAAAGAAGAGACACATGAGACAGACGTGGCCCTCGAGCGCGCCTCATCAAACAAAAAGAAGAGAAGAAAAGGAAAGAAGAGACACATGAGACAGACGTGGCCCTCGAGCCCGCCTCATCACACAAAAAGAAGAGAAGAAAAAGAGACATGAGGTACACATGGTCCTTGCACCGGCCTCTCCACAAAAGAAGAAGAAAAAAAAAGACATGAGGCAGACGTGGCCCTTGAGCCCGCCCCACCAAACAAAAAGAAGAGAAGAAAAGGAAAGAAGAGACACATGAGACAGACGTGGCCCTCGAGCCCACCTCATCACACAAAAGAAGAAGAAGAAAAGACACATGAGGCAGACGTGGTCCTCGAGCCCGCCTCACCACACAAAAAGAGAGAAGAAAAGAAAGAAAAGACACATGAGACGAACATGGTCTTCACACCTGCCTCTCTACAAAAGAAGAAGAGAAGAGAAAAAGAGACATGAGGCGAACATGGTCTTCGCACCTGCCTTCCTACAAAAGAAGAAGAGAAGAAGAGAAAGAAGGGTCACGAGGCAAACTTTTACCTCCGACCTCCAGCCATCCAACAAATAGAAACCAACTAAACCTTCCGCCGACGGGGCGTTAAACCGACTAGACCTTCCACCGACGGGGCGTTAAACCGACTAAACCTTCCGCCGACGGGGCGTTAAACCGACTAGACCTTCCACCGACAGGGTGTTAAACCAACTAGACCTTCCGTCGACGGGGCGTTAAACCGACTAGACCATCCGCCGACGGGGCGTTAAACCGACTAGACCTTCCGCCGACGGGGCGTTAAACCGACTTGACCTTCCGCCGACGGGGCGTTAAACCGACTAGACCTTTCACCGACGGGGCGTTAAACCGACTAAACCTTCCGCCGACGGGGCGTTAAACCGACTAAACCTACCGCCGACGGGGCATTAAACCGACTAGACCTTTCGCCAACGGGGCGTTTGTTGGGTCCCGTAGTGCAAGAACACGGATCTAGAGGGGGGTGAATAGATCCTTCTACTAAAACTATGTCCAATTAAAATACACAAACTAGCGCACAACGGAATTAACAAGATTGATAAGATTGAGGAATTAGCTAAACACGATAACTAGGTTCTCTCGATCTCACCGTTCACACATGAACATTCAACCAATATAAACAGTTAAGCACGTATCCACAAAAGCAAACCACAAGACACGGAATTTTTAAGGTGGTTCGAGACCACGACGGGTTCCCTACGTCCACCCCTCACCAAACTCGGTGAGGCTTCACTCGGGAATAAATCCCCAAACGGAGACGACGCTCCAAACACACACGGGACGACGCCCGCACACACACGGGGACACACCCCAACACACACACAGACGGAGACGAAGTCTCCCACACGATCCAACGACCGGATCACAAACACAACACACGATCCGACGACCGGATCACAACACACACACACACGATCCGACGACCGGATCACAACACACACACGCTGCAACAACCGCAGCACAAAGACATAAACATGATCGCACGAAGGCGATCAAACACGACCGTATACACAACCGGTCACACACACAAATATCTCTAATGTTCAGAAAATGAACACAAATATTCAGGCATGCTCAAACCCAAAATATAGATCATAGAATACATCACAAAGAACTGATAGAAGACATAGAAGTGATCCCCCTTTGTTCTTCAAGGTCGGTTGATGATGTTCCTTGAACCACGAGTTGGAGGGAAACCGGATGAAGATGATCCTTACGTCTTCTTGATCCTCTCTTCGATCCGCACCTTTTCTTCTTCTTCCACGATCTCCAGATCTTCACGAAAGTAGATGATATCCTCCTTGGAAGAGCTCCAGCACGTTCTCCTCTTTTTCTTCACCTATACGAAAGAGCAAATGAGCATTAGGGTTAACCACTTCCCAAATTCGTAACTCTTATATAAGCAACTCAAGGGGTGGGGAAAAGACTCATAAAACCCTCCTAATACATGTTAAAAACACCTTAATAACAATAGAAACTAATAGGGGATAGTATGGTAATGTTTGAAAGGCTTTTCAAAGGGTTTTAAACACTTTCGGAAGTCCCGTCCGGAAGGGGTCGACCCTTGGGGTCGACCCTCGGCATCGAGGGTGCTGGAAAACATAAAAAAGCACCCTGTGTTACAGGGGTCGACCCTTGGGGTCGACCCTTTCAGGCAGATTACATAAAAAACAGCACTGCGCGCTCCGGCGGTAGGAATTAATTCTCCTAGCTCCGAACTCCGATCGAAGCAAGACTGGAGGCGTTGGAAAGAGGACTCCCAGAGCTACAACATAAAATTTTTAGAGGGGAGATCCAATGGTTGGATTGAAAATGGTGAAGACTGTAAGATAGTTTGAGTTTAAAAAAACAACTAAAACCTCCATCAAACCAAAGGGAAATAATTGATTAAATGTTACCATAATCCCATGAAGATCAACAATGATTTTGCATCCTGAAAAACATGATAAACCAAGAGGTTAGTTGAGAATCAAAATATATGAGTTATGCATTAACACTATGAACATGTTCACAATGAAATACATCATTGAACCTATTCAAACATGCGTTTTGCTTCTCAAATCACTTAGCAAAAATATATTTGACCAAATGACAAGGTTTTGAAATGATAAGCATGAATCTATCATTCAATCAACTATAATAATATGGAAGCTCAACCATTCAATCACATTCTTGAATCAACCAAATCTTCAACATCAAAATGCTTCATCACACAAGTGTTACCAAATATGCCAAATGCAAAGCATGCATAATATCATGGAACCACATTCATTCAAATGGCATTCTTGTTGATTAAGAGCTAACATTCATGAAGCATTATCCCAAGAGAAACATTGTCTTCACATGCATCTCACACATCAGTATATACCAATCATGCAAACATGCTTTCTCATGAATTCTCTTGAGTACAGGGCATGTGCATTCTTCCAAGCATGTTTCACAAATTCATGCACATATTGAAATCACAATAACTCTATGAATGATATGTCACTATCAGTCAATTAGAAATGTGTGTTCAGTGAACACAATCTCATAGATTAAGACCCAAAAGAAGTCATCTCCAAAAAAGTCATCTTCATGCAATTTTTTCATACAGAAGTCATTAACTCAAGCTTTTAGAGCAAAGTACACATGACCAATCATTCATCCAATACATGAGCAATATGGAACCAACTTTCATGAAGTCTTGTATGAATATTTCAAGCCCAAAAATATTATGAAGAAAATGCATGAAAATATCCAACCAAGACGTTGAAGGCTATTAGATGAAATGAATGAAATGTAGAAGAATCATTGCAATGCAATAAGAGAAGCAACCCCCTTTTTTCAATAAGATCTTCATTGACGCACTCCTTTGAGTTCCAAACATGAAGCATGGATTTTGATCCTACAAATCAAAATATTCAAGGCATGAGATCCTTAAATACAAATCATTCACATAACTTTAAACATGAACAGAGTTAACTCCCTTTAAGAAGAAGAGCTTCATTGATAGACTCCTTAAGATTCCAAGTATCAGCCATGAAGTTGTGTTCCTACAAACCAACATAAATATAACATTAGTTCCTTAAACACCGAGAGTTCACATGGCTTTCAAGAGTAACCATTGACTCCATCTTTCAACTCATAAAATCAAGATATACAACATGTTGCTCAATGAAACACGTACACACATAAATACAATCATTTTGATATCATTGAAACGAAGCACGAACTATGGGATGCAACAATCTCCCCCTTTTTGATGATGACAAAACGATGTGTGTGATAATACAGATTTTGAAAACATGTGTTGAAAACATGTGCAAACATTGAGCATACACATTCTCCCCAAGACTCCCTAAGACAACAACATTCATACACCATTTAGTACACACCAATCATTCTCCCCCTTTTTGTCATCTACAAAAAGACAAGAGAGCATATGACATAACATGAACAAGATAGAGGCTCAAATATATGATACCAAGTGTGTGATCAAGATAAAGGCACAAACATAGGCAACGTCAATTCTCGAAGAGAGAGAGCCTCAAAGATAGCATTTGTGGATCATGATATCATTTGTTGGTTGAACTCATTTTGGCATTTAAGCAACATGGAGTGTTCAGAATATGCATTTCAAAATGAATTGGGTCAATAGGTGAAAAGGATGGATTTGAGCAAGATGATATCATGAATGACCTATATGCATACTGAAAATGTCAAATATGCAAATATGCAAATTAGCACTTAATATGCACTATGTGAATGCTAATCATGCAAGTTATAAAATTATGCACATGATGATTTCTATCTTTCAAAAGTAAGGTTTATGCTCAGAATTAGACTCAAGGGGAATGCATGAACATGTAAGCACACAATCACAATCGTCATACACACATATAGTACATATAGTAACTCCCCCTATATGAGGCACGGGTTAACGAAAGAGCCTGTGATTCATATTCAAGAATGTAAGGCATGAAGCATAACTAAGAGATTTGTGCATACATAACTAGGAGTACTACATAAACCATGAATGTAGGCAAATTCATAAGATACATACATCACAAAAATGCCCATGTGAAATGTGAGGCAATGACTAATGGCTTCAAAACATATGGATTTTCAGATTTTCTAAAGAACACTAGAAGGTAATCTCCTCTCTACACTTTCACTTTAGATTCTCGACTTTCGGTAGCTTCGCACAACCCCGATTTTGTTTCTTTTAATAGACTTCACCTTTCGGCGCGAGTTTCCTCATATGTCTCAATGGGGATTCCCGGCTACTTGGATTCGTCACACATATGGATTTTTGTTTCTCCTTTTGACACGAGTTTTCTCCTTTGTTTCAGGGGGGATTCCCGGTTACTCGGATCCACATTCCACTTATTGAATTTTTGTGGGGTAGGCAGCTTTTTCCTCACGATTACTCTTTAATGTCGATGTAGAGATTCAAGTTCCCTTTAAAGTGTTGGAAGGAATTTCTTAAATCCTTATCAATGAAATTCATTAAATTCATTATGTGCAAGAGTGTGAGGGTAAATTTTTGTTTTGCATGTATAAAATAAATTTGACAAGACACGGCTATGACTCCCCCTAAATGTATGCACGGTCGGAAACAAATCCTCCCCCTTAATATATGACATGTATCACATATGAATAAATCACTGCATTGTTATTTATCAAGGAGGTGAGGTCTTAGAATTTTTCAAGAAAGGTTTTATAAGATAAATACATACATGCATGCAAGGATTTATGGAAGTATTCATGCAAGCATTCATGAGTCAAGATATGTGATTATCATGAAATATATGCATATGCTCTATATGCATGAATATGCAATATGCATCTTTTTGTCATTTTATATGCATAGTATATGAATGATATGAAAAGATGCCAATGCATTCTTTTTATGCAAGTTTTCAATTTTTTTTAATGACTTGAGCATATAAGAAAAGCATGAACCAGGTGAATGCATGAGATGGATTTTCAATGATTTTGACACTGAATCATGCGCATTTTATTTCAGATTTCATCATGAAAAGTCATGTCCCTTAGAACCCAAATGTTCAACCATGATCATTCAAAGATAATATTTCATGAGACATAAGCTTCAGTTTGAACATGATACGCCCTGCATGTGTGAATATGCAAATAACCGAGTTTTCAACAGATTTCACACAAAATTTAGCAAATGAGCAAGATAAGTGTTTGAACAACTATTATCAAGAGTATATTTTTGAACATGTCAAACAACTTATCAATTTGGCGAATCAATCACATATGGTCAATGAGCTTTAAACTGAGTCATGGTCAACATTCAATATCAATTGTTGTATTTGATCAAGCAATTCCACAGTTCAAAAATTTTACCTTTTGAAACAAGAAGGTTTTTCAAATTCAATTTGAAAATACATGCAAATCAAGGCAAACTGATTTCATTCAAAATTATTGCAACATATCAGCCATATAATTCAATTTCTAAATTTTGGTACTAGGCGGAGAACATAGGTCTGAAGACCACCATCACGCTTAGTGGAAGTATCCAGTTGAACGTAGTCCAACCTTCTCTAACCACCATTTGATATACCAAATATTCATCCATTAAAGACATATGTGGCTTGTGAAGAAATTAGAGCAGAACATGAGAACACACCAAGATCTCATTCCAAAACATCAAAATCATCAAGTTTGACAGTGAAGAAGCAAAGTTGGGATTTTACCATATGAGTGTGCCTTGTTCCCTTTATTGGAACCCCTTTCATTCTTTATTTACCTCAAGGCACACTTGCATCCAAAATAATTCATTCAACAGATTTGGGCACCCAAGCCTTTTTGGGTCCCTGGAGGTTGGTAGCATTGCCACCAAATGCTTTCTTCCTTTTCATTGCTACAACATCATCATTCTTCATGATCCTGCAATTCTGAATGATATGTCCATGGTTTCCACAATAACGGCATTGAGGAAAAGTAGTTTTACCAAAAGACTTCCTTTTTGGGGTAAAGGAAGTTACAAGTCCATTCCATCTTCTATTTTCAAAAGGTCTAGATTTAACAAAATTAGACCTAGCATGCATTCTAGAAGCATGGAAGTTTTCTGTTTTCAAAAGCTGACACTCTTTCATAAGATGTCCGTACTTCCCACAATGAAAGCAACAAGGAGATGTGGGTCTACGGAATGACTTTCCATTATTTGCATGAGTGTTTATGAACAAGTTTCTCTTATGGGATGCAAACCTTTTAGCATGTGAAGCATGTTCATTTCTGAATTTTCTTTGAAGGTTAAACTTAGCATTAATGGCACGATAATCATCATTTTGTTTCACAAAGCAATCATCCATGACATGGCCAAGTTTGTGATAATAAAAGCATGAGGCATTTTTCTTTTTACATGCAAGTTTGTCATCCTCTTTCATGATAACACAATCATCCATCACATGACCAAACATGCCACAATAGAAGCATTCAACATTCAACTTTGATTTTTGAGATCTATTTGACATGGAAGGCTTTTTCTTAAGATTTTTCTTTTTATCAAAATCAATTTCAGAGATTTTCACTTGAGCAACGGGAGGAGGTGTTTTGGAGGTGCTAGGAATGTTGGAGACATGAACAAAAGAGGTTTTCATTTTTGATTCAAAAGATTTTTTGTTGACCGGAATGTAACCAAGACCCTCTTTTTGAAAGTTCACTTTAACACCTAGCAATGTGTCTAAGTTCTCCTTCCCTTTGACAAATCTAGACAAATCATCTTTTAAGCTTTGCACTTCTTCTTCAAGAGCAGAAACATGCAATTCGGCACTTGTGATTTCTTCTTCACATGCACAAACTTTCTCATTCAACAAGCAATTCACAGATTTGAAGCTTTCATTTTCATCCTTGAGTTCTTTGTTTTCAACATTCATGGAATGTAGTTTTTCAGTCAATTTCTCAAGGACTTTCTCAGTTTCAACAAGTTTTGAAATCTTAGCAAGCATTTGTTCATTTTCAGATTTCAACAAAGTATTTTACTTTTCAAGTTTATCAGAGCTTTTCAACCTACTTTCAAGTAGAGAAATCTGAATTAGCATAGCACCATTATGCTTTTTGAGCTCCTGATTTTCAATCATGATCCTCTTGTTGTCAATTTCATTGTCAAGTAATTTATCAAACATTTTATCATCATCAGAAAGAGATGCTAGCTTACTTTTAAGATGTTTTTGTGTTTCTTCAAGTAATGAAATCTTAGACAACAAGTGTTTATTTTGATCAAGCAAATCATGGGAATCAATATCAATTTCAAGAGCAGTATTAGATTTTCTAAACATCTCAAGCTCCTCATTCATACAAGACATCTCATCTGAAAATAATTCAACCTTGGATTCTAGAAGTTCTTTTTCATATTCTAGGTTCTCAATCTTTGACTCCAAAGTTTTACAATTTTCACATGAAGGATTATCATGCACATTCTCATTAATCTTCCTTTTCAAGTTTTTATTTTCAGATTTGAATTTCTTGCATCTATCATACAGCGTAGCATATGCCATTTGTCATTCCTCATTAGAGAGTTCTTCATTTTCAGAGTTTACCTCATCAACATTTTCACCACGGCATTGATCAGCATCGTCGGCCATGAAGCCTTTTTGCCCTTCCATCTCTTGAGCTTTGATCAACTGATCCATAAGCTCCTTCGCCGTTCTACAAGAAGAAACAAATGGAAACATATGAGTATCAATGGCACTTTTCAATAAACTTAAGACAATGACATTTTCATGGTTCTTCAATTTATCTTGACTAGACCACTTGGTCTCATCTAAAGGCAATATGTGAGGACCATCATAAATTAACTTCCAAAGATTAGGATTAATTGAATTGATCAGTCTACACATTTTACCTATCCATGAAGTAACATCAGAACCATTAAGAATAGGAAGGCAGTTCATCGACATGTGTTCAACAGAAAAATTCATGATTATAGAATGCACTAGGATCACTCTGTAGATCGTGAGATCTAGGGACTGCAGAGCCTCTCTCTGATACCAATTGTTGGGTCCCGTAGTGCAAGAACACGGATCTAGAGGGGGGGTGAATAGATCCTTCTACTAAAACTATGTCCAATTAAAATACACAAACTAGCGCACAGCGGAATTAACAAGATTGATAAGATTGAGGAATTAGCTAAACACGATAACTAGGTTCTCTCGATCTCACCGTTCACACACGAACATTCAGCCAATATAAAAAGTTAAGCACGTATCCACAAAAGCAAACCACAAGACACGGAATTTTTAAGGTGGTTCGGGACCACGACGGGTTCCCTACGTCCACCCCTCACCAAACTCGGTGAGGCTTCACTCGGGGATAAATCCCCAAACGGAGACGACGCTCCAAACACACACGGGACGACGCCCGCACACACACGGGCACACACCCCAACACACACACAAACGGAGACGAAGTCTCCCACACGATCCGACGACCGGATCACAAACACAACACACGATCCGACGACCGGATCACAACACACACACACACACACACACGATCCGACGACTGGATCACAACACACACACGCTGCAACAACCGCAGCACAAAGACATAAACACGATCGCACGAAGGCGATCAAACACGACCGTATACACAACCGGTCACACACACAAATATCTCTAATGTTCAGAAAATGAACACAAATATTCAGGCATGCTCAAACCCAAAATATAGATCATAGAATACATCATAAAGAACTGATAGAAGACATAGAAGTGATCCCCCTTTGTTCTTCAAGGTCGGTTGATGATGTTCCTTGAACCACGAGTTGGAGGGAAGCCGGATGAAGACGATCCTTACGTCTTCTTGATCCTCTCTTCGATCCGCACCTTTTCTTCTTCTTCCACGATCTCCAGATCTTCACGAAAGTAGATGATATCCTCCTTGGAAGAGCTCCAGCACGTTCTCCTCTTTTTCTTCACCTATACGAAAGAGCAAATGAGCATTAGGGTTAACCACTTCCCAAATTCGTAACTCTTATATAAGCAACTCAAGGGGTGGGGAAAAGACTCATAAAACCCTCCTAATACATGTTAAAAACACCTTAATAACAATAGAAACTAATAGGGGGTAGTATGGTAATGTTTGAAAGGCTTTTCAAAGGGTTTTAAACACTTTCGGAAGTCCCGTCCGGAAGGGGTCGACCCTTGGGGTCATCCAGGGTGCTGGAAAACACAAAAAAGCACCCTGTGTTACAGGGGTCGACCCTTCCATGGGTCGACCCCAGGGGTCGACCCTTTCAGGCAGATTACATATAAAACAGCACTGCGCGCTCTGGCGGTAGGAATTAATTCTCCTAGCTCCGAACTCCGATCGAAGCAAGACTGGAGGCGTTGGAAAGAGGACTCCCAGAGTTACAACATAAAATTTTTAGAGGGGAGATCCAATGGTTAGATTGAAAATGGTGAAGACTGTAAGACAGTTTGAGTTTAAAAAAATAACTAAAACCTCCATCAAACCAAAGGGAAATAATTGATTAAATGTTACCATAATCCCATGAAGATCAACAATGATTTTGCATCCTGAAAAACATGATAAACCAAGAAGTTAGTTGAGAATCAAAATATATGAGTTATGCATTAACACTATGAACATGTTCACAATGAAATACATCATTGAACCTATTCAAACATGCGTTTTGCTTCTCAAATCACTTAGCAAAAATATATTTGACCAAATGACAAGGTTTTGAAATGATAAGCATGAATCTATCATTCAATGAAATATAATAATATGGAAGCTCAACCATTCAATCACATTCTTGAGTCAACCAAATCTTCAACATCAAAATGCTTCATCACACAAGTGTTACCAAATATGCCAAATGCAAAGCATGCATAATATCATGGAACCACATTCATTCAAATGGCATTCTTGTTGATTAAGAGCTAACATTCATGAAGCATTATCCCAAGAGAAACATTGTCTTCACATGCATCTCACACATCAGTATATACCAATCATGCAAACATGCTTTCTCATGAATTCTCTTGAGCACAGGGCATGTGCATTCTTCCAAGCATGTTTCACAAATTCATGCACATATTGAAATCATAATAACTCTATGAATGATATGTCACTATCAATCAATTAGAAATGTGTGTTCAGTGAACACAATCTCATAGATTAAGACCCAAAAGAAGTCATCTCCAGAAAAGTCATCTTCATGCAATTCTTTCATACAGAAGTCATTAACTCAAGCTTTTAGAGCAAAGTACACATGACCAATCATTCATCCAATACATGAGCAATATGGAACCAACTTTCATGAAGTCTTGTATGAATATTTCAAGCCCAAAAATATTATGAAGAAAATGCATGAAAATATCCAACCAAGACGTTGAAGGCTATTAGATGAAATGAACGAAATGTAGAAGAATCATTGCAATGCAATGAGAGAAGCAACCCCCTTTTTTCAATAAGATCTTCATTGACACACTCCTTTCAGTTCCAAACATGAAGCATGGATTTTGATCCTGCAAATTAAAATATTCAAGGCGTGAGATCCTTAAATACAAATCATTCACATAACTTTAAACATGAACAGAGTTAACTCCCTTTAAGAAGAAGAGCTTCATTGATGGACTCCTTAAGATTCCAAGTATCAGCCATGAAGTTGTGTTCCTACAAACCAACATAAATATAACATTAGTTCCTTAAACACCGAGAGTTCACATGGCTTTCAAGAGTAACCATTGACTCCATCTTTCAACTCATAAAATCAAGATATACAACATGTTGCTCAATGAAACACGTACACACATAAACACAATCGTTTTGATATCATTGAAACCAAGCACGAACTATGGGATGCAACAGCGTTAAACCGACTAAACCTTCCGCCGGCGGGGCGTTAAACCGACTAAATCTTCCACCAACGGGGCGTTAAACCGAATAAACCTTCCGCCGGCGGGGCGTTAAACCGACTAAACCTTCCGCCGATGGGGCGTTAAACCGACTTGAACTTCTACCGACGGGGCGTTAAACTGACTAGACCTTCAGCTGACGGGGCGTTAAACCGACTAAACCTTCCGCCGACGGGGTGTTAAACCGACTAAACCTTCCGCCGACGGGGCGTTAAACCGACTAAACCTTCCACCGACGGGGCGTTAAACCGACTAGACCTTCCGCTGTCGGGGCGTTAAACCGACTAGACCTTCCTCTGACGGGGCGTTAAACCAACTAGACCCTTCCACCGACGGGGCATTAAACCGACTACACCTTCCACCGGCGGGGCGTTAAACCGACTAAACCTTCCGCCGACGGGGCGTTAAACCGACTAGACCTTCCGCCGACTAGATCTTCCGCCGACGGGGCGTTAAACCGACTAGACCTTCCGCCGACGGGGCGTTAAACCGACTAGATCTTTCGCCGACGGGGCGTTAAACTGACTAGACCTTCCGCCGGCGGGGCGTTAAACCGACTAGACCTTCCGCCGGCGGGGCGTTAAACCGACAAAGGCCTCCCAGATCCTGGCTCATGTAGCCTGCTTCCCAAAATTCAGCCCTCGTGGCCTGCTTATCTCTGGCTCTCGCAGCCTGCTTCCCCTCGGCTTTTATAGCATGCTTCCCAATTCTGGCTCTTGCAGCCTGCTTACCTTTGGCCTTCATGGCCCACTTCCCATAATTTCGACTCCTGCAGCCTGCTTCCCTTTGGCTTTTATAGCCTGCTTCCCAATTCAGGCTCTGGCAGTCTGCTTACCTTTGGCCTTCGTGGCCTGCTTCCCAATTCTGGCTCTCTTAGCCTGCTTCCCTTCGGCTTTCATAGCCTGCTTCCCAGCTTTGGCTCTTGCAGTCTGCTCACCTTTGGCCTTCGTGGCCTGCTTCCCAAGTCTGGCTCTCGTAGCCTGCTTCCCAGAATTCGGCCTTCGCGGCCCGCATCCCATAACTTCGACTCCTGCAGCCCGCTTCCCTAATATCCTCTCAGCCCTTTTGTGGTGTGCCTCCCTAATACCTTTACTACCACTACACATATACGTAACAACAATATTTTCCTATGCAAAAAAAAAGAAACAACAACAACAACAAAAAACAACAACAAAAAAAATAACAAAACAAACACAAAAAAAAACAAAAAAAGAGAATGCATGATTGCCCTGCTTGCATGGTTGCTTAATATAGAATAATGCACCTCCTTGGAATTTTCTAGGACCGTGTTTCCTTGCTAAATAATATCGCCCTGATTCCGGGTGCGCGTGCGTCACGGCATATGCTCGAAGGGAACCCAATTATGGTAGGTGCACACGTCAAGGGGAAGAGTCATGGCCGAACCGCTAAGCCCAACTCACAAAATAAACCTGAGGCAATGCTCCCACACTTAGCACTTAAAGTGTTCAATAGCCTTCGACTATAGGGATTGCCCGAATTTCTTCTTAGCACTCTACGGAGACTTGAGTTCCTGCACTCGCGTGAAAGGTAATCGTGAGGAAAAAGCTGCCTACCCCCACTGTAAAAAAAAAAGAGAGAAAAAAAGAGAGGGACACGTGAATCCGAGTAGCCGGGAATCCCCATTGAGATACATGAGGAGATTCGCGCGAAATGGTGAAGCGAATTATAATAAGGACGAATCTTAGTAGCCGGGAATCCCCATTGAGACACATGAGGAGACTCGCGTCAAACGGTGGAATCCGTAATAGAATTATAATAAGGATGAATCCTAGTAGCCGGGAATCCCCATTGAGACACATGAGGAGACTCGCGCCGAACGGTAAAATCCGCTACCAAAATAAACAGATGGGGGCTGTGTGAAGCTACCGAAAGTCGAAAGCCCGGAACTAATGTGTAGGTGCTAGAGTGATCCTCAAGTGTCACCAGGAAAACCTACATATCCCTATGGTTAGGGCCCTTTGTTCACACATTTGCACTGCCACGCCACAGAGAATTACCTCGGGTGAAATGCGTGAATTTAGGCTATGCATGCAAGACATGCGATATCCTCTTGACGGGTGCACCACCCCTCAGTTGTGTCTCGCGGCCCGCACTGCATCTACGAATTACGGGCGATGTCCCTATCCTGTCCCCTATAGGGGGAGCTGCCTTACTTATATTTATGTTATGCCTGCTAATGAATGCTTGCATGCTTTAAAAAAAAAGAAAAGAAGAGAAAAAATGATTAAAAAAAATAACATAAAAATAATAAAAAATATATAATAACAATGAAATAACAAGAATGTGTGTATGCAATAAACTCAATTTCTGCCATCGAAGCCTACTTTCCTAGCACCGGCTCGTAGAGCCCAATCTTGGCCCCCATGGCCTACCTCTTGCCCTCACGGCTCGTTAATTCCCAACTCCGGCTCTTTAAGCCCGCTCCCAGCCTTGGCTCTTTTGGCTTCCCTTATCGGCCCCTGAGCCGACAACTTTCTAATCATCGGCCTTCGGGTCGACAACTTTTCGATCATCGGCCCCTGAGCCGACAGCTTTTCAATCATCGGCCCCTGAGCCGACAGCTTTTTAATCATCGGCCTTCGGGTCGACATCTTTTCAATTATTGGATCCCATGCCAACAGCTTTTCAATTATTGGCCCCCATGCCAACAGCTTTCAATTATCAGCCCTTGAGCCGATAGCTTTCAATCATCGGCCTTCGGGTCGATAGCTTTTCAATCATTGGCTCTCATGCCAACATCTTTCAATCATCGGCCGCTGCGCCGACAGCTCTTATATCATTGGCATCCACGCCAACAGCCACCTGGAGTTCTTCAAAAGAAAAGAGAAAACAAAGAAGGGAAGAAGAAAACAAACAAACAACGACGAAAAGAGCAAAAAGGGAGATGACAAAAAAAAGGAAGAGAAGAAAAAGAAGAGAAGAAGAGAAAAGAAAGAAGAAAAGAAAGAAAAAAAGACCAAGAAACCAACAAACCAGGTCAGCGCCCGGCACCCTGTCGGCACTGACGAAGAGACAAAGAGACAACATACCAGGTCAGCTCCTGGCACCCTGTCGGCGCTGACGAAGAGGCCAAGAGATCAACAAACCAGGTCAGCTCCCGGCACCCTGTCGGCACTGACGAAGAGACCAAGAGACCAACAAACCAGGTCAACGCCCGACACCCTGTCGGCACTGACGAAGAGACAAAGAGACAACAAATCAGGTCAGCTCCCGACACCCTGTCGGCATTGATGACGAAGGGAAGAAGAGACCAACAAACTATGTCAGCTCCCGACACCCCGTCGGCACTGACGAGGAGAAGAAGAGACCAACATGTTACGCCAGCTCTCAACACCCCGTCGGCATCGACGAAGAGAAAAGAGACAAGTACACCCACGGGCACCGCCCGGCTCATCCTTTGCCTGCGCTACCCGTGGGTGGGGGGCATTTGTGGACACCAAAAAATTGCACACCCATATATCCTACTCCGCCCAGCACCAACAACGGCGCCAAGTGAAGAAGCCTCGGAGAGACTAGGTCATCCGGGCTCCCCAAATATGCACACTGCCATGAAGCCGTCTTCGGGGTCACGATGGTGAAAAGAAATTAATCACCAAGAGCCCCACAATCCATGGGCCATAACTCATGCTCACAACGGGCTCAAAACTACCCATTTAGCCCTTTAGCGTCACACTCCCTGGGGCCGCCCCTTCAACGGCACACCCCAAGGCGCTCAGCGGCACGCCCCTTCAGCGGCACGCCTTGGCGCCCCTTCAGCGGCACACCATGTGCCCCCCCCCTTTAGCGGCACACCCTCCAGGGTGCTCCAGCGGCACGCTCCCGCGAACCCCTTCTGTGGCACGCTTCATCGCACCAAGTCTATACAGCCATTAGCCCAAGTCTGTACGTTGGTTGAATGAACAAACGAAGTCTATACAGCCAAGCCCCAAGTCTGTACATTGGCTGAATGCACAAACAAAGTATATACGTCCAAGGTCCAAGTCTGTACATTGGCTGGCTATTTTGAACGCAAAGTCTATACACTCGTGTGGCAAGTCGGTACAGAGTTCTGGCAAACGCGAAGTCTATACACTGGTGAAGTCTGTACATCCACCAGTTCAACGCGAAGTCTATACACTGGTGAAGTATGTACATCCACCAGTTCAACGCAAAGTATGTACATCGGTGAAGTCTATACATCAGCCCCTGCGAGTCTATACATTGCAGCTAGGTGAAGTATGTACAGCCCATGCCTTGCCGAAGTCTATACACTCACTTGCCCTAGCAACCGTCCAATGGCACACCCCAGGCCGCTCAGCGGCACACACCCCAGGCCGCTCAGCGGCACACCTCCCAGGCGCCCAGTGGCACCCCCCCCCCCAGGCCGCTCAGCGGCACACCCTCAACGCCCTCAGCGGCACACTCTCCTGGCCGTTCAACGGCACGCCCTTTGGGCTCTTCAGCGGCACACTTGCCTTGTCTTCCAGCGGCACGCCCTTTTGGCCTTCCAGCGACACGCCTGTTTGGCCTGCCAGCGGCACGCCATTAAGGCTCTTCAGCGGCACATTCTGGCAGACGAGATCTTGCGCCCATGCCCTATGGATCCTCGGCACGCAGTGGGCTGTCCGAGGTGTCACCCGAGGGTTGGGCCACGGTGCCTACTCCCCCTGTCACCCAGGACAACGGAGTCAACTCCCATTAAACCCCCCGGACGCTTCCCGCCTTCGAGGCTTCCACCGTGTGGGGTATAAAACCCCTCTTCGCTGCGAACAACAGGGGAGGGGGGAGAGACAACAGAGAAGAGGGAGCTGCCAGAAAAGAAAAGGGAAGAAAAGAGAAGAAGAGGAAGAGAAGAAGAGGAAGAGGAGGGGAGGCTCTGCCTTCCTCCCCCGTTGCTCCGTCCACCGCCACCTGAGTGAGGAGATGAAGAAGAGGAAGAGGAGGGGAGGCTCTGCCTCCCTCCCCCATTGCTCCGTCCACCGCCACCTGAGCGAAGAGACGAAGAAGAAGAAGAGGGGAGGCTTTGGCTCCCCCCGTTGCTGTTCCGTCCACCACCGTCGGCGTGAAGAGAGGAAGGGAAGAAGAGTGAGGGGGGAGAGAGAGGATGAGGTCCGGGAGGGGAGAAGTCTGTGCTTCCCCCCCATTGTATCTTCTTTCTTTCTTTCTTTGCCCCCTTGTTTTCTTCTTCGTCGCCATGTATTAGCTCCCTTGGGGCACTCCTTTCGTGAGAATAAAAGTAGAAGGCTTGCAAGTATTTTTTCTTGGACGTCTTTCTAAAGCATTTCTTCCGTGTTTGCATCCTTCGGTGTTTCACGCCCCCTTTCCCTTTCTCCTTTTGTTAGGGTTTGTTTCCTCCCGGGTATTTTTGCCTTCGCTCACCCCCAGGCACCCTCAGCGGTACACCCTCCCTGATTGTGCCTCCAACGGCACGCCCCGTCGTCCCTTCAGCGGCACGCCCTGATTGTGCCTCCAACGGCACGCCCAGTCACTCCCTCAGCGGCACACCCTGGGGCCGCCCCTTCAACGGCACGCCCCAACTAGCCTTTGCCGGCACACCCCCATCGGGCCTTTGCCGGTGCACTCTTCAACACCCTTCGCCGGCACGGCCTTGGCTGCCTTTCCCCGGCACGCTTATGATGGCCCTCGCCGGTATGCCCCTTTGGGCCTTCCTCGGCACGGCCTTCATGGCCTTCACCGCCATACCCTTGGCCCCCTTGGCCCGGCACACTTGCCCTTCCTTCTTGCCCGATGCATTTCCCCCTCAGCCAGTCCTAGAGTAGCATTCCACTCGCCATTCCCTCCGAGTTTTCCGAGGTTTATAAAGGTGTTGCCGCTCTCGGGCGCCCACCTCCAGTTGTCGGGTTCCGCCACTCCATGTGGGCGCGTTCCCTGTATCTCCCTTACGCTCGGGTTAAGGGGACATGCTGCTGAATTTTCGTTAGAAACAATAACATATTGAAAGACAAAAGGAAGCAACAAACAAATGGAACAGCCACACATTTAAAAGACAAAAGACAACAACAAACAAACGAAAAGAACAACGGTGAAATGCCTTAACCAAAGCAAATGGAACCGCAATCAATTCAAAGAGGACCGAATCAAACGACAACTAAACAACTTGAACATCCGCCCTCACAAAAGAAAGAATGAAAATTAATCAAGAGAAGAAAAGAAGAAACCCATGCAAACTTAATAAAAATCAGAAAAGAAGAAAAGAAAAGCCTTAAAAGAAACGGAGGAGGAGTGGGCTACCCATGCCCTTCGCCGGTACGCCCCTGCTGTAGCCCTTCGCCGGCACACCCTTCTAGCCACCCTTGACCGGTACGCCCTCTTTAGCGGCACGCTCGCCAGCTCGTTCGCCGGCACGCCATCCATCGGCCTTCGCCGGCACACCTCCCACCATCCTTCGCCGACACGCTCAAAGCGCCCTTCAGCGGCACGCTCCTGCCACCCCTCAGCGGTGCGCTGCTAGCCACTCTTCCCCGGCACGCTTCCTGGCACCCTCACCGGCACACCCTGGCCAGGCCCTCAGCGGCACACTCTTGCAGCCCTTCAGCGGCACACTCTTCCACCCCTTTCTCAGCGGGGCACCCTGGCCCCCCAGCAG
The DNA here is from genome assembly GCA_022559845.1 of Amorphophallus konjac. Classification (NCBI taxonomy): domain Eukaryota; kingdom Viridiplantae; phylum Streptophyta; class Magnoliopsida; order Alismatales; family Araceae; genus Amorphophallus; species Amorphophallus konjac. Next base: position 120,739,452 of record CM040124.1, read on the forward strand.
TACACCCCTTGGCCCTCAGCGGCACTCTCCCCTGACCCTCCAGCGGCACACTCCCTTGGCTCTCCAGCGGCACACTCCCATGACCCATCCCGAGATAATGATATTAATAAAGATAATAAGCTAAAAGAAAACATAATAAATAAACAAATAATGATACAAAACTTAAATAATGATAATAATAACAAACTCAAAAGAAAATAGAGAAATAATAGCAAACAATAATGTTAAATAACAATAATAATTGATAATAAATTCAAAAAAAGGTGAATAAATAAATAAGAATGATAATAAAATAAGCAATAATACCTGGGTGGATGACCAAGCCTCCTTACTTGCTGGGGCAGTTGATTACTTCAAGTCTTTGCTTACTTCTGAGGAACACAGCCTAGAAGAAAATTTATTCTCTGTTATTCCTTCTCTAATTACTGATGATCAGAATTCCTCACTATGTTTAGTCCCTTCTGTTGATGAGATTAAGACAGTAGTCTTCTCCCTGTCAGGTAACAACTCTCTAGGTCCAGATGGATTCACAGGAGGATTTTTCACCTTTTGTTGGGATGTTGTTTGCTTGGATGTGATTAAGGCTGTTCAAAGATTTTTTCAAGGGTGGGGTCTCCCGCAGGGAGTCACTTCCACTATTATTTGCCTGATCCCAAAAGTCAAGAATCCTTCCTCATTTGCATATTTCAGGCCAATAAGTTTATACAACTTTACATATAAAATTGTGTCTAAAATATTGAGTGATCGGCTGAGGCATATACTCCCCATGATAATATCAAGTGAGCAAAGTGGGTTTATCAGTGGGAGACTGATAACAGACAATTTCCTTCTGGCCAAGGAGCTTTTTATGAAGTTAGACAGACCGGTTAGAGGGCACAATATGCTCATTAAACTTGATATGGCCAAAGCCTATGACCGCATTGAATGGGATTTTATTCTTCATACAATGAGAAAATTCTATTTTTCTAACAGGTTTGTGTCCCTCATTGCTCAACTCTTGATGAATTGTTGGTTCTCTATATCTTTTAATGGACAGATTCATGGCTATTTCAAATCATCTAGAGGGGTCCGACAAGGAGATCCTTTAGCCCCTGCCTTGTTCATTTTAGCAGAGGAAGTCTTGAGCAGAGGGCTGAGTTTCTTATTCTCTTCTGGAAAATGCAATTATTATCATTTGCCACGAGGTTCTCCCCTGTTATCTCACATTCTATATGCTGATGACTCAATCATTTTTCTGAATGGTAGCATTCCTTCAGTTAAGCAGCTATTGTCTTTTCTTGGAAGATATGAAATGTCTTCTGGACAGAGAATAAACGCTTCTAAAAGCTGTTTTATTGTGGGCAAAAAAATGCCAGTCTCATCTATTAACAAATTAAAGCAACTTTCTGGGTACCAGCACAGGACTAACACCATCACTTACTTGGGTATTCCTTTGTTCAAAGGAAAAACCAAGGTTACTCATTTCAAATATCTCCTTGATAAAATTAACTTCAGACTAGCAGGATGGCAGAGTAAACTCTTATCTCAGGCTGGCAGAGTTGTCCTTATTCGTTCTGTGCTGTCATCTTTGGCAATATATTCAGCTAGTGCTGTTTCAATTCCTTGCACCATACAGAGACATATTGGCAAATTGTGTGCTAACTTTTTTTGGCAAGGGGTCGATACTCAACATAGGAAGCATTGGGTATCATGGGACATAATTTGTAATCCTATTGCTAGTGGAGGTCTGGGTATTAGAAGTATTGCTGATATTCAGATTTGCTGCCAAGTTAAACTCCTGTGGCTTTCACTGTTCAGTGATTCTCTTTGGGCTCGGTTTGTTAGGTGTAAATATTTGCAAGGTTGCCATATTTTTGATTGCACCTCTCCATATCCAGCTGGGATTAGAACCAGAGATTTTGTAAAAGCTAAAACTATTCTTCTTACTGGTCTTCGGATGATCATTAAAGATGGTTCATCTATTAACTTCTTCAAAGATACTTGGTATAAAGAGAAAGCTTTATCTGCCCAGGCTCCTTTTCAATCTACTTTTGAGGATTACTCTGCAAGGGTTGTATTAACAGATGCTCAACATAATGCTTGGATTCAGATTACTGATCAACAGACCCGGTGGGACCTTCAGAACATTATTTTACAGAATGGCAGGGATATACCCATCTGGTCTTTATCTAATTCTGGAAAATTCAGTATCAAATCTACTTACAGATTTATAAAGGGGCAAATAATACAGCAGGGCAACTCAGGTTTCAGCAAGCTATTGAACACCAAATTTCCTCCGAGGGCTGCTTTATTCTGCTGGAAGCTCATACAGCAGGCGGTCCCAATTGACAGTAGAGTGCAATCAAGTGGTGTACATATGGCATCTTGCTGCTCCTGTTGTCAATTCTCTAAAAATAAAGAAGATGAAGATCATTTATTCCTGAAAAGTGATCATGCTGTTTTTCTTTGGAATAAGTTTGGATCCCTCTTACCTGATTCTAAACCAGATTCATCAAATTTTTGACTGTGGCTAGAACAATTCATTTCAGAAATTCATATTACTTCTCCTAAAGGCTTTATAGCTCTTCTGGTGGTTATTTTGATATCTTGGGAGACTTGGAAATATCGATGCTTGGTCAGGTATGAAGGTGGCTCTTCCAATATTTTAAGGATGGCTGATAACATTCTTTTGGAGATTAAACAAATTGTGCAGCATTCCCATTTCAGACATGGCATTAGTCATGATTACTGGAAATTGATTCATGAATTTGGTATTGATGTTAACATCAAACGGCCGGCAATTGTTATTATTAGATGGAATCCCCCATCTGTTAACTACTCTCTAAATATTGATGGGGCTTGTAAAGGCAGTCCAGGGCCGACTAGAGGTGGTGGTTGCATCCGAAATCCCTATGGTCAAGTTTTGCTGAGTTTCTCTTATTTTTATGGTAATGGCACAAATATGATTACTGAAGGAAGAGCTCTTTTGGATGGCCTGCGCCGAGCCAATTTGCATTCTATTCCTTTATCAATCATTTATATGGATTCTATGGTTATGGTTGATCTGCTATCCAATAAGAAAGATCCCCCTTGGTCCCTCCTTCCATGGTGGGCAGAAATTCAAGAAGTCTTCCATTTGTGTGGCTGCCCCATTATTCACACCTACAGAGAAATCAATCAGGTTGCTGATGCCCTTGCTAATTATGCTATATTCATCGGCCACAACAAGGAGTTTCATTCTTTTAAAGATCTGCCTATCTTAGCCAAAGCTTATGCTTTAGCGGACGCCTCTTCTGTTCCTAATTTTCGTTGGTTCTTTGTATAGACCTTTTTCAGTTTCATTGTACTAGAGACTTGGTCTCTCCGGTCTGTATTGAGTTGTACAGTTTCTACACAAAAAGAAAAGTAATAAAATCAGCATTTAGTGGTTTGCTTGGTGGAGTGAGAACATTCCCTTCCTCTGGAATGGGGGTGCACTCTCCCTTCGGCCGCTAGATGACTTTGTGTTGGATAAAAAAAAAGCAATAATAATAATACGCTTAAAAGAAATAATAATAATGATAAATAAACAAATAAATGATAACAAAAATAAATAAATAATAATAACAAACTTAATAAAACAAATGACAAGCAAATGAATGATAATAAAACGAACAAAAATAATAACAAACCTAATAATAACAATAGTAAATGAATAAATCACAAGAAAAAGGAATAAATAGAAATAAAGAATTCACTCAAAGATATGTATAAATTAACAAATGATAATGATAACATTTCTTAAATAATAATAAAATAATGAGATCCGCTTCGCAGCCCCGTCTCTCCCGTGACCCGGTGCCAAAGGAACAATGATGCCGCCCTTCCAGGTTGGACCTGAGTCTTGGGAATTATCCCGAAACGGCCATAGCCCGACCTCGCCTCGGGCCGATATTCCGATTAAACCGGACTTATTTCTCCGGCCGGGTCCCTTCCGAGCCGCTACTAAAATTGCCGCACGTTCGGCAGACATTTGAACAGATTCACCTCGATTCCCGCCGCATTCTTATTACGGACCTACGTCCGAACATGAAAAGGCACGTGAGCGACCTGCATAGCTGGTGGCTCCTACCCCGATATGGTTGTGAGCCAGCATTGCTCCGGACCGATAGCCCGTTAAATTGGATTCATTCTAACGGGATTCGCTCCCGCTCTTTCCTTGAAATTGCTATAAACTCGGCATACATTTGCACGGGGTCGTTTACGCCCACGTCACACTTTCAATATGGGCCCTTGCCCGAACATGAAGAGGTCCGCAAGTGACCGACAGAATCGGAATAGAACGAACGGCTCTCGCCACCCCTGGACTCCTTCCATGGGAATATTAATAAGACCTCTGTGGGCCACACTTAGACCTCGGGCCCGCCCCGATCATGGTCATCGTCTGGCTCATATCCTTGATCTACAGCCCGCTCCTTTTGAAAACGTTTTTGGTTCTGGAGTCCAGTCCCCGGACTCTCCCCCGTTGCCCTCCGGCACCGGAAATATTAATGATGCTCGCGCAAGCCTCGTTTGGACCACGGGAGGCGCCCCCAATATGGTCCTGGCTCGATCTCGCACCGGGCCAATAGATTCACTGGTTTCTGACTACAACAACTGAGATTCAACCGAATGTTCTCAGTGTCTCGGAATAATAAACTTGTCGTATCCCGGCACGCATATGTTCCAGGTCCTCCCGCGGCGATTATAATATTCTCAAGCCGGACTCCCGTCCGAATATTAAATGGTCTCCCGAATGACCGATATGTTTCGAACGCCCGCTTCTCTGGACACAGGGCTTTTCAGCTGATTCAAGGGATATTCCCTCGTTGTCCCTTGGCACCGAAATATTAATGATGCTCATGCAAGTCTCGTTTCGACCGCGGGGGGCCCAACGCAGTATGGTCGCAGCTTGCCCTTGCAACGGGCCAACAGATTTACCGGTTTCCGACCGCTCTAACCGAGGTTTAGCCAAACGTTTTTCGTTCTTCTGAACAATAAATTGCCATATCCTGGCGTACATATGCTCCGGTTTCCCCGCGACGATTGCGCTTTTCTTGAGCCGGACATTCGTCCGAGGATTAAATGGTCAGCACATGACCGACACGATCTCGAATGTTTCCTCCTCGCCCTCGCATGAGGATTTCAATACCTCGTAATAGACCTTTCATGCAATTAATTTCTTGGCCATGAGGCCCTGAATCCCGGCGATTAATCAAGGGTGTTCCCTCGTATGGGGAATGTAAATGACGTCGTGACCTTTATGGCGCGGTGGGTTTTGGTCCCGACACGAACCACATAATTGTCTGACCGAGTCAGATCGAGCGCACCATGGGCTCTTCAGAGCCCGAACAAATTGTCACTTCTGTGACTGGCACGCCCACGCACTCAATAGACGAAACCACCTGAATAAGCGAATTTTAGTGCGTCCACACATGCATGAAGAGCTCAATCAATTTGATAGGAATAAGGTGTGGCACTTGGTTCCACCTCCTGATCATGAAACAGTCATAGGGACTAAATGGGTATTCAAAAATAAAACTGATGAATCAGGGAATGTCATTAAAAATAATGCCAGACTTGTAGCTCAGGGGTATAATCAGGAATTTACAATAGACTTTGAAGAGTCTTTTGCCCCTGTAGCCAGGTTAGAAGCAATCAGAATATTATTGGCTTATGCATATTCCCTAGGAATAAATCTTCAGCAGATGGATGTAAAGTCTGCATTTCTGAATGGGGAAATCAGTGAGGATGTCTATGTGAGACAGCCTCCTGGATTTGAATGCTTAGATTTCCCTAATCATGTCTATAAACTCAAAAAGGCTCTCTATGGTTTAAAGCAAGCTCCTAGAGCTTGGTATGACAGGTTGAGCAAATTCCTCACTGAAAAGAACTTCACAAGAGGTGTAGTTGATCAAACATTGTTCACCAAGGTGAGTCATTCAGATATTCTTATCATTCAAATTTATGTGGACGACATTGTCTTTGGGTCAACTAACCCCAAATTGTGTGAGGAATTCTCTCAAATTATGACTAACGAGTTTGAAATCAGCTCAATGGGTGAGCTCAAACTATTTCTTGGACTGCAGGTTACACAATCAAAGGATGATACTTTCATCTCTCAGTCCAAGTACATAAAGAATTTATTGAAGAAGTACAAAATGGACAACCTCAAGGAAATAGCTGCTCCAATGGGTACCTCAACCAGTTTGGATGAAGATCCTCAAGGTAAACCAGTGGACCAAAGGCTATATAGAGGTATGATCGGATCCCTTCTATATCTTACAGCATCTAGGCCTGACATTCAATTTTCAGTGTGTTTATACTCTAGACTTCAGGCTAGTCCTAAAGAATCACATCTTAAATCTGTGAAGAGGATTTTTAGGTATTTACTAGGCACCCAAAAGCTAGGTCTTTGGTATCCTGCTAAGTGTGAGTTAGAACTTCTAGCCTACACTGATGTAGACTATACTGGGTGTCGAGTAGATAGAAAAAGCACTAGTGGCTATTATCAATTTCTTGGTGGCTGTCTAGTATCTTGGGCATCTAAGAAGCAACACACTGTAGCCTTGTCTACAGCTGAGGCTGAATATGTTGCAACAGGTAATTGTGCTGCCCAAGTACTTTGGATCAAGCACCAACTAGATGATTATCATATAAAATTGGAATGTATTCCAATCTTGTGTGCTAATACTAGTGCTATATGCCTTGCTAAAAATCATGTTCATCATTCTAGGACTAAGCATATAGAGATAAAACACCATTTTCTTAGAGATGTTGTAAATAAAAAGGAAATTGAAATGAACTTCATTGAAACTGAAAAATAAATTGCTGATATCTTTACTAAGTCTCTTGGGAATGAAAAGTTTAAATTTCTTAGAAGAGAACTTGGCTTGTGTAAAATTCAGCATAATGAATAAATTCTCTGATGGCTTGAATAAAATATGTGAATGTTGAATGTAGCAACAGACTCATGATCATGCATGTCACTCATATTTTTTTTTTTACACTCATGATCATCACTGCATATCATTTAGTCATGAATGTGTCTAAAACCACATGCATATCATTCATATTTTTTATGACATAGTTTTCATTGCATATCATTCATCCATGACCTATGTCGAAGCTCTCTCTCATTTAATTCTTGCCATTCATTTGTAAAACTGCATGCATATAGACAGGGGGAGTCTTGTCAGAAATTCAGGGTGAACTGCTGCGTTGACGCTATCACGCTGTAGCGTTGACGCACTGGGGTATTCCAGTGAACCATTAACTCTACTGTGGCATTGACGCAGTGAACTAGATCTGTGAATGCCTCTGCTTCTTATTCTGATGAGTTGACGCTGCAATAGCGTGGAGTCGACGCACTGATATTATCTCAGTGTTTTATATTGTTGCCTCTTCAACTGATGCGTGGACGCCTTGAACTCCCAGCGTCGACCCTGTTCATTCATCCTTTGACTCTGAATGATTGAGTCTGACAATATGGCAATCTGTTAGTCAGTTCTGATTCCTAAGCAATAGAAAACATACTTCTTCTCTTATAAGAATTTCAATTGCTTAAAGACTGACTTTGATGGTTTAAATTTTATAAACTTTAAAGTTTAAAAATTGCAATCAATAAATAAGAAACCTGAAAATTGATAAAGCTCTCAACCCTTATCTTATTTCATGTCAGACAAAGCTAATGATATCTGAAATCTGAAAACTCATCTGAAAACATGTTAGAGAAGCTAAGTATGTGTATTGTTCTTAAACAAGTCATTCTGAAATAAATAAAGGATAGCTAAGAAAGATATTGAAAAATATTGAAAATTAATTAAAAATAAATTGGCAGAGCAATGACTGGAAAAATACTGAGAAACTAAGTGATCCATCAAAGAAATGGACAACACTTCTGTCATGAGGTGTATCAGTTATCTCTGTATAAAATGATCAAATAGTAGGGTGGTTTCACTAAGTACCTGGGGGTAACTGGCGTCTGATAAACGTGTACCCTCACACAAAAAGGTGTAAATCAGTCTACTGCATTTGATAATGGCAGAATGGTCCACCATGTTGAGTATCTAGGGGTATTGGCGTCTGATAAACGTATACCCTTACGCAGAAAGACAAATGGCACCTGAATGCCCTTAATGAAATATAATGAAAAATGATGTTCCTTCAAAAGAAATTTCGTGGATGTCAATTTGTTTAATCTCAATACATGACTTGGTATCTCTTAATCATTCTTTTCTGAGTCTATGAAAGTAAGATATTTTGAAACTAAATCTCTCATGCAAATGTGATTTTGGTTTATTATTTTATCATGCACATAAAACTTATCCATTGATTGTAGTGCATGAACTCAAAATTTATAACCTTTAAACCAGAATTCTATCTGAAAGTAGTTTCTAAATTCATATGACTGAAGACTCTGTGCATTAGAATGCTTATTCCTGAATTGCTTGTTCAGAATGCCAGTCAGATGATCTCTCTTGTTCCTTCCCTTGTAATCACTTTCCCTCCTCTTTGTTGATGGCAAAGGGGGAGAATATTGTCTGTTTGATGAATTCTGAATACATTCCAGGGGAAGTGTATGAATCATGTTATGGCAAAGGGAGAGATCTTGTGAGCAGGGAGTTAGTCTTTATTTTCATTTCAGCATGCATTCATAGCATCCGCATGACAATCTGAATAACAAATCATGTCTTTCATCAAAAATTCATCTGCATGACAGGTTGTTGCTCTTCTATATGATAGGGGGTTGCCATCATCAAAAAGGGGGAGATTGTTGTGACTCCTCTGTGTTGATGAGGTTGAAAATTTGCTTTACTTCATTGGCAACACCTTGTTTTGATTGATTGGCAACTATTTATGTTTTGATGAAATTATTTTATCAGATTGTCTGTGTGTTCTATGCATTTTCACAAGTCTACACACTGCACACACACACAAGTCTTCACACGCAGCATAGTCTATACATCATGTTGTGTTTGGGTTGTGTTTGTGTATCGTTGAGAACGTAAGTCTATACATCCATGCATCATCACTCTCAACATAGTCTGAACAGAAGTGGGTCGACCCCCTTCTTAGATGCGTCGACTCACCCAGAACACAAGTCTATACACTGTCCGTCTTATTTAGTGTCTCATGCAGCGTCAGCTCAGTAAGTCTATACATTGCATCGGTGCATTGCTTCCTCTGTGCATGTACTGCATCAGTGCATCGCAAGTCTATACATCCATTGCTTCAGTTCAATATCTGCTATGTGCATACATTGCATCGGTGCATTGCTTCCTCTGTGTATATACTGCATCCGTGCATCCATCAGGCATACAGTCAATACACTAATGCATGTGAGGTACTGTCTGCACGATAATGTCTATACATTGCTGCATTGTTCGCACAGGCTAAGTCCATACATTAGTCAAGTCTGTACAGCGTCATGCATCATTCTTCAAAGTCCATACAGTACACTGTTGCTTGCTCGAGGTGAAGTCTGTACATCCGTCAGTGAACTTCGAAGTCTATACATTGGGATCTTTACCTACGTTCAGTTCTGCAAGTCTGTACATTGGGCTTTCACGTAAAGTCTATACATCCTTGAACTGTGCAAGTCTGTACATCGTTACTTTGCCAAAGTCTACACATTGTGAACCTTCAAGTCTGTACAGACTTTGCTTTGCTCAAGTCTGTACATCGTCCAGTTGTCTTTGGCAAGTCTTCACATCGTGAAGTCTATACACTCGATTGTCTTGCATTGCATGAAGTATGTACAGCCTTTCCTTTGGCAAGTCTGCACATCGTTCATGAAGTCTGAACAATGAGCAAGTCTGTACATCGGAGTAGTCTGCATCGGCTAAGTCCATACATTGTCCAGTGCATTGCATGCATCATTCATGAAGTCTATACATCGAGTTGAATGCTGGCTAAGTCTGCACATCGTCTATCTTACTTAGAGTCTCATGCATAACATGAAGTCTGTACATCGCACAGCATTCAAGTCTACACATTGTGCATCATTTTAGTTGAAGCCTGTACATCGTGCATCTAGTGTTTCAAGTCTATACATTGTTGCACGTTGTGTCTGTCTAAGTCTTCACTGTGCTTCTTCATGCATTGAAGTCTGCACATTGCTGCACGCTCATCAAGCCCATACACTGGCATGTATTTACATTGCCAATCTATACATTGGCTGCTGAATGTTCTTCAAAGTCTGCACATTGCATTACACTTCAGCAAGTCTGTACAGCGGTTGCCTTCATATAGGAAGTATGTACATCGCACATCACTGCATATATGAAGTCTATACATTTCAGAGTCTGTACATTGCATTCACGTTCACAAAGTCTATACAGCAAAGTCTATACAATGCATTCAAGTTTACAAAGTCTATACAGTGAAGTCTATACAATGCATTGCATCCCACAAAGTCTGTACAGGGTTTATACTTGAACTGATAATTCTATTTCGTCTGTCTGACAGGGATTCTTTACGGGGATTGATGACTTGGCTTGTGATCCAAGGAAGGACAAGGTGATCAGATGGTGACACGTGGAAGCAGCCCATCACAGGATGCTGCCATGTGGATGAAATTGCCTCGGATCTGGCAAATTCTTTGGGCGAGAAATGTGGAAGCCACGCGCCCTTATCCAATATGTTGCTGGTATATATAGGAGTCTTCTTCTTCAGGAGGAGGCAGATCGAACAGTGGCAAAGTATATACAGAGTGTAACACCCCGGTTTTTAAAATCTGAAATTTAATTGAAATAGTAAATTTTAATTTAGATAAATGAATTTCGTAAATTAATATTATATTCCTCAATGAATAGTGCTAGTGTAATTTTGACTTTCTCACAAAAATCTGGAAAACTAGTAAATTGATAGAGAATGATTTATGAAACAACCTTGCCTTCTTGAGTTTTATCAGTGAAAATCTGTAATTAGATCTATTTATCGTTTAAGTGAGTTTCATTAAATAATATTTTATTCCTTGGAATAGTACCATCCAAAATTCTTCTACGTGATAAAAATCTATAAAAATGTTAATTAGGTTTCTGGAAGTGTATGTAACAAATTTGTCTTCTGGGATTAACCCAGTAATAATCCGTAGCAAGATCTATTTAAAGATTTAAGTGAAAAATCCACACTTTCAACCTTTACCTAACCTTGACTTCAAACACAAAATCCGACCTTAATACTCAACCATTTGATCTAAAATTGGTGTCAAATTAAAGGCCATGATCTTAACTTCAATAACCCTCCAAAAATTACTCGAAACCCTAACCCTAATTGAGGCGACTGGTCGAGTTTGACTTGGTCCTTGATTTCGGCGCCTTGTTTAACACGCCTCTTGTGGCATCGATTCCTCTCTCCACAGACCATCCCAGAACGTGTATAAACTATCAAAATGAAGCCCTTCCAGTCTATTTTCGTTTGGTTGCAGCGGCAGTCACTGAAGTTTTCAGATCTGGGAGATATCTCGCGTTGAGTGCGTGGGTGTCGGCTTCCTTCTTTCTTTCTTCCTCCTTTGTTCTTCCTTGTTCTTCATCAAATTGAGGTAGGTTCTCTCGGGCTCAAATAACAAATCATATATCAAAATGTTCAGCATGAAGTCCTCTTTCTTTTGATATATAAAGCCCCAAATATCATGTAGTATCCTGCGAGTATTTCGAGGTTTAGTAGAAGCATGTTAGAAGCATGTTAGATTAGGGTTAACATTGTTCCTTCTTCGATTTAGTTCTGATTTTAGGATGTAAATATGAAATTGATCCATGCATCTTGTAGAGTTTTTCGTGCTCTTTCCATTGATTATAAAAGCCCTAAATTCCATCCAGCATGTTTAGAGAATTTCTGTTCGTAGTAACAGCATGTTTAGACCTAGTTTTGATGTGTTCTTCCAAGTTGATTTCTGATTTTGACTGATTTCGAAGTGTTAATCCTGATCCACATGAACCATATCATATATGGTTGGATTCAGCATTGAAGTGCCTTTCTTTTGACATAAGAAGCCCCAATTTTTGTTCTGTATACTGAGAGAATTTTACGTTTTAGTCACTGCATGTCAGAATTAGGGTTACATGTGTTCTTGCCTTAATAAATCTTGATTTCGGCAAGATAATTTGAAATTGGCCTTACTGTTAGATAGTATTCTCTGTTAGCTTTCCAACGGTACCAAAATCCCCTTATTTGGAGTCCATTACCATTAGTTATTAGCGATTTAGTATAACCCTAGCAACCCTCACTTCCCGGCGTTCACCGGACGCGGCAGGGATGACCGGAATCGACCCAGGGATGGACGGTCTTACGATAGACAGCACATCTCTGTTGACCACTTTTGACCTTGGCATGGCCTGAGATAAACGGTCTTTCAGGAACCACACATCCCAGGATGAACGGTTCCAAACGAACCACATATCAGGATATAAGGTCCCGGAGCAACCACACATCTTGAACGGCCCTGAACTGGCCGCACAACCCAGGGGATGGGCGGCCATCCCAGGACCGCCCATCCCTTTGGGCGGCCCCTCAGGAACCACCCAAGTACATGGGCAGCCCTCAGGGAGCCGCCCAACCCCCTGGCCTGCCCAGTTGAACCCCGTTCAGCCCCGTTTGCCCCCTGTTAAGCCCAGAAGTTATACGACCCTTTATCAACCGTTTATGTATGCTGTAAATGACTTAATACATGTTCTAATTGATTCATTTGCATATCATAAATGGTAATTAGTAAAATAGAAACCCATATGATAATTGATTAATTATCTAACTAAATTTCTGTTAATCGCATGCCATTCGCTCGTACGCAAGCTTGTTCATTCTATCTTTTAGCTTCATTCATCTTTCTAGCTTATGCACTAAATTAAATGATAATGCTTGATGGATTAACATGAAATTAGGATTAATATGAGCAATTTAACTTGCTGGATAGCTGCTGTACCACAGTAGCATAACACGATTGACTTCCCGACTTCTAGTAAGTCGCTACTACGTTAAATAGCATTTTATGCCCGGAAACTCTATCCGACAAAATTACCATTAACTCCCATGTTTAATATCCCTAATTAAAACCTGTTTAAACTGCAGCAAGCATGGTTTTACGAGTTTAACCCGCTGTTTAGATTTTGAATCTTATCATCTATAATCATTGTGGCTTGTATATTAGCTTTTTGGCGTCGATCTTTGCATATCGCCGTAATCTCTTGCAAATGAACACATACAAACCCCGAATCATGAATCTAATGAAATGGCAATACACCCTTGTATACCCGAATCTGTACCCTTCTTGATAACTCTTATTGTGACTTGGTTTTCGATCTTCTTGATGATTGTGCTTACCTTGAAATTCTGAAATGAATCTTCTTCCTACTTGAACTTGTTATTGCTACATAGTTTAAACATTGGAATTCTGGCCATAAATTGTGGAAGTCTAGATTCGTGGGATCTTTGATCCAAAGAAATCAATGCCTGGCAAACAATTAAGGGCACGGTCTAGTCTTGGGAGGAGCGCCCGAACACTACGTTTACCCCCGGGGAGGTGAATGACTAGGTGTGGCATTTGGCACCAGTACTATGACACGTGTTAAATCTAGGACTATCCACTACTCTCTACTTTTCACTTTCCACTCTTCACTGTTCCCTACTCTACTTAGTGTTACTTTACTTGCTGTTACTTGGACGTGGAAATGAAATTACATACGTGCTTGACATGACTTGAATCGTCTTGATATGGCCAACTTTTTATCGTAATCTCCTGTAGTAAATTCTTGTCTTTGTTATTCATCTTAAGTATTACCATTCTGTTCCTTTATATTTCTTGACCTTGTAAGATCTGTTTTATTATCGTTGTTTCTTTATATCGTCATTTATTTCTCTTATTAGCATGGCATATGAAACTATAATTTACTTGTTAATCACTTAAACTATGCCTGATGATAGAGTATAATTCCTACTGAGCTTTTTGCTCACCCCTACTTCCAACCCTTTTCAGGTTATGCGAGTATCGGTTCGTGTATTGGGAAATGGATCAGTGTGATCGAGTAGAACCTGGAACCTAGAGTTGGAGTCTGCTCTTTCATTTTCTTGAGTCTAGCTAGTCTAGTTATTTCTTTTTGTTATTTATTTTGAATCTTTTATTGTAAGTGGTGTCAAAATATATCTTTTTAAATTAATAAGAGTTCATATTTTCTCAAATGTGTGTCTGGCCTCTTGGTATTTTTTTGTGATTATTTATCTTCCGCTCTTGTTATCGTGACTTGTCTCTTGCCACGTTCCGAGCATCGCTTCCCGCTGCTATCGGTTCGTGGCGTGACAGTTTTGGTATCAGAGCCAAGTTGCCTGAGTCGCTTGGATTTTGTCCAAGTGTTGTCTCCTTCCCTGAGTCCCTTGGATTTTGTCCAAGAGTATAGGTTTTCCTAAGTTCTAGGCTTCCTAAGTTTTGCCTTGCACCCCAATGACCCGGTATATCAAAAGATGTTGTCCGGACGTTAGGCTACGCCTCTCGGGAAGATCGCATACTTGCGCGAGTGGTCTTCGGCTCGATTATCTCCGCCAGGTACCAAGTTTTGGTCATGTCTAGGTGCATAGTACCCCTAACCTTGTTAAAGTCCTAGAACCCGACCTGGTGAGATTGGGTAGAAACTGGGGTTAAGTAATAAAATATATGCAAGATTGTGTTGCGTTACGCGTAAGGGTAATGAAAAGTTAACCATATAACTATCTTGCAGGTCTCTAAACCCTTCTTAAAATGAAACCGAGTGGTTCCACTGGTAAGCTAAGTTTCGGTTCCGCGAAAGGCTGGCGAATCCGTCGTAAGGAAACCCGACCTAATAAGAAGAAGAAGCATAGTATTAGTATATGGTATCGTTATCTTTTACCCTAGCTATAGCTAATTCTTTTAATTGTATAGTTAACATGCTATTTTAATGACTAAGATCATCTTAGTTAGCTAATTCCTTTCGTCATCAATTGTATAGTTAACATTATTTTGATAAGTAAGATCATCTTAGTTCGAACATTCACATAATTGATAATAGTCGGTGAATTTGGAGACCAAATTCCTTTAAGTGGGGGATGGTGTAACACCCTGGTTTTTAAAATCTGAAATTTAATTGAAATAGTGAATTTTAATTTAGATAAATGAATTTCGTAAATTAATATTATATTCCTCAATGAATAGTGCTAGTGTAATTTTGACTTTCTCACAAAAATCTGGAAAAATAGTAAATTGATAGAGAATGATTTATGAAACAACCTTGCCTTCTTGAGTTTTATCAGTGAAAATCTGTAATTAGATCTATTTATCGTTTAAGTGAGTTTCATTAAATAATATTTTATTCCTTGGAATAGTACCATCCAAATTTCTTCTATGTGATAAAAATCTATAAAAATGGTAATTAGGTTTCTGGAAGTGTATGTAACAAATTTGTCTTCTGGGATTAACCCAGTAATAATCCGTAGCAAGATCTATTTAAAGATTTAAGTGAAAAATCCACACTTTCAACCTTTACCTAACCTTGACTTCAAACACAAAATCCGACCTTAATACTCAACCATTTGATCTGAAATTGGTGTCAAATTAAAGGCCATGATCTTAACTTCAATAACCCTCTAAAAATTGCTCGAAACCCTAACCCTAATTGAGGCGGCTGGTCGAGTTTGACTTGGTCCTTGATTTCGGCGCCTTGTTTAACACGCCTCTTGTGGCGTCGATTCCTCTCTCCACAGACCATCCCAGAACGTGTATAAACTATCAAAATGAAGCCCTTCCAGTCTATTTTCGTTTGGTTGTAGTGGCAGTCGCTGAAGTTTTCAGATCTGGGAGATATCTCGTGTTGAGTGCGTGGGTGTCAGCTTCCTAATTTCTTTCTTCCTCCTTTGTTCTTCCTTGTTCTTCATCAAATTGAGGTAGGTTCTCTCGGGCTCAAACAGCAAATCATATATCAAAATGTTCAGCATGAAGTCCTCTTTCTTTTGATATATAAAGCCCCAAATATCATGTAGTATCCTGCGAGTATTTCGAGGTTTAGTAGAAGCATGTTAGAAGCATGTTAGATTAGGGTTAACATTGTTCCTTCTTCGATTTAGTTCTGATTTCAGGATGTAAATATGAAATTGATCCATGCATCTTGTAGAGTTTTTCGTGCTCTTTCCATTGATTATAAAAGCCCTAAATTCCATCCAGCATGTTTAGAGAATTTGTGTTCGTAGTAACAGCATGTTTAGACCTAGTTTTGGTGTGTTCTTCCAAGTTGATTTCTGATTTCGACTGATTTCGAAGTGTTAATCCTGATCCACATGAACCATATCATATATGGTTGGATTCAGCATCGAAGTGGCTTTCTTTTGACATAAGAAGCCCCAATTTTTGTTCTGTATACTGAGAGAATTTTACGTTTTAGTCACTGCATGTCAGAATTAGGGTTACATGTGTTCTTGCCTTAATAAATCTTGATTTCGGCAAGGTAATTTGAAATTGGCCTTACTGTTAGATAGTATTCTCTGTTAGCTTTCCAACGGTACCAAAATCCCCTTATTTGGAGTCCATTACCATTAGTTATTAGCGATTTAGTATAACCCTAGCAACCCTCACTTCCCGGCGTTCACCGGACGCGGCAGGGATGACCGGAATCGACCCAGGGATGGACGGTCTTACGATAGACCGCACATCTCTGTTGACCACTTTTGACCTTGGCATGGCCTGAGATAAACGGTCTTTCAGGAACCACACATCCCAGGATGAACGGTTCCAAACGAACCACATATCAGGATATAAGGTCCCGGAGCAACCACACATCTTGAACGGCCCTGAACTGGCCGCACAACCCAGGGGATGGGCGGCCATCCCAGGACCGCCCAACCCTTTGGGCGGCCCCTCAGGAACCGCCCAAGTACATGGGCGGCCCTCAGGGAGCCGCCCAACCCCCTGGCCTGCCCAGTTGAACCCCGTTCAGCCCCGTTTGCCCCCTATTAAGCCCAGAAGTTATACGACCCTTTATCAACTGTTTATGTATGCTGTAAATGACTTAATACATGTTCTAATTGATTCATTTGCATATCATAAATGGTAATTAGTAAAATAGAAACCCATATGATAATTGATTAATTATCTAACTAAATTTCTGTTAATCGCATGCCATTCGCTCGTACGCGAGCTTGTTCATTCTATCTTTTAGCTTCATTCATCTTTCTAGCTTATGCACTAAATTAAATGATAATGCTTGATGGATTAACATGAAATTAGGATTAATATGAGCAATTTAACTTGCTGGATAGCTGCTGTACCACAGTAGCATAACACGATTGACTTCCCGACTTCTAGTAAGTCGCTACTACGTTAAATAGCATTTTATGCCCGGAAACTCTATCCGACGGAATTACCATTAACTCCCATGTTTAATATCCCTAATTAGAACATGTTTAAACTGCAGCAAGCATGGTTTTACGAGTTTAACCCGCTGTTTAGATTTTGAATCTTATCATCTATAATCATTGTGGCTTGTATATTAGCTTTTTGGCGTCGCTCTTTGCATATCGCCGTAATCTCTTGCAAATGAACACATACAAACCCCGAATCATGAATCTAATGAAATGGCAATACACCCTTGTATGCCCGAATGTGTACCCTTCTTGATAACTCTTATTGTGACTTGGTTTTCGATCTTCTTGATGATTGTGCTTACCTTGAAATTCTGAAATGAATCTTCTTCCTACTTGAACTTGTTATTGCTACATAGTTTAAACCTTGGAATTCTGGCCATAAATTGTGGAAGTCTAGATTCGTAGGATCTTTGATCCAAAGAAATCAATGCCTGGCAAACAATTAAGGGCTCGGTCTTGTCCTGGGAGGAGTACCCGAACACTACGTGTACCCCCGGGGAGGTGAATGACTAGGTGTGGCATTTGGCACCAGTACTATGACATGTGTTAAATCTAGGACTGTCCACTACTCTCTACTTTTCACTTTCCACTCTTCACTGTTCCCTACTCTACTTGTTGTTACTTTACTTGCTGTTACTTGGACGGGGAAATGAAATTACATACGTGCTTGACATGACTTGAATCGTCTTGATATGGCCAACTCTTTATCGTAATCTCCTGTAGTAAATTCTTGTCTTTGTTATTCATCTTAAGTATTATCATTCTGTTCCTTTATATTTCTTGACCTTGCAAGATCTGTTTTATTATCGTTGTTTCTTTATATCGTCATTTATTTCTCTTATTAGCATGGCATATGAAACTGTAATTTACTTGTTAATCACTTAAACTATGCCTGATGATAGAGTATAATTCCTACTGAGCTTTTTGCTCACCCCTACTTCCAACCCTTTTCAGGTTATGCGAGCATCGGTTCGTGCATTGGGAAATGGATCAGTGTGATCAAGTAGAACCTGGAACCTAGAGTTGGAGTCTTCTCTTTCATTTTCTTGAGTCTAGCTAGTCTAGTTATTTCTTTTTGTTATTTATTTTGAATCTTTTATTGTAAGTGGTGTCAAAATATATCTTTTTAAATTAATAAGAGTTCGTATTTTCTCAAATGTGTGTCTGGCCTCTTGGTATTTTATTGTGATTATTTATCTTCCGCTCTTGTTATCGTGACTTGTCTCTTGCCACGTTCCGAGCATCGCTTCCCGCTGCTATCGGTTCGGGGCGTGACAGTTTTGGTATCAGAGCCAAGTTGCCTGAGTCACTTGGATTTTGTCCAAGTGTTGTCTCCATGCCTGAGTCCCTTGGATTTTGTCCAAGAGTATAGGTTTTCCTAAGTTCTAGGCTTCCTAAGTTTTGCTTTGCACCCCAATGACTCGGTATATCAAAAGATGTTGTCCGGACATTAGGCTACGCCTCTCGGGAAGATCGCATACTTGCGCGAGTGGTCTTCGGATCGATTATCTCCGCCAGGTACCGAGTTTTGGTCATGTCTAGGTGCATAGTACCCCTAACCTTGTTAAAGTCTTAGAACCCGACCTGGTGAGATTGGGTAGAAACTGGGGTTAAGTAATAAAATATATGCAAGATTGTGTTGCGTTACGCGTAAGGGTAATGAAAAGTTAACCATATAACTATCTTGCAGGTCTCTAAACCCTTCTTAAAATGAAACCGAGTGGTTCCACTGGTAAGCTAAGTTTCGGTTCCGCGAAAGGCTGGCGAATCCGTCGTAAGGAAACCCGACGTAATAAGAAGAAGAAGCATAGTATTAGTATATGGTATCGTTCTCTTTTACCCTAGCTATAGCTAATTCTTTTAATTGTATAGTTAACATGCTATTTTAATGACTAAGATCATCTTAGTTAGCTAATTCCTTTCGTCATCAATTGTATAGTTAACATTATTTTGATAAGTAAGATCATCTTAGTTCGAACATTCACATAATTGATAATAGTCGGTGAATTTGGGGACCAAATTCCTTTAAGTGGGGGAGTATGTAACACCCCGATTTTTAAAATCTGAAATTTAATTGAAATAGTGAATTTTAATTTAGATAAATGAATTTCGTAAATTAATATTATATTCCTCAATGAATAGTGCTAGTGTAATTTCGACTTTCTCACAAAAATCTGGAAAAATAGTAAATTGATAGAGAATGATTTATGAAACAACCTTGCCTTCTTGAGTTTTATCAGTGAAAATCTGTAATTACATCTATTTATCGTTTAAGTGAGTTTCATTAAATAATATTTTATTCCTTGGAATAGTACCATCCAAAATTCTTCTACGTGATAAAAATCTATAAAAATGGTAATTAGGTTTCTGGAAGTGTATGTAACAAATTTGTCTTCTGGGATTAACCCAGTAATAATCCGTAGCAAGATCTATTTAAAGATTTAAGTGAAAAATCCACACTTTCAACCTTTACCTAACCTTGACTTCAAACACAAAATCCGACCTTAATACTCAACCATTTGATCTAAAATTGGTGTCAAATTAAAGGCCATGATCTTAACTTCAATAACCCTCTAAAAATTGCTCGAAACCCTAACCCTAATTGAGGCGGTTGGTCGAGTTTGACTTGGTCCTTGATTTCGGCGCCTTGTTTAACACGCCTCTTGTGGCGTCGATTCCTCTCTCCACAGACCATCCCAGAACATGTACAAACTATCAAAATGAAGCCCTTCCAGTCTATTTTCGTTTGGTTGCAGCGACAGTCGCTGAAGTTTTTAGATCTGGGAGATATCTTGCGTTGAGTGCGTGGGTGTCGGCTTCCTTCTTTCTTTCTTCCTCCTTTGTTCTTCCTTGTTCTTCATCAAATTGAGGTAGGTTCTCTCGGGCTCAAACAGAAAATCATATATCAAAATGTTCAGCATGAAGTCCTCTTTCTTTTGATATATAAAGCCCCAAATATCATGTAGTATCCTGCGAGTATTTCGAGGTTTAGTAGAAGCATGTTAGAAGCATGTTAGATTAGGGTTAACATTGTTCCTTCTTCGATTTAGTTCTGATTTCAGGATGTAAATATGAAATTGATCCATGCATCTTGTAGAGTTTTTCGTGCTCTTTCCATTGATTATAAAAGTCCTAAATTCCATCCAGCATGTTTAGAGAATTTGTGTTCGTAGTAACAGCATGTTTAGACCTAGTTTTGATGTGTTCTTCCAAGTTGATTTCTGATTTCGACTGATTTCGAAGTGTTAATCCTGATCCACATGAACCATATCATATATGGTTGGATTCAGCATCGAAGTGGCTTTCTTTTGACATAAGAAGCCCCAGTTTTTATTCTGTATACTGAGAGAATTTTACGTTTTAGTCACTGCATGTCAGAATTAGGGTTACATGTGTTCTTGCCTTAATAAATCTTGATTTCGGCAAGATAATTTGAAATTGGCCTTACTGTTAGATAGTATTCTCTGTTAGCTTTCCAACGGTACCAAAATCCCCTTATTTGGAGTCCATTACCATTAGTTATTAGCGATTTAGTATAACCCTAGCAACCCTCACTTCTCGGCGTTCACCGGACGCGGCAGGGATGACCGGAATCGACCCAGGGATGGACGGTCTTACGATAGACCGCACATCTCTGTTGACCACTTTTGACCTTGGCATGGCCTGAGATAAACGGTCTTTCAGGAACCACACATCCCAGGATGAACGGTTCTAAACGAACCACATATCAGGATATAAGGTCCCGGAGCAAACACACATCTTGAACGGCCCTGAACTGGCCGCACAACCCAGGGGATGGGCGGCCATCCCAGGGCCGCCCAACCCTTTGGGCGGCCCCTCAGGAACAGCCCAAGTACATGGGCGCCCCTCAGGGAGCCGCCCAACCCCCTGGCCTACCCAGTTGAACCCCGT
This sequence comes from Amorphophallus konjac, assembly GCA_022559845.1. Taxonomy (NCBI): domain Eukaryota; kingdom Viridiplantae; phylum Streptophyta; class Magnoliopsida; order Alismatales; family Araceae; genus Amorphophallus; species Amorphophallus konjac. The sequence continues at coordinate 120,760,722 of CM040124.1, forward strand.
TCAGCCCCGTTTGCCCCCTGTTAAGCCCAGAAGTTATACGGCCCTTTATCAACCGTTTATGTATGCTGTAAATGACTTAATACATGTTCTAATTGATTCATTTGCATATCATAAATGGTAATTAGTAAAATAGAAACCCATATGATAATTGATTAATTATCTAACTAAATTTCTGTTAATCGCATGCCATTCGCTCGTACGCGAGCTTGTTCATTCTATCTTTTAGCTTCATTCATCTTTCTAGCTTATGCACTAAATTAAATGATAATGCTTGATGGATTAACATGAAATTAGGATTAATATGAGCAATTTAACTTGCTGGATAGCTGCTGTACCACAGTATCATAACACGATTGACTTCCCGACTTCTAGTAAGTCGCTACTACGTTAAATAGCATTTTATGCCCGGAAACTCTATCCGACGGAATTACCATTAACTCCCATGTTTAATATCCCTAATTAGAACCTGTTTAAACTGCAGCAAGCATGGTTTTACGAGTTTAACCCGCTGTTTAGATTTTGAATCTTATCATCTATAATCATTGTGGCTTGTATATTAGCTTTTTGGCGTCGCTCTTTGCATATCGCCGTAATCTCTTGCAAATGAACACATACAAACCCCGAATCATGAATCTAATGAAATGGCAATACACCCTTGTATACCCGAATGTGTACCCTTCTTGATAACTCTTATTGTGACTTGGTTTTCGATCTTATTGATGATTGTGCTTACCTTGAAACTCTGAAATGAATCTTCTTCCTACTTGAACTTGTTATTGGTACATAGTTTAAACCTTGGAATTCTGGCCATAAATTGTGGAAGTCTAGATTCGTAGGATCTTTGATCCAAAGAAATCAATGCCTGGCAAACAATTAAGGGCTCGGTCTAGTCCTGGGAGGAGCACCCGAACACTACGTGTACCCCCGGGGAGGTGAATGACTAGGTGTGGCATTTGGTACCAGTACTATGACATGTGTTAAATCTAGGACTGTCCACTACTCTCTACTTTTCACTTTCCACTCTTCACTGTTCCCTACTCTACTTGTTGTTACTTTACTTGCTGTTACTTGGACGGGGAAATGAAATTACATACGTGCTTGACATGACTTGAATCGTCTTGATATGGCCAACTCTTTATCGTAATCTCCTGTAGTAAATTCTTGTCTTTGTTATTCATCTTGAGTATTACCATTCTATTCCTTTATATTTCTTGACCTTGCAAGATCTGTTTTATTATCGTTGTTTCTTTATATCGTCATTTATTTCTCTTATTAGCATGGCATATGAAACTGTAATTTACTTGTTAATCACTTAAACTATGCCTGATGATAGAGTATAATTCCTACTGAGCTTTTTGCTCACCCCTACTTCCAACCCTTTTCAGGTTATGCGAGTATCAGTTCGTGCTTTGGGAAATGGATCAGTGTGATCGAGTAGAACCTGGAACCTAGAGTTGGAGTCTGCTCTTTCATTTTCTTGAGTCTAGCTAGTCTAGTTATTTCTTTTTGTTATTTCTTTTGAATCTTTTATTGTAAGTGGTGTCAAAATATATCTTTTTAAATTAATAAGAGTTCGTATTTTCTCAAATGTGTGTCTGGCCTCTTGGTATTTTATTGTGATTATTTATCTTCCGCTCTTGTTATCGTGACTTGCCTCTTGCCACGTTCCGAGCATCGCTTCCCGCTGCTATCGGTTCGGGGCGTGACACAGAGAGAGTAAAAGTCTGAAGCAGTAGAGTGCCGCCGATCCACAGAGAGAAGAAAAGCAGAGAAGAAGAAAAAGAGAGAAGAGAAGATTGAAAGAGATGTGTTGAGAGAGTGAGATTGAGAGAGTTTGATTGAGAGGTTATATCTCAGACTCTTGGTTCAGATACCAGAGTTGAGCTTTGCTCATTCCGAGCTACATTCCCATTTGGGTTTTCTATTTTCGTTTGCTTCTGTCTTTTATTTCCGAACTCCTGTTTCTTCAAGCTGTGAGTCAGCTTTTAGCAGAGGTGCTGCCTCTGGACGGGTAAGCTGTAAACCCCGGCGGTTGCAGTGGAGGTTTCCACTGGACAGGTGAAGCTGTAATCCTCAGCAAGCGAGACTTGTCTCGGACAGCAAGCTGTGTTGCTCAGCGGTTTGTAGGCCAAGCTGTATTGCCCAGCAGACGCAAGCTGTACTGCGCAGTAGTAAGCCATACTCGGTTGAGTGTGGGGTGGACGTAGGTCTCTGACCGAACCACCTAAAAATGTTGGGTGTCTTGTGTTTGTGAGTTTGCTTGTGATATGCTGTGTGGCTGCATGTGTCGACACTCCTCATAGTGTTCTTTCTATCGCTCAACAGTTTGTTTTAAATTCCGCATTATAGTTCAACTGTGTTTTAAATTAGCCATTAGATCTATTCACCCCCCTCTAGATCCACTCTCAGTGGAGATAGACTGCGTCCATCTAACACAACACAGTCCGCACTGGCGAACCGGAGAGCCCACCCAATCAAGAGGATCAGGATCCGATCCATCATGATCGGGCTCGTCCGAGTGGGAGGAGTGGACCGGCGGAGGGGGCAAGCCCTATGCCGATTGGATCCGAAGTGACCGACGGGGAGGAGGAGCAGCGTCCTCAAAACAACACTGTCGATCCCGTGAGGAGGAGGTGGAGTTGGAGCGCCGGTAAGAACGCCGGGGGGCAGCCCCATCCGTCCTGCAGGGCTGCCGCGAATGGTCCTGGATGGAGGGGCCCACGAAAGCCGCATGAGCCGCCGCAAGGTCACTAAACCCTGAAACAGGCTCAAGCCCGGGGACCGAGAGAACCTGGAGGAGCTGAGGGAGCTTGATACAAGTACTAAGGCCTGAGGTGGCTAAGGCGTTCACGGGACGCACCGGCTCAAGTGACCGAGCAGAGTCAACGGTCGGACCAGGCGACGCCCGATTGATCTTCTTCTTCAGAGCTTGAGCAAAGGAGAGGCGAGTGGCGGTCGATGGAGAAGAGGAAGAAGTCAGTGGACCGGCAACGACAGTAGAAGGCTGCGGCCCTGGGGGCCAAGGCACCGCAGCGGCAGATAGATCGCAAGGGGGCAGAGCATCCGGCGCCTGGAGGCCAATGACCATGTACTAGGAGAGCACCGCCTCGACGAGATACTCGGGCGGCAGTCGACGATGCAAGAGGCAGGGGTGCAGCCTGAGGCGGAGCTGGGCACGGAGGGATAACGCACTCCCCAGCTATCGGGGATGAGGACGCGCTCGCCGGGGCAAAGTCGGTCAAAGATGGGCAGGGAAGAGAGCCCGGCCTAAGGGCAGAAGCACCAGGGGCAGCCACAGGGACGAAATCCTTGACCGTGGGCGGCACAGGAAGGGGGTTGATGCCGGCAGCCGAAGGCTGGCTGCAGCCAACAAAGATCCCCTCTCGGTCAACCCGAGCAGCAAGAAGAGAAGCGGACGGCAACTCTGGCTTAAAGGCGCGTGGAGCTTCCACCATGGCAGCAAGGGTGGCAGAGCAGGATGTTGACGCAGCTACAGTCGCAGGCACCACTACCAGTCGCAGGCACCACAGCGCTAAGCACCGCCGCTGGAGCAGGAAAGGCACAGTCGGTGGAGGGCCCCAGCGGAATTGCAGCGAGCAGGGAGGGCGCAACAGCCATGACGGCCAATCATGGCGAGGGAAGGGCAACGCAGGAGGCAGAGGGGAGGGGGGCAGCTCTGGAGAGGCCGGGACAGCTGCACCCACAAATTCCACCGGCAAGAGCAATACAGAAGGGGTGTCGACCCCTTGGGCAGGGGTGTCGACACCAGAGGTGGTGTGTATACCACGTTGCATGTCTGGGTAGCAGACGATTGACTTGGCCACGTCCAAAGCAGGGCCTACGGAGATGCTGGCTAAGGTAGCAGTGGAGGCGATGCCTAACGCATTGGGGGCCTCCTGCTCAGGGGGGTCTGGTGGATAGAGGAGGAGTCCGGCGCCTGAGGTTGCAGTTGCCCGGGCGTTGGACACCCCCTGCTACAAGGAGGCAACTTGTTGGTGTGCTGGTGATGCCGAGGACATCGACTGGCCATGAGGCTCCCTGGGGCACAGGGAAGTCAGAGCAACATGTCTAGCAACTGTGGTGGCTGGAAGGTGGACCCCATCCACAAGTCCCTGTGCTGAGGAGAGCAGAGGAGTTGTAGGGTGGGGTCTAGGGGCAGCCGGAGGAGTGCTAGACCGGTGCTTTGAGGAGAGATCTTCAAGCGCCACAGGAGGAGGAAGACCTTTGCTAGTAGGCCGTGGGGCTGCTGCCTCAGGGGGCTATTTGCATTTAGAGTCGGGATGACCCAGGCGCTTGCAATGGTGACAATATTGAGGGGGGTCGCTGTACACGATAGGTTGCCAGAAGCTAGAGGAACGTTGGCAATGTAAACCCGCGATGATAGAGCTTTGGAGACGTCCAGCTGCACACAAACACGTGCCGCTAGAGCTCTAGTAAGGCTGGTAGTGTTCCTGTCAACCTTGAGGGTGGGGCTGATGCTCCCTGCAATGGAGAGGATCATGGCCTCATGGTAGTAATTCACTAGAAGCTCTGGCATTTCCAACCAGACAGGGACTAGGGGGGAGTCAACTATCTTTGAGAAATCCGGTGTCCATTTGAAGAAGATGAAGGGCTTTCCTTGGATGTAAAGGGTGTCTTTGAGAAGGACTTGCAGGTAGTCCTCTTTGTTCTGGAAACGGAACAAGAGGTGGCGGGGGTCCAAGGAGCAAAAGACAAAATCTTGGAGCAGCTTGAACCTTTGGGCCATATGGTACCGAATGTCTTGGAACGGTGGTCACCCTCTTGTGGTTATGGCGATGATGGCGTACTGGAGGGAGTCACATGAGAGCTTCACCTCCTCCGCCGTGAAGAAGGTCGCAGGCTCCCCTGAATCTGTAGAGGCAGGGGGATGCACGTTGATGGGTAGTGAAGGAAGTGCTACCGACTGCAACACCACCTGTGCGAACGACGGTGCCGCCGCCGCAGAGGAGGACCCAGCCAGAGTGTTGCCAGGGACGCGAGCCCAAGGGGGTGGGGTAGGGCCCGCTTTGGAGGAGGGGGTGGCCGCCGGAGCCGCGGATGCAGTGCCGAGGGCCACAACCACCGGCAGGGGAGCGCCTGTGGAGTGCCCGAGAGCCGCAGGGCCACCTACAAGCACCGCCGAGGCCGACGAAGGGGCACCGGCCGAGGGAGATCCCAAAAATAGAGCACCATTTTGGGTAAGTGTCCCATCACGGTCAACACAAGTCAACGATCGATGGGAGCAAGGCAGAAAGTTGTGGGAGGCGATGGAGGGCCCAGATGCAACCGAAAGCGGTGGACCCGGTGGCGTGTTGGGGTGGCCAAAAACGTGGCTAACAGCGGTTGGGTGGGACACGGTGGAGGGGTTCCCGGCGGGGAGGGGGATGCTAGACAGAGCTGCAGCTCCGATGGGCAAGAACACGGCCAAAGCGGGAGAGGTCGCAGCAAAGACGTCACCGGCAGAGACATCAGTCATAGCAAGGAAGCTCGAAGCGAAGGCCGTCGAAGCCGGAGGTGAGGTGGAGAGAAAAGCAACATGACGCCCATCCAGCGGCTTGGGATCGACTGCGCGGCTAAGAACGCCACCACAGGAGCCAACGAAAGGAGGGAGGGAGCAAGGGAGAGCTCCGGTACCGAAAGGGACGGCCAGAGATCCGCTCACAAGCATGGTGTCCTCCATGGCCGTATAGGCAAGGCACAGAGCCGGAGGGCCACCAGGAAGCACAGGATCCCCACCATGGGCCATGGACAACGCCGGAGGGGAAAGAGGAGGGGGAGGAGGAGGCATGCAGCCTCACCCCCACCAGCCATGGCCGGAGGAGAGTCACCGGCAGGAGTGGCCGCTGCAAGGAGGAGGGCGGGAAGGGGTAACGCGAGAGCAGTAGGGGAACACATAGAGGAGAGAGAAACGCATGAGAGATTACCCGAGAGAAGAGAATACCTACTTTTTTTATTTTATATGTATGCATATATGTATATGTCACTATATATCCATTTATTTGTTCAAGTGCCTGTTGCGAATACCTGCAGGTTAGTTATTCAAAAGCAAGCAGAATTGATAACAAAATAATGGAAAATGGCTTTATGTAGCGAGTCCTGGCGGGATGAAGAGGGTTGGTACTGGCCAATGAGAGCCGTTTTATTCAGATGATGAACCTGGATTAAAATGGAATGGTAGGCCTCAATAGGGTGCCTTGGCCAAGAACGGACAGCGGGTTTGACAGGGAGTCTAACCCGAATATAGAAAGTGGACTACAGAAGCCGGCGGTTGGCAAGGAAAGTGGGCTATGACAGCCGAAAGGTAGCATGAAAAGCAGGATAAAAAAGCCAGGAGATAATAGGAGAATAGGATATGCAGACCAAGCGGTAGCAAGAAAGCAAGCTTCAAGGGGAGCCCAAGTCATTGAGTTGTAGCAATTTTGACAATTTGTATGGAAGTATACCCGTATCTGTACTGCAGGAGAGCGTCCATCCTTTCAAAGAAAGGATGGAGGCCTCACTCCACAGCGTCCCGGGATTCCAGGAGTTGCCAAATTGGCACAAGTGTAAGTCTCATTGGCTAGAAGTGCCGGATGTATGACTGTTGGCTGATATATGTGTACGAAGGGTCCACATGTCTTGTTGAAATGGACATAAGGTCCATCTCAGACAGGTTCCAGCATTGACCAAGGCGAAGTGTCGTATGATCAAGACTGGCGATGCACCTCTATTTTAAGCCTCATTTTTCTTCTTCTTTTTTTTTTATCATTTTTGAACTCAATTCTCGGGGTAAAGCGGGGCTTGAGGAGATGCTGGCCGACCTTGCCGATGATGACGAGGGCCATGAGGAAGTTGACCTATCTTGTCGATGATGACAAGGGTCGCAAGGAGGTTGACTGATCTTGCCGATGGTGACAAGGGTCACAAGAAGGTTGACCGATCTTGCCGATGGTGACAAGGGTCATGAGTAGGTCGACCGATCTTGCCGATGATGACAAGGGTCGCAAGGAAGCTGACCGATCTTGCCGATGGTGACAAGGGTCAGGAGTAGGTTGACCGATCTTGCCGATGATGACAAGGGTCGTAAGGAGGCTGACCGATCTTGCCGATGGTGACAAAGGTCAGAAGTAGGTTGACCGATATTGTCGATGATGACAAGGGTCAGAAGTAGGTTGACCGATCTTGTCGATGATGACAAGGGTCGCAAGGAGGCTGATCGATCTTGCCGATGGTGACAAGGGTCAGAAGTAGGTTGACCGATCTTGTCGATGATGACAAGGGTCGTAAGGAGGCTGACCGATCTTGTCGATGGTGACAAGGGTCAGAAGTAGGTTGATCGATCTTGCCGATGGTGACAAGGGTCAGAAGTAGGTTGACCGATCATGCCGATGGTGACAAGGGTCAAAAGTAGGTTGATCGATCTTACCGATGATGATAAGGGTCGCAAGGAGGCTGACCGATCTTGCCGATGGTGACAAGGGTCAGAAGTTGGTTGATCGATCTTGTCGATGATGACAAGGGTCAGAAGTAGGTTGACCGATCTTACCGATGGTGACAAGGGTCAGAATTAGGTTGACCGATCTTACCGATGATGACAAGGGTCACAAGGAGGCCGATCGATCTTGCCGATGGTGACAAGGGTCAGAAGTAGGTTGACCGATCTTGTCGATGATGACAAGGGTCACAAGTAGGTTGACCGATCTTGCCGATGGTGACAAGGGTCATAAGTAGGTTGACCGATCTTGCCGATGATGACAAGGGTCGCAAGGAGGCTGACCGATCTTGCCGATGGTGACAAGGGTCAGAAGTAGGTTGACCGATCTTGCCGATGATGACAAGGGTCGCAAGGAGGCTAACCGATCTTGCCGATGGTGACAAGGGTCAGAAGTAGGTTGATCGATCTTGCCGATGGTGACAAGGGTCAGAAGTAGGTTGACCGATATTGCTGATGATGACAAGGGTCAGAAGTAGGTTGACCGATCTTATCGATGATGACAAGGGTCGCAAGGAGACTGACCGATCTTGCCGATGGTGACAAGGGTCAGAAGTTGGTTGACCGATCTTACCGATGATGACAAGTGTCAGAAGTAGGTTGACCGATCTTGCCGATGATGACAAGTTTCGCAAGGAGGCTGACCGATCTTACCGATGGTAACAAGGGTCAGAAGTAGGTTGACCGATCTTGCTGATGATGACAAGGGTCAGAAGTAGGTTGACCGATCTTGCCGATGGTGACAAGGGTCAGAAGTAGGTTGACCGATCTTGCCGATGATGACAAGGGTCACAAGGAGGCCGACCGATCTTGTCGATGGTGACAAGGGTTAGAAGTAGGTCCGAGAAAGATCTCCGATGGAGATCGTGGTGATCACCCTTTCAAAGTTTCACTAGAATGAGGGTGGGGCGGAACTTAAATTACCACATTACTAACTTGAGCGCCCTTTCGGGTTTTCACCAAAGTCAACCCCCTCTTACTTTTGCCCACGCGCCCTTTCAGGTTTTCACGTGGCGGGGTACCCAATTTTACCTGCGACGCCCTTTCGGGTTTTCGCCACAGCCGGGTTATGGCCATTTTTGCCCTTATCCTAATGTTGGAACAAGGTCGGCGGGGCACCTCTATTTTAAGCCCCATTTTTATCATCATTTTTTTTATTCTTATTTTTTTTCGAACTCATGTAACAGGAAGATGCTGAGAGGGTCAGCTGGGACACGAGGCCTTGCGCCGAGACATGGCTTATTCGTCAGTAAGAAGGTAATGCTAACGCAAAAGACAGATTTTGAGTCAATTCGGGCATAAGGCCCGTAATGGCAATGTTGTTTTATATGTCATTATATATATATATATATATATAGATAGAGCTCGGCCAGGACGGAGTGCCACTAGGCCAAGGTGGATAAAGCTCAACCAGGGCGGAGTGCCACTAGACTAAGGTAGGTAAAACTTAGCCAGGGCAGAGTGCCACTAGACTAAGGCATATAGAACTTAGCTAGGGCAGAGTGTCACTAGAGTAAGGCAGGTAGGACTTAGCTAGGGCGGAGTGCCACTAGACTAAGGCAGGTGGGACTTAGCTAGGGCAGAGTGCCACTAGACTAAGGTAGGTAGAGCTCGGTCAGGGCGGAATGCCACTAGACCAAGGTAGGTGGGGCTTAGCTAGGGCGGAATGCCACTAGTCTAAGGTAGGTAGAGCTTGGTCAGGGCGGAATGCCACTAGACCAAGGTTGGTAGGACTTAGCTAGGGCGGAGTGCCACCAGACTAAGGTAGGTAGAGCTCAGTCAGGGCGGAATGCCACTAGACCAAGGTAGGTAGGACTTAGCTAGGGCGGAGTGCCACCAGATTAAGGTAGGTAGAGCTCGGTCAGGGCGGAATGCCACTAGACCAAGGTAGGTAGAACTTAGCTAGGGTGGAGTGCCACTAGACTAAGGCAGGTAGAACTTAGCTAGGGCAGAGTGCCACTAGACTAAAGTAGGTAAAACTTAGCTAGGGCAGAGTGCCACTAGACTAAGGCAGGTAAGACTTAGTTAGGGCGGAGTGCCACTAGAGGTAAGTAGAGCTCGGTCAGGGCGGAATGGCACTAGACCAAGGTAGGTAGGACTTAGCAAGGGCGGAGTGCCACCAGACTAAGGTAGGTAGAGCTCGGTCAGGGTGGAATGTGATGCGGGACGGACATGGGAGACGACACCATAAGGTGCCACCCTCGGACTCTAGATGAAGACGCGACCAGCAATACACACCAGGGAGACACTAAGCCCGACACTACGAGCTCCTAGTGGCAAAACGTCGCTAACAGCAGTAGAAGCTCACTCGTCATCCCAAGCGAGGGAAAGCGCGGACCGTGCGCGGTTAAGAAACCGGCGGAGGTCAAGGGTAGTCCGACTCAACTTCCGGACTCGGATCGAGTCACGAGACGGGTCACACTCACTCTCACAGTGGTGACATGGACACACGGGCTAGTACCTACACTCTCGGCAGCGGCAAAAGACCGTATACTAGCTAAGCAAATGAACGCCAAGAAGGTGAGACCGTTACCTCCATGCACCCGGCGTGGCGAAGACAACCCCGGCCAATCACGGACCCCCGGTTAACACAATTTTACAGCAGTACAATAATTTGACCCACTCCACGCAGGTAGGTAAAAGGTCACATGCGGGGCCCGGGAATCACGTGAATTGGGTTGACGGGCAGCATCTTGATGTCGCCCGGCGGTGCCGAACTCCGCGTTTTTGTGCTTTCCGAACGGCGGGTTCTGCGGGCCCGTGGGGCCCACGGGTGGCGCTGGCCTCCGGATCTACAGGAGTGGGTCCCACTGTGATGGGGACCCCTGGTGGAACGCCTCCACGGAAGGCGGTCGGCCGGGAACCCCGATCGGTGGCCGAACAACTCCGATCTCCAAGCTTGTGGAATGCTGTCCACGAGCTGAGGTTACTGTTTTAGCAGCGCGCGCTCCGGCGAAAACGGCCGCTGCGATCAGCCCCGTCGTCGGAATGCGATGAAACTAGCGCCGTTGGAAAGAGGATTCAAAATCCTTCAACCTAGGCCAGTGGAATCTTCTGAACCTTTGCGGAACTAGGCTTTAACTATTTTTCAATCCTCTATTGCACAGCTCCCTAAATATCAGATTAGCATATGAGTTTCCTGTAAATGGCCGTTGACCGCCTGCTTGTCGTTGGAACCAGGCTTCGAGATCTTCTTCAAAGTTGTAGATATTCAAACCACGAAGCGGGGACAATTTTTGGAATTGGATTTGGAGGTGGTGGAGATTTGATATGAGTTTTGGAGTGACTAGTGGTCGGATCTGGGAACGGGTGGACAGAACTTCAGGTGGATCTTTGAACGATTTGTGTAAAATATGAAATGGACGAACTAGAAATTTAGAAAAATTGTGGATGAAGGGGTGGATGGAAGGAAACTCCAGTAAAATTTGTGAGACTAAAGAAAATCAAAACGTGGACCTAAGACCTAAAACGCAGGGCGAAGATGCATCTGGACAGACTACTGGCAGAACTGGAATGAAAGAGGGAACGAAAATCAAAAATTATGAAACGGGATCTGAATGACAAACCAATATTTTTGGGACATCCTTGACACCTATGGAACCTCCAGTAAAATACCCAGGTCTATCAGAGCTCTGGGCGGAGTTGGGAATTTCGTGGGAGTTGCTGTGGTACTGCACGGGCAGAACTCCGATGAAGACGATGGCGGTGCGGTGGCGGCTCGTGGCGGCGGCGAGGATGACCGAAACTGATAGGGGAGGAGTCACACCTCCAGAGACAACCTTCACAGCTGCAAGGGGGGAGAGAGGGGCGCACCAAGCTGGAGCTCCAACAATTTCTTTGATTCCAAATGGCATTAATTCAAGTAAAATGAAAAATACAAGTTTAAATAGCTTACATCTCACATCCATCCACAACCGTAGGATCTAGGGGTAAGAGATGAAGGGCTGGGATGGCATGTGACACACACACAAAAAAGAAATAAAAAATTAAGGGGAGGGGGGGCGGCCCTTGGACTTTGAATGGGAGGGGTGTGGAAGGTTGAAATGTAGGTGGGAGGTAGGTAGCCTCCTTGGACTTTTTAAGCCCATTGTCCCCCATGTGTCCAATTACAAGTCAAGCTTCTAGATGCTCCCATGTGGCATGTTGACTGGCCCCACGTGGGACCCTAGGCTGAGGTGGCCCAATGTGGTGGGGCTCGGGGGGCCCGTGGGGCCCACGGGATCCGAAATGCTCGTAAGCCCCTATTATACTCAAAATGGCAAACCGAATGCAACGAAATAAATACAAATTAAACACACATAAAGTCTAGCTAAATATAATAAATGGGGAGGCTCAAGGCGGAGTCTCCAGGCTGTCTCCGAGCCAGATGGACGTTGAGGTGGCTCGTCTCGTGCTCCGTGTGCGGTACCGGTGGCTCGGTGTGTCGTGCCGATCAACTGCTCGGGTGTCCGCACCAATTCTCCCCGGGTGAGAGAAACTCGACCCTGTCGAGTAAGGGTCTGCATCGCTCCTGTATCGCTCCAAAAGGTCTGGATCATTCTGCTGCAACTCGCCATGTGTGATCCATGTGTCCTTAGTAGCGGGCCGTCCTCTCCATCGCACTAGGTAGCGCGGGTAAGATCCACTCCTGGTAACTGTCACTTGCTCGTCCAGTATACGATCTATATGCTCACGCTGCCGTGAAAAAGGGGCTGGAGGTGGAAGTGGACACTCAGGTGGGGGATCACTCTCAAGGGGAGGAGATGGCTCAAAAGGCTCACTAGGGATCACCGCTGGGTCCCTATATGCAACAAGATCCGATACATTGAAGGTAGAGCTTATACCATATTCCTCGGGCAGGTCCACAACATACGCATTTGATCCAACGCGTTTCAACACTCTAAAGGGACCGGCTCCGCGAGCTTGCAACTTCTTAACGGTTCCAGAGGGAAACCGTTCAGGTCTTACCCTGATCATGACGTACTCGCCCTCATGGAACTCTCGGTGGTGTCGGTGGGCATCGGTTAACTCCTTGTACCGTGCATTGCTGGCCTCAATGTGACGACGGATGTCGTCATGCAAACTCCTAACATGCCTAGCAAACGACTCGGCCGACTCCGACACTCTAGCATGGATAGGCATGGGGACAAGGTCAACGGGCTTCCTAGGCCTACGACCTGTGACAATCTCAAATGGACTCATGCCGGTAGACCTATTCACCGAATCATTGTATGCAAACTCAGCCATGGGTAAAATGAGATCCCAATCCCCAATGCAGTCCTTAACTAGACACCTCAAAAGATCTCCCAGACTCCTATTGACCACCTCGGTCTGACCGTCTGTCTGGGGATGATATGCAGTGAAAAACTTGAGGTGCGTACCCATCATATGCCATAGTGTCTTCCAAAAATAGGAAGTGAATCTAACATCACGGTCAGACACTATAGTGCGAGGCAACCCGAACTTGCACACCACATGAGTAAGGAATAGGCGGGCTACCCTAGAAGCATCCGAAGTCTTCGAGCAGGGGATAAAGAGGGCCATCTTCGAGAAACGGTCAACCACCACATAGATCGAGTCATGCTTCCTAGAGGTACGTGGCAATCCCAAAATAAAATCCATACTAACATCCTGCCACGGGGCATCAGGCACGGGGAGAGGCGTATAAAGACCCGAGCTTTGCTTCTTCATCTTGGCCGTAGCACAAGTACGGCACTGAGCCACGATGTTAGCAACATCGCGCTTCAAGCTCGGCCAATAAAAATGATGCTCCACTGCCTCAATAGTCTTGTTCCGACCAAAGTGGCCGGCTAGACCTCCCGCATGTAGTTCCCACACTAAGAAATCTCGTACCGAAGTTCGTGGAACACATAGCCTGCTACCTCGAAAGAGGTAACCCTCCTGAAGCACATACTAATCAAGGTCTCTCGAGGGTCCGGCTTGGAGGGTGGTAAAAATCTGACCGAAGTCAGGACAATCAACATAGGCCTCCTTCATCTTCTCTAACCCTATGACCTCGGCACTCATGGTGGTAAGCAAACATGCTCGCCGACTCAAGGCATCAGCCACCTTGTTCTCCACTCCAGCCTTATGTTTAAGCACAAAGGTGAACTGCTGGAGATACTCGACCCAACGATTATGACGCGAATTAAGCTTCTTTTGCGAATGGAGGTACCTCAATGCCTCGTGGTCGGAGTATAGGACAAACTCCCGATGTAAAAGATAGTGCCTCCAATGCCTAAGAGCCTGAACAACTGCGTAGAATTCTTTATCATACGTGGAATATCACAGTTTCGCGTCATTCAGCTTCTCGCTGAAATATGCGATCGGGTGGGACTCCTGACTCAAAACTCCTCCAATCCCAACACCCGACGCATCACAACAGACCTCAAACACCTTCGAGAAATCAGGCAGTCGAAGGATAGGTGTCTGGGTCATACGCTCCTTGATGTCCCTGAAGGCAGCAGATGCGGCCTTCGTCCATACAAATGTGCCCTTTCGGATGCAATCCGTGATCGGGGCAGTGACGGAGCTAAATCCGCGGATGAAGCGACGATACAACATCGCAAGGCCATGGAAGCTGCGGACATCATGAACCGTACGGGGTTCCGGCCACTCAACAATGGCCCGGACCTTCTCCGGATCGACGGAGACCCCAGTACTAGACACAATGAAACCCAAGAAGGTAAGCTGAGATGTCATGAAAGCACACTTCTGTGGGTTCACAAATAACTGCTCTCGCCGAAGAAGTAGACAGACCTGCTGAAGGTGGTCTAAGTGGTCCCCTGTGGTGTGGCTATAGATAAGGATATCATCAAAATACACCACTACAAAGACTCCAATGAAAGGTCGAAGGACCTGAGTCATGAGCCGCATGAAAGTGCTAGGGGCATTGGTCAACCCAAAAGGCATGACCAACCACTCATATAGACCGTCCTTGGTCTTAAAGGCGGTCTTCCACTCATCACCTGGCCTAATCCTCATATGATGGTAGCCACTCTTAAGATCGATCATCAAAAAGATAGTGGCACCTGCCATCATGTCTAGCATGTCATCAAGGCGGGGAATAGAGAACCTGTACTTCACGGTGATTTTGTTGATGGCACGACTATCAATGCACATTCTCCATGTGCATCCTTCTTCGGGGCGAGTAATGCGAGTACAGCACATGGACTCATGCTGTCCCGGACAGATCCTCTCTACACAAGCTCATCGACCTGCCGTTTAAGCTCGGCATGCTCCGTGGGGCTCATTCGATAATGAGGAAGGTTGGGCAAAGAAGAGCCTGGAATAAGGTCGATGGCATGCTGAATATCCCGCATGGGTGGGAGTCCCTCGGGAAGCTCATCGGGAAAAATATCAGCAAACTCCTGCAGAATAGGAACAACCTCGGGTGGGAGCTCACCCTCGGAGTCCCGCTCCACCTCTCGGACCGTAATGGCAAACACCGGACAACCCTGACTAAGCTCCTGCTCCATCTCGCGGGAGCTAATCATCATCAATCTCCTCGTCGAGGGCTCTCCTGGGCCAGAGGTAACGGTCATAGTCCGAGTTGGGGATGGAGTACTGGGCCCGGGTACGGAAGGCTTCGGAGTGCTAAGGCCAGTAGGACCCCTGACTGATGGGCTCCTGGGCCGAACGGGTTGGAGGGTGACCCGCTGGCCATCGTGGTCGAAGGTACAGGTGTTCGACCGACCATGGAGTGTGGCATCTCGGTCGAATAACCACGGCCTACCAAGAATGATACTTCCCACTTCCATGGGAAGAACATCACACCAGATCTCGTCACGGTAGGAGTGGAGCTGCAGTGGGACCAAGCACCGCAGCCTGACCGAAATGGAAGTGGTATCCACCCATGATACCTGGTAGGGGCAAGGGTGGTCTACGGGTGTGAGACCAAGACGAGTGACAGCGTTCGTGGAGATTGCATTGATACAACTCCCGCTATCGATGACCACCTTGCAAATTTGCTTTCCCAGCCTACAGAATACAAGAAGGATATTGGTCCGACGCCAGTCATCACTGACCTGTGGCTGGGTGAGGATACATCTGATGACCCCCATGCGGGTATCGTCCGACTGCTGGACATCCTGGGCCTCACCTCCCATCTCATAGTACTCGTCAGCTAACTCTTCATCTGCCTCATAGCTGACTAACTCGAGGCCCGTAGGGGTGGTATCCTCGGCTTGTATGTCCCCAATGTGAAGAGATGGACGGGTGGGACACTGGTTGGCGAAATGGCCAAACCCATTGCAGCGATAACACTGCTGCCGTGATCCACTAGGCTCCCCAATCATAGGTCCTTTACCTTTATCCTCCCGATGGATAGGAGGCGTAGGCAACAAAGGACGTGCAGGAGGTGCGGGTGCCGGTGGACGGACTATGGGTGGGGCCATAAGATGCTGGGGACGCGGAAGGTCCCTCGGGGGTGGAGGATGAGGCCTAGGAGCAAACGGCTCGGGACGAGCGGGATCCTGAGGTCGAGCCATGGGGACCCTCGGGTACGTGCCAGAAGAGCCACAGGGCTCGACACTACGAAGGGGAAAAGAGCCCAACCGGTGGGGTGACTCAAACTCGGCCTTGAACTGCTCCAATTCGAGAGCAATCTGATATGCCTGCTCCAAAGTGGTGGCATTGCGGCGAAAGAGTTCATATTGATAATTGGGCCTCAAACCTCTCCGAAAGCGGGATATCGTCATGGTGCTCTCTTCTGTGACCCCGCACCGCAAATAATACTCATCGAACTCGGCGGTGTACTCGGTCACGGATTGGTTCCCTTGGGAGATGCTTTGCCACTTGTCTATGAGACGTTGGCGATATGAGGCGGGAAGGTACTTCTCCCTCAACTTGCTTTTCATATCATCCCAAGTACCGATCTGGGGTTGACGTCGCTGGTTGAGCAGGCTCTCCACATTGATCCAATAAGTTTGAGCCTGCCCTTGCAGCTTCATCTTAGCGTATCGGACTCTCCGGTGGTCCGTCATCTCAAACCACTCGAAGTATCGGTCCATGCCGGCCTCCCAATCTAAATACACCCGAGGGTCCAAGGACCCGCTAAAAGTGGGAGGGTCAGCACGCACACCCCTAAGAATGCGGTCGTCATCCTCGTCATCATGATTCCGTCGTTGATGACGACGACCATTACCCCCTTGATCATTATCAGATGCATAATCATCCACCACATGCACCTGTTGAACCCCAACATTCTCCGCCTGAGCCCTTGGCACAGCAGGCTGCTGAACCGGCTCCTGTTGGCCGTTAGTCGGCGCGGGTTGCGCCGCTACTGGGCCCCTCTCTAGGACGGCAATCCTCCCAACAAGGCCTTGAATGGACTGCTCTGAAACCCCGGCCCGATCCTAGAGGACCTTCATCCGCCCTTCTAGACGCGTCCCTATGCCATCCATACGCGTACTAAGACCATCCATACGCGTGTCTAAACGATCCATGATGGCCCGGAACATCTCGGCTGTGGAAGACTCATCGGAACTACGGGCTCGGGAGTCCGCCATAGGTGGTGGTGACGAGTATTGGGTGCCTCGACGGGTGGGCATGCAAAGACGTACGGACTAGGTGACAACAACCGACTAATGCAAACACACTAAATGATACACTTAGACCTAATTGCAATTTGAAAACACTCTTTTTTTTGGGTATTTTGAAAGAATGCAATTTAAAACACTTTTTTTTTGTTTTGAAAAGAATGAGACTCGACTACACCCTAGACACGGCCAAGACTCGGTACGCGGCGGAGGTAATCGACCCGAAGGTCACTCGCGCAAGTGTGCGGTCTTCCCGGTAGGCGAAACCTAACGGTCGGACAACACCTTTGGATATACCGAGTGAAGGTGTGTGTGGGGTAACCTTAGACTATGCAAGACTTATGCAACGACTACCCTAGACTCGACTTGCTCTGATACCAAACTGATGCGGGGCGGACACGGGAGACGACACCATAAGGTGCCACCCTCGGACTCTAGATGAAGACGCGACCAGCAATACACACCAGGGAGACACTAAGCCCGAAACTACGAGCTCCTAGTGGCAAAACGTCGCTAACAGTAGTAGAAGCTCACTCGTCGTCCCAAGAGAGGGAAAGCGCGGACCGTGCGCGGTTAAGAAACCGGCGGAGGTCAAGGGTAGTCCGACTCAACTTCCAGACTCGGATCGAGTCACGGGACGGGTCACACTCACTCTCACAGCGGTGACATGGACACACGGGCTAGTACCTACACTCTCGGCAGCGGCAAAAGACCGTATACTAGCTAAGCAAATGAACGCCAAGAAGGTGAGACCGTTACCTCCACGCACCCGGCGTGGCGAAGACAACCCCGGCCAATCACGGACCCCCGGTTAACACAATTTTACAGTAGTACAATAATTTGACCCACTCCACGCAGGGAGGTAAAAGGTCACATGCGGGGCCCTGGAATCACGTGAATTGGGTTGACGGGCAGCATCTTGATGTCGCCCGGCAGTGCCGAACTCCGCGTTTTTGTACTTTCCGAACGGCGGGTTCTGCGGGCCCGTGGGGCCCACGGGTGGCGCTGGCCTCTGGATCTGCAGGAGTGGGTCCCACTGTGATGGGGACCCCTGGTGGCACGCCTCCACGGAAGGCGGTCGGCCGGGAACTCCGATCGGTGGCCGAACAACTCCGATCTCCAAGCTTGTGGAATGCTGTCCACGAGTTGAGGTTGCTGTTTTAGCAGCGCGCGCTCCGGCGAAAAAGGCCGCTGCGATCAGCCCCGTCGTCGGAATGCGATGAAACTAGCGCCGTTGAAAAGAGGATTCAAAATCCTTCAACCTAGGGCCAGTGGAATCTTCTGAACCTTTGCGGACCTGGGCGTTAACTATTTTTCAATCCTCTGTTGCACAGCTCCGTAAATATCAGATCAGCATATGAGTTTCCTGTAAATAGCCATTGACCGCCTGCTTGCCGTTGGAATCAGGCTTCGAGCTCTTTTTCAAAGTTGTAGATATTCAAACCACGAAGCAGGGAAAAGTTTTGTAATTGGATTTGGAGGTGGTGGAGATTTGATATGATTTTTGGAGTGACTAGTGGTCGGATCTGGGAATGGGTGGACAGAACTTCAGGTGGATCTGAGAATGATTTGTGGAAAATATGAAATGGATGAACTAGAAATTTAGAAAAATGGTGGATGAAGGGGTGGATAGAAGGAAACTCCAGTAAAATTTGTGGGACTAAAGAAAATCAAAACGTGGACCTAAGACCTAAAAGTCAGGGCGGAGATGCATCTGGACAGACTGCTGGCAGAACTGGAATGAAAGAGGGAACGAAAATCAAAAATTATGAAACGGGATCTGAATGACAAACCAATTTTTTTGGGACATTCTTGACACCTATGGAACATCCAGTAAAATCCCCAGGTCGATCAGAGCTCTGGGCTGAGTTGGGAATTTTGTGGGATTTGCTGTGGTACAGCGTGGGTAGAACTCCGATGAAGACGATGGCGGTGCGGTGGCGGCTCGTGGCGGCGGCGAGGATGACCGGAACTGATAGGGGAGGAGTTACGCCTCCAGAGGCAACCTTCACAGCTGCAAGGGGGGAGAGAGGGGCGCACCAAGCTGGAGCTCCAACAATTTCTTTGATTCCAAATGGCATTAATTCAAGTAAAATGGAAAATACAAGTTTAAATAGCTTACATCTCACATCCATCCACAACCGTAGGATCTAGGGGTAAGAGATGAAGGGCTGGGATGGCATGTGACACACACACAAAAAAGAAATAAAAAATTAAGGGGAGGGGGGGCGGCCCTTGGACTTTGAATGGGAGGGGTGTGGAAGGTTGAAATGTAGGTGGGAGGTAGGTAGCCTCCTTGGACTTTTTAAGCCCATTGTCCCCCATGTGTCCAATTACAAGTCAAGCTTCTAGATGCTCCCATGTGGCATGTTGACTGGCCCCACGTGGGACCCTAGGCTGAGGTGGCCCAATGTGGTGGGGCTCGGGGGGCCCGTGGGGCCCACGGGATCCGAAATGCTCGTAAGCCCCTATTATACTCAAAATGGCAAACCGAATGCAACGAAATAAATATAAATTACACACACATAAAGTCTAGCTAAATATAATAAATGGGGAGGCTCAAGGCGGAGTCTCCAGGCTGTCTCCGAGCCAGATGGACGCTGAGGTGGCTCGTGTCGTGCTCCATGTGCGGTACCGGTGGCTCGGTGTGTCGTGCCGATCAACTGCTCGGGTGTCCGCACCAGAATGCCACTAGACCAAGGTAGGTAGAACTTAGCTAGGGCGGAGTGCCACTAGACTAAGGCAGGTAGAACTTAGCTAGGGCAGAGTGCCACTAGACTAAGGCAGGTAAAACTTAGCTAGGGCAGAGTGCCACTAGACTAAGGCAGGTGGGACTTAGCTAGGGCGGAGTGCCACTAGACTAAGGTAGGTAGAGCTCGGTTAGGGCGGAATGCCACTAGACCAAGGTAGGTGGAACTTAGCTAGGGCGGAATGCCACTAGTCTAAGGCAGGTAGAGCTCGGTCAGGGCGGAATGCCACTAGACCAAGGTAGGTAGGACTTAGCTAGGGCGGAGTGCCACCAGACTAAGGTAGGTAGAGCTCGGTCAGGGCGGAATGCCACTAGACCAAGATGGGTAGAACTTAGCTAGGGCAGAGTGCCACTAGGCTAAGGCAGGTAGAACTCGGCCAGGGTGGAATGCCACTAGACCAAGGGCAGGTAGAACTTAGCTAGGGTGGGGTGCCACTAGACTAAGGTAGGTAGAACTTGGCTAGGGCGGAATGCCACTAGACCAAGGCAGGTAGAGCTTGGCCAGGGCGGAGTGCCACTAGACCAAGGTGGGTAGAACTTAGCTAGGGCGGAGTGCCACTAGGCTAAAGTAGGTAGAGCTTGGTCAGGGCGGAATGCCACTAGACCAAGGTAGGTAGAACTTAGCTAGGGCGGAGTGCCACTAGACTAAGGCCGGTAGAACTTAGCTAGGGCGGAGTGCCACCAGACTAAGGTAGGTAGAGCTCGGTCAGGGCGGAATGCCACTAGACCAAGGGAAAGATTTTATGGGCCCGATCCAATGGAACTGATGGGCAACGTCTAGAGCTTAGCAAGGGCGGAGTGCAACAGGCAAAGGGATAGATTTTATGAGCCCAGTCCAGTGGAACTAAGGCGATGAGAGGTTGACAAGGGCAGAGTGCCACAAGCCAAGGGAAAGGTTTTATGGGCCCGGTCCAATGGAACTAAGGTGATGAGAGCTTGACAAGGGCGGAGTGCCACAAGCCAAGGGAAAGGTTTTATGAGCCCAGTGGGGCAAGTTTGGTATCTCTTAACGTGTTTGTGTAGCTATTGCGGTGGAATGCCGAATGATGTATTGGTTATGATATTGGGTTTCACACCGGGGGTAGAGGGTCAATCCCGGTGGGACTAATGGGAAGCATTTCACAGGATAAGGAGGAATCCTGTCCAGTCATTGAATGAAATTCAGCAAATGAGTCCTCTAAGTGAGGAGCTCAAAATCTTTAGTAGTCGAGCTTATCGAAAAGTTAGCATTTTGCAGTGGCTTGTCCAGTTCATGATGGGACGTTGCTGTGCCCTGAATAATTCCGTTCTCTCTTCTTTTAGCTTTGGATGCCCCCAAGCTGGGGTGGATAGTCAAAGAGTTCATTCTCCCTCTTAATGCCCCCAAGCTGGGGTGGATAGCTGAAGACGAGTTGTTCAAAGCATGTCTTTTCATTGGGTAGCTTGTTCGCTTCACGAACAGTTGTGTAGGTAGAAAGCAGCAGGGAAATCCGGCCGTTGGACTCCACCCTCTTCTCTTTTGTTGGCAGCCCCCAAGCGGGGAATAGAGTCTTGTTGTGCCCAGCGGCACCTCAGAGCTTAATTGTAGCTGAGCATCTTTTCATTCTTGCGCCCATGTCAAGTGTGTGTTGAAATAGAATTTCTATTGGCTCCAAGAATGAGTATGCTGTTAGGTGTCTCCCGGGTGAACTAGGCCCATTTGACAGTTGTTTATTCAGCTGCCCCTTCTTATGCAGAGTGAGGTGCGGGTGGAGGGTGGGAGTACATCTCCCTCAAAGGGTTGAGCATGCTTCCATGTGTGCTGGAGCATATAGAGCAGAGGCTACGTTGTGCTGGGTCATTTCATTTGGAAGGAGATTCTTCCTTGCATCTTTATCATTTTGTAGTTGGCCCTGATATGAGTGGACTCTACTCGAGCTGATGGCTTGAATAAAGAGGGCAGCACATCGAGTAGTAAATCATCATCTTTTCTTTTATTCTTGGGTTTATTTCTATTTTAGTCTTCAGCAGTTGCCCCGGAGATGGTGCAACAATTACATTTGTTCGGCCTCTTGCCACAACGGAGGGACCTCGGGATGCATCTTAGAAGGTGTACCGTCCCGATTGATGTACGGAAACTGTGTTAGCCGTCATCTTGAAAATGGGCATCGGGTGAGGGCGAGGTGGGTCCACCCTATATTCTCCAAGTTGTAATTCACCACTTTGGACTAAGTCTTCCATGATGTCTTTGAACATATAGCAGTCCTCGATGAGATGTCCCCTCTTCTGATGGTAGGGGCAAAATCGAGGGTCATCTTTTCTTTCGATGTCATTTGGTCTCTTGAGCTCTGGGAGGATGACCTTGTTGTACTCAAGGGCCCACTCAAACAGACACTGTGTCTTATTTTGCGGGAATGAGTATGGTCTTTTCATTCTTGCCCTTAGTGAAGGGGGTTTTTGTTCAGCAACCTTGGTAGAGGAGGAGCCAGTTGCCTCCTGTGCTTTCCTCCACCGACGCTCGAAGGCTACAAAGTCAACTACTTCTATTCCTTCTGGTGCCGGCTGTTCTTCAATTAGCTTGTGCTCTTGAATTGGAGGTGTAAAAGCCGGGCAGTATTTGGCTAGAAAGGCTTCAATTTCAATTGCAACATCTTCTAATTGGTCGAAGGATTTGACTTCGAGGCCAATTACCCTTTGTAGGATCTCTTTCCTCAGATTACGCTTGCATAGCTGGACAGCATCCTTGTAGCTTGGCGGATGTTTGCATCTCGCACTGAGATTCTTCCAGCGTTGAATGTAGTCCGAAGTAGACTCATCATCTTTTTGTTGGATCATATATAACTCTGCTTTGGTGACTTCTTCCTCAGCGGATTTTATCTCAGTTGCTTGTTCTATTACTGGCTTGTTTGTTATGGCTGTCGCCGCTGGATTCCGACGTAAGCCAGCTAATTGTAGAGGCGGCATTGCATGAGGCGTGGAAGTTGCCCCCTGACGTGCATGGAGAGCTGAGGGGTACGCGGGGGCCGCGTGGTATAGCTGCCGCGGGCGGGTGTTCCCATCGTGGCCTTGGGTTGACTATGGTATAGCTGGTTGCAGTGAGGCTTCAAATGATTTAGCGCCACCTTGTAGGGCTTCAGATGAGGGTCCTGCTTGCCCGAGTGTGACTGAGAGTAAGCCCATCTCAGTCAATCTTTTTCTTAGTGTCTCTACTTCTTGTATTTTCTGATAGAGCTCCATCATCAGAGCAGAGTTAGCTTGGTAGGAGCTGGGAGTGTTGTTTTCCGTGTTGATTCCAGGTGGGATTAGCAGCATTTTATTATCGGCACGGGACACGTATGGTCTTGTATGAGTGGATGTTCTTGCCCCCATGCCCTCATGTTGAGGAGGGGTATAATGGCATGCTTCCTCAGCAGGTGGTGGAGGATGCCCCCACCCTTCCCGGGGTTGATGGCAAGAAATAAATGTTGCAGCTTGACCTTCCCTTACCGGTGTGTAGCATATTTCTTCGTCATCTTCTTCAGCAGCTCGACTCGCACTGGGCCAGGCCGATAGGGTATTGCAGGAGAGGACAACGCCACTCCCTCTGTCTCTTGGCTTATTCTTCTCTTGCCTTTTTGTAGTTGGCACATGGTGTGTGATGCGAACTCTGGTTGTCTCTTGAGATGACAGCTGGCATAGAGACACTGTATTGATTGCTCTTTCCATAGTAGGTAGCTCATGCGGGCGAGGAGGATCAACCTTATAGTCGCCCAGTTGTAGCTCCCCTCTTCTGATTAGCTTTTCAATAGCGTCTTTAAAGACGTAACAATCTTCAATATGGTGCCCAACCATCCTATGATATGGGCAGTAGCGAGGATGGTCTTTCTTTCTAGCATCTTCTGGTCTCTTCGGCTCTAGTAGAGTAACCTTGTTGTTTGCGACAGCCCATTCGAAGAGGACTCGAGTCCTCTCCTTGGGAAAAGAGTAGAATTTTTTCATCTTGGCCCACAAGGACAGAACTTCTTGCTGCTCAACTAGCTTAGCGGTTGGAGGGTTAGCCACTCCTTTTTCCTTTTCTTCTTGTTGGTTGAATGCTTTGAAATCAATTGTATGAACTTCTTCCTCGGGCGCTGACTGTTTGTCAGTAGACTTGCCCTTTTGGCTTGTAGCAGTTGGAGTAGAGGGAGAGCTGGAGATGAAGGCTTCAATCTCCACGACCACATTATTTAGCCGGTCGAAAGACCGTATTTCAATTCCGATCATCATGTCGAGGATTTCCTGGCTCAGATTCTGCTTGCATATTTGTAACGTGTCTTCTGGATGTGATGGCCGCTTGCATCTCATACTGAGATTCCGCCATCTTTTGATGTACTCCAGGGCTGACTCATCATGTCTTTGCCTAGAGGCATACAGCTCGGCCAGCGTGACCTCTCTTTCAGCAACATGGAACCGCTCCCGGAACTTTCGTTGCATAGCTGCCCAATCACTTATAGAGCCGGCCGGCAAATTGGAATACCATTCAAAAGCCAGGCCTGTCAGTGAGGACCTGAAGAACTATAGCAGGTAGGCTTCATCTGTTGCCAGATCGCCCATTACTGCCATATAGTAAGCAATATGCTCTTTAGGAGAGCCCTGCCCGCCAAACTTTTCAAATTTGGGCGACTTGTTGATGCCAGGCGGGAGCCTCTTTACGGCATACTGTGGCGGATATGGCACCTTGTAAACATCAAAAGTGCGGATATCACCATCTGTCCTCTCGGCCAGCTTCATTTCAATTAGTTGTTCCACCATTGATCTATTTACCACGGTTGGGTCCACTGGCACCTAGTGGCAATGTGCAGGATGCTTTATAGAGGGAGTGAGTAGAGCTTCGACATGAGGTGTTGACGGCTGCATTGGCGGCAACTGCTGCACTGGTGGAAGAACTAGTTGCACCAAGGGTGACTGTAGGGAATGTGGCTGAAGAGCGGCCTTGCCATAGCCTATTGCTTGAGAAGTAGTTTGGGGTGTAGCATTGACCGGGTTAGGAACTTCCCAGGATGATTCAGCATGCACGCCCTGTTGCCAGGGAAAAGGGGCTTGTTCATTTCTTTCATTCAGTTTCCTCTTCAAGGCTTCAATCTCTTGCTGGTAATTTTGTAGCATCATTAAGATAGTTGGGTCTTGCGCTGCCATAGTAGAGGTACCCTTGAATGCTTCGCCTGAAACACCTTCAGACGAGGCTGGCAGAGTAATCTCTTCTTCTTCAGAAGTTACCATGTTGGCAGTAGAAGTAGTGATAGCTTACTTCTCTTTGGCTACTTCAAGCATTTCTCTTGTAGCTTTGCCTCTTCTTGTCATTAGCCCGAGCCTTTCAGCTAACTTGGCCAATTCTTCCGACTCTTCGGGTAGGGCCCCATATCTGCTGGCCACCCCTGCCATGTTGCAAGTGAAGACTTGGATTCTTTTTCTTTGCCCCCAGACTGTCTTCTTGACTTGACTAAGGAAGGTTGACTTTTCAAACATTGATATCATTTTATTCTCTTCATGCTGTGGAGAAGCTTCAGAGTACTCGGCTTGCAAGCCATCTTCATATTCATTGATGTGCACGAATGACACCATTCTTCTTCTTTCTTTGCCTTCTTCTTTTCTTTCGGTGCTGATGGCGCGGAGTAGCCTTTGCCGTCTTAGGGAAGAACTTTTCATGCCGTAGAAGTAATTCTGGACCACCTGGGCCATTCCTTCTTGATTGTGCCCTGGAGAGAGGGTAGGAATTAATAGTGGGACTTGGATCGATTGCATGTAGGAGGGTCGTGATAGTCTAGTAGCTCCGTTCGATCTTGTCAAACGTCGGAGAACATTGGTCTGCCTAGCACAGACCTTATGAGCGGGCGGAGAGGCTACTGGCATGACCTCTTCTTCCTTTGGTGCAGCTTTATTGCCCCCACTCTTGGGGTCCTTGACAGTTGATGTTGAATCTTGCAGGGCCGAAGCTGGCCCCCGGGTCCTTTTGAGAACCCAAACTTGCTTGAATTTTGGTAGCTTGGGGATCAGCTTCCCACAGACTTCTTTGTCCAAATTGGCCTCCCGACCTGCTATTACCTGAAAGGGGTTGTGAACAGGAACTGCCGGGATGATATGATCCGGCAAAGCTTCAGCACGGTGGCCATTCAGATAAACGCGAATGCCACCAATTAGAACAAACTTCTCGGAAGCCGAGAGTCGGCCTCGGGAAACAGCAACAACTCTTCTTCTTTGATTCTTCTTCTTCTTCCCCCTGGATGCCTTGTCACTGGCGGGGACAACATGATAGTCCACGTGGTGGACAAGGCATGAGATAGTACGGCAAGACGGAGTGGTTCCCCGCTGACAGCTCGCCTTTGCAGGGGCTACGGTCTTGGCCGCAACAGTCTTGTCAGCTTCCTCGTCTTCGACCCTTAGCAGGTTGATGAAGGCGACTCCAAGAAAATTAGGGAACCCCACCACTGGTGGCAGAGCTCCGAAAGTAGTGGGCACCGCCAGGTACCCGTGCTCCGCGTGGGTAGCAACCACTTGGGTGCAGAAAGTAAGTCCAACAAATCCGCCAGCCATTGAGATCTCTCTGCAAATCAGAATGAGCAAACGATCAGTATTTTGGGGAAGGCCTCCAGGCCTTCTCCTTTGGCGAAGAGATGAAGGGAGACTCGGTCCCACTGGGCGTGCCAGCTTTATGGAACGATCTTTTTTTATTTATTTATTTATTTATTTATTTATTTGGATTTATTTATTTATTGATTGGTTTATTAGTTTATTGGGCATGCCAGTCACCGGAGTGACAATTTATTATGCGCTCGATCTGACTCAATCAGTCGATTGTGAAGTCAGAGTCGGGACCAGAAGTCCGTCATACCATAAAGGCTATGACGTTAATTATGCCCTTCCAAAGAAGGACAACCCTTGATTAATCGCCAAAGTAGAAGAGCCCCAGGGGCAAAACCAATGTGATAGGTATGCTCATTTATTTGTAGGATAAACGGTGCATGCAGATGATCATGCGATGCAAGATATGATATATTAATACACGGAGTAAATCCGACAGCATATCCCCTTATCTTAGACTATACCAAGTGGGAATATAGGACATCCATCTACGGAGTGTCAAAATGGAAGCCAAAAGAAAGATGGGCCTAGCCCGAGATCCAAGAGGATCGGAATACAGCGGGACGATGTCCACTCATCGTAGCATATATTGATATCCCCTTGAAGAGACCGTAGGAGAACATGTAGTGGCAGAACTCCATAGGCCAGTAGGGTTGCAAAAATAAACATCATACTCGGTAGAATGTAGGGGGTTAACCCCATTAATGTAGCTCCCATGGATTCAAGTGAAAGACTATTACTCCTCCCCGGGATAGTATGGGCTCCAAACGAAGGATGATAAGGCTCAGAGTGATGGGCTTCAAGGCTCATCAACGGTTGCTAGATGATCGGATGTCTCAGTAGCTTGAGGGAATTGACGGGCATAGGAATCGGCCCTGGAGGGCATCGGCGTGACAGGGACTCGGCCCGATGAGGACTCGGCGCGGAGGCCTTAGTATAGGGGCATCATCCTGGCGAAGACTGGCGGAGAGATGGTAGGCGCAGAGGCAAACCGGAGCAGGCAGTCACCGCGCGCCTGCCGCTCGGCGCGGAACCAGCGCCGGGAGAGTATCGCGCCGGGAGACCAATTGGGGCGCCGATAGGGAGGATTTGAGGATTTGGGGCTTGTGAAAGCTATGGATTTTGGGAGACCTCTTGTGTTTAATCATGGCTTCATGGGCTCTGGCGATGATGTTTAGGTAAGCTGAAAGGGAGGAGAAATTCATCCACAGAAGGTCTAGGGAGACCATGTGACTATCAACAGGAAATCTCATGATGATTATATTCCCCTTTGTACAGTGGGCAAAGGGCCATGAGATAGTCTGTCTCAGGTCTGTGCCACACAGTAGGGGGTTAATTTATCTGTTTAACAAAAAAACATCACATGATATGACAAAGCAAGGATCGTGAATGAATTTCAGCAGCATCTCGCCTTATTTTGGACTGTGCCAAAAGGGGAGTATAGGACATCCATCTACGGAGTGCCGAGATGAAAGCCAAAAGAAAGATGGGCGTAGCCCAAGATCCAAGAGGATCAGAATTCAGCGGGATAGTGTCCAATCATCATGGTGTCTCATTAATATTCCCCTAAAGGGACCAGCGGAGAACATGCAGTGGCAAACTCCGTGGCCTAGCGGGGTGTTCGAAAAATCCAGAAGAATAAGACAAATGTAGGGGTAAAACCCCATTAATGTAGCTCCTCTGCTTCTTATGGGATTTGGGTATGAAAGCTCAACAAAATTGATTCATAGAATAAAATTCATGCATTTATTCTTACATTCATATATTCACACACACACACACACACACACACACACACACACACACACACACACACACACACACATATATATATATATATATATATATATATATATATATATATATATATATATATTATATAAACAGTAATTGTGATTAATGGACCATTTTGAAGTAGATTGGTACACACTTTCATGGTTAGACATGGGTGGACTAAAAGGGCCCTCACGTAAGTCTTTATGTGGCCATGAGAGTTTTCTTTGTGCATGCATATATAGCAATTGGGTTGGTTTGGAAATGTTGTGAACAGAGGTGCATATGCATGAGACTAATACACGGGTCTAACATATGTAATGATGTACATGCGTATAGTGAATGGGGGGTCCATGCATTTATGGGTTTGACGTGCTCCTCATATTGGAAATGCAATGGACGAGCCAAGCATGGATGGGGGTTTATTTATTCGAATGGGTTCCCCTGAGACCAATGCATCATGTGGGATGGGGATGGACAGTGGGTGAAGGCTCGGCAGTTAACACATGCATACAAATGGAGCGGCGGGTGGCCTATCTCGGCGTGACTCACGCATTCGGCAGCTGAAGAGGCAATTGGCGTGAAAATAAAGGGGGTCCCCGGCGGGGAAACATGCCATCGGCGGGCTAGTGCACTCGGCGTGGGGATGAAAGGAGGGGAGTCTCGGCACGGATGATAATCGGCGCCGGTCTGGCGCCGAGTGCTGTTGGCGCCGAGATTAGTTGAAAGGGGATTTTGGGGCTTAGGATTTCATGGAAGCTGTCGGGCTTGAGCTCTCCCGAGTGAACATGAAACTATTCAGAGAACACAAACACCAAATCAGAGTCGAGCAAAATTACTTTTGCTCATGATTTGGGAGACGGGAAAGCCACGAGATGGGCTGTCTCGGGCTCCCACCTTATCAGAGGCAAATAACTTCAACTACCGATAGTAGAACTCAGGAAGTAAGCGCCGGATGCCAGTATCCCTGGAGCGTAGCAATGCCTTTGCGAATGTCATTGACGGATGGGATAATACTCCCACTGTCTCTGTGAAGTCGTAATAGCCATAAGGCCATCGCTCTGGGTTGAACGAAAGAAACATAAACCGGAACTACAGAAATTCTAGATAGAATAATGGGAGCACACGGGCAAATATCAAGGGGATTTGGTTATAGCAATATAAGAAAATCTCATGCGTCAACAGATTTTTAATTCATACAAAATCAGGCATCGCCAATATACAAATATACGCCATGAAGGGCTGTGCTATTACATAAGGAGAGAATGAAAGTATAAACGAAAGAACAGGGGAGGGGGACTGTAGCCCCGAGGGGCGTTGGACGGCAGTAGCAACGGCACCCCCTACCTCTACTCGCAGATAGCTCTCCCTTCTCTTCTTCCTCTTTGCCGACTGGCTCTCTCTCTCTCTCTCTCTCTCTCTCTCTCTCTCTCTCTTTTTCTTTCTTCTTCCGCAAGTCTCTTTTCTTCGCTCACTCAGTAGGGCGCCCTCTCTACTGCTCGCCGCCCTTTCTTCTTCATCGAACCTTAGCTTTTATAATGGGTTATAGAACCCTTGAAGCATCGACGCAGTTTCATCTTGGGTCTCGGCCTTAGCACAATCGGCGCGCCTCCTTTTATTTTGGACTTCGGGTTCGGATGGGCTTTGACCATGGCCTTGGCGACACTTTCACTTTGGTGGTAGATGGGCCCTGGGCGGCCCACTCCCAGTGTCTTCGTCTTTTCTTTCCTCCCTGAAAAATAAGAAATATAAGATGACAATATGTTAGTATTATTATCTATATTGTTATTATCTTATCATTTTATTTTTGTTTTATTATTATGATTATATCTTCTCTTCTCCCTTTTTTATCTTTTTGTTGCTATTATTATTATTATTTATTTTCTTTTTCCCCTTTTCTCTCATTTCTCTCTCTCATTTATTATTATTATTATATATATTTTTTATGTGTCAATATTCAGTCCTTTAAAGGAATTTGTTCTAATTGGTTTTGTCTAATGTCTCTCCAAATCTTGTGCTAGGAGTTCAAGCCGTTAGAGAGTTAGAATCCCCCGAAGTTGCTGTTTCTCTGCAAATCGGGTAGGAACAGACGTGTTCTCCTAGTGAAGATCAGGAGGTTAGGGACCCAAATCGAGGTGTTTTTAAGTTCATCCTTTGGAAGAAGTTGGTTCTCTACATATCTTCCCGTCACCCTTCAAATTTCATGAATTTAGGACGAGAGGATAAGGAGTTAGAGCGTCTGGAAGTTAAAGGTTCCACATAGGACGTGCAGGAACTTGGATCTCCTTCCAGCAACAAATTTGAAGTTTAGAGCCCCGTCCAGAGGTAGATTATATCATGATTGGCACAAACATAAAGTTAGGAGTAAAAGCCCTCTATTTTCTCATGATTTCATGCTCTCTACACGCCGTATTTCATGTTTTACCATGATTGTGCACTTAGGTTTTTATTGCATGAATAACCTTGTACCTTAATAGAAAAGATAACTTTGACTTAATCCATGCAACCCATGCATCTTTGACATCTTAAACATGTTCCCATATGGTTAACCTTCTATTTTACATGCCTCTTATGCATTTATTGCCCTAGATTAGCCCTATACTTCAATTTTTACTTCTGTCTGTAGCAGGCAAGAAACGGTCTCAAATAGACCACTATCATCAAATAGCGGTTCCCAAACGACCGCCACCATATAGAAACGGTCCTCTCTAGACTGCTTTTTCCTTTCAGTTTTTTGCACTCTATTAACCCTTGACAGAACACAGAATGACCCTTATAAATATATGTTAAACCTAAGATATTAGGCTTTATTCCCAGTTTTGATTTCATATTTATGATATTTGTTATATTGTGCATCTATAATGGTAGGTTTTATACTCAGCACGTTTTATAAACTTATTTTAATCTTATGCTAATTTCATGTCAAAATCATATAGTTTTGTATTAACGTTAGTTTTCACATGGTTTATGGAAACTTGTTTTATTGATGATTTGATCGCTGTTTCTATGCGATTCACTCTCATCTTTTAGTCTTCTTAAGTACATGGCACATATTCCGGTATGATGTCATTAGTTACACTTTGCTCATAAAGGCACGCTCTCTTGGACATGTGATCTTCTCCGTTGGATATTCCTTCCACCAGACTAGGTGATCTTGTTTCAAGGCCTCTGTAAGTCTCCGCGAGCTTGGGATTCCCACTAGGATGCCGAGCTGGTTGTACCTTAAAAGCCCAATGGATTAGAAATCACCTATCTTGGTGCGGACACCCGAGCAGTTGAGCGGCGCGACACGCCGAGCTACCGGTACTACACACGGAGTACGACGCGAGCCACCTCAGCATCCATCTGGCTCGGAGACAGCCTGGAGACGCCCCCTTGTGTCCCGGCATTTATCATATTTAGTTAGCCTTTATTTGTGTGATGTGTGTTTATTTCATTTTATTCGGTATGTAATTTTGATTGTAAGAGGGGTTTATTTGTAAAATGGGACCCCCGGGTCCCACGGGCCCACAGACCCCCTCCCATTGGTCCACCTCAGCTCATGGGCCCCATGTGGGGTCAGTCAACATGTCAAATGGAGGCATATAGAAGTTTGAATGGTAAAAGGCACATGGGAGACAAGTGGACTTCAAAGTCCAAGGTGGCTACCAAACATGTCTCCCTTGCCATTATAGTCAATAGGCCGCCCCCCCTTATTTTTTTTATTGTAATTTTTGTGTGTGGGTCACACTCAATCCAGGCCACCCATTCCCATCCCCTAGATCCAACGGTGGACAATGGATTTGAGATGTAACACATAAATACTTGTAATTTCACATTTTGGAGAATTAATGCCATTTGAGCTTGGAAAATTACTTGAGCAAAGGCCTAGGCCGCCACTCTCTCCCCCTTGGAGCTGTGAAGGCTTCCCTCTGGAGGTGTGACTCCTCCCCTTATCATTCCGGTCGCCGCTGCCGCCGCCACGAGCCGCCAACGCATCACCGCCGAGATCGCCGGAGTTCTACCTTCATCCGACCACAATAGCTTCCACGAATTCTCTGTGTCAGCCACGAGCTCAGATCGACCTGGGGATTTTAGGGGATGCTCCAGAGGTGTCAAACACGTCCCCAAAATTTTGGTTGGTCATGACGATCTCATTTGATATTTTTTTATTTTCGTCCAACCTTAATTTCCAGATCTGTCTGCTTGCTATTTTAATTTCCACCAGCCCTGTGTTTCCCCTGTTCGGACCTCTTTCCAATTTTTGTTAGAGCTTCCAATTTTACTAGGGGTTCTGTCCATCAACCCCACCGTCCCCAAATTTTCTTGAATTTTTTTGAGGCCATCCCATATTTTTAAAAAATCAATCTCAGAGATAGATATAGTGCTATTCACCAGTTCCCAGATCCGACCACCCTCCAGTACACAAATCATAAAAAATCACAGCCACCTCCAATCAGTCCTCAAAAAATATCCTCGTTCTCCTTGTTCAAAATCCCACAAGTTTGATAAAGAACTCAGGAGCTGAATCGGCCATCTTCCTCGCGGGCAAAGGCAATCTTCAGACAACTCACCTGTAGATCTGAGATTTCAGTTACTGTACAACAGGGACTTGTAAATTCAATAAAGTTCTGATCTGACCGGATCCTGTAAATCTTTCTAGCTCTAGATTGAATAATTTGAAGAGAGCTTTCCAACGATAGCTCATGCGTCCCGATCCGACATCGGGATTGATCGCAGCGGCCGTTTTCGCCGGAGCGCGTGCCGGAAGACAGCAACCAAAATCCGTGGGAAGTTAGTTCCAGAATTGGGAATCGGGGCCGATCGACCCCCGATCGGTGTTCCTGGCCGACCGCCTTCCGTGGAGGCGCGCCACCAGGGGTCCCAATCATAGTGGGTCCCACCCCCACAGATCCGGAGGACAACGCCGTCCGCTGGCCCCACGGGTCCGTAAAACTCGCCACTCGGAAAGCACGAAAATGCGGAGTTCGGCAACGCCGGGCGACATCAAGATGCAGCCCGTCAACCCGATTTGCGCGATTCCCGGACCCCACATGTGACCTTTTACCTCCCTGCGTGGAGTGGGTCGACTTAGTGTATTGCTGTAATCATTGCTAACCGGGAGTCCGTAACACGGCCGGGGTTGTCTATGCCACGCCGGGTGCGTGGAGGTAATGGTCCGTGATAAGTGCTATATTTTACATCATAATTTACATCACATCCATCATCTTTGAGCATTATTTGAGTATATTTATGCAACATGAGCATTAATGACATTCTCACACATTATTTGAGTCTTCATGCATTTTATCATCTTTTTGAGCTTAAAAGACCATGTGAGAAATATTTAAATATTTGCACAATTATTTTGGAATTAAATAGATTGATATTTTAATTTTCAGGAAAAAGCGACCTAGATCAAGACGCTATTTAAATAACGACAGATGCAAGCGCGCGTCTTCAGCAAGAAGCGACAGCTCCAAGGGCATCAATTCAGTTGATAAAAAAAAGTGAAAAAAGAATAAAACAAGAGAGAGAAAAGAATTAGCGTCCGAGATGAGGTCGCTAATCATTGAAAGGACTCCCAAAGTGAAGGTCATCAATTCCTATTTTACGAAAAATGTTGAAATAGCAAAATAAGGAAATAAGAAACTGACGCCCGAGATGCAGTCGCTACTTCAAGAAAGGATGCCCTAGATTAAGGCGTCATTTAAAGAAAGAACGCCCCAGATGAAGTCGCTATTTCAAGTTCAACCAGAAAAGGCAGCTGTAGGCTTCCGATCGAACTGTTCTTCCATGTTTGCTCTTATCTAAGCAACCTTTTATGGAAAGGAGGAGTTTAATGATGGAAAGGAGTCTAATGGATCAAGTTGCATTGCTAAAAACCTGGATTTGAGTGGATTTGGGAAGTCCACGATCGTGAGAGACCAAAAACCCTATAAAGGGATGTCATGGTCGCAGGGTTACGGAGAGAACAGTTTAGAGATCTACCTTAGGGTTTAATTTCGAAACCTTTATTTTCATCTTTTGCAGTTAAGTTCTTCATCAAAATTCTTCGTTTTCTAGTCTTCTACAAATTCTTCTTCTTCCTTTTCTCCTAATTCTTTCTCGTTTTTATGCTATAATTAGTTTTTCAAAGCTCTGTCTACGGTTTTTACTGTCCACCCGATTTTCATACTTTCTGTTCTTCATCATTTTTCTCCCTCTTCTAATCCTCATCTCTTTCTGCTGTCTTCACAAAAGTTGTGTGTTTTTGAAAGTTCTTCAACTTCTTCTTCTACTTCACCGTTTTAAAGGTACGTTTTAAAGGTATAGTCAATTTTCTAAAGTTCAGATTTTTAGAGTTCTGCACTGTTCATCCGCGACCACCTCCTGTTCATCCTCAGTTTTCTCCATCTTCCTCTCGTTTTTAAACTCTAAAGTCTTCATCAATTTTCTTCATCTTCTCAATCTCTACAACTTTCATGTTTTCCACTTTTTCTAATTCCTTCTGATTTTAAAGTTATTCTTCTTCCAAATCACTCTCTGTTTTCAATCTAGTTTTTTACTGTTTCTTCTCAAAACACACCAACACACACACACCCTTTTGCATTGTTTTCAAATTTCCTCCATCTATTTCTTTCTTCCTCTATTTTTCTCTCATATCCCAAGGCGGATCTTCATCTATTAGTCTTCTCACGACGTCGGCATCCAAGGCGAGACGATCTTCATCCAAGGCTTGGCAAGGAGGCGGCGTTATTCTTCATGCATTGGCTATATTTTCTTATCTTTTCTTTTTGATGTTCCCATGTTGTAATTCTTATTTTTCTAGTGTGACTTTCCACTATCATCTTAATGAAATTCATCATTTGTGAAATTATGTTTCTCTCTCTATCTCCTCTAATTTCTCTTCTTAAACCCTCTCATGTTCTTTAAATAGTTTTCATGCAATTGGTCTTTCCTTAGATTAATCTCACTCAAACTTCGATTTTCAAAGCATAAGGTGTTTTTCCAACTTGATATTTTTCCTCCTCGTGGGATCGACTCCGCTTACCACTATATAATTTGATTTTTCAATCTTTTAAAGTGAGTGAGTGTGAATATTTTAAAATTATGGCACGGCTTTCTTAACGACACTAGTCGGTGCGCATCAATTTTTGGCGCCGTTGCCGGGGAACGAAATTATGTTTTATGTTGGGAAAGTCCTTGTGTTTGATTTGTATTTAGTTTTACTTATTTTTCTATTTTACTTTGCAGGAAAAAGCAAAAAATTCAAAAAATTCAAAGAAATTCTGACCTAAAAATCCAAGGAAAAAAATCTGTCACAGGAAGCGTCGCTAAAGCCCAGATCTGTCACAGAAAGTAGAAATTTAAAAAAATCTGAGAAAATCAAGCGTCGCTGAAAGGTCATAAACGTAGGTAAAGCTCATGTTTTGCTGATTTCTGAAAAATTCCGAAAAAATCAGAAAAATTTTGAAAAATTTCAAAAAAAATCAAAAATCCATAAAACACAAAAAACATGCTTTTAGGTTTTGTTTTGCAGTAGTTTTGCATATTGTGTGGTATTTTTAGTTTATAGACTATTTCATTCATATCTCTATTTGAAAATTGAAAAAAAATCTAAAAATTCTCTAAAAATAAAATAAAAATCAGAAAACATAAACAAAAAAAAATTCATCATGCTAGCATATCTCCATCTTAGTTGCATTACTTTCATGCATTTGTGCATTTAGTTGCGCTTTTTGTTTTTCATTCTTTATTCACAACATCTTTTGAAAAAAAATTCTCTTCTCATCTATTTCCCCTCCTTAAGGGCATTAGGATCTTTACACCTCTCTTGGATTTGGAAGGACACTCCATTGAGCATTCCGTCTCTTTGGACTTGAAATTCCATTTCTAAGACCTCCATAAGTCCCCGTAACCGTGGATTCCCTCACAGACGATGGGCAGGTTGTACCACGAAGCACCTTGGAGTTAGAGTGCCCTTAGAAGGTTTTCTAAAAAAAAATCATCATTCTTGCATTCATATAGTTAATCCTTGCATTTGCATAACCCATTCAATAGGAATTCTTTGCATTTTGAAAGAAAAAAAATCATCATTACCTTTTGGGCCCTTTGCATTGCATGCAAGGTAGGAGATCCCTCCACCCTCATTTGATAGGACCCATTAGTGAAGTTGAAAGGTTAGTGCATTCTAAGTCCCAACCCTAACCTAACCTCATGGAGAATCAAAATCAAAACTAACAAGTTCCTAAGCAAATGAAGGACTACTTCATTCCTAATCAATATCAACCGTTCTTCTATATTCAAGCACCTCAGAACTAGGCGGTTCATTATGAAATTAAATCCAGCACCATTCAGATGTTGCCATCCTTCTATGGTAATACTAATGAAGATCCATATAAACATCTCGATGAGTTTCTCCAGATATGTTCAACTGTCAAAATTCAAAACTTCTCAGATGATGCCCTTAAGCTTACTCTCTTCCCATTCTCCCTTAGGGACAAAGCTAAATATTGGTTGGGAGCCTTGGGTAGAACAATTGACACATGGGGAGAGATGCAAAAAGAGTTCTTGAAGAAATTCTACCCCATTGGTAGGACTAATACCATGAGAAGGACCATCACTGGATTTACACAAAATTCTGGGGAACAAATTCATGAGGCTTGGGACAGGTTGAAAGATCTTTTGAGAAAATGTCCCCATCATGGCCTATCTAGATGGCAAATTGTGCAAGCATTTTATGAGGGATTAATAGAAAACTATAGACAAATGGTAGATGCCTCATGTGGGGGTGCTTTCATGAGTAAAAGTGAGGATGAAGCTTATGATTTATTTGAGATGTTAAGTGAAAATTCTATTAGTCATGCTTCACTTTTCTCCTATGAAAGGATGATTGGACCTGCTAAGAAGGGTAGGCTATATGAAGTCAAAAGTCAAGGAGAGTTGGAGAATAGGATGGATATTAATGCGCTTGCTCAAAAGTTGAATAAAGTGGATTTGTTGGCACAAAGGATGGAGAAGGTAGATTTGGTAGCACAAAAACTTGATCAATTATTATCCATGAATAAACAAGAACCTTCTTTTCCTTCTATCCAACAAAATCAATCTTTCTCAAATTCCAACCTTCAAGAACTTTGTGCTCTATGTTCTAGCCCAAATCATGCTGTCATTGATTGCCCCATGGCGGCCCAACTTCCCCCATTTATCCAAGAACAAGTCTTTGCTGCTCAGGGTGTCTCTAAGCCCACCTATGATCCATATTCCAATACCTATAACCCGGGCTGGAGAAATCATCCAAATTTTTCTTGGAAATCACAACAAGGTCTATCTACTCAAGTCAATCCCTCAATTCCAAAACAATCTTTTCAAGTTCCGAACCAGTGTTACCAACATCTTCAAAATCATTTTCAACATAATCAACAACAACAACCTCCATTTCAGCAATCATCGTTCCATCATGCTCAGGCCCCATATCAACAAGCTTCATCATTCCAGGGTCAATATAATCAATTTCCATCACATCATTATCAACCCCAAGCTCCATTTCAAGCTCCTTATCAACCGCCTCCTCAACCCCCTCAGCCTCATTTTGAGGATAAATTTGACCAACTTCAACAACTTGTTCTCTCTCAACAACAATCAATTGCTAAATTAGAAGGTCAAATAGGTCAGTTGGCGGCTAGTAATATGAGGAGAGATGTTGGGCAGCTATCTAGTCAACCCATAGCTAATCCCCGCAATCAACAACCTCCGGGTTTTCAGCAAAGAGCTCCTATTCTTCCCCCTCCAAATCAGCCCAATCAACCTCAGCCACCCCCTCCTATCGTTCCTCAATTCGAGAATGCCAAAGCTATCTCTACCCTTAGGAGCGGGAAAGTTCTTAATGATCCATATCAGGCTAAGGATGTGGGTGGTAGTTCGGGCCAAGATGCCCAAGAGGAAAGTGATAATGAGGAAGAAGAGTCGATAATTGTGCAAAAGAAAAAGAAGCCGGATGGGGAGGAGAAGACAATGGATACAGGAAAGGTCAAGATTGATGAGGGTTTTCAAGGATATGTTTCTAAGGTCCCTTTTCCGGATGCATTAAAGCCAAAAGCTCAAAAGAAGCCGGTCCAACAAGAAGAGATGTTGGAATTGTTTAAACAAGTCAATATTAATATTTCACTCTTGGATGCTATTAAACATGTACTGGCGTATGCCAAATTTTTAAAAGAGCTTTGTACACCAAGAAGGGAGCCGAAGGCGGCAACACAGAAGATCCGTCTATCTGAAGATGTTAGTGCTGTTTTAATGAATTCTTTACCAAAGAAGTTGAAGGACTCTGGTGCTCCATTAATTTCATGTGATATAGGTGGGGTGACATTTGATAAAGCTTTGCTAGATCTTGGAGCAAGTGTTAATTTGTTACCCACCTGCATTTATGAGTAATTTGATTTAGGGGAATTAAAGCCCACTTCTATTATCCTTCAACTAGCGGATCGGTCTGTTAAAACACCAAAGGGTTTGTTGGAGGATGTGATAGTGAAAATTCATGAATGCTATTTCCCAGTGGACTTTTTAATCTTGGATATGGCCTCATCCCAAGAGTTAAAACATACACCAATCATTTTGGGACGCCCGTTTTTGGCTACGGCGAAGGCCAATATTAATTGTGCCACAGGGATGATGGATATTACCTTTGGAGGAGAGAAGGTCTCACTGAATATTTTTAAAGCTTCACAATACCCGGATCATGAGGGGGAATGTAATGTCATCGATATTTTTAAGGAAATGATTGAAGAAAGTCCGGATATGAATGAGAATGTGATTGAAGAGGGTAGTTTGCTTCAAGATTCACCTCTTTCTTATTCTAGTGTGGAGCCTCTTCCTCCATTAAGATCTGAACCTATTCTTCCATCTCTTGATCAGCCGCCCATTTTGGAACTTAAGCCTCTGCCGGACTCGTTGAAATATGCTTATCTAGGCCCGGATCATATCTTGCCTGTAATCATTGCTTCTAATCTTACCTCTACTCAGGAATCTAAACTTTTAGATGTTCTTAAGGAGCATAGGGGGGCGATAGGATGGTCTGTGGCAGATTTGAAGGGTATAAGTCCAGATGTTTGTATGCATTATATCTATTTGGAGGACAATGCCAAGCCGAGTAGAGAGATGCAACGTCGGCTGAATCCAAATATGAAAGAGGTGGTGAAGAAGGAAGTTGTTAAGTGGTCAGATGCTGGGATAATTTATTCTATTTCTGATAGCAATGGGTTAGCCCGACACAAGTGGTTCCTAAGAAGTTGGGGCTGATAGTGGTTACAAATGAAAAAGGAGAAGAGGTGCCCATGCGATTACAAACGGGATGGAGGGTTTATATTGATTATAGGAAATTAAATTCAGTAACAAAGAAAGATCATTTTCCACTCCCGTTTGTTGATCAAATTCTGGAAAGATTGGCTGGGCAACAATATTTTTGTTTCTTGGATGGTTCTTCCGGATATAATCAAGTTGCTATCTATCCGGAGGATCAAGAAAAAATCACTTTTACATGCCCCTATGGCACGTTTGCGTTTAGAAGGATGCCGTTTGGACTGTGTAATGCCCCTGCTACTTTTCAAAGATGTATGATGTCGATATTTTCTGACATGGTGGGGGAGACTTTGGAAGTTTTCATGGATGATTTTTCGGTGTTTGGCGATTCTTTTGAGGGGTGCTTAGAAAATTTAACTCAGGTTTTGAAGAGGTGCATTGATGCTAATCTTGTGTTGAGTTGGGAAAAGAGCCACTTTATGGTGAGGGAAGGCATAGTTTTAGGCCATGTGATTTCGGAAAGGGGAATAGAGGTCGATAAAGCCAAAGTAGACTTGATTTCCAATCTTCCTCCCCCTACATCTATCAAGCAAATCAGATCCTTTCTTGGCCATGCTGGATTTTATAGAAGATTTATTCAGAACTTCTCCACCATTGCTCGTCCCCTCACACAGTTGCTTGCTAAAGATACTCCATTCCATTTCGATGATTCTTGTCTCAAGGCCTTTATTTCTTTGAAAGCGGCCCTTACTCAAGCTCCGATTCTTCAATCTCCAGATTGGTCGCTTCCTTTCGAGATTATGTGTGATGCCTCGGACTATGATGTTGGAGCTGTCCTAGGACAAAGGGTAGATAAGAAGCCCGTGGTAATATATTATGCAAGTCGCACCCTTGCTGATGCTCAGATAAATTACACCACCACGGATAAGGAGCTTCTAGCTGTTGTTTTTGCCCTAGAAAAATTTCGATCATATCTTTTAGGGGCTAAGGTTATTGTTTACTCCGATCATTCTGCCTTAAAATACTTACTTTCCAAGAAGGATGCTAAGCCCCATCTCATTAGATGGATTCTATTATTACAAGAGTTTGATTTAGAAATTAGAGACAAGAAGGGGTTAGCCAATGTAGTTGCTGATCATTTATCCAGGATAGTGATCCCTGAAAGTACTCCAATGTCCGATTCTTTTCTCGATGAACAGATTCTTTCCCTCTCTCATTCTTCAACTCCTTGGTATGCTAACATTGTTAACTACCTGGCGGTAGGTCAGATCCCGGGAGGGTGGACTAAGCAGGAGAAGGATAATTTCTTTTCTAAAGTAAAACACTATTTCTGGGAGGACCCTGAGCTATTTCATATGGGTCCCGATCAGATCATTAGAAGATTTGTCCCTGAAGAAGAACAACAATCAGTATTGAATTTTTGTCATAATTTAGCTTGTGGGGGACACTTCTCGGGAAAGAAGACAGCGGCAAAAGTGCTACAAAGTGGATTCTATTGGCCCACTTTATTTAAAGATGCTTATGAAGTCTCCAAATCATGTTTGAGATGCCAAGCTGTGGGCAATAATTCGAAGAAAGATATGATGCCGCTAAATCCCATTTTGGTGGTTGAAATTTTTGATGTTTGGGGAATAGATTTCATGGGACCGTTTCCATCTTCATTTGGTAATGAATATATCTTGGTGGCGGTCGATTATGTTTCCAAATGGATTGAAGCCATTGCTACTAGGACAAATGACCATAAGGTGGTTATGAAATTTGTAAAGAAGAATATCTTTTCTAGGTTTGGTTGTCCTAGGGCTATAATTAATGATGGGGGTTCTCATTTCACTCATTTTCAATTTCGAGCTTTGCTTCGTAAGTATGGTATCACTCACAAGCTTGCTACCCCCTATCATCCCCAAACTAGTGGCCAGGTTGAAGTGTCAAACCGGGAGATTAAAAATATTCTGCATAAAATTGTTAGGCCGGATAGAAAAGACTGGTCCGAGAGACTAGATGATGCATTGTGGGACTATAGAACTGCATACAAAACTCCCATTGGCATGTCCCCTTACCGTCTCATTTTTGGTAAAGCCTGCCACTTGCCCGTAAAATTGGAACATAGAGCTTATTGGGCCATTAAGCAAGTTAATTTTGATCTTAATCAAGCTGGTGCCCAAAGAGCTCTACAAATTAATGAACTAGAGGAATTAAGGAACGAAGCCTATGAAAATGCGAAGATTTACAAAGCTAAAACCAAAGCATTTCATGATAAACACATTCACAGAAAGAGTTTTCAAGAAAATCAAAGGGTTTGGCTATTTAATGCAAGGCTGTGTTTGTTCCCCGGTAAGCTAAAGTCCAGATGGGATGGACCATTCATTATTGTTAAAGTTTTTGACCATGGTGCTGTTAAGATTTTGGATCCTAAAAATGGTCACATTTTCACTGTCAACGGTCAACGATTAAAACCTTACGTGGAAAGTGAGCAGCTGTTAAAAGAATCAATTGCTTTAAGTGATCCGGAGTAAGATTTTTCAAGCATCTGGCTGAAGACGGAAAACTTAGCGCTTTTGGGAGGCAACCCAAGATTTTTGTTATTTGATGCTTTTGTTTCAGTGTGTTTTAGTTATTAGATTCAAGCCAAGGAGAGGAAGTTATCGCCAAAAGAGATTCTGCCCCGCACACCAGGTTGTCTCTTTCCTGCTCAGCAAACTTTATTTTAACATTGTTCTTTCATTTCAACTTTCCATGTCATTGAGGACAATGTCATTTAAGTTGGGGGGGGTGGCAGGGAAAAATTCCATCATTGCATATAATACAATTTGGTAGGATTTTTACATGAAATTATTGCAATTTGCATGAAAATGAAAAAGATTAAATTCCCGACTGAGT
This sequence comes from Amorphophallus konjac, assembly GCA_022559845.1. NCBI lineage: Eukaryota > Viridiplantae > Streptophyta > Magnoliopsida > Alismatales > Araceae > Amorphophallus > Amorphophallus konjac. Next base: position 120,802,918 of record CM040124.1, read on the forward strand.
TTTATTGTTTCATGCTTGAATTGAAAGTAATTCTGGATTAGAAAAGGCTAGGGAGAAGGTTGAAGGAAAATTAAGTTCGATCTAGCCATGGAAAATTGATATAAGAATCTTTTTAAAAGTTCATGCGCACTATTAGAAAAAATATTCACTATGCACTCTGATGAAGCAAAATAAGATAAGCCCTCTGTTATTTTGGGAACTGTATCTGATACTCTGCATTTCTTGAGGATGAGATCTATTTCAAGAAAAAGCTTTCTGTCAAGTTCTATAAAAAAAAGAGAAGAAAATGTAAAGGCATATTGTTGAAGAAGAAAGAAACGATGAAATAGAAAGATCACGCCATGAAAAATGCCCCTGATTTGAGTAACCGGGCCTGCTTCACCTAAGACGTGTTGAGGTTCGCGCAAAAAGGTGAAGGGTAGTGCAGCATTATGGTTGTGCAAATGAGAAAAAAAGTTCTAAAGGAACAAAAGAAAAAGGCAGACAAAAGCTAGTATGCTTAAATGCTCTGATCTGAGAGGTGCAGGGTTGAAAGGTACTGACTTGGAATAACAAATGGGGGATGCAATTGTCTTAACTGCAGATTTAGAATTACACATGCACAAGTGCTATTGAACTTTGATTTGTATTCTTAAGTCATGTGCTTTAATTTCCAATCTAAGGCTAATATGAGCATTAATGATTCTGGATTCCTAATCTTTGGTTGATTCTATGAAGGGAGAGCTGGATATAAGAGTATGATCTTTATGAACTCTTGTTGGTCCTTAATTTTGATTTAATTGCATTGCTAAGGGTCTAGCAATGAGTAAGTTGGGGGGTGTGATAAGTGCTATATTTTACATCATAATTTACATCACATCCATCATCTTTGAGTATTATTTGAGTATATTTGTGCAACATGAGCATTAATGACATTCTCACACATTATTTGAGTCTTCATGCATTTTATCATCTTTTTGAGCTTAAAAGACCATGTGAGAAATATTTAAATATTTACACAATTATTTTGGAATTAAATAGATTGATATTTTAATTTTCAAAAAAAAGCGACCTAGATCAAGGCGCTATTTAAATAACGACAGATGCAAGAGCGCGTCTTCAGCAAGAAGCGACAGCTCCAAGGGTGTCAATTAAGTTGATAAAAGAAAGTGGAAAAAGAATAAAAAAGAGAGAGAGAGAAAAGAATTAGCGTCCGAGATGAGGTCGCTAATCATTGAATGGACGCCCAAAGTGAAGGTCATCAATTCCTATTTTACGAAAAATGTAGAAATAGCAAAATAAGGAAATAAGAAACTGACGCCCGAGATGCAGTCGCTACTTCAAGAAAGGACGCCCTAGATTAAGGCGTCATTTAAAGAAAGAACGCCCCAGATGAAGTCACTATTTCAAGTTCAACCAGAAAAGGCAGCTGCAGGCTCCCGATCGAACTGTTCTTCCATGTTTGCTCTTATCTAAGCAACCTTTTATGGAAAGGAGGAGTTTAATGATGGAAAGGAGTCTAATGGATCAAGTTTCATTGCTAAAAACCTGGATTTGAGTGGATTTGGGAAGTCCACGATCGTGAGAGACCAAAAACCCTATAAAGGGATGTCATGGTCGCAGGGTTACGGAGAGAACAGTTTGGAGATCTGCCTTAGGGTTTATTTTCAAAGCCTTTATTTTCATCTTTTGTAGTTAAGTTCTTCATCAAAGTTCTTCATTTTCCAGTCTTCTACAAATTTTTCTTCTTCCTCTTCTCCTAATTCTTTCTCGTTTTTATGCTATAATTAGTTTTTCAAAGCTCTGTCTACGGTTTTTACTGTTCACCCGATTTTTATACTTTCTGTTCTTCATCATTTTTCTCCCTCTTCTAATCCTCATCTCTTTCTACTGTCTTCACAAAAGTTGTGCGTTTTTAAAAGTGCTTCAACTTCGTCTTCTACCTCATCTTCCAATTCCTCACCGTTTTAAAGGTATAGTCAATTTTCTAAAGTTCAGATTTTTAGAGTTCTGCACTGTTCATCCGCGACCACCTTCTGTTCATCCTCAGTTTTCTCCATCTTCATCTCGTTTTTAAACTCTTAAGTCTTCATCAATTTTCTTCATCTTCTCAATATCTACAACTTTCATGTTTTCCACTTTTTCTAATTCCTTCTGATTTTAAAGTTATTCTTCCTCCAAATCACTCTCTGTTTTTAATCTAGTTTTTTACTGTTTCTTCTCAAAACACACCAACACACACACACACCCTTTTGCATTGTTTTCAAATTTCCTCCATCTATTTCTTTCTTCCTCTATTTTTCTCTCATATCCCAAGGCGGATCTTCATCTATTAGTCTTCTCACGACGTCGGCATCCAAGGCGAGGCGATCTTCATCCAAGGCTTGGCAAGGAGGCGGCGTTATTCTTCATGCATTGGCTATATTTTCTTATCTTTTCTTTTTGATGTTCCCATGTTGTAATTCTTATTTTTCTAGTGTGACTTTCCACTATCATCTTAATGAAATTCATCATTTGTGAAATTGTGTTTCTCTCTCTATCTCCTCTAATATCTCTTCTTAAACCCTCTCATGTTCTTTAAATAGTTTTCATGCAATTTGTCTTTCCTTAGATTAATCTCACTCAAACTTCGATTTTCAAAGCATAAGGTGTTTTTCCAACTTGATATTTTTCCTCCTCGTGGGATCGACTCCGCTTACCACTATATAATTTGATTTTTCAATCTTTTAAAGTGAGTGAGTGTGAATATTTTGAAATTGTGGCACGACTTTCTTAACGACACTAGTCGGTGCGCATCAGTCCAAACTTCTTGGCGTTCATTTGCTTAGCTAGTATATGGTCTTTGCCGCTGTCGAGAGCGATAGGTACTAGCCCGTGTGTTCATGTCAGCGCTGTGAGTGTGAGAGTGACCCGTCCCGCGACTCGATCAGAGTCCGGAAGTGAGTCTGACTACCTTGAACTCTGCCGGTTCTTCAACCGCGCACGATCCGCGTTTCGCTCGCTTGGGACGACGAGTGAGCTTGCGTTCTGTTAGCGACGTATAGCCCATAGGAGCTCTCCGTGTCGGGCCTAATGTCTCTCCCATCATGTGTTGCTGGTCGTGTCTGCATCTAGAGTCCGAGGTCCATACCGCATAGAGTCGGCCCCCGTGTCCGTCCCACATCAGTTTGGTATCAGAGCGAGTCGAGTTTAGGGTAGTCATTGCATATGTCTTGCATGCATCATGGTCTAAGTCGAGTTTAGGACCATCATTACTTTCAAAACCAAAAAAAAAAGAGTGTTTTAAAATTGCATTTCATCCCGATAATTTGGTATCTTAAAAGGTGTTGTCCGAACGTTAGGCTACGCCTATCGGGAGGTCGCACACTTGCGGGAGTGATCTTCGGATCGATTAACTCCGCCCCGTACCGGATATTAGTTTAGGTCTAAGTGCATCATTGAGTGAGTGTTTGCATTAGTCGGTGTCTTCTAGGTCGTGTGTCAGTTGCATGCCCACCCGTCGAGGTACCCAATACTCGCCACCACCACCTATGGCGGATTCCCGGGCCCGTAGCTCCGATGAGTCCTCGACGGCCGAGATGTTTCGAGCCATCATGGATCGTCTTGACATGCATATGGATGGTCTTAGTACGCGTATGGATGGCATAGGAACACGTCTAGAAGGGCGGATGAAAGCCCTCGAGGATCGGGCCTAGAGTTCGAATCAGTCCATCCAGGGCTTAGTTGGGAGGATCGCTGTCCTAGAGAGGGGCCCAGTAGCGGCGCAACCCGCGCCGACGAACGGCCAACAAGAGCCGGTGCAGCAACCCGCTGTGCCAAGGGCTCAGGTGGAGGATGTCGGGAGGCAACAGGCGCCTATAGTGGAAGATTATGCTTCCGACAATGATCAGGGGGGTAACGGTCGTCGTCATCAACGACGGAATCGTGATGACGAGGATGACGACCGCATTCTTAGGGGTGTGCGTGCGGACCCTCCCACTTTTAGCGGGTCCTTGGACCCTAGGGTGTATCTAGATTGGGAGGCCGGCATGGACCGGTACTTCGAGTGGTTTGAGATGACGGACCACCAAAGAGTTCGATACGCGAAGATGAAGCTGCAAGGGCAGGCCCAAACTTATTGGATCAATGTGGAGAGCCTGCTCAATCAGCGACGTCAACCCCAAATCGGTACTTGGGATGATATGAAAATCAAATTGAGGGAGAAATACCTTCCCGCCTCATATCGCCAACGTCTTATAGACAAGTGGCAAAGCATGTCCCAAGGGAACCGATCCGTGACCGAGTACACCGCCGAGTTCGATGAGTATTACTTACGGTGTGGGGTCACGGAGGAGAGCACCATGACTATATCCCGCTTTCGAAGAGGTTTACGGCCCAATTATCAATATGAACTCTTTCGCCGTAATGCAACCACTTTGGAGTAGGCATATCAGATCGCTCAAAAATTGGAGCAGTTCGAGGCCGAGTTCGAGTCACCCCATCGGTTGGGCTCCTTTCCCCTTCGTAGTGTCGAGCCCCGTGGCTCATCTGGCACGTATCCGAGGGCCCCCATGACTCGACCTCAGGAGCCCGCTCGCCCCGAGCCCTTTGCTCCTAGGCCTCGTCCTCCACCCCCGAGGGACCTTCCTCATCCCCAGCATCTTACGGCCCCACCCACAGCCCGTCCACCGGCACCTGCACCTCCTGCACGTCCTTTGTTGCCTACACCTCCTATCCGTCGGGAGGATAAAGGTAAAGGACCTATGATTGGGGAGCCTAGTGGATCACGGCAGCAGTGTTATCGCTGCAATGGGTTTGGCCATTTCGCCAACCAATGTCCCACCCGCCCATCTCTTCACATTGGGGACACACATGCCGAGGATACCACCCCTACGGGCCTCGAGTTAGTCAGCTATGAAGCAGATGAAGAGCTAGCTGATGAGTACTATGAGATGGGAGGTGAGGCCCCGGATGCCCAGCATTAGGACGATACCCACGTGGGGGTCGTCAGATGTATCCTCACCCAACTGCAGGTCAGTGATGACTGGCGTTGGACTACTATCCTTCATGTATTCTGTAGGCTGCGAAAGCAAATTTGCAAGGTGGTCATCGATAGCGGGAGTTGTATCAATGCAATCTCCACGAACGCTGTCGCCCGTCTTGGTCTCACACCCATAGACCATCCTTGTCCCTATCAGGTATCATGGGTGGATACCACTTCCATTTCGGTCAGGCTGCGGTGCTTGGTCCCGCTGCAGCTCCACTCCTACCGTGACGAGATCTGGTGTGATGTTCTCCCCATGGAAGTGGGCCGTATCATTCTTGGTAGGCCGTGGTTATTTGACCGGGATGGCACGCTCCATGGCCGGTCGAACACCTGTACCTTCGACCACGCTAGCCAGCGGGTCACCCTCCAACCCGTTCGGCCCAGGAGCCCATCAGTCAGGGGTCCTACTGGCCCTAGTACTCCGAAGCCTTCCGTTCTCGAGCCTAGTACCCCATCCCCAGCTCGGGCTATGACCGTTACCTCTGGCCCAGGAGAGCCCTCGACGAGGAGATTGATAATGATTAGCTCCCGGGAAATGGAGCAGGAGCTTAGTCAGGGCTGTCCGGTGTTTGCCATTACGGTCCGAGAGGTGGAGCGGGACTCCGAGGGTGAGCTCCCACCCGAGGTTGTTCCCATTCTGTAGGAGTATGCTGATGTCTTTCCCGATGATCTTCCCGAGGGACTCCCACCTATGCGGGATATTCAACATGCCATCGACCTTGTTCCGGGCTCTTCTTTGCACAACCTTCCTCATTATCGCATGAGTCCCACGGAGCATGCCGAGCTTAAACGGCAGGTCGATGAGTTAGTGCAGAGAGGGTCTGTTCGGGACAGCATGAGTCCATGTGCTGTACCCACATTACTCGCCCCGAGGAAGGATGGCACGTGGAGAATGTGCATTGATAGTCGTGCCATCAACAAAATCACCGTGAAGTACAGGTTCCCTATTCCCCGCCTTGATGACATGCTGGACATGATGGCAGGTGCCACTATCTTTTCGAAGATCGATCTTAAGAGTGGCTACCATCAGGTGAGGATTAGGCCAGGTGATAAGTGGAAGACCGCATTTAAGACCAAGGACGGTCTATATGAGTGGTTGGTCATGCCTTTTGGGTTGACCAATGCCCCTAGCACTTTCATGCGGCTCATGACTCAGATCCTTCGACCTTTCATTGGAGTCTTTATAGTGGTGTATTTTGATGATATCCTTATCTATAGCCGCACCACAGGGGACCACTTAGACCACCTTCGGCAGGTCTGTCTACCTCTTCGGCGAGAGCAGCTGTTTGCGAACCCACAGAAGTGTGCCTTCATGACACCTCAGCTTACCTTCTTGGTTTTCATTGTGTCTAGTACGGGGGTCTCCGCCGTGGCCGGAACCCCATACCGTTCATGATGTCCGCAGCTTTCATGGTCTTGCGACGTTCTATCGTCGCTTCATCCGCGGATTTAGCTCCGTCACCGCCCCGATCACGGATTGTATCCGAAAGGGCACATTTGTATGGACGAAGGCTGCATCTGCCGCCTTCAAGGATATCAAGGAGCGCATGACCCAGACGCCTATCCTTCGATTGCCTGACTTCTCGAAGGTGTTTGAGGTCTCTTGTGATGCGTCGGGTGTTGGGATAGGAGGAGTTTTGAGTCAGGAGTTCCACCCAATCGTATATTTCTGCGAGAAGCTGAATGACGCGAAACTGTGATATTCCACATATGATAAAGAATTCTACGCAGTTATTCAGGCTCTTAGGCATTGGAGGCACTATCTTTTACATCAGGAGTTTGTCCTATACTCCGATCACGAGGTATTGAGGTACCTCCATTCCCAAAAGAAGCTTAACTCGCGTCACAGTCGTTGGGTCGAGTATCTCCAGCAGTTCACCTTTGTGCTTAAACATAAGGCTGGAGTGGAGAACAAGGTGGCTGATGCCTTGAGTCGGGGAGCATGTTTGCTTACCACCATGAGTGCCGAGGTCATAGGGTTAGAGAAGATGAAGGAGGCCTATGTTGATTGTCATGACTTCGGTCAGATTTTTACCACTCTCCAGGCCGGACCCTCGAGAGACCTTGATGAGTATGTGCTTCAGGAGGGTTACCTCTTTCGAGGTAGCAAGCTATGTGTTCCCCGAACTTCGGTTCAAGATTTCTTAGTGTGGGAACTACATGCGGGAGGTCTAGCCGGCCACTTTGGTCGGAACAAGACTATTGAGGCAGTGGAGCATCGATTTTATTGGCCGAGCTTGAAGCGCGATGTTGCTAACATCGTGGCTCAGTGCCATACCTGTGCTACGGCCAAGATGAAGAAGCAAAGCTCCGGCCTTTATACGCCTCTTCCCGTGCCTGATGTCCCATGGTAGGATGTTAGCATGGACTTTGTTTTGGGATTGCCACGTACCTCCAGGAAGCATGATTCGGTCTATGTAGTGGTTGACCGTTTCTCGAAGATGGCCCTCTTTATTCCTTGCTCGGAGACTTCGGATGGTTCGAGGGTAGCCCGCCTTTTCCTTACGCATGTGGTGTGCAAGTTCGGGTTGCCTCGCACTATAGTGTCTGACCGTGATGTTAGATTCACTTCCTACTTTTGGAAGACACTATGGCATATGATGGGTACGCACCTCAAGTTTTCCACTGCATATCATCCCCAGACAGATGGTCAGACCGAGGTGGTCAATAGGAGTCTGGGAGACCTTTTGAGGTGTCTTGTTAGGGACCGTATTGGGGATTGGGATCTCATTCTACCCATGGCCGAGTTTGCATATAATGATTCGGTGAATAGGTCAACCGGCATGAGTCCATTTGAGATTGTCACATGTCGTAGGCCTAGGAAACCCGTTGACCTTGTCCCCATGTCTATCCATGCTAGAGTGTCGGAGTCGGCCGAGTCGTTTGCTAGGCATGTTAGGAGTTTGCATGACGACATCCGTCGTCACATTGAGGCCAGCAATGCACGTTACAAGGAGTTAGCCGATGCCCACCGACACCACCGAGAGTTCCAAGAGGGCGAATATGTCATGATCAGGGTAAGACCTGAACGGTTTCCCTCTGGAACCGTTAAGAAGTTGCAAGCTCGCGGAGCCGGTCCATTCAGAGTGTTGAAACGCGTTGGATCCAATGCGTACGTTGTGGACTTGCCCGAGGAATACGGTATAAGCTCTACTTTCAATGTATCGGATCTAGTTGCATATAGGGACCCAGCGGTGATCCCTAGTGAGCCTTTCGAGCCATCTCCTCCCCTTGTGAGTGACCCCACACCTGAGTGTCCACCTCCAGCCCCGTTGTCACGGCAGCGTGAGCATATAGATCATATACTGGATGAGCATGTGACAGTTACCAGGAGTGGATCCTACCCGCGCTACCTAGTGCGATGGAGAGGACGGCCCGCTATCGAGGACACATGGATCACGCACGGCGAGTTGCAGCGGATCGATCCGGACCTTCTGGAGAGATACAGGAGCGATGCAGACCCTTACTCGACAGGGTCGTGTTTCTCCCACCCGGGGAGAATTGGTGCGGACACCCGAGCAGTTGAGCGGCGTGACACACCGAGCCACCGGTACTGCACACGGAGTACGACGCGAGCCACCTCAGCATCCATCTGGCTCGGAGACAGCCTGGAGACGCCCCCTTGAGTCCCGGCATTTATCATATTTAGTTAGACTTTATTTGTGTGATGTGTGTTTATTTCATTTTATTCAGTATGTAATTTTGATTGTAAGAGGGGTTTATTTGTAAAATGGGACCCCCGGGTCCCACGGGCCCACAGACCCCCTCTCATTGGTCCACCTCAGCTCATGGGCCCCATGTGGGGTCAGTCAACATGTCAAATGGAGGCATCTAGAAGTTTGAATGGTAAAAGGCACATGGGAGACAAGTGGACTTCAAAGTCCAAGGTGGCTACCAAACATGTCCCCCTTGCCATTCTAGTCAATAGCCCCCCCCCCCCCCCCCTTGTTTTTTTTATTGTAATTTTTGTGTGTGTCACACTCAATCCAGGCCACCCATTCCCATCCCCTAGATCCAACGGTGGACAATGGATTTGAGATGTAACACATAAATACTTGTAATTTCCCATTTTGGAGAATTAATGCCATTTGAACTTGGAAAATTGCTTGAGCAAAGGCCTAGCCCGCCCCTCTCTCCCCCTTGGAGCTGTAAAGGCTTCCCTCTGGAGGTGTGACTCCTCCCCTTATCATTCCGGTCGCCGCCGCCGCCGCCACGAGCCGCCAAAGCATCACCGCCGAGATCGCCGGAGTTCTGCCTTCATCCGACCACAGCAGCTTCCACGAATTCTCTGTGTCAGCCACGAGCTCAGAGCGACCTTGGGATTTTAGGGGATGCTCCAGAGGTGTCAAACACGTCCCAAAAATTTTGGTTGGTCATAAAGATCCCATTTGATATTTTTTTATTTTCTTCCAACCTTCATTTCTAGTTCTATCTGCTTGCTATTTTAATTTCCACCCGCCCTGTGTTTCCCCTGTTCGGACCTCTTTCTAATTTTTGTTAGAGCTCCCAATTTTACTGGGGGTTCTGTCCATCAACCTCACCGTCCCCAAATTTTATTGAATTTTTGTGAGGCCATCCCATATTTTTAAAAAATCGATCTCAGAGATAGCTACAGTGCTATCCACCAGTTCCCAGATCCGACCACCCTTCAGTAAACAAATCATAACAAATCACACCCACCTCCAATCAGTCCACAAAAAATATCTCCGTTCTCCTTGTTCAAAATCCCACAAGTTGGATGAAGAGCTCAGGAGCTGAATCGGCCATCTTCCTCACGGTCAAAGGCAGTCTTCAGACAACTCACCTATAGATCTGAGATTTCGGTTACTGTACAATAGGGACTTGTAAATTCAATAAAGTTTTGATCCGACCAGATCCAGCAGATCTTTCTGGCTTTAGATTGAAGCATTTGAAGAGAGATTTCCAACGATAGGTCATGCGTCCCGATCCGACGTCGGGATTGATCGCAGCGGCTGTTTTTGCCGGAGCGCGCGCCGGAAGACAGCAACCAAAATCCGTGGGAAGTTAGTTCCAGAATTGGGAATCGGGGCCGATCGACCCCCGATCGGTGTTCCCGGCCGACCGCCGTCCGTGGAGGCGTGCCACCAGGGGTCCCCATCACAGTGGGTCCCACCCCCATATATCGGGAGGACAGCGCCGTCCGCGGGCCCCACGGGTCCGTAAAACCCACCACTCGGAAAGCACGAAAACGTGGAGTTCGGCATCGCCGGGCGACATCAAGATGCTGCCCGTCAACCCGATTTGCACGATTCCCGGACCCACATGTGACCTTTTACCTCCCTGCGTGGAGTGGGTCGACTTAGTGTATTGCTGTAATCATTGTTAATCGGGAGTCCGTAACTCGGCCGGGGTTGTCTTCGCCACGTCGGGCGCGTGGAGGTAATGGTCCGAACTTCTTGGCGTTCATTTGCTTAGCTAGTATATGGTCTTTGCCGCTGTCGAGAGCGATAGGTACTAGCCCGTGTGTTCATGTCACCACTGTGAGTGTGAGAGTGACCCATCCCGCGACACGATCCGAGTCCGGAAGTGAGTCTGAGTACCTTGAACTCTGCCGGTTCTTCAACCGCGCATGATCCGCGTTTCCCTCACTTGGGACGATGAGTGAGCTTGCGTTCTGTTAGCGACGTATAGCCTATAGGAGCTCTCCGTGTCGGGCCTAATGTCTCTCCCATCATGTGTTGCTGGTCGTGTCCGCATCTAGAGTCCGAGGTCCATACCACGTAGAGTCGGCCCCCGTGTCCGTACCGCATCATATCTTATCGGCGTTTCTATGTACCCTGGATAGATAGCGGCCCTCAAGAGACTGCCACCATCTGGTAGCGGCCATCCCATGACTACAATCTACTTCCAGCACTCACTGCGTCGACTCTTTTCCTTCTGGCGTCGACTCCATCATGATTGCGGCCCTGATTTGACCGCAACTTCCACGAAACGGTCCGACTATGACCACCTTATCAAAGAAACATTCTTGTCTTGACCGCATTCTTCTGGCTTGTGCTCTAACCTGGGGTTTGACCCAAGGGTCGGTTATATTCTGTTCCTAGATGGTCCTTGGATTATCTGCAGCCTAACATTATGTTTAATAAGCCATTGATAAATTATAGAAATTTATGAAAGTACCGTTATGCTGCCGGATTTCGTCCGTGGCATAATATCTAACTAAATCATCCTTGTTCACATGTTTTCCATTTTGGAGAGTTCTCTACCTTAGTTACATTATCGTGAAACTATTGTTTGGAATTGTACATTATTGGCCAAACTTTACATTATTCATGAAAGTAGCTTGATTTATAATGTGAAGATGCAAGAGCGGGCGCGGACAGTGTCCAAGGGCTCGACACTAGCCCCCTCGACGGATGGACAGAAACATACTGTAAACTATGGGATATGATGAACACTAGCGTCGCATTACGCCGGGAGTACATTTTTTATAAACTGGTGAAATCCACGAGCTATCTTATTTACATGCTTGCTAGTACATTCTTGTTACATGACTTTCTTGTGCATAGCCTTTACAAGGTTATGAAAAGTACATTCTCGTTACATGTTTGTACATTCTTATTCCTGAAAGGTCACTTTATATTCTTGCTTGATTATATTCTCATGAATCTCTACACTTATCTTGATACTCGATCGTTACTTTGGTTTTACACCGCATGTTTTATTTGTATTTCTTTTACCTTATTTCCTAGAGATAAAATGTTAATTACTTAAACCTGCCTTCAAGTTGATACGAAGATACCTACTGGGCAAGTGTGCTCATACCTACTTCTTTCCAATCTTTTCAGGAAATTTAAGTGAGTCAGATTCGAACAATGCTAGTGATTGGTCCGAGAGAGAATGATGGATCGAGAGAAGACCTAGAGTTGTCAAAGAGTATAGTAGTGTCATGTAATTTCATTTTTCTTGAGTCTAGTAATGAAAAGAGTCAACATTGTGTAAACTTTTGATTATTATCAATAAAAGTTAGATTTTTGGTTAATTATTGTGTATTCCTCTTTATGTGCGAATATTTAGCGCTCTGATTATATTGATTGCGAGAGGCTTATTTTGTCGGCTGTTCATGTCCCTGATATTACATCCACTGCACATATATCTCGGGGTGTGACAGTTAAACTGGTATCAGAGCATAGGCATAAGTAAGTCCTAGGAAAAGTATGTTGTCATAGGTTAAGTCTAAGGTTTAAGGACCCACACCTATGAACTAGGAAAGAAATTCCAAACCTATGTGAGATACAGGTAGAGCCCAGGATAAGCTAGTTATTTAGAGATAAATTCCTAGGGTTATAAATCATAAAGAAAATAACTAGTTATTTATTTCCCAGGTACCTTAATCTCCCAACATGGTTGGCAATCATGCGAACTGGGAAGCTATGCAACAAACGGTTAGGGGTCTCACTCAGGCCCTACAAACCGTGGCTCAAGCTGGTGCGCAACCTGGCACTGGTGATTTACATCATAATTTCTAGAGTATGAATCCTCTGTGGTTCTTAGGTTCTTCGAACCCCGATGAAGCTGAAAACTAGATCGATGAGATGAACATGATATTTGAGGTCATGCAATGCTCCAACGAAGAGAAGGTCCGTCTCGCCACATTCCAACTAAATAAATATGCGCGTACTTGGTGGAAGGCCACTTCGGCACATCTTCAAAATGCACAACTTACATGGGAGGGGTTTCTTACACTCTTCCGAGCAAAATATTTCTCCGAACATGTTAAGGAGAGGAAAGCTGAGGAGTTTGCCTCCTTAAGGCAAGGAATGATGTCCGTGGCGGAGTACGAGCTCCAATTCTCCCGTCTGGTTCCATATGCTCCTCATCTGGTTAGTACCGATCTATTAAAGGCTAACCAATTCATGGATGGCCTAAGGCCGATTTTTATTACTCAACTTGGACCTCAAAACATCCGTACATATACGGAGATGGTCTAACGAGCCCACTTATGTGAACGGACATTGGAGAAGGTAGAGAAGTTTATAGGGAAAAATAAAAAATCAACCCAAAAATATGATAGGGGAGAATAAAAAGAAGGATGGTTTAGCATCACAGAGGATTACGAACCCTGAAGTGATAAGAAGAGGTCTCGCAATGGCAATGGTAATGGAAAAAGGAATGGCAATGGAAATAGCAACGACATGAATAAAAGAGTCAAGTAGGAATAAGAAAAGCAAGTCGCAACAGCTTGCTCGTTTTGCGAGAAGTTCGGTCACTCGGCCGAAGAATGTTGAAAGCATCTCGGTGCGTGTCTACGTTGTGGAAGCCGAGAGCATCGCGTACCCACATGTCTCCACATAAAGGAACAATCATCAAGGGACGATAAAGGACGCTGATGGCAAGGCCGACTAAATGCCATCTTGGATGGGGAAGGTAAAACGGCTCAAGGTATAATCCGAATCTAATCGCATTCAGCCTTCCTTTTCCCTAGCTTTTTAAATTGTAGAAGATACACTCTCCATAAATTCCATGCGATGAATTTGGGGACCAAATTCTTTTTAAGTGGGGGAGGGTGTAGCACCCCAGATTTTTTCAAGAATAAATAAATAAATTAAAACATATAATATGGACTTAAAGGGGCTAAATAATACACTAATAAGTTAAGGCCTTAGGAATTAAGGCTTAATTAATAACTAAAAGCCAATTAATAATTACGGATTTGTCCCACCTAAATAAGAAATTTTTTAGGGTCATATGAATTATTTAAGTATTTAAAAAGGTTTAATACGCTAATAAATGAATTATGGTTTAATTTAAATTAATTTAAAGGCCCTATATTAACCAAAGGGTTAAGTCCACTTAAAGTAGGCCCATAGACCTAAATCTAAGTCTTTTAGGCCCAAGCCCACATCTAGAGACGTAATTAGGGATTTTAAATGGATAAATAGGATAAATAAAAGATAAATATAGGCGGAGTTTGAAGACAATTCAAATTCGGGCACCCTGGATAGTGGCGGTCTATCGCAAGACCGCTACTTGAATAAGGAGGTCTCGAGATGACCGCAACCTTCTTCCGGAAGCGAGGTTTTGAGAAACATGGAAAACTCATATTTTCCCCATTCCAATCATCAAAGATCGATGTTGTCTATAAGAAGGAAGTGTCTATAACCTTTGGGGGGTCGATCTTAACTTCAATTAGGACTCTTAAGTCGATCAAATATTCAGCCCTAACTCAAACTCTATAAATAGAGCCTAGAATTAACCTGCGCGAACCCTAATGTTGGAGCGCGTGGTTCGAAGGTAAAATGATGTTATCTCAAGTTAGTCCTTTAGAAAAATTTGTTCTAATTGGTTTTGTCTAATGTATCTCCAAATCTCGTGCAAGGAGTTCAAGCCGTTGGAGAGTTAGAAGCCCCCAAAGTTGCTGTTTCTCTGTAAACCGCGTAGGAACATACGTGTTATCCTAGTGAAGATCAGGTGGTTTGGGACCCAAATCGATGTATTTTTAAGTTCATCCTTTAGAATAAGTTGTTTCTCTATATATCTTCTCATCACCCTCCAAATTTCATGAATTTAGAACGAGAGGATAAAGAGTTAGAGCGTCTGGAAGTTAAAGGTTCCATACAGGACGTGCAGAAACATGGATCTCCTTCTAGCAACAAATTCAAAGTTTAGAGCCCCATCCAGAGGTAGATTATCTTATGATTGGCACAAACATCAAGTTAGGAGTAAAAGCCCTCTATTTTCTCATGAGTTCATGCTTTCTACGCGTCGTATTTCATGTTTTGCCATGATTGCGCACTTAGGTTTTTATTGCATGCATAACCTTATACCTTAATAGAAAAGATGATAACTTCGGCTTAATCCATGCAAACCATGCATCTTTGACATCCTAAACGTGTTCCCATATGGTTAACCTTCTATTTTACATGCCTCTCATGCATTTATTGCCCTAGAGTAGCCCTATACTTCGATATTTACTTCTGTCCGTAGCAGGCAAGAAACGGTCTCAAAGAGACCGCTATCATCAAATAGTGGTTCCCAAATGACCGCCACCGCATAGAAACGGTCCTCTCTAGACCGCTTTCTGCTTTCAATTTTTTGCACTCTGTTAACCCTAGACAGAACGCAAAACGACCCTTATAAATATATGTTAAAGCTAAGTTATTAGGCATTATTCCAGGTTTTGTTTTCATATTTATGATATTTGTTATATTGTGCATCTAGCATGGTAGGTTTTATACTCAGCACATTTTATAAACTTATTTTAATCTTATGCTAATTTCATGCCAAAATCACATAGTTTTGTATTAAAGTTAGTTTTCACATGGTTTATGGAAACTTGTTTTATTGATGATTTGATCGCTATTTCTATACGATTCACTCTCATCTTTGAGTCTTCTTAAGTACATGACACATATTTCGGTACGATGTTATTAGTTACAGTTTGCATATATAGGCACACTCTCTTGGACATGTGATCCTCTCCGTTGGATATTCCTTCCACTAGACTAGGTGATCCTCTCCGTTGGATATTCCTTCCACTAGACTAGGTGATCTTGTTTCAAGGCCTCTATAAGTCTCCGCGAGCTTGGGATTCCTACTAGGACGCCGAGCTGGTTGTACCTTAAAAGCCCAATGGATTAGAAAGCACCTATCTTATCGGTGTTTCTATGTACCCTGAATAGATAGCGGCCCTCAGGAGACTGCCACCTTCGGGTAGCGGCCATCCCATGACTGCAATCTACTTCCAGCACTCGCTACGTCGACTCTTTTCCTTCTGGCATTGACTCCATCATGATTGCGGCCCTGATTTGACTGCAACTTCCAAGAAATGGTCTGACTATGACCGCCTTATCAAAGAAACAGCCTTGTCTTGACCGCATTCTTTTGGCTTGTGCTCTTACCCGGGGTTTGACCCAATGGTTGGTTATATTTTGTTCCTTGATGGTCCTTGGATTATCTGGAGCCTAACATTATGTTTAATAAGCCATTGATAAATTATAGAAATTTATGAAAGTACTGTTATGCTTCTGAGTTTCCTCCGTGGCATAATATCCAACTAAATTGTTCTTGATATCATGTTTTCCATTTTGCTGCGTTCTCTACCTTGGTTACATTATCGTGAAACTACTGTTTGGAATTGTACATTATTGGCCAAACTTTACATTATTCGTGGAAGTAGCTTGATTTATAACGTAAAGATGCAAGAGTGGGCACAGACAGTTTCCAAGGGCTCGACGCTAGCCCCCTCGACGGATGGCCAGAAACATACTGTAAACCATGGGGTATGATGAACACTGGCGTCGCATTGCGCCAACAGTACTTTTTTTATAAACGAGTGAAATCCACGAGGCTATCTTATTTACATGCTTGCTAGTGCATTCTTGTTACATGACTTTCTAGTGCATAGCCTTTACAAGGTTATGAAAAGTACATTCTCGTTACATGCTAGTACATTCTTGTTCCTGCAAGGTCACTTTATATTCTTGCTTGAATATATTCTCATGAATCTCTACACTTATCTTGATACTCGATCGTTACTTTGGTTTTACACCGCATGTTTTATTCATATTTCTTCTACCTTATTTCCTAGAGCTAAAATGTTAATTACTTAAACCTACCTTCATGTTGTTACGAAGATACCTACTGGACAAGTGTGCTCATACCTACTTCTTTCCAATCTTTTCAGGAAATTCAAGTGAGTCAGATTCGGACTATGCTAGTGATGCACCGAGAGCGAATGATGGATCGAGAGAAGACCTAGAGTTGTCAAATTGTCTAGTCGTGTTATGCATTTTCATTTTTTTGTGTCTAGTAATGAAAAGAGTCAACATTATGTAAACTTTTGATTATTATCAATGGAAGTTAGATTTTTGGTTAATTATTGTGCATTCCTCTTTATGTGTGAATGTTTAGCGCTCTAATTATCTTGATTGCGAGAGGCTTATCTTGCTGGCTGTTCATGTCCCCGATATTACTTTCGCTGTACATATATCTCAGGGCGTGACAAAAATGAACCACAACCAGGTTCTTCCCACAACAACCATTATCTAACTTAAACTGGGTCCCCAGATACCATCATAGCCGACCATTGGGCGCATGAATCCGCAAGAATTATCAGGGTGCTAGTTAGCCCGACTAGCTTATCAACCGCTAGTAGCTACCTGCTGGGACCTACGAATCGCTTTCTCAACAACCCATCTCTTAAACCTCAAATCCACCCCAAGAACACTAACCTCGACAGGAGTTGGTCAAATAGCTCATCCACTCTGGATAGCGTATCCTCATTTCTCACTAAGACCAATCAGACAACGCACGAGTTGTACACAACCTCGACTGCCAACTAGCTCTGCTACATTCCATATCACGTGCCTCACAAGAAACATTAGTGCGAATATGTTCCTCATCCGACACTCTCATAACTAGATTAACCAATCCTCAACTCTACCAGTGCCACACTGAATCATGCCGAATCTCGAATCAATGCACGAACCGGGACCCCACTTCCCACGAACCACCTTCTTCTAGCTCTCATGGACCACCTTCCACTGTCACCGTCGCCCAACCGGGCTCCCTCACACTCCACCATCTGTAGCTGGGGAAAGAGAGGAGAGCAACGGGGAAGATCAGAAGAGAAAGAAGAGGAAACGAAAGAGAATAGAAGAGAGGTGTGTAGTTTTGCGGCAACAACACGATAATTAACATGACCCTTATGGTCAAGATGATCTCACGTCGAGGGACAACCCTCGCAAGTTGCCTAGAAACCTCCATCATTCTTCATATCACCGAGATATTCCCTTTACTCTAATACCGTTCTGATCCTGGGACTTGTAGGTTATGGGCCCACTATGCTTCCGCTACGTAACTCTGCATAGTCCACCCAATTGATGCAAGAAAATTCTGGCACCTGCCATTAAATGATCTCCAAATCTGGTTGGCTGAATCACAATTTCACGGGCGGAAAGCTCAAACACCTTATATCTGGGCACACTCTATTGGATAAATGATGTTTTGATGATGTCTGAGTATGATTCATTATAATACTATTGAATTATTTCAACTATGCTTTAATATGCATTATAATGTTTTTGTTGCCTCCCTGTTATGCTCATCATGAAACAACTCTCTTTTGTAAACATCTCAAGATTAAAGGGAGATTAAAGAAGGATATTGATAGATCATGGCACTCAGTCAAGTTGGCTCGGGAAGCAACATCAAGCCAACAACAAGATTAGCAGCAGTATTAGCCACGGCAGCATGCCTTAGCATCAGCAGCAGAAATGGGAGTTAGGAGCCTTGTATGTGATAAATCAAAGGGCTCTCCCCATATTGATAGGAAGCTGAAAATGATTGGCAAAAACTTCAAGGATAGGGAGCTATGACAAGGAGCTATGCATCCGATGGAATTTAGTTGCAAAGGTTGAGCAGAATTTCAAGAGAACAAGGCTGCGTCGACCCCTTGGTGTCGCTGCATCAACCCCATTACGCAGAGAAGGAAGAAAAGCCCAAACGAGCTTCAGATGCGTCGACCCTATCCTTTCAGGGCGTCGACGCAATGGCCCTCCCAGAGAGCGTTTATTGTACTCGGACTATTTCCCCAACAAAATACCCAGAAATAAGGGTCTGGGAATTTCCTCGAGCACCTTCAAGGCACGGGCTACCCGGCCTCTCTGACAACCCAATGGGCCCGACCAACGGCCCCGACCCGCTAGCCGGGGTGTACGGCGGCGTTGATAATCAATCGGGACTACTCCCGACTCATAAGTTGCGGACTTTCCCCGCACTCTACACGACCACCCGGGCCATCCCGGGGACACTCCGACTACAAGCCACGCCACGTGGCACACAGTTAAAAGGCCAGGGGCCTATCCCGGGACGCCTTCCTTCAACCCCCCAAGGTCAAAGGGAGACCCAAATGGGTCAACCACAGGCTTGGGAGGCCCGCAGTACGTGTGTATGGCTCACACATGTGTGTTCGGCATTCTGCCGAACACTTTGTGGGCACACACGTTTTAACCCTTCTACACCAACCCACGGGCCACCCCGTGGTTCCAGGACACCAATTGGGTCCTACAACGACCCCCCAGTAAGTCGAGGCCACCCCCGACCCTCAGACACGTGGCAACACGCCACTCAACTTTAGTTCTCGGGCCAACCCGAGGCTACCCTGCCAACCCGCCGTATAATATGGCACACAATATGAGGCAAGGCCCGTGGACCCAAGGTGCCTCCTCCCAGCTCCTACAGACATCTACCCTTGGCCCTAGGCCAAATCCAAGGCCCGTCGGCCACCTACACGGCTCGTTCGGCAACCCAGGGTGTGTCGGGCATTCGCTCGAACACCTTACGAGCGGCCACTACGATTCGAAGAACAAAGGCCCCCATGGGCCATTTAAATATCCCGGAGCCCCGTGTCCTCCAAAGGATATCCCTAGACAACAAAGGAAGACCCCCGGGGGCCATCCCTTGGGGTTACGGCTTTGCCCGGGGCCAGTGTGCCCCAGGGCGTGGCCGCGACCCCGGGGAGGGTGAACTCCCCGGGGGCCGCGCCCTCTCCTTAGCCCGGAGGCACGACGGCCCTCCCGAGTCCCAATTCGTGCAAACTCTCAATCTCGCTGCAAGATTCGTTCGCTGTACCCGTACGTGGAAGGAGTTGCGAAGAACGTCCACGATAAATCACACGCACGCCCACGATGAATCACACACACGAGCGTCTCGGTCCGCGCACACAAGCGTATCCTCTTAGTATCCTTTGTCATCTTTCTTCTTAGGAAGAAAATAACACAAAAAATCATATTTTATAGAGGTGGGACCACTCCCCCTCTCTCTTCCATTCGGTCCACCCAAACCCCCCTTGGGGAGGGGTTTCGGCGGACCAGCCTGGATCCCCAGGCTGGTCTGCCTAAACCCCTTGGAAATCAAAAAAAAGATTTTTTAAATTAAAAAAATGGCCACTTTGGTCCGCCCAAACCCCCTCTGGGGAGGGGTTTTGGCGGACCAGCCTGGACCCCCAGGCTGGTCCGCCTAAACCCCATCAAATAATAAAAAAAGGATTTTCTCCCTCCGAAGAGGGGTTTAGGCGGACCAGACCAGCCCTTGGGGCTGGTCCGCCTAAACCCCCCCTGGAGGAGGGGTTTAGGCGGGGACCAGACCAGCCCCTTGGGCTGGTCCGCCTAAACCCCTTCCCCTCCACTCCGATACACACACAAAAACACACAAAAAAATTCAAATAAAATAAAATAAAAGCACTATTTGGGGGGTTTACCCGGACCAAGTTGGACCCTCAACTTGGTCCTCCTAAACCCCACCCCTTCAACTTTCTGTAAATTTCCCCCCTTGCAAGCTAAGAGAGGCATGAAGCAACCCAAGGACACACGGACGGACGAGCAAACTCCCCCGGCCTAATTGTCGCACCCTCGGACCCCCGAGGCTTTCGGCAAGGGTCGGGAACGCAAGAAGACAAGTGTGCGCGTGATTGGCTTGCTAGTCGGCTCACACACGCTGAGGGTATGTCTCACGTACTCCCCTCACGCGGTGTTTAGCCGTCTCACACCAAGTCCATCCCCGCAGCACGTAAGATAACTACGCCAACGGCAAATACTCCCGCATCCCGGGTCTGCCTGTGTACGTCAACTTACGATGCTTACGAAGGGCACTTCATAATGAGCGTCGGGCCTCGACACGGAACCGCGTGCCCACCGTTCACCTCCCAGTCGACCGTCGGCCCCTCAGATTGACAAATTAAGTCTAGTCGGATCTCTGGCCCGGGAGTCATAGTCCCGGGGCCGACCTCGACTCCCTAGCATGACAACACTCGCCGCCCGAGACCCGGACCCGACCGCTCACCTCGAGCCACGTCCGACCTCCGCCAGGCGCCAGTCAGTGTCCGCTCTGACCATTGAGGCAGTCGGACCTACACCAACTTCGCTGTAAAGAGTTCCTGTAGAACACACGGATATCCGCTTTGTCACGCAATGATGTGACACAACCCCTTAGACTTAGAGTGAAAGCAACGCAACGGACACGGCAATGTCACACAAGCGGACTCACTCGCATTTGGCACACTCTGGTCCGTAGGTGGACCGGCGATGGGGTGAGGGTCTGAGGTTGGACCCTGAGGTTTCCAAGGTTATGGATGGCTTGGGGAGGACCCCTAAGGGCCTGGGGTTGCCCAAATTCACGGGCGGTCAGCACGCCGAGGGCGTGGGTAAATTGGTCTCGCTCACAACTCACCCGCGGTGGGCACTCACATAGTAGCAATTTGAGTTCGAGTACTCCTCACCGACCGACGGCACACTAGAAGCAATACTAATCAAGCACAAATAATCCAGCATAGGAGTGTGGTCAGGAGCTCACCTGATCAGCGTGAATATGCCGATCCCGGCCAGAGACGATGACGAGCGGGGAGGCGTGGGCATGCACCCGCACGCCGCGTCGGTGTAGCTTCGGATGGAGACCTGCTAATACATGCACTACGCCCCTTGCAAGGGGGTTGGACTAGGGGTGGGGGAGTAGAATTACAACCAAAATGTTCCTCCACGTAGGGAGGGGCGCTCAGCCGGCCAGGCAGGGAGGGGAAAAGCCGAGCTAGGAATTAATTGGAAGGCGGTTGTCGGTTCTGTCCGCTCTCTAAAACATGGGACAGGTAGTCGATGTCGGCACCGCTGCGGCCACTCCCGGACTCTGTTTGCTACGAAACCAGTGGCAAAACCACCTGGGTTGGCCCAGGAAGATGTTAGATTTTTGGGAGGACTTCTGGTTGCCGGCGTTGGTCGAGGTAGGGACATGAGCAGGGTCTCTATTCTCTGGTTCTGTCTGCTTCAGCACCACTACCGCAGGAAGACGAAGTCGCCACGGGTGATCCTGAGCTCTGATTCAGGCGTGGCTGGAGTCACTGGATTTTTTGTCAAGCCCTATTAGAAATGAGACCCACGAGGATGCTGGAGGATGTCAGAGTAGATAGGGACAGCCTGAACAGTGATTGGGTGTCTGTTCAGTCCGAGAGTGGACAGAACAGCGCACCCGAGGGAGAAAATTGAGAAATTGCTGCTCCGGATGCCGAACAAAGTGCCGCATCTTGTTAATGGAAGAAGACTTGTCGTAGAAGCTCTCAGCCAAGTGGCGCCTCAAGAAGCGCTGTAATGTGGCCGTGGGAGCTTCAGGTTGCTGATTGGACCTATCCTGTGTAGTCCGAGAAGAATGGCTCTCCCTGGCAGTCACGAACTCAGACGGGGACGAGACCACCACCATTGCAAAGCTGACAGGAAGACGAATCCAACGGTATATGACACGCCTCAAGGAGCTTCACGGTGACATCGTGGGAGCCTCTGCAAGTCGATAAAACACTACAGCCTGCGAGCTGGAACAGGCTGGTTGAAGATGATAGGTGGGAAATGGGGTAGATGAGAGAGAAAATGGGGTGGATGGGTGTGGGGGTGACCCCAGGCTGTGAGGGAGTCTGGGAGGGGGCAAGCCAAGGTGAGGAAGGGGGAGAATGGGGGCTGGAAGGGGGTCTAGCAGGTGGTGGGAGGGAGAGCTGTGAATTTGGTGTTGGGAGGGAAAGGGAGAGGGAGATCTCTCTCCCTTGGGGAGTCTGGGGCATAGGGGAGGAGAGAGTGGAGGGAAAATATTCAAATATCCCTTGGGAGCTGTAGGATTGTGTGGGGAATAGGGTGGATTGTGTTGGGGAGAGGGAGATTGTGTTGGGAGAGCCAAGATTCTCCTAGGGAGGGTGGAGATTTGGTGGTAGTTGGGAGAGGGGGTAATTAATGCTCCTAGGGAAGTGAATGGTCTCTAGATGAGGTGGAGGGTGATGGATGATGTGGAGGGGTGAGGAGAGAGAAAGGGGCGCAGGTTTTAGAGGGAGAAAGTGGAGGAGAGAGAAAATGGCTTTATAGAGAGAGAGGTAGAGAGAGAGAGAGAGGGGGGTGGGGTAGGGGCTTCTCACCCACTCAATTGGCTTCTCACCAAAAGAAGAAGATTTAAGTTGGACACTAGAAAATTCAAATATTCATTCATTCATTAACTTCAAATGGGGAGATGGGGGTCCTATTTATAGGGATCCCATAATTTACAATAAGTCCCCGACTTTAGTACTAATGACAATTAACCAAGGGGAAGGGGGGGCGCCCTTGGGCCTAGCCTAATGAATTGGGCCCATTAACTAACTTTAATCAACCTAATGACACATAACTTAGGTAAATGACTCATTAACTAAGGTACATGACTCAAATAAAAGGAAAATTACAATGATATGACTCAAAAAAATATGAAAATTACATGACTCGACTCAGAAAAATGTGACAGACACAATGGAACCATGCCGGTGAGCAATCAGAGCTGTGGAAAAATGTGAAGGGCGAGAGATGCCCCCATCACGCAATGACCCGGGGACCGACCCACGCGTCGGAATTGTCCCGCGGCTTGCTCCCGTTGTACTTTGGCCACTTAGGCCCCCTTGTAAAGCCCATGTGGCTCATCATAAAACCAGTAAAATACTTGTGCCCACATTCGGACCCCCAACTTCCTACCTACGCCACTCGGCATCCGTGCCCAACACCCTAACCCCAGTGAACACCCCTCGGTCTAACATGCACCCATAACTGCTGAATGCCCCCTAGCCCTCTACCCACGGCTTCAGACACATATACAGACTTCTCTTCAGCTTAGAACGAAGGTATTTGGATTCAATCCAATGTAAATAAACACCGGTTGCTTGCGGCTAGTGGGGAAAGACGTCCAGTACATGATTCCCGCAATCATCTACGCACTCGCACCCATGGAACCTCTTCTCTCCACGTGTCACCCGATCGCCCGGGCCCACGTGCCGCGCCCTGGTGGTGCTTCCCCGGTCAACCCTTGGTTCCATGAGTGATTATCGAGAAATTGACTGGCACGCCCGCACCTTGTCCGGTTAACCCTTATCCTGACATTTTCGTGCCATTCGACCCTTTTCGAATTTCCGTAAAAAGGAGAGTGCCCGGTACCGCCGTGAGAGGCATACAACCGTAAGGAGGATACCCAAGATATATCAAACTCCCGTATTTTCCTTCCTCGTTGTATCCCTTCCCTCACCCCGGTTAATCGGCATAAAAACCCGCGCAACAGAGAGGATGGCATGCTCGGTGGGACGTCTCCTGCCTTCCTTCTTTTTTCTAAAGAAAAGTCTGTGCTAGCCCCAAAGCCCGGTGCCCTTTTCCTATCCTTGCAGGAGAGGCAGAGGAGGGTACTTGTGTGCACATTCTCTAGCAGCTTTCGGTTCGCGTTCTGATCATCGGACCGCTCTCGGTGGCTTTAAGTGACCGTCGCCTCCGTAGCACTCAGCTCTCCAGCAACCATGGCGGCCGTCACCTACGGCCCCAACATCATTGCCACCCATGCCCGAGTGGGCTACTTGGCGACGCCGATCACTTTCGGCAGCTTCACCCCTGTTATCCGATCGCCCTACTTCTTGTGTGTGATCCCTGTGGCTGCTCCTCAATCGACGCCAATTTCTCCATTGGTTCCCGTGGCCAATGCGCCACGTGCACTTCCAACGCCGGTGTCCCGCCAGAGCGCCAGGCACCAGACCGTCACTACAGGCCCCTGCAGGGCTCCCAGATCAACGCCGGCCCGGGTAAGCGTTAGCTCCCAGGGCCGGCCTCGTCTGATCTCCAACACGGGCCCCACGCCCCAGACTTCGATCACTATTGTAGCATCTTTCTCGGGTTTTCAACCCCGGGCCACAGCCAAGCCGACACCCAATGCGAGCTCCCTGCCCCGGGTCCACGGCTTCCGGGCATCTCCCTCGGGTCCTCAACCCCGAGCTCCAGTCAAGCCGGCTCCCAATACGGGCTCCCTGCCCCGGGTCCACGGCTCTTCAGCGTTTGCCTCGAGTCCTCGACCCCGAGCTCCAGTCAAGTCGGTACCCAACACGGGCTCCCTGCCTCAGGTCCACGGCGCCTCAGCATCCTCCTCGGGTCTCCAACCCCTAGCCCCAGCAAAGCCGGCACCCGACATGGGCTTTCAACCCCGGGTCTACGGCTCCCCAGCATCTGCATCGGGTTTTCAACCCCGAATCCTAGCATGGCCGACACTCTACAAGGGCTCACAGCCCCGAGTTCATGGCTCCCCAGTATCACACTCGGGACCCCAGTCCCGAGATCCAGTTGAACCGGCTCTCCCCGTGGGTCTTCTACCCAAGGGGCGACGTTCCTCAGCACCTTCCTCGGGCATCCCGACCCAAGCCCAGACTACGTCGGCACCTACCGCGGGTCCTCGACCCAGGAGCGTCGGCATCTCAGCACTTCCAACAGCATCATTTTCCAGTGCAAGAATGTCATCTCGAGCATCGGCAACACTCCTATCGGCGCGGGTGAAGGCTTACACCCGAGTCGCCCAGCCATCGACTCCCAGCGCGGGTTACTTACCTCGGGGGCTGATCCCATCACTTCAGACTTACGGCTTCACGCTACCGGTCGCTCCAGGCCGGGTCTTCTCGGTCTACCATCTTGGGGCGGAGTCTTCCTCAGCTCCTTAGAAGAAGCGTCGCCATGGCCATAGAAGCAGGCGACTCACTGCGGTAACCAGCAACTCCGGTAAGACGGTCCTTGTCGGTGATTTGCGGATCCGTCTTGACGGGGGTGAACCAATCATACCCCAGGAATGGATAGTTACCACCATCCCTACCTCCAATCGTTTTGACCTCTTGCGTCAAACACGAGAGGACGGGGCGAAGCTCAAAAGAGTGGGTCCCTCGATAGCTACCCGGGGGTACCCACCGTAGCCAGACACACAGCCTCCCAAGACAACTCGTCGGAAAAGTGACGACAAGGGAGATCAACAATTTGACTTGAGAAGAATCTGGGTCACCCCAGAAGAAGCTCAAGCTGTTCGAAGGGCGCGTATCACCAACCCCCTGTGAGGACTCAGACGCGGCATCAGACGGGATGCGGCTGGCCTCACAGTAGCATCGTCTGACGACGCCCAGTAGTCCAATGTCCCCCGCCTAAGCAAGCGGAGGCAAAGGCGAGCCCATCCTCGGGCCCTCCAGCAACCTGTCCAGGGTTCTCCTCCGGCTGATATCGGGAGTGAGCCCCCTCCGCAACGCATCTTGGTCTTTGACAGACTAGGGACGCTTGTCCGCCCTGAGCGACACCCGTGGAGGAAGCGGACGGCCCGGTTCATCAATGATGTGGTTCCTGTGTTCAAGTGTTACACCACCGGACACCAGCCAGACACCCAGTCCGGCGACTTGAACCAGCCTCTGTGATGGGGGCATCACTTGCCCTTCACAATTTTTTGGGGAGCCCGGAATGTTTGTTGGCATGAGCCATTGTGTTCATCTTGATTTTCTGAGTCTAGTCATGTAATTTTCCTATTTTATGTGAGTCATGGTTATGTAATTTCCCTTTATTTGAGTCAAGTACCTAGGTTAGTGAGTCATCTATCTAAGTCTAAGTATCATTAGGTGGTCTAGTGGGTTAAAGGGCTCATTTCATTGGGCTTGGCCCATGGGCGCCCCCTTCCCCCCTTGGTGATTTGTCATTAGTCCAAATGTTAAGGACTTTTTGTAAATTGTGGGTTCCCTCTAAATAGGACCCCAATCCCTCCTTGGAGAACTAATGAAGAATTTGAATTAAGCATTCCACAAAGCAATTATGAGAATCCCTCTCTCTCTCTCTAGCTCTCAATCTCTCTCTCATTCTCTCTCTCTCTAGCTCTCTCTCTCCTCCCACTCTCTCTCTAGGGCGCACTAGCCCCTTCACCTTCCCCTTGCCACCTCATCCTCCACATCAGCCCAACCCTTTCACCTTCCCTAGGCCCCTTCAATACTACCATTACTCTCACCACTACCCAAGCAACCTTTCACCTTCCAAGGCAACTCTCCCCATTCCTAAGCCACTCCTTCTATCTCCCAAGGGATAATCCCAAATCCCTAAGCACCCCTTCACCCTCCCAAGACAACCCTTCCCATTCCCGAGACTAGACATAACTCCTTCCTTAATCCCATTTCAAATAAGGGAGAGAACCCTCCCCCTCCCTCCAACCCATTTGCGCCCCCCTCCCCTCCTCCACCAAAGCCACCAGCGCCCCCACCTCTCCCCCTTGCTAGCTCCGCCCCCTGCCATCTTCCTGCACTTCCCCTTCCCACCTCCCAACCCTTCCCCACCACCAATACCTCCATATCCTATTCCCCTCCACCAAAGAAACCACCCCCTTCAACCCTTCTTTCAACTAATTTGTGTGCAGCTGAAGACCAGCTAATCAACAGCCTATTGCAGCGCCGACCGCCACCACATCCCGGAGCCCCTGGTGGTGTGTCATACATAGACAAAAATCTCTTCTAGTCGGCTTCGCAGGTGAGGTGATCCCGCCTCAATCCGAGTTTGGAGCTGCCCGGGAGAGCCGATCTTCACCGACTGCGCAGAATCAGTCCGGCCTGCAATCAGAAGCGACTTTCAGAAGTTCCTGCGGCCACACCCCAGCTCCCCTTGGTGCGCCATTTGACCGGGGCAAAGCTCTACCAGTAGCCTATCCAATGCAACCAGCGAGGCATCGTTTGGAGTCCGGAGCATCTTGTTCCAATTATTCTACCTTAGGGATGCAAGTCAGGTCAGCCAGAATCAGTCCTGGCCCCCCTCCACTCTTCGGGCCGCTGCTCTCGACCCCGACCTCCCCTGGTGCCATTCTTCATTGCTGATCGAAGAGCACTCGACCACGCTCGCGTCCGTCTTGGTCCCGTGTCGTTCGGATCAGGGGAGCATTTGTGGGAGACTTTGTCAACCTGCTGCAGCATCCTGGAACCAGTTTGATCTAGAACCGAACAGCACCGGTCCAGCGCCTGCCCCGGCCGTCAGCGATGGAAAGATTTCTCGAGAAAATTCAGGAGTCAACTCGAGCCAGTTAGTGACGATTTGGCGCTGGTTTTGTCAGCTTCTGAGTTCGGGAGCGTCCTCGGCAGTGTCAACAGCGAGCATCTATCCGACAGGCAGACATGCGGGTCAAACCACGAAGGGTCATTCGACTTCTTCCTTAGCCTCACTCCCCTCCCCGCCTGGCCGACTTACTGCCCCTCCCTATGTGGAGGTAGTGTTTGCTTGTACCCTTACTCTCCCCACCCCGAGTTCTCCCTCATGCGTGAGGAGTATTGCATGTAAATATTTACACAGGGTGAAGCTTCGTCGACGCAGTGTGCAGGGAATCCACACTTCCCCGCTTGCCCACGTCTCCGAACGGGGTTGGTTTCTTCAAACCGACTGGGTAAACTCTATCCCTTGCTCTCATTTCAGTATTTATTCATTTAATATCCATGGAATTGCTCCATTGGACGGTGAGAGAGTGCCCGACCCCGAAGCTTCCAGTTTGCGTGCGGTCACCGTGGACTTGTGCGAGAGAGTGACCCGGTGCCCTTAGGCACCTAGCCATCCCCTTGATTATGGGCACCATACCCTTGGGAGGGCAACCATAACCCTTCTGCCCCTCTACTAGCAAGGGCCTTGTTCCACTACCTCCACTCGGCATCACCGAGTCACCCCGGGAAGCGTGTGTGCACGGTGGTTCAGCAATTTTACGGAGTCTCCGCTCTTGTGCGTTGTGCTTGCGTGATAGGTCCAAGGTTCCTTGGTCTAATTGCTGCATTCCCATAAGTTATGTCACATCACTATGTCCCACTTTAGGAGGCCACGCCACTAGGCTCTGCCGCCTCCTCCAACAGGTCACATCGG
Organism: Amorphophallus konjac; assembly: GCA_022559845.1. Taxonomy (NCBI): domain Eukaryota; kingdom Viridiplantae; phylum Streptophyta; class Magnoliopsida; order Alismatales; family Araceae; genus Amorphophallus; species Amorphophallus konjac. The sequence goes on from CM040124.1 coordinate 120,831,586, forward strand.
TACTTCTGTCGGACCGCAGGCATCAGAACGCACGGAAGAGGTCCCGGTGGACGACCGTGACCCTCCTATCAACGCAGAGCCGGTCAACAATGACTCTCCTATGAATGAGGTTCAAGAAGTGAGCCTTGACACTCTTATGAAGGAGAACCATCATCTGAAGGCCCTCCTGCAAGACCTCCTCTAGGAGCGAGACCTTCATCCGCAGCAACCTGCTAGGCCCCAGGCCGAAGCACCGGTACCCCCGGTGGCTCGCGATGCTGCCAACACCTCAGCGGCGATTGCCCGAACCCCATTGGCAACTGGGTTTGGCACGCCCCTGGTTGAGACTCAACCACGAGCCTCCAACACGCCAGTGCCAGAGAATCTTTTGGCGCAATGCCAGATAATCGAGCGCATTGTTGAGACGAAGCTCGCCCAGTATGGTGAAGGGGCTGTCACGGTAGATCTCTACAGTGTACCCTACCCGCTCCACCACTAGCTGAAAAAGCTTCCCCCAGAGTACTCCAAGCCCCCGAAGTTGCAAAAGTTCGACGGGCAGGGGTTGCCACATGAACACTTGGCCTACTACATTACGGCCATGGTTGAGTTAGCGCTGGACGAATCATATCTCCTCCGCTACTTCGCCACTTCGCTCATGGGAACGGCCTTCCAATGGTACTCCCGCCTAAAACCCAACTCAGTCATCGACTGGGCTGATCTCCAGAAGAAATTCCTCGACTGATTTCAAATGGCCGAGCGAAAGGTCTCCCTAGCCGAACTCTGTTCCCTTCGACAGAAAAAAAGCTAGAGCACCCTCGACTTCATAAAAAAATGGTGAGACCTTAGCATGAGGTGTGTCAACCCACCTATTGAAGAGGACGCCATCACCATATGGCGTCAAGGTCTGGCGGCCGAGGTCAGCGAAAAGCTTCTTGGCACCAATATCAAAGGCTTCGACCAACTCAATTCGGCAATCACCGAAATAGAGATGTTCTTCGCCGATAACCCCAGCTATACTGCAGTAAATGGTAAACAAGCGTGAGAACGTCAGTCTGGCAAGGAGGTGAATATCATAGAGTTCACCCATGCCGCCAAGGCCAGTAAGGGGGCCGAATCCAGTGGCTCTGACAAAAAGCCAGCGGATAAGCCGGCTGCTCCCTCCTTCTCGGAGTGTATGAAGACACGCCTCTCCTTCAATAAGGAACATACGAAGATGCTCTTCGACCTATGTATGGCCCAGAAGATTGTCGAACTTCCAGAAATCCGCAAGCCAGATGAGGCCCTAAAGACCGACGATCCCAATTATTGCCTGTATCATTGCATGTTGGGCCACTCAATTGAAGATTGTTACATCTTCAAGACTCAGGCACAGAAGTTGATCCGAGATAGTCTTGTCAAAATGAAGAGCGGCCTCGTCGATCCTCTGCAACCACATACGTGGGCTAGGCCAGCTAAGGCAGCCCGTGTGGCTCACCCCTCAGCCAATGTTATCCACATGATGGCCGCATTCTCTCTCTCTGATGACTAGTCAGAGGAGCCCAGGGCCAATCGGAGGGGACGTTCGATCTGGTATCCAGGGTGGAGGCCCTGGCATGATTAGAGACCCCTCTCATTCCCCAGGGAGAGAACCCAACGACTCTTCGATATCCTCATTGAGAGGGGGCAAATCATGCCTCGCGACTCACCTGTCGACTACACCCATTGGGATCGTAGTCACCCCCAATACTGCCCCTTCCACGCCAGAATCTGCCACCCGATCGAGTCATGTGAGGAAGTTCAACACCTCATCCAAGAACAGATCTGATGAGAGCAGATCGATGCGGAAGGAAACTCCATGTCGCTTGTCAGGCTTCGGCAAGCTGTTGAAGAGACCCTGAGCATCGCCAGGGATGCACCAGAGCGGCCAGACTCTCCTCAAGAAAATGGGCACGGGCTGCCTTACCAGCATCCTCCAGAATGGCTCGAGTTCCGGACGGACAACCAAGAGGCGCTCGAGCGATTGCGGAGGTGTAGAGAGAGGGATACCAGTCAAGAGGCGGAGCTGACTAACTTCTCGGTCAACGTCATTCACTCCCCTGCTCCTCCGGCCCCTTCCGGCTCCCAGACGTCAGCACCTAGCCAGCCAACCCCAGCCGCTTCTACCGTGCGGTGGCGGTCATGGGGGGAGCTAAAGTGTAAGGCCCGTGCCTTAATCGATCCTTAATGGTTCGGACCTAGAATCCATTCTATAATTTCCGGCTATTTTCCTGGATTTTTAGGATTTTTCCTGGCATTTTTCGGGATTTATTTAGACATGTTTAGAATTTAATCCTAAAATAAAGCATTTATGCCATTTTCATGGGTTGGGGGTTAAAATGAAAAATAAGGTTTAAAAAAAATATATTATAACTCTTTTTTTTCCCAATCCCCCACTCCCACTCTCCCCCTCGTCGAACTCTCTCTCTCTCTCTCCCATCTATCTTTCTCCCTCAATCGCCACTTCCTCTCTCCTTAGGGGGTTCGGGCGAGACGGCGACTGTTGGAGACGTGGAGCACGCCGTTGGATTCCTTGCGTCGAGCGGAGCGCGTTGACGCCCACCTCGACGTGGTTTGTGGCTTGTGGGAGCGAGACGGGGCGAGGAGGCTCGGCAGTTTCCTTCCCTTGCATGAGGCTTAATCGGACGTTCCGGCTTAAACTAAGTAGGGGGATGGAATCCCAAACTCGCTAGGAGCCTTCCCTATAGCATGCTTTCCTTGTTAAGCTCCTGTGGCATGCATAATATATTTTTTTCATTTTTCGTGCTTAAGCTTCGTTCTTTACGTTTAATCCATTGTGAGCGTTGTAATTGAACGTTTCTAGTGGTATATTGTTGTTGTGGACGTGTGGTTTGGCAGGGAACATGTTTTTCGTCGTTTACCCAGTGATTTCGGTCGCCCGGGAGGGAAACCATATGCAAGCTTAACCCGTCCGTAACCCAGATGGTGTGACGGTCCTACCAGGAACCGTCACACTGGTAACGGCCCCCATGGGACGGGTTACAATCCTGTGACGGACCTAAGTAGGTGTGTCACAGGGAGTGTAACGGTCAAACCCACGACCGTGACATTTCATTTGACCATAGTTGACCTGGTAAGGTGGTTGGCCTGATGGTCTCTCGGGCGACCGTCAGAGCCTTGTGACGCGCCTTTGGGGGTGCGTCACACCCTGTCTGAACGTTAGAAAAATTGTGGATAATATTTAGCTTCGGGTGGCTCTAACGGTCATAGGGGGATGCGTCACAGTCCATGTAACGCACCACCCCTCGACCGTCACACCTTGTGACGCGGTGGCATTAGACCGTCACATCCCTTTTTGCTTTCAAAAGCTGCATGTTCATTCTTTAATGCTTTCCACAATATTTATACGCCATGTTTAAGTTACTTTGTAAAACTATGGCATGTTTTTAGATCCCAATAGAGTAGCTTTTCTTTCCTTGCGATGGAGCCACTGTTGTAGCTCTAAGGCCTTTGAGTTGCCGACCCGCCTGGGGATGGCGAAGGGGTGTTCCCGTCACACTGTTTGTAAGCTAGTTCCGTGGGCTCCCGGCCAGCGGTAGTGTCCTGCCGAGGGAGAAAACTAGCTAGAGGGCCTGGCTCAGGCAAGAGTCAGTGTGTGCACACGTGGTCAGAGGCGTTGGACTGACACTGACGAGTGTCACTCTGACTAGTCACTTGGTTTGGTACTGTTTACGCGCTTTGCTTGTTGTGTTACAGACTGCGAGTGCTTGAGACGCAGTGTAAGCCGTCAGTGGACGCATCTGGTTTCTTTTCTTAGTGGTTGTCATGTTCCTTGTTGCTTGGTTAGTTGAGGCATATTCTACTGGTAGATTTACTTTCTGTTACTTAAATTCACAGATATTGGCATGTTTTAGCTGTGTGGTTGGATTTTTCAGCTTTATGCTGATTATTTTATTGATGCCATTGCCTGTTTATTTTTAATTAAATGCATGCTCTAATTGTTTTTACTTTTGCATGTACGCATGTTTAGCTCGAGGTAGGGATCCGCGTGACCCCGACTGAGTCTGGCTATGACTCACCCTTCTCCTTTCAGGTGAGCCGCGCCCGCCGTCTCTCGGTGTTTCCTGTGTGCTTGGAGATCGTTCTTAGCCTCCAGCAGTAGACGGGTCACCTTTTTGGCCTTCGTTTGTACTTTTGTCGGGGTATGCCCCGAGTAGTTGTACCTTGTGGACTCGCACTCTTGTGCCCTCTAGACTAATATATATATCTTAGCACTCTGGTTATTTTAAATTGCTTCCGCACTTCTGTTAAATCTTATTGCTTAATTCAATTTTGCGCTCTTGTGAATACAATTCGTTATACATCCCCTCGACAAACTCCACTAACCCTTCAGGGGCCTCATCAGCCTCTTGGGTGGCTTCTCAGTTCTTGGTATCGGTATATCGATGTTATCGGTATCCGAAGCTCTTGGGTCGTCACAGTTGGTATCAGAGCCAAGTTGAGGATTTGTATAAGGAATTGTAATTTACGCTTGTCCAGAGCTAGTCCTATTGTGTCGTCTATTGCTGGCTTATGATGTTTTCTGTAAGATTGATGGATTTTCTGTTATCTTATGTATTAGGCAGTTGTAATATGCCACCTCATCGAGGAAGACCTCCTCGACTTCCGAGGCATGCGCCTAGAGAAGAGAGTGGTTCCGCTCAACCTCCTGTAGTTCCTACTCCAGCGCCAGTCGTTGCTCCTAAAGTTGAAGTGCCTGGTAGTCGAGGCAAGGCTCTTAAAGAATTTCTCTTATTCAATCCGCCAGCTTTTGACGGTCAGGCAGATCCAGAGGTAGCAAGGCAGTGGATGGATGCGATCGAGCGCGTGTTCCTATCTATGGAGTGCGCGGAGGATAAAAAAGTGATGTTGGCAGCGTTCCAGCTCTAGGGTACAGCGATCACGTGGTGGAAGGCCAAGTGGCAGATTGCTTTTCATTCCAGGCCGCTCCGGTAGATCATGTGGGCCGAGTTTGTTGTAGCTTTCGAGCGTGCCTATACTCCGGCGTGTTTACAGATGGCAAAGATGTACCAGTTCATGGAACTTGTTCAGGGTGACATGTCTGTGCTTCAATATCGGAACAATTTTATGGAATTTGGTCAATATGCACCCCATGTGCTTGCTAATGAGGCCTTGAAGACTCAGCAGTTCTTGCGGGGATTGAGGCCAGAGTTGAAGTTGCCGTTGATTGCGAGTCGAGTAGCTGATCTTGATGGTGCGTGCCAGGCAGCTGTGGCACTTGAGCTAGAGATGGCGAGACCAGGAGGGTATCCGCAAGCTGGGTCAGTTCAACCGACGATGCATTTTGAGCAGACCTATCAGTCGCCAGTGTCAGGACTTTCCCCTGTTGCGCCAGATTCGAGTGGTCTTTCTTCCTCCTCTAAGTACAAGTTCAAGAGATATGGTAAGAAGAAGAAGAAGTTCTTTCAGTAGCCGTCGTCGGGTACTGGTACCGTGTAGCAGCAGTCAGCGCCTTCTTCCCAGAGTCGTCAGAGTTCTGCTGTCAGTCAGCCATGGACATGTGCGAGATGTGGTGGCAACCATAAGGGACAGCCGTGTTCTCTTCCTATTGTCTGTTTTTGTTGTGACCAGCCGGGTCACGTGGTTCGGGATTGCCCGTTGAGGCCGAAACCAGCTCATGTTCCCCAGCTTTCTCAGCCTCAGCAGTCGTAGTTCAGACATCCTCCCATGCCTCAACCTCAGCAGCAATTCTATTCGCAAGCTTCAGCGACTTCCCTGCAGTCTTCAGCCGGATCCAAGAAGCAGAAGGGTAAAGTTTCGCATATTTCTCGAGCTGAAGCGATTGCATCCCATCTGGTTGAAGGTACGATTATGCTTTATGGTCATTCAGCACGTGTCTTATTTGATTCTGGTGCTTCTCACTCTTTTATTTCTGAGGATTTCATTACATGCATCAAGGGGCCGACATCAGAAATGACATGTGAACTGTTTGTTGAAATGCCTTCTGGAGATTTTATGATCACGCCTCTGTGTTTAGAAGAGTTTCCTATTATGATTAATAGTCATCAGTTGCCAGCGAGATTATATGCGTTACAGTTGGCAGACTATGACATCATTCTGGGTATGGATTGGTTGGAGCAGTATGGAGCTGTGGTTGACTGCAGATCGAAGAAAGTCTATTTTCAGCCACAGGGAAAACCAGCATTTTATTTCCAAGGTATTCGATCCCGCTCTTCTCGCTTGATTATTTCTGCTATTAGATCCTGTAGATTGCTTAGTGCAGGTTGTTAGGGATTCTTAGCTTCTGTGGTTGCCGTTGAGAAATTACGACAGGACGTCAGTGATATTCCTGTTGTCTGTGAGTTTCCTGATGTGTTTCCTGACGAGTTACCAGGCTTGCCTCCTGAGCGAGAGATCGAAATGGTGATTGAATTGATTCCAGGTACAGCTCCTTTGGCAAAGGCACCGTACCGAATGGCTCCAGCTGAACTCAAAGAACTGCGAGCACAGTTACTTGAATTGCTGGAAAAAGGCTATATTCGCCCCAGTTTTTCTCCGTGAAGTGCTCTAGTGTTATTTGTGAAAAAGAAAGATGGAAGCCTGAGACTTTGTATTGATTACAGACAACTGAATCAGGTGACTATCAAGAATAAATATCCGCTTCCCATGATTGATGACTTGTTTGACCAGTTACAGTATGCTACTGTCTTTTCTCGGATTGACCTTCGGTCTGGCTATTTTCAATTGTGGATCCGGGAATCTGATGTGGAGAAGACAGCTTTCAGTACTCGTTATGGTCACTATGAATTTCTGGTAATGCCGTTTGGCTTAACAAATGCTCCAGCAGCTTTCATGGACCTAATGCAGCGTGTTTTCCACCCATTTTTGGATCGGTTCATGGTAATCTTTGTCGATGACATTCTGATTTACTCTGCTTCTGAGGAAGATCATGTACAACATTTGAGGATCATTCTGCAGACTCTGAGAGATCACGAGCTCTATGCAAAGTTCAGTAAATGTGAGTTTTGGCTGTAGGAAATTCATTTTCTTGGCCACGTGATTTCTGGGGATGGAGTAGCAGTAGACCCTGCAAAGATTGAAGCTGTTCTAAATTGGCAGAGACCAAGAACTGTGACAGAGATCAGAAGCTTCTTAGGTTTTGTTGGGTATTATCGAAGATTCATCCAAGATTTTACAAAGATTGCAGCACCAATGACTAGACTGACTCGTAAATATGTACCTTTCGTCTGGTCGGATCAGTGTGAGGATAGCTTTGTTGAATTAAAAAGGCTTTTGACTTCTTCTCCAGTGTTGACCTTGCCATCTGGCTCAGGAGGATTTGTGGTTTGCACAGATGCTTCTCGAGTAGGGTTGGGTGCAGTGCTGATGCAACATGGAAAAGTTATCGCATATGCATCTCGGCAATTAAAACAGCATGAAGAAAATTATCCCACACATGATCTGGAGCTAGCTGCAGTTATTTTTGCTTTAAAGATCTGGAGACATTATCTGTATGGTGAGAAGTTTCAAATCCTCACTGATCATCAGAGTTTACAGTATATATTCTCCCAGAAAGATCTGAATCTCAGGCAGCATCGTTGGATGGAATACATGAAAGATTATGACTTGACACTCTCCTATCAGCCAGGTAAAATGAATGTTGTGGCTGATGCTCTGAGCAGGAAAGTACAAGTTAATCATTTGATGCTTCATGAGTGGAAATTGTGGGAACAGTTTCCGAGTGAGGCATTCAGTGTAGATATCCCTGCCGATACGACAATAGTAGTTTGTGCTAGTTTGTCTATGACTTTAGCTCTATATCAGCAGATTAAAGAAGCTCAGCATGCAGATTCAAAATTATCCCGAATGATAATGATGCATGATGTTGAGTTTGATGATGAACTATTCGTCAGTTTTCGTGGCAGATTGTATGTTCCAACAGATGATGTTTTAAGGCAAGCAATTCTGAAAGAAGCGCATGGTTCCCGCTTTGCGATTCACCCAGGTATCACCAAGATGTATCAGAATTTGAGAAAGCGGTTCTGGTGGCCAGGCATGAAAAAGGATGTTGCGGCTTTTGTTTCTAGATGCTTAACTTGTCAGTAGATAAAAGCAGAACATCAGAAGCAAGTTGGATTGTTGCAGCCATTAGAAATTCCGATGTGGAAGTGGGATCATGTCACTACCGATTTCATTGTAGGGTTACCTCGCACTTCTCAAGGTTTTGATGGTATCTGGCTGTCGGTTGACAGATTGACGAAGACAGCTAGGTTATTGCCGATAAAAATTTCCTGGAATGTGCAGAAGTTGGCCAAGCTTTATGTTCAAAAGATTGTGCCACTGCATGGAATTCCTATTTCACTTATCTCAGATCGTGATCCACGGTTTACCTCCGGCTTCTGGCGCATTTTTCAGAAAGCACTGGGCACGGAGTTAGCTTTCAGTTCAGCGTATCGTCCTCAGTCTGATGGACAGTCAGAGAGAACCATCTAGACTTTAGAAGATATGCTGAGATCTTATTGCCTAGATTGGCAAGGTTCGTGGAGTCAACATTTGCCACTTGTTGAATTTGCTTATAATAACAGTTTTCACTCTAGTATTGGTATGGCTCCATATGAAGTGCTGTATGGTCGTCCTTGTCGTACTCTTATGAATTGGTTTGAAGCAAGTGGTCGTCTTTTGACAGGGCCTGATATGGTGCAGCAGTGTTCTGATGTGGTTCGTCTGATCAGGCAAAGGTTGTTGACAGCTCAAAGTCGGCAGAAAAGTTATGCAGATCAGCGCAGACGTCCACTTCAGTTTGAGCCAGGAGACATGGTTTTTGTCAAGGTATCTCCAATGAAAGGTGTTTCCAGATTTGGGAAGCCTGGAAAGCTTAGTCCGCATTATGTTGGTCCATTTCTTATTTTAGAATCTGTGGGCCAGGTAGCTTATCATCTTCAGTTACCAGCGGCTATGCAAGCAATCCATGATGTGTTCCACGTCTCTCAGTTGAGGAAGTATGTGCCGGATCCATCCCACGTTCTGGACGATTCAGTTTAGCCAGAAGTGACTGCTGATTTGTCTACTCCAGAGTTTCATGTCAGGATTGAAGACCGTCGTGAGCAGTGGTTAAGAAACAAAATAATTCCTCTGGTAAAAGTTATCTGGCAGCGTCACTCAGGCAGTGAAGTGACATGGGAATGTGAAGATGAGATGCGTCAGCTTTTTCCTTTCTTATTCCAGTAAGGTATAATTCTTTTTCTCAGTTTCCTCCTTATCCATTATTTAAATTTCGAGGATGAAATTTTATTAGGAGGGAGGGACTGTAAGGCCCGTGCCTTAATCGATCCTTAATGGTTCGGACCTAGAATCCATTCTGTAATTTTCGGCTATTTTCCTGGATTTTTAGGATTTTTCCTGGCATTTTTCAGGATTTATTTAGAAATGTTTAGAATTTAATCCTGAAATAAAGCATTTATGCCATTTTCATGGGTTGGGGGTTAAAATGAAAAATAATGTTTTAAAAAAATATTATAACTCTTTTTTTCCCAATCCCCCACTCCCACTCTCCCCCTCGTCGAACTCTCTCTCTCTCCCATCTCTCTTTCGCCCTCAATTGCCACTTCCTCTCTCCTTAGGGGGTTCAGGCGAGAGGGCGACCGTTGGAGATGCAGAGCACGCCGTTGGATTCCTTGCGTTGAGTGGAGCGCGTTGACGCCCACCTCGACGTGGTTTGCGGCTTGTGGGAGCGAGACGGGGCGAGGAGGCTCGGCGGTTCCCTTCCCTTGCATGCGGCTTAATCGGCCGTTCCGGCTTAAACCAAGTAGGGGGATGGAATCCCAAACTCGCTAGGAGCCTTCCCTATAGCATGCTTTCATTGTTAAGCTCCTGTGGCATGCATAATACATATTTTTCATTTTTCATGCTTAAGCTTCGTTCTTTACGTTTAATCCATTGTGAGCGTTGTAATTGAACATTTCTAGTGGTATATTATTGTTGTGGACGTGTGGTTTGGCAGGGAACATGTTTTTCATCGTTTACCCGGCGATTTCGGTCGCCTGGGAGGGAACCCATATGCAAGCTTAACCCGTCCGTAACCCAGACGGTGTGACGGTCCTACCAGGAACTGTCACACTGGTAACGGCCCCCATGGGACGCGTTACAATCCTATGACGGACCTAAGTAGGTGCGTCACAGGTAGTGTAACGGTCGAACCCACGATCGTTACATTTCATTTGACCATAGTTGACCTGGTAAGGTGGTTGGCCTGACGGTCTATCGGGCGACCGTCAGAGCCTTGTGATGCGCCTCTGGGGGTGCGTCACACCCTGTCTGAACGTTAGAAAAACTATGGATAATATTTAGCTTCGGGTGGCTCTAACGGTCATAGGGGGATGCGTCACAGTCCATGTAACGCACCACCCCTCGACCGTCACACCTTGTGACGCAGTGGCATTAGACTGTCACATCCCTTTTAGCTTTCAAAAGCCGCCTGTTCATTCTTTAATGCTTTCCACAATATTTATACGCCATGTTTAATTTACTTTGTAAAACTATGGCATGTTTTTAGATCCCAATAGAGTAGCTTTTCTTTCCTTGCGATGGAGCCACTGTTGTAGCCCTAAGGCCTTTGAGTTGCCGACCCGCCTGGGGATGGCGGAGGGGTGTTCCCGTCACACGGTTTGTAAGCTAGTTCCGTGGGCTCCCGGCCAGCGGTAGTGTCCTGCCGAGGGAGAAAACTAGCTAGAGGGCCTGGCTCAGGCAAGAGTCAGTGTGTGCACACGTGGTCAGAGACGTTGGACTGACACTGATGGGTGTCACTCTGACTAGTCACTTGGTTTGGTACTGTTTACGTGCTCTGCTTGTTGTGTTACAGACTGCGAGTGCTTGAGACGCAGTGTAAGCCGTCAGTGGACGCATCTGGTTTCTTTTCCCGGTGGTTGTCCTGTTCCCTGTTGCTTGGTTAGTTGAGGCATATTCTACTAGTAGATTTACTTTCTGTTACTTAAATTCACAGCTATTGGCATGTTTTAGCTGTGTGGTTGGATTTTTTCGCTTTATGGTGATTATTTTATTGATGCCATTACCTGTTTATTTTTAATTAAATGCATGCTCTAATTGTTTTTACTTTTGCATGTACGCATGTTTAGCTCGAGGTAGGGATCCGCGTGACCCCTACTGAGTCTGGCTGTGACTCACCCTTCTCCTTTCAGATGAGCCGCGCCCGTCGTCTCCCGGTGTTTCCCGTGTGCTTGGAGATCGTTCTTAGCCGCCAGCAGTAGACGGGTCACCTTTTTGGCCTTCGTTTGTACTTTTGCCGGGGTATGCCCTAAGTAGTTGTACCTTGTGGACTCACACTCTTGTGCCCTCTGGACTAATATATATATCTTAGCACTCTGGTTATTTTAAATTGCTTCCGCACTTCTGTTAAATCTTATTGCTTAATTCAATTTTGTGCTCTTGTGATTACAATTCGTTATACATTTCCTCGATAAACTCCACTAACCCTTCAGGGGCCTCATCAATCTCTTGGGTGGCTTCCCCAGTTCTTGGTATCGGTATATCGATGTTATCGGTATATCGGTATCTGGAGCTCTTGGGTCGTCACATAAAGTCTCTCCCTTTCCTTGAAGAAGACACCGCCAGGCTCCTCCGTGTCCTTCTCGGCCGAGAGGATGTCCTGGTGGACGAGACGATGACGAGCTCTTTAGCCCTCTCTCGTCCTCCTCCCGTCCAATCTTCGTCACCAGTAGCCGTGGATAGGAAGGAAAAGCAAAAGCAGGGTGAGGCCCTGCCTCAGCCTCGTTACACCTCCTCAGCAGATGGGCCGTCGGGTCCTCCCCGCCTACCCACCGACACAATCCGAAGTACAAAGAAGACATCTTCGGAGTCTTCAGCGGCTTCGATTCAAGTGGCGGGCCCACCGCCACAAGGCTCCGCCATTCCGCAGAGTTGGGATAACTATGCAGAGCGACAATGTCTTGCGACGCCGTTAGTTGTCGCTGGGTGCAGCTCCCGGCATGGTTGCAAAGGTAAGGCTAAGGAGCAGGACGTCCATCACCCCTCTCTGTCCGCTTCTCAACAAAAGCCGTCGCCACCGCGGCTAAGGCATCAAACCGCACACACGTCTTCGGACGCCAGCACTAGCCTACCGACTTCTCGTAGGCTCCCGTCGCCACTGCGGACAAGGCACCAAACTGCGCACACATCTTCGGATGCCAGTCCTAGCATCCTGGCATACCAAGAATCGCCGCTCGAGGTAATCGAGTAGGCGATCAATGCCACCTTCCATATACAACAAGCGGAAGGTGCCTGGATCGAAATCCAGGCAAGGAAGAGTCATCGACCTCACCCTGCAAAGGCATTGGCTCGGAGATATCCTCGTCAGGATTTATGAACTCCTGCTCCAGCACCTCTCCCTCCTACTCCCTTGGAGATTGCTATCGCCAAGAGACAAGAGAGAAATAGGAGGAAGAACCTCAGAAGGCGGCTCAAGAAACAAGCTGAACAAGCAGTCACCCTGCAATCTCCGGCCGAGCCAACGCCTCTCCAAAGGCTCCAGCGGCTCATTGACGACTTGGAGGAATATGTCCCTCCTCGTCCTACTAGGGCTCTCCCACTCGATAGCTACATCCCGTGGGAAGAAATGCAGAAACAAGCCCGCCTCAGAAATTGGGTCCAAGATATGATCCAAAAGCTCAAGAACGGCAAAAGACTCATGATCCCAGATGAGCTCTCCTTGTGCTACAAAGACAAGGAGATCACCACAGAGCAGCTGAAAGAAATGCTTCGACGTTGCACCTGCAGTATGGTGGCTATCTCACCTCCCGACAATATCAACGCTTCTTGGCGGGGCGAGCCAGTGGCCTCCCGGACAAGACAAAGAACCATTGCCCCTCTTGGGCTACAGCCAACTCCAGAGCACGCCAGTCGCGGCCGAGGTCGTGGCCAGGGACGCGGTAGAGGTCGTGGGAGAACTCTTGAGTTACCCCTCTCTTCGTCCACTTTCAACCTAGAGCGAATCATCCTCTTTCGAGGAGGGGAACCGGCCCCCATTCTGGAAGTAGAAGTTCGGGGAAGACCCGATGTCTTCGATCCTTCCGGCATTGACGAGACTACTGCCCGTCTCCCAGCCCCTACGCCAGTACCAGCTTCTACAGCAGAGCAAGCGGGACCGTTCGGCAAGGACGAGCCAGCCCGCCAATCACCCCTAGAAGAGCCGTCATTGGCATCCATGTTCCAAGAGCCCGCTAGCGATCGAGGTCAATCTGACCCCGGTGGTAAGGGCATGGCGGTGCAACTCCCCGACGGGGAACAGCATGGCAGCTCACAGAAGGCTCAGCCTGACATAGTACCCTCTCTAGAGGATGCTCGAGCCCGAGCCGATCGGAAGGTCCTCCACCAGATGAAACGCTTCCCAGCCAGCATTTCAATTTGGGAGGCCATCGCTTGGAGTAAGGACCTAAGGGAAACCCTTATCAAAATACTCCAAGAGTTGAAAGTTTATGAAGCGCATGCCGCAAAAATGAAGGCGGCCACCTATGGAGCCTTCATAGCCACCATCTCCTTCACGGAGAAAGACATACTGCTGTCCCCTTCGTGCCACAACCGCCCTCTCTACATGAAGGGGAAGATCAACGGGCATGATGTGAACCGGATCCTTGTGGACGCTGGTGCCGCAGTCAACATCATGCCGCTCAAGACCTTCAAGTCTCTATATCTGACTCCATACCTCCAGAAGGTTCAGGCGGTTAAGATATCTGGCTTTAACCAGAACACCGAGGACGTCCTCGGCCGGGTGGACGTCGATCTGGTGCTCGATGATTTCACCTCTAAGGTGACATTCTACATCATCGACTCCAACATGTCTTATAAGATGCTACTGGGCAGACCCTGGATCCATGAAAACTGGTTCGTCCCGTCGACTCTCCACCAATGCATCAAGTCTGCCAAGGACGGGGAGCAACATAAAGTCTTTACAGACCTATCGCCGTTCACACCGGCAGAATGCAACCTAGCTGACGCGGCGCTCTACTTCAAGGGGATTAGTCCGTACCCCGTGATCAAGAGCAAAAGCAATGGTTGGTTCTCGGAGGAAGACGATGATGATCTCTTCTCTGTTGACGAGGAAAAGGCCAAGCTTCATCGGCTGCACCTCGGCTCCAAGCCAACCCCAGATCGCCCTGAGAGGCGCCAGATCGACTTCAAGGCTAATCTTATTATCCGAGCTATAGGCAAGAGTATATGCTTGCCCCCAGACTGCATCCAGCTCCCATGTGCATCCGAGGAGCACAGTGTCGAGTCGCTGACGACTTTCGATGTCACCTTCAAGTGACAACGCCGGAACAAGAAGAAGGCTAACGGGGACAAACCCATTGTCTTCTATAAGGGAGACATGGTCCCTCAAGCCCCACCAGATGACGACTTCGACTGGTCTAGGCAAGCTGATGATACCCCTGAAGCAGTTCAGGTGTGGGGCGAGCTCTCGCCGCATACTCAAGAAATGTGTTTGAAGCAACACATTCCCCTGTGGCATACTTTTGCCCAACAAAGATACTTCCGTCGACTGTGGGACCCTTCCCAGGTCTGGGGGTAACCCCTATCCTTCCATAAGGATACCAGGGGGCTTGGTTACGATTAGGACCCGAACTTATGCGTCCACTACGCAATTAACGTCATAGGCTTGGCACTACCAGCCGATGATCAAGCTAGAGTCGAAGCCAAATTCGACAGCTCCGGGGATGAGGAAGAGGAAATCCTGATCCTGATCTCCGCCAAAGCCAGAACCCTGGATCAGGCCGTCGGGGAACCTTCTTCACCTCCCTGCCAAGACAAAGGAGCAGAGGAAGCTTCTCCGATCTCTCAGCCAGTCGAGGGACCCAGTTCAATAAACCCTCCCGAGGGGGGGGGTCTTACTGGTCATAGCTGCAAAAGATTGTCAGCTTCTCCAGGCAACCCCAGAGAGACCTCAGCAACTCCAGTTGACGATCGCTGGCCAAAAGCCGATAGCCCAGATCGATCCCTAGTGGTTCCCAGCAACAACTGCTCTCCGATCCCTTCAGCATCAATCGGTGGCTTCGAGAACCTAGAAATACACGAAGCCGATAGCGATGATGATGATTTCATCGACCTTCAACCCGCTCCTCCTGAGTTGGAGGACGACGGCCAGGCGACCGTCGATGATCTTGTGGAGATCAACCTGGGCGGAGATGAAGCCCCTCAGCCTACATTCGTCAGCGCTCTCCTTACTGAGGCAGAGAAGTAGGACTACAAGCAACTCTTGCTTGAATACAAAGACTGCTTTGCCTAGACCTACAAGGAGATGCCAGGGCTAGATCCCACCGTAGCAGAGCACGACCTAGCCATTTCTCCCTCAGTCGCTCCGGTCAAGCAACCTCAGCGGCACATGCGCCATGAGCTGGAGCTTCAGGTTTCGGCCGAAGTCCATAAAATGGCGGAGGTCGACTTCATCGAGCCGTGCATCTACCCGATCTGGCTCGCCAATATAGTTCCAGTCAAGAAGAAGAATGGTCAAGTCCACATCTGTGTCGACTTCCGGGACCTCAACAAAGCCTGTCTGAAGGATGACTTGCCAGTCCCGATTACAGAAACGATGGTCGATATGACCACCGGTCATGAAGCCTTGTCTTTGATGGATGGGTCATCCGGTTATAATCAAATCCAGATGTCCCTTAAAGACAAGAACCATACAGCTTTCAGATCCCCCAGGGGGATTTTCAACTACAAACGCATGCCCTTCAGTTTGAAGAATGCCGGTGCTACTTACTAAAGGGCCATGACCAAAATATTCGATGAGATGCTGCACAACATTGTCGAATGCTATGTTGACGATCTTGTCATCAAAACTAAGAGACGGGAAGACCATTTGTATGACCTTTGCCAAGTCTTCGAGCGTCTCCGGTAATATGGACTCAAGATGAACCCCATGAAATGCGCCTTTGGCGTATCCAGTGGCAAATTTCTCGACTTCGTCATCAGGTACCGAGGAATCGAGGTGGATCCCAGCAAGATCAAAGCGATCTGGGTGCTCCCACCACCCAGCAACATTACCAAACTCAGGTCCTTCCAAGAGAGGCTGACCTACATTCGGAGGTTTATCTCTAACCTCTCCGGTCGGTGTGCGCCTTTCAACAAGCTAATGAAGAAAGAGGCCCCATTCACATGGGACTCGAAATGATAGGTGGCTTTCAAGCAAATTAAGGAGTACCTCCTTACTCCCCCAGTCTTGGGGGCACCAATCAAGGGTAAACCCCTCATCCTTTACATTACCGCCATGGACGCTTCGCTAGGAGTTCTGTTGGCACAAATTAATGAGGAAGGTAAAGAGCAGCCCCTCTATTAGCTCATTCGGAAGCTAATCGGTGCCAAGTACCGCTACTACCCCATGGAGAAGGTCTGCTTGGCATTGGTGTTCGTGGTTAAGAAGCTGCGACATTACCTCCTGTCCGATCAAGTCGAGCTTATATCCAAGCATGATCCCTTGAAGTATCTCCTTCGACGACCTGTCCTCTTGGGCAGACTGGGGAGGTGGGCTCTCCTGTTGATGGAATACGACATCACCTATGTCCCCAGAAAAGCAATCAAGGGACAGGGTGTGGCTGAATTCTTGGCAGCCCATCCAGTACCAGATGACTCACCTTTCAGCTCGGAGCTCCCAGATGAGGAGTCCCTTGCTGCTCAATCACAACAACCAGTGGAACAGAGCGGAGATGTCTTACATTATTGGGAGCAAAGCGCTCTCACAACCAGTATGCCTTTCTGGGAGCTCTACTTCGACGGTGCTTCCCGAGGGATCACCCAGAGCAACCAGGATCCAGCCACCACGGCAGGTGCCGGCATAGTCTTCCTGACTCCTAAGGGTGGAGTTTTGTACAACTCCTACGCGCGCATGAAGTCCCTAACCAACAATGAAGCCGAGTACGAAGCTCTACTCATTGGGCTCCAGATGGCTCTCCACATGGGCATCAAATGCCTCAAAGCCTACGGGGACTCCCAGTTGATAGTCCGGCAGGTCCTCGGCATCTATGACGTGCAGAAGCCAGAATTGGTTCCATACCATACCACCGTCACCAGATTAACCCAGAAATTTTATTTCTTTGAAAGGGATCACATCCTCAGGAGCAGCAACGCTCAGGCGGATGCCTTAGCGAAATTGGCCGCGGCCATCAAGCTCCCGCCCAAGGGTGAGGTCGACATCGTCATCAACCATAGAAGGCTAATGTCGAGCTCACTCGAAGGCAACACCGGTCTCACCATTTATGAGGTCTACGACCTTGACCAGAGCACACCTCCAGAAGAAAATGATTGGCGTACGCCTATCATCAAATTCAAGAAAGGGTGGCTTCCCCCTGATTGAGCTCAAAGGGTTCAGCTACTCCGCCGAGTAACCTCCTACGAGTTTATTGGTGACTCCCTATATCGACTCGTCCACGAGAAGGACAAGTTAATCCTCCTGAGATGTGTCTCCCTTGCCGAGGCTCGAGCCGTCATGCAGGAGGTCCACTCTGAATTATGTGGCGCGCACCAGGCCGGGGACCGAATGAAGCACAACATCAAGCTCAAGGGCTTCTACTGGCCAACCATGTATGTGGACTGCATCCAATATGCCCGTACATGCCATCAATGCCAAGCCTTTGGCCCAGTACCTAGAAGGCCTCCTAACCCACTGCGTCCTACAGCCCCTACCTGGCCATTCGCTGAATGGGGCATGGACATTGCGGGGCCTTTCCCGCCATCTTCCAAGGGCCATAAATACATCTTGGCTGCCACTGACTACTTCTATCGTTGGGCGGAGGCTCTACCCTTGCGAGAGGTCACCGGCGAAATCGTTGCTAGATTCATCCGGCACAACATTATATACCGATTCGGTACTCCCAGTCGCATAGTGTCCGACAATGGGACACCCTCCAAGAATAAGGTTGTATACCAGTTGGCGGCCAAATTCCACATCGACTGGAGAACCTCTTCGGTCTACAACTCCCAAGCTAATGGCTTAGCGGAAGTTTTTAACAAAACCCTCTGTAAGCGCTTGACTAAGATGGTTAGCCACCGGAAATGCGATTGGGGTGAAAAGGTCTTCGAAGCATTATGGGCCTATCGCACGGTCTACAAAACCCCCACGGGATGCTCGCCGTTCTCCCTTGCTTACGGGTCAGAAGCAGTTATCCTCATCGAAGTCCAGTTAGCCTCTTATCGTGTGGCAATCCACACCGGCCTTGTCGGCTCTGATGAAGGCGCGAAGAAGGCTAGAAGAGCACGCTGATCTAGAAGGCAAGCGACTCGAAGCCTACAAACACCTGCAAGTATACCAGGCTCGCATGGCTCGGGCCTATGATAAGCTCGTCAAATAGCGAGTTTTCAAGCAAGGCGACCTTGTCATGATCAAGGAAAAAGAGGTCATGGCAGGGCGCTCTAGTGGAAAACTACAGCCAAATTGGCGAGGTCCATACATCATCCAGAATGTCTATGAGGGTGGGGCCTACACTGTTGTTGATCACAAAGGTTATAGACCATTCCCGCCTCTCAACGGCAAGCACATGAAGGTATATTATGCACCAGAGCACGAGTTCGCGCGCCAGCCGAACTAAGGCACACGTCCCAGCTACCACCAATAAGGCTGGTCCTCCCCTGTGAAGGATCTAACCAGACAGTCCTCCCAGTCTACAATTCCCAGTCAACTAGCCAGCTCAGTTCCTCAGAACCGCCGTGAGGACTGATCTCCTGCCCTCGTTCCTGTCACCACGAGAGCACGAGCACTTCTACACCAGCACCAGTCCAGCCGCCAGGCTCACAGGTAAGTAAAAAAAAGAAAATAAAAAAATAGGGTTAAAAATAGAGATGCCCCGATAGACCCAGCCATTCTCACCACAATGGGGTGGCTGGGGGCAAAAAGGCCAGTAACCCGGCTGAGGTGGAGACCTGAAAGGGCACCTCGGGCAAAATTGGAAAACCCCTCGACGTGAAAACCCGCAAGGGTGCGTCGGAAAAAGCTAAAGGGGGTCGGCTCTAGCGAAAACCCGAAAGGGCGGTAGAGCCGATAACGAGAAAATCTTCTTCTACCCACCAGTCAGAAGGGCCTTCCACCTATTCCTTGGTGGGCCATTAGCCTCATCCAGAGCCAGTCTCCAATCCATTCACACTGCTACGGCGCAAACCCTCCAATCCCCAGTTAACCTTGCATTATTCCTGCTCAGTTTGGCTAACCTTTAGCCCTTGCTTCGGCAACACAGATCAACCAGTCCCTGTGATAGTCAAGCTCCCAGTCACCATCCTGGTAAACTCATATCCCAGCACATTCCCAGACACTCATCATTCTCTGCCCCTACCTCCTACATCTCCTGCAAATCCAGAGCCTCCCAGTTCATTATAATCCCAGTTCCTCCATACAATCCCTGATCCACTAGCCATAACTCCAGTCACATCTTGCCATGACAAAGTGGCCCTTCGCCACCATGGCATGAGGACTTCTAAAAATCCTTATGAATGGCCAAACAATATCCGGCTATCCACACCTTCATGTCTCAGGTTACGTCCCCTGAAAGTAACATGTTATGGATGGCAGTCTCAAAAAAAAAGAAAGAAAAAAATAATAGGGGTTAAAGATAGAGATACCCCGGCGGGCCTGGTCGAATCCATTACAGGGAACCGACTAGGCGTAAAAACTGCCACTAACCCAGCTAAGGTGAAAACCCGAGAGGGCGCCTTAGGTAAAATCGGGTAACCCCTCGGTGTGAAAACCCGCAAGGGCGCACCAAAAAAAGCTAAAGGGGGCCAGCTCTAGCGAAAACCCGCAAGGGCAGTAGGGCTGGTAAAGAGAGAAAAAACTCTCTCTCCCTCTCCACTTTTCACTTACAAAGCTGTCGGCTATCACACGCCCCGATGGCGAGCTCAACATTACTTCACAACAATGGTGGCCACTACACCCCCAAGGGTCGGTCATCCCCAACACCAGTTCCAGTTTCGGCTACAACGCCTTCATGGGCCAGCCGCCAGTTTTCAACTCCAGCTTCGGCTACAGCGCCTTCACAGGCCATCCGCCGGCTTTCAACTACAGTCTTCAGCTACAACGCCTTCACAGGCCAGCCGCCAGCTTTCAGTCTTAATCGGCTACAACACCTTCACAGGCCAGCCGCCAGTCTTCAACTCCAGACGTCGGCTACAATGCCTTCACAGGCTAGCCTCCAGCCCCAGTCCCAGCACTTCGGCTACAACGCCTCTACCGGCCAGCCGCTCAGTCTCCAGTTCCAGCTTCGGCAACAACACCTTCACAGGCCAGCCGCCAGTTTTCAACTCCAGCTTCGGCTACAACGCCTTCACAGGCTAGCCTCCAGCCCCAGTCCCAGCACTTCGGCTACAAAGCCTCTACCGGCCAGCAGCTCAATCTCCAGTTCCAGCTTCGGCTACAACACCTTCATAGGCCAAATGCTGGTTTTTAACTCCAGCTTCGGCTACAACGCCTTCACAGGCCAGCCGCCAGTTTTCAACTCCAGCGTCGGCAATGACGCCTTCGCAGACTAGTATCCCAGCCTCCAGCCCCAGTCTCGGCTATAACGCCTCCCCAAGCTAGCCATTTGACCCCGTTCCAGCTCCCAACCATCGCACCTTTCTAGGTCACCCAGCTGGCTTCAGCTCCAGCCCCCATTTTCAGTCACAGTCCCAGCTTCAATTTTTGGTCCCTCTCCCAGTCCCGGTTTTGGTTGCCATGTCCTCCTAGGCCGTCCAGCCAGCTCAACCCCAGTTTCCTAGACACATACGAATCCCATTTTCTGGCTAACGGCATAATGTTAGCCAATATTCACAATCTAGTTTAGGGTCAATATACCCCCTCCAGAATTACCTCTACAACCCTATACCACGTGAACTACCCCGTCCTTATGGGCCTACGTTGGTTCTAGGGTATGTGGGCTTTCACCCTCCAGGAGAATTGGCCCCCACATATAACCCTTGCTTTCCCCTACTACCCAGTACTCAACCTCCAACTTATAATACCAAGTTCCTTAAACCCGGTCCCTGCTATCCTTTATCACTCATGACGATGCATCCCAGAACAAGCAAGCACGACTAACAACAAGTGGTTGACAGTTCACACGCATCATTCCATTCCATCAAAGAAGGGAGGGAGCAACCCAGTAAGCAAAGGATCTAGAGTTTGTCATTAATACTATGTAAAAGGAGCCCAAGACATGCCCTTGGTGTAGCACCCTGGATTTAACTATAGAAAATAAACTTCCTTAAAATAAATAAAATCCCTAAATAAATATTCAAGTAAAAAAAAAGAGGCAATATAAACTCACTATAAGTAAATTTTTGAAAGTTAGAAACCTAACCCCGTAAAGAAATGTATATTAGGATTCTTAGAACTTAACCCAATTAATAATTAGACAAGGGAGATATTAAACTCTAAGACTTAAAACCCTTAACATCTAACTAATGGGCATTCAAGCATGTATACTTATTGGGCCATAGGTGTATCCATAACGTGATGTAACTGTGAGGACTTCCAGGCCTTAACACCCAAATCGGATAAAAGGTTAATCTGGCCAAATTGTGGGCTTGGGCCTAAAATGCCTTCAGAAATAATAATGGGCCTTTAGCTAATGCCTTGAACATAGGGAGCTTGAGAAGCTAAAATAGATGGGCTTTGGGTGTATACTAAAATACCTAGACACTTAAGGTTCTTAGAAAACAAAAACAAAAACTTTTAACCTATGTACTAAGGAAGCCCATATACGAATAGAATTTTCAGTTTTAAGTTCTATTAGGAAAGTTTTTTTTCAATTGAGGGATGCGGCTGCAGATTTAGATAGGGTGATCAATAGAGGGTTATCCAATGCTATTAGGATTCTCTTATATGGAAAGCCTGTAGCAGTTAGGCTTGATTACGTAGGAGTTTGTCTCCCAGTAGGAATCGAAAAGCCCATGGGACTTTCTCCCTATAAATGTCTGCCCATCGGCAAGCCAAAGTTGGAATGCTGTAAACATGAACCCCGACCCCAAAATCTACTCTGCTGCCTCCGACAAAGGCACATGTCTTCGTCTTCCTCCTGCGTGCGGTAACAAAGGTTCCGACTACGACCTCCTGTTGCTGCGCTGCTGTACACCGTAGAAGGTTTCCTTCCCTTTTCCCTGTTCACGTGAACGTCTGTTGCAGTAGCTGCGTCACCGCTGCTGCATGTAAGGCTTTATTTTTCTTCACGAAGGCAAGGCTGCTGTCATTACTATGCAAGAAGGCTCCTCCTATCTCCGTTCAAAGGCAGGATGAACCGTCAGGTTTTTTGTGTTTCCTTCCTCCGCGAAGTTGCTGTTATCTATAACTCTCGCGTGATCGTCGTCCTAAGCAAGACCAAGAGGTAGGTGTTCTCTCTATCAAGCCAAACTATGAGTTAAACTGCATGTTTTATGTTTTCTATTTCGTATGTAATTTTACGTGAGGTTAACAAGTTAATGCATGATTAAATAATTTTTATCCACGTAACTCACGTATCTAAAAATCATATAATGGATATGATTTGAATCCCTATATTTTTCTTTAAATTTTCATATGTTTATACAATAATATTAACTAGTTAACAACTTATTTAAACTAAAAATATGAAACGATGAATCACAGCAAATATTGTAGCATGATAGTTATAGGATTTTAATGTGATAGTTTGTTCGAGGAGCCGAAGTGTCCTTTGGTTATGAAATTTTATGGGCATGTTATTGGGGTGGAGACCGAGGTAGTGAGAGTGGTTGCACCATTTTCCGTGTCTCCTATCTGAAGATCCTCCATCTCTCGATGAAAAATAATTTTGAACGTCTGGTTAGGTAGAGTTTTTCGAGCCCGTCATTTCGATATATCATAGGCTCGATTCCGACGTGGTTACGTCGGGAAACGAGAGGAATAAAGAAGTGACACAATTCGAGAATTTATGAAATGACGACATGTGTAATGTCGTCAAATCCTTTTGACGACATAACACAGGTCGTCAAATTATATATATATATATATATATATATATATATATCTTGTAATTATAGCTTTAAAATTCATATCTATTAAAATATGTAATAGAAAATTATAAAAAATATATATTTGGAATCCTTGTATTTTTCTCCTAATTATCATATATTTTATTTCTATGAATTATTTTAAATAAATAAATATATCTTTGAATGTATATTTTTGAAATTATTCAATTAAATAGATATTGACGTGAATTCTTGTTAAATAAATTAAGTTAAAATCATAGAATTAACGTCCCTCCAAGTGGACGCTAATCAATAAATTATATTACTCACGGACGTCAATTAATATAAGTTTATAGTTAATTATAGAATTAGATTGACGTGAATTCTATAATTAACACATTCATGTTCTCACCGTTTTCTTCCGGTTTTGACCCATACCTTGGGTCTTTCGGCACTCTCATCTCACGTCCGTAGATGGAGTCCTTGTTTCTTTATGGGTTCACGTTATACACCTCAACTCTCGGTGACATACGAGTCCTCCGTTGGACATTCCGTTCCTTCGGACTGGCAAGTTAGTCATTGAGACCTCCGTAAGTCTCCGCTAGCCTTGAATTCCCTCAAGGCAGCCGAGCTGGTTGTACCCTAAAAACCCTGGGATCTGATCAGTGTCACTTTGGTTTTCTGTTAGTCTTGACACTCTACTCTTTTTGGAATATTCTTGTCATCAATTTGAGAACATAACCCTTTGACTCTGTATTTGGCCAAATCTGATTCTGAAACATTAAGGGCTGTGGGTCCACGACTTTTCAGTGTCAAGTAGGACGGAAGTCCATTTCTGTAAACCATGAGAATTCTAGGTGTGGCATTGCACCAACGTTTACATCTGTTATATTATGTTATTCTGTTATATCTGTCATTCTGCAAATTCTGTTAATTCTAGAAGTTCTGTTATTCTGATATTTTGTTGCTCGATTATTCTGATAATTTAGATATTCTGCTAGATTGTTTAATTCTGCTTATATTTGTTGGAATTCTGTTATATTCTGGCCAATTCTGAAGTTATGTTCATCCGAGTAACTGTCCTTGTTATATTCTGATAGCTTGTCCTTGACTCTGCATGGGAATTCATCCTTATTTCTCTTGAGCTCGTAACTGCCCTTGACTTTAATATTCATTTTTCCTGTTAGATTGATCGTCATGATTTTCTAGTTCCATGCCTTGCATCTTCATGAACATGTTAATTGGCTAATCACTTATATTCTGCTTGATGAGAGATGTAATTCCTACTGAGCGTTTTGCTCACCAGCCTATCTTTAACGTTTTTCAGGTAACGACATTGAAGATAGTCCATCAGATGGGGAAGGGCAAGAGTGTTAAGCGTTATGGAATCGAGTCTGTGTCTTTTATCTTCTTGAGTCTTGTCCTATCATTGAACCTTTTCCTTTTTATTAAGAGTAATGGGTCTTTTCATTTAAATATGTAAGTGAGTCAAGAATTGTAAGTTTGACATTTGATATTAATAAGAATTGTATTTTCGCCATTTTTATCTAGCCTTGAAGTTGTGTCTTATGAGTTGCTCTGCTTATTCACGACTGTATCGCTGCCACGTTCCGACCAATACGTTCCGCTACTATCGGATCGGGGCGTGACAGAAGTGGTATCAGAGCCCAAGCTTATTAAATCCTAGGTCTTGACTATAGGTCGCCATAAGTTCTAGGTTTAACTCCATTATTGCCTGGTGAGATTGGGTAGAACCTTGGGTTAAGAGCTAAAAAGGAATTATAATACTAATAATATCAGCTTATGAAAATAGGTTAGTAAAATTCACAAGAATTACCTGATAACCTTACATGAGATTGTTTATGTCTCGTAGAACTAGATAGATAACAATGGCCGCCGAGCGTGCCCAATGGCGTGAGATGTAAAGGACGGTTCAAGGATTGACTCAGGCTCTTCAGCAAGTAGCCGAGGACGGAACTAGATACCCCACTGATATGTTGAGAATGAATTTCGTTGAATTTGGGGACCAAATTCTTTTAAGTGGGGGAGGATGTAGCACCCTGGATTTAACTATAGAAAATAAACTTCCTTAAAATAAATAAAATCCCTAAATAAATATTCAAGTAAAAAAAAGAGGCAATATAAACTCACAATAAGTAAATTTTTGAAAGTTAGAAACCCAACCCCGTAAAGAAATGTATATTAGGACTCTTAGAACTTAACCCAATTAATAATTAGACAAGGGAGATATTAAACTCTAAGACTTAAAGCCCTTAACATCTAACTAATGGGCATTCAAGCATGTATACTTATTGGGCCATAGGTGTATCCATAACGTGATGTAACTGTGAGGACTTCCAGGCCTTAACACCCAAATCAGATAAAAGGTTAATTTGGCCAAATTGTGGGCTTGGGCGTAAAATGCCTTCAGAAATAATAATGGGCCTTTAGCTAATGCCTTGAACATAGGGAGCTTGAGAAGCTAAAATAGATGGGCTTTGGTTGTATACTTAAATACCTAGACACTTAAGGTTCTTAGAAAAAAAACAAAAACTTTTAACCTATGTACTAAGGAAGCCCATATACGAATAGAATTTTGGGTTTTAAGTTCTGTTAGGAAAGGTTTTTTTCAATTGAGGGATGCGGATTTAGATAGGGTGATCAATAGAGGGTTATCCAATGCTATTAGGATTCTCTTATATGGAAAGCCTGTAGCTGTTAGGTTTGATTACGTAGGAGTTTGTCTCCCAGTAGGAATCGAAAAGCCCATGGGACTTTCTCCCTATAAATGTCTGCCCATCGGCAAGCCAAAGTTGGAATGCTGTAAACATGAACCCCGACCCCAAAATCTCCTCTGCTGCCTCCGACAAAGGCACATGTCTTCGTCTTCCTCCTGCGTGCGGTAACAAAGGTTCCGACTACGACCTCCTGTTGCTGCGCTGCTATACGCCGTAGAAGATTTCCTTCCCTTTTCCCTGTTCACGTGAACGTCTGTTGCAGTAGCTGTGTCACCGCTGCTGCATGTAAGGCTTTATTTTTCTTCACGAAGGCAAGGCTGCTGTCGTTACTATGCAAGAAGGCTCCTCCTATCTCCGTTCGAAGGCAGGATGAACCGTCAGTTTTTTTGTGTTTCCTTCCTCCGCGAAGTTGCCGTTATCTATAACTCTCACGTGATCGTCGTCCTAAGCAAGACCAAGAGGTAGGTGTTCTCTCTATCAAGCCAAACTATGAGTTAAACTGCATGTTTTATGTTTTCTGTTTCGTATGTAATTTTACGTGAAGTTAACAAGTTAATGCATGATTAAATAATTTTTATCCACGTAACTCACGTATCTAAAAATCATATAATGGATATGATTTGAATCCCCATATTTTTCTTTAAATTTTCATATGTTTATATAATAATATTAACTAGTTAACAACTTATTTAAACTAAACATATGAAACGATGAATCAGAGCAAATATTGTAGCATGATAGTTATAGGATTTTAATGTGATAGTTTGTTCGGGGACGCCAAAGTATCCTTTGGTTATGAAATTTTATGGGCATGTTATTGGGGTGGAGACCGAGGTAGTGAGAGTGGTTGCACCGTTTTCCATGCCTCCTATCTCAAGATCCCCCATCTCTCGACGAAGAATTATTTTGAATGTCTGGTTAGGTAGAGTTTTTCGAGCCCGTCATTTCGATATATCATATGCTCGATTCCGACGTGGTTACGTCGGGAAACGAGAGGAATAAAGAAGTGACACAATTTGAGAATTTACGAAATGACGACATGTGTAATGTCGTCAAATCCTTTTGATGACATAACACAGGTCGTCAAATTATATATATATATATATATCTTGTAATTATAGCTTTAAAAATTCATATCTATTAAAATATGTAACAGAAAATTATAAAAAATATATATTTGGAATCTCTGCATTTTTCTCCTAATTATCATATATTTTATTTCTATGAATTATTTTAAATAAATAAATATATCTTTGAATGTATATTTTTGAAATTATTCAATTAAATAGATATTGACGTGAATTCTTGTTAAATAAATTAAGTTAAAATCATAGAATTAACGTCCCTCCAAGTGGACGCTAATCAATAAATTATATTACTCACGGACGTCAATTAATATAAGTTTATAGTTAATTATAGAATTAGATTGACGTGAATTCTATAATTAACACATTCATGTTCTCACCGTTTTCTTCCGGTTTTGACCCATACCTTGGGTCTTTCGGCACTCTCATCTCACGTCCGTAGATGGAGTCCTTGTTTCTTTATGGGTTCACGTTATACACCTCAACTCTCGGTGACATACGAGTCCTCCGTTGGACATTCCGTTCCTTCGGACTGGCAAGTTAGTCATTGAGACCTCCGTAAGTCTCCGCTAGCCTTGAATTCCCTCAAGGCAGCCG
The DNA here is from genome assembly GCA_022559845.1 of Amorphophallus konjac. Lineage (NCBI taxonomy): Eukaryota > Viridiplantae > Streptophyta > Magnoliopsida > Alismatales > Araceae > Amorphophallus > Amorphophallus konjac. The sequence continues at coordinate 120,858,917 of CM040124.1, forward strand.
AGCTGGTTGTACCCTAAAAACCCTGGGATCTGATCAGTGTCACTTTGGTTTTCTGTTAGTCTTGACACTCTACTCTTTTTGGAATATTCTTGTCATCAATTTGAGAACATAACCCTTTGACTCTGTATTTGGCCAAATCTGATTCTGAAACATTAAGGGCTGTGGGTCCACGACTTTTCAGTGTCAAGTAGGACGGAAGTCCATTTCTGTAAACCATGAGAATTCTAGGTGTGGCATTGCACCAACGTTTACATCTGTTATATTATGTTATTCTGTTATATCTGTCATTCTGCAAATTCTGTTAATTCTAGAAGTTCTGTTATTCTGATATTTTGTTGCTCGATTATTCTGATAATTTAGATATTCTGCTAGATTGTTTAATTCTGCTTATATTTGTTGGAATTCTGTTATATTCTGGCCAATTCTGAAGTTATGTTCATCCGAGTAACTGTCCTTGTTATATTCTGATAGCTTGTCCTTGACTCTGCATGGGAATTCATCCTTATTTCTCTTGAGCTCGTAACTGCCCTTGACTTTAATATTCATTTTTCCTGTTAGATTGATCGTCATGATTTTCTAGTTCCATGCCTTGCATCTTCATGAACATGTTAATTGGCTAATCACTTATATTCTGCTTGATGAGAGATGTAATTCCTACTGAGCGTTTTGCTCACCAGCCTATCTTTAACGTTTTTCAGGTAACGACATTGAAGATAGTCCATCAGATGGGGAAGGGCAAGAGTGTTAAGCGTTATGGAATCGAGTCTGTGTCTTTTATCTTCTTGAGTCTTGTCCTATCATTGAACCTTTTCCTTTTTATTAAGAGTAATGGGTCTTTTCATTTAAATATGTAAGTGAGTCAAGAATTGTAAGTTTGACATTTGATATTAATAAGAATTGTATTTTCGCCATTTTTATCTAGCCTTGAAGTTGTGTCTTATGAGTTGCTCTGCTTATTCACGACTGTATCGCTGCCACGTTCCGACCAATACGTTCCGCTACTATCGGATCGGGGCGTGACAGAAGTGGTATCAGAGCCCAGGCTTATTAAATCCTAGGTCTTGACTATAGGTCGCCATAAGTTCTAGGTTTAACTCCATTATTGCCTGGTGAGATTGGGTAGAACCTTGGGTTAAGAGCTAAAAAGGAATTATAATACTAATAATATCAGCTTATGAAAATAGGTTAGTAAAATTCACAAGAATTACCTGATAACCTTACATGAGATTGTTTATGTCTCGTAGAACTAGATAGATAACAATGGCCGCCGAGCGTGCCCAATGGCGTGAGATGTAAAGGACGGTTCAAGGATTGACTCAGGCTCTTCAGCAAGTAGCCGAGGACGGAACTAGATACCCCACTGATATGTTGAGAATGAATTTCGTTGAATTTGGGGACCAAATTCTTTTAAGTGGGGGAGGATGTAGCACCCTGGATTTAACTATAGAAAATAAACTTCCTTAAAATAAATAAAATCCCTAAATAAATATTCAAGTAAAAAAAAGAGGCAATATAAACTCACAATAAGTAAATTTTTGAAAGTTAGAAACCCAACCCCGTAAAGAAATGTATATTAGGACTCTTAGAACTTAACCCAATTAATAATTAGACAAGGGAGATATTAAACTCTAAGACTTAAAGCCCTTAACATCTAACTAATGGGCATTCAAGCATGTATACTTATTGGGCCATAGGTGTATCCATAACGTGATGTAACTGTGAGGACTTCCAGGCCTTAACACCCAAATCAGATAAAAGGTTAATTTGGCCAAATTGTGGGCTTGGGCGTAAAATGCCTTCAGAAATAATAATGGGCCTTTAGCTAATGCCTTGAACATAGGGAGCTTGAGAAGCTAAAATAGATGGGCTTTGGTTGTATACTTAAATACCTAGACACTTAAGGTTCTTAGAAAAAAAACAAAAACTTTTAACCTATGTACTAAGGAAGCCCATATACTAATAGAATTTTGGGTTTTAAGTTCTGTTAGGAAAGGTTTTTTTCAATTGAGGGATGCGGCTGTAGATTTAGATAGGGTGATCAATAGAGGGTTATCCAATGCTATTAGGATTCTCTTATATGGAAAGCCTGTAGCTGTTAGGTTTGATTACGTAGGAGTTTGTCTCCCAGTAGGAATCGAAAAGCCCATGGGACTTTCTCCCTATAAATGTCTGCCCATCGGCAAGCCAAAGTTGGAATGCTGTAAACATGAACCCCGACCCCAAAATCTCCTCTGCTGCCTCCGACAAAGGCACATGTCTTCGTCTTCCTCCTGCGTGCGGTAACAAAGGTTCCGACTACGACCTCCTGTTGCTGCGCTGCTGTACGCCGTAGAAGATTTCCTTCCCTTTTCCCTGTTCACGTGAACGTCTGTTGCAGTAGCTGTGTCACCGCTGCTGCATGTAAGGCTTTATTTTTCTTCACGAAGGCAAGGCTGCTGTCGTTACTATGCAAGAAGGCTCCTCCTATCTCTGTTCGAAGGCAGGATGAACCGTCAGTTTTTTTGTGTTTCCTTCCTCCGCGAAGTTGCCGTTATCTATAACTCTCACGTGATCGTCGTCCTAAGCAAGACCAAGAGGTAGGTGTTCTCTCTATCAAGCCAAACTATGAGTTAAACTGCATGTTTTATGTTTTCTGTTTCGTATGTAATTTTACGTGAAGTTAACAAGTTAATGCATGATTAAATAATTTTTATCCACGTAACTCACGTATCTAAAAATCATATAATGGATATGATTTGAATCCCCATATTTTTCTTTAAATTTTCATATGTTTATATAATAATATTAACTAGTTAACAACTTATTTAAACTAAACATATGAAACGATGAATCAGAGCAAATATTGTAGCATGATAGTTATAGGATTTTAATGTGATAGTTTGTTCGGGGACGCCAAAGTATCCTTTGGTTATGAAATTTTATGGGCATGTTATTGGGGTGGAGACCGAGGTAGTGAGAGTGGTTGCACCGTTTTCCATGCCTCCTATCTCAAGATCCCCCATCTCTCGACGAAGAATTATTTTGAATGTCTGGTTAGATAGAGTTTTTCGAGCCCGTCATTTCGATATATCATAGGCTCGATTCCGACGTGGTTACGTCGGGAAACGAGAGGAATAAAGAAGTGACACAATTTGAGAATTTATGAAATGACGACATGTGTAATGTCGTCAAATCCTTTTGATGACATAACACAGGTCGTCAAATTATATATATATATATATCTTGTAATTATAGCTTTAAAAATTCATATCTATTAAAATATGTAACAGAAAATTATAAAAAATATATATTTGGAATCTCTGCATTTTTCTCCTAATTATCATATATTTTATTTCTATGAATTATTTTAAATAAATAAATATATCTTTGAATGTATATTTTTGAAATTATTCAATTAAATAGATATTGACATGAATTCTTGTTAAATAAATTAAGTTAAAATCATAGAATTAACGTCCCTCCAAGTGGACGCTAATCAATAAATTATATTACTCACGGACGTCAATTAATATAAGTTTATAGTTAATTATAGAATTAGATTGACGTGAATTCTATAATTAACACATTCATGTTCTCACCGTTTTCTTCCGGTTTTGACCCATACCTTGGGTCTTTCGGCACTCTCATCTCACGTCCGTAGATGGAGTCCTTGTTTCTTTATGGGTTCACGTTATACACCTCAACTCTCGGTGACATACGAGTCCTCCGTTGGACATTCCGTTCCTTCGGACTGGCAAGTTAGTCATTGAGACCTCCGTAAGTCTCCGCTAGCCTTGAATTCCCTCAAGGCAGCCGAGCTGGTTGTACCCTAAAAACCCTGGGATCTGATCAGTGTCACTTTGGTTTTCTGTTAGTCTTGACACTCTACTCTTTTTGGAATATTCTTGTCATCAATTTGAGAACATAACCCTTTGACTCTGTATTTGGCCAAATCTGATTCTGAAACATTAAGGGCTGTGGGTCCACGACTTTTCAGTGTCAAGTAGGACGGAAGTCCATTTCTGTAAACCATGAGAATTCTAGGTGTGGGCATTGCACCAACGTTTACATCTGTTATGTTATGTTATTCTGTTATATCTGTCATTCTGCAAATTCTGTTAATTCTAGAAGTTCTGTTATTCTGATATTTTGTTGCTCGATTATTCTGATAATTTAGATATTCTGCTAGATTGTTTAATTCTGCTTATATTTGTTGGAATTCTGTTATATTCTGGCCAATTCTGAAGTTATGTTCATCCGAGTAACTGTCCTTGTTATATTCTGATAGCTTGTCCTTGACTCTGCATGGGAATTCATCCTTATTTCTCTTGAGCTCGTAACTGCCCTTGACTTTAATATTCATTTTTCCTGTTAGATTGATCGTCATGATTTTCTAGTTCCATGCCTTGCATCTTCATGAACATGTTAATTGGCTAATCACTTATATTCTGCTTGATGAGAGATGTAATTCCTACTGAGCGTTTTGCTCACCAGCCTATCTTTAACGTTTTTCAGGTAACGACATTGAAGATAGTCCATCAGATGGGGAAGGGCAAGAGTGTTAAGCGTTATGGAATCGAGTCTGTGTCTTTTATCTTCTTGAGTCTTGTCCTATCATTGAACCTTTTCCTTTTTATTAAGAGTAATGGGTCTTTTCATTTAAATATGTAAGTGAGTCAAGAATTGTAAGTTTGACATTTGATATTAATAAGAATTGTATTTTCGCCATTTTTGTCTAGCCTTGAAGTTGTGTCTTATGAGTTGCTCTGCTTATTCATGACTGTATCGCTGCCACGTTCCGACCAATACGTTCCGCTACTATCAGATCGGGGCGTGACACTTGTGGTAACAAAATCCATGCACTCCAGACATCAAAAAAAAGGGGAAGGAAAAAGGGGGAAAGATACAATCAGGGCTCCGGCTTAGTCCCCTCTAGCACCGCAAGGTGAGAGTCTGCTACTGCAAGCTCCGCCTCCAAGGTGGACAAGAGCTAGGCACTAGCTCCGACTGGGGTCTCAGCTACCTACCACTCGGCCCGGACACGCTCGGTGACTGCCCGCTGCTCCTCCCAGGCCTTCCTCAAGATCTCGACATGGCTCTCCACCTCCCTTAGCTGTGCGGCTCGCTCCTGAGATGCTGACGCAGTCGCTTCGACGTGACTCCTCTGCTCAGCTATGGCTGACACAAGCCGAGCCCGTTGCTCCTGTGCCTCTCGGATCGCTGCTAGCCTCTGAGCCCTCTGCTCTTGAACGACGCGGAGTCGTAGGTACTCCGCCCAGATCCCAGCTAACCCAGACATCCAGAGCTCACGTGGGAATCCAAGCGCGTGGTAGCCCTGGGTGCACTCCCGCAATCGCTGCCTGAGGTGCTCTAGGGAGAGAAGGGGCTAGCTCTATGAGTAGCCTCGCGCCCGCTGGAGCAGGGCGGCACCTGCACTCGCCTCCAGCAATGGCTCTGGCGGGGAGGCGAATGGAGGCCACTCGACCCCTAAGTCCAGGGAGAGGTCTCCGGACGCAGCCAGCACTCTAGAGGAACCTGCATAGTTCCAACAAACACCAAGGGGAGTAAGTAATACATAAAAGGCTTCCTTCGACAAACAAGGTGAAAACCCTGGAAAGAAGAAGGAGATAAATCTTGGCTCCTTACCTGGAGCAAGTCCAGCTGTCCCTGTGGCATCATCTGTCGGGGTCGGGGAAGGCAACTGCACCTCCGCCTCCACGGCATCACCTGTCGGGGTCGGAGAGGGCAATGATTCCTCCACCGTCCGGTCATCTCCAGCAAGCACAGGTGGGATAGGGGGCTCCTCCTGCCTGCCATTGTCAAGATGTTGTAACTCCTTTGTGTTGATGATGTTGACAATTGCTTTATTTCATTGGCAACACCTTGTTTTGATTGATTGGCAACTGTTTATGTTTTGATGAAATTGTTTTATCAGATTGTCTGTGTGTTCTATGCATTTTCACAAGTCTACACACTGCACACACACACAAGTCTTCACACTCAGTATAGTCTATACATCGTGTTGTGTTTGTGTTGTGTTTGTGCATTGTTGAGAACGTAAGTCTATACATCCATGCACAGTCTGGACAGTAGTGGGTCGACCTCCTTCTTAGATGGGTCGACTCCCTCAGAACATCCAAGTCTATACACTGTCCATCTTCTTAGTGTCTCATGCATTAACTAAGTCTATACACTGTCCATATGACTTAGCGTCTTTGTGCATTGGGCGAAGTCCATACATTGTAGCTCACATAACTAGCAAGTCTATACAATGCATTGCATCGGTGCATTGCTTCCTCTGTACATGTACTGCATCAGTGCATCACAAGTCTATACATCCATTGCTTCAGTTCAATATCTACTATGTACATGCATTGCATCGGTGCAGTGCTTCCTTTGTGTAGATACTGCATCAGTGCATCCATCAGGCATACAATCAATACACTAATACATGTGAGGTATTGTCTGCACGATAATGTCTATACATTGTTGCATTGTTCGCACAGGCTAAGTCCATCCTTTAGTCAAGTCTGTACAGCGTCATGCATCATTCTTCAAAGTCCATACACTGCACTGTTGCTTGCTCGAGGCGAAGTCTGTTCATCCGTTAGTCAACTTCGAAGTCTATACATTGGGATCTTTAGCTACGTTCAGTTCTGCAAGTCTGTACATTGGGCTTTCACGTAAAGTCTATACATCCTTGAACTGTGCAAGTCTGTACATCATTGCTTTGCCAAAGTCTACACATTGTGAACCTTCAAGTCTGTACAGACTTTGCTTCGCTCAAATATGTACATCATCCAGTTGTCTTTGGCAAGTCTTCACATCGTGAAGTCTATACACTCGATTGTCTTGCACTGCATCAAGTCTGTACAGCCTTTCCTTTGGCAAGTCTGTACATCGTTCATGAAGTCTGAACAATGAGCATGTCTGTACATCGGAGTAGTCTGCATCGGCTAAGTCCATACATTGTCCAGTGCATTACATGCATCATTCATGAAGTCTATGCATCGAGTTGAATGCTGGCTAAGTCTGCACATCATCTATCTTACTTAGAGTCTCATGCATAACATGAAGTCTGTACATCGCACAGCATTCAAGTCTACACATTGTGCATCATTTTAGTTGAAGCCTGTACATCGTGCATCTAGTGTTTCAAGTCTATACATTGTTGCACGTTGTGTCTGTCTAAGTCTTCACAGTGCTTCTTCATGCATTAAAGTCTGCACATTGTTGCACGCTCATCAAGCCCATACACTGGCATGTATTTACATTGCCTAGTCTATACATTGGCTGCTGAATGTTCTTCAAAGTCTACACATTGCATTACACTTCAGCAAGTCTGTACAGCGGTTGCTTTCATATAGGAAGTCTATACATCGGACAACACTGCATATATGAAGTCTATACATTCCAGAGTCTGTACATTGCATTCATGTTCACAAAGTCTATACAGCAAAGTCTATACAATGCATTCGAGTTCACAAAGTCTATACAGTGAAGTCTATACAATGCATTGCATCCCACAAAGTCTGTACAGGGTTTATACTTAAACTGATAATTCTATTTCATCTGTCTGACATGGATTCTTTACAGGGATTGATGACTTGGCTCGTGATCCAAGGAAGGACGAGGTGATCAGATGGTGACACGTGGAAGCAGCCCATCACATGATGCTGCCATGTGGATGAAATTGCCTCGGATCTGGCGAATTCTTTGGGCGGGAAATGTAGAAGCCACATGCCCTTATCCAATCTGTTGTTGGTATATATAGGAGTCTTCTTCTTCAGGAGGAGGCAGATTGAACAGTGGCAAAGTATATACAGAGAGAGTAAAAGTCTGAAGCAGCAGAGTGCCACCGATCCACAGAGAGAAGAAAAGCAGAGAAGAAGAAAAAGAGAGAAGAGAAGATTGAGAGAGATGTGTTGAGAGAGTGAGATTGAGAGAGTTTGATTGAGAGGTTGTATCTCAGACTCTTGGTTCAGATACCAGAGCTGAGCTTTGCTCATTACGAGCTACATTCCCATTTGGGTTTTCTATTTTCGTTTGCTTCTATCTTTTATTTTCGAACTCCTGTTTCTTCAAGCTGTGAGTCAGCTGTTAGCAGAGGTGCTGCCTCTGGACGGGTAAGCTGTAAACCCCAGCGGTTGCAGTGGAGGTTTCCACTGGACAGGTGAAGCTGTAATCCTCAGCAGGCGAGACTTGTCTCGGACAGCAAGCTGTGTTGCTCAGCGGTTTGTAGGCCAAGCTGTATTGCCCAGCAGACGCAAGCTGTACTGCGCAGCAATAAGCAATACTCGGTTGAGTGTGGGGTGGACGTAAGTCTCTGACCGAACCACCTTAAAATCTTGGGTGTCTTGTGTTTGTGAGTTTGCTTGTGATATGCTGTGTGGCTGCATGTGTCGACACTCCTCATAGTGTTCTTTCTATCTTTCAACAGTTGTTTGTTTTAAATTCTGCATTATAGTTCAACTGTGTTTTAAATTAGCCATTAGATCTATTCACCCCCCTCTAGATCCACTCTCAGTGGAGATAGACTGCGTCCATCTAGCATAACAATTGGTATCAGAGCCATACTCTTCTACAGTGACGATGGATGCTCGAGGGATGATAGCTGAAGGACACTCAACCACAAAGCCCCAATTCTTCGATGGATCTAACTATGCATACTGGAAGAATCGTATGCAAGTATTTTTGAGGGCTAAGGATTACAAGATCTGGAAGGTAGTCAGTAAGGGACCTTATGAGCTGTCCCCAAATGAGGAAGTCTGGACCAAGGAGGAGATCAGAAGGTCTACTCTAAACTGGAGCGCCATAAATGCTATCCAGTGCTCTCTACACCCCACCGAATTTTCTCGAGTATCTGCTTACAGTTCAGCTAAGGAGATGTGGGATGCATTGGAAGTGATCCATGAAGGGACTTCTCAAGTTAGGGAGACGAAGGCTAATTTCCTAGTGTCTGAATATGAGGCATTCAAGATGAAGCCCAACGAGACCATCAAAGAAATGTATGCTCGGTTGACAATCATTACCAATGGTCTTAGAGGTCTCGGGAAACCTCTGACAGAGTATGATCTAGTGAGGAAGATATTGCGTTCCCTGACTCATGCCTGGCATACTAAGGCTATAGTTATGGAGGAGTCAAGGGATTTGTGAAATACAAGGGCTGATGAGCTAATTGGCTCGCTGATGGCATATGAGATTAATATGCCAAGGATAGAAGAAGCTGAGAGGAAGAAGAAGCCAATCGCTCTGAAAGCTGGTACCAGCAAATCCAGCAAGCCCAGCAGATCCAGCTCTAGCAGTTCATCATCAGAGGAGAGCCTGAATGAAGAAGACATAACCCGTACTGAAATGGCAATGATGACCAGAGAGTTGAAACTAATACTTGTTATCAATGCAAAAGAAGTATGGTGGCGGCCGAAGGGATAAAAGGTATAAACACAACCCTGCTAAGAAAATTGAAACTAATACTTGTTATCAATGCAGGAAACCAGGCCATATGAAAGCTAACTGTCCAGAGAATCAGAAATACAAGGACAGGTCAAAGAAGAAGAACACGAAAGGGAGAGCTATGGTTAGCACCTGGAGTGATGAAGATGAAGTCTCCCTGAGCAATACCTCTGACAGTGAAGCTGAATCTGAGAAGCCCATTTGCCTTATGGCAACAAGCTCTGAAGACAGAGAGGAGGACTTAGATGCTGTAATCACTAGATTCGATAACTTTACTATTGCTGATTGGGTAGATGCCTACCATGAAATAGCTGATAAAGCAGATGACATCAGTAAGGAAAATAGGCATCTAAGATGAAAGATAAATTCCATGCAAAATAACACAACTCTAACTGATAAAATTGCATGTCTAGAATCTGAGAATAGTAGATTGAAACTCACATGTTCTGAATTAGAAAAAATCAAGAATGAGTCAAAAGCCTCTAAAGAAGAAAATGAGAGGTTAGAAAAAGAAACTGATGAACTAAAATTGAAAATTCAGAAATGTGAGAGTGAGATAAAAATTGTGAATGAAAAATATCAAGTTGTCCTAAGTGTGAATTCAGAACTTAAAAAATCCATTGAAGACATTCAAAAGGATAGTGAGGACAAGCTTAAAACCATTGAGAAAATGACCCAAGGTACAGATAATCTAAATGCTTTGTTAGGGTCAAAGGTCAACTTCAGAAAAGAGGGCCTTGGATTTAATTCTAGTGCAACGAAAACCTTTGGAATGAAAACTATTTCATTTGTTGCACAAAAAGAAAAAGGACCTCTAATTAGCATGAATTCAAACATGTCAATGAACAAAACTGCTAATCTAAAAAAGCCTAGTGCTGAGGAGAAGGGCAAACAAAAATTGAGTGAGACTAGTAGAGCTAGCACATCCAAGCAAAATCCCAAAGCTCAGTCTCAGGTTAGGGGTAAACCTACACAGTCTTATAAACCCAATGCTAAGGTTACCAAGTCTCCACCATCACCACCACCTATGAAGAAGACCCAACACACACCTGTGAATAGGTCAGCAGGGTCTAAGGTGCAGGGGAGGCAGAATGCTTTTCGAGCTCAACCCAAACACTTCTACCAACCTAGAGTCCAGTCCCACTTCTTTGCACAGTCAACCTATCCAAATAGGTTAGGATGGACTAGGACTCAAGGAAGGTTTACAGGTCATGGACATCAGGCTACACAGTCTCATAGACCTTACCCTAGAAATTGGGTTAGTGGGTATGGCAAGTGGACACCTAGGAACCCATATTTCTATAGCCAGCCCAATGATCACTATGGCGAAAATTTCGTGAATACATCTTGGCCAAGGCACTGGCACAGAAATAATCAATCTGTAAATAATCATGCTAGTGTCAACAAGAAGAAGAAGCAAAACAAAAAGAAATCTGGAAAATCTGGAAAATCCACTGAACAGAACTGTTTCAAACAAATGTGGATTCCGAAAAGTCTGCTTTCTTGTTTTAACTACTTTCCATCTTCTCTGGAGCCCAATCAGTCTTGGGTTCCAAACTTCTCTACCTGATTGTGTGTGCAGGTATGCTTGGCAGCCAAGAACAACTTGTGGTACTTGGATAGTGGCTACTCCAGGCATATGACAGGGGATAAGGCCAAGTTTTGCATGCTGACAGAGAAACAAGGAGGCCTTGTCACCTTTGGTAGCAACACAAAGGGTAAGATTGTTGGAACAGGTAAGGTAGGTAAGTGTACTACTTGCTGCATTGAGGATGTTATGTTGGTTGAGGGTTATGCTTATAACTTACTTAGCATCAGCCAACTATGTGATAAAGGATGCAAAGTGCTTTTTGATTCTCAATGTTGCAAAGTTTTTGAACCTGATTCCGAAATTGTTAAATTTTCTGGTAAGAGGATAAATAACACTTACATGATAGATTTAGATGATATTCAACATTCTAACCTATGCCTTACTGCTAGTAGAGAAGACTTAGCATTTTTATGGCATCGTAGGTTAGGTCATGCTAGTTACACTATTTTGCATAAACTGAATAAGTATCGCATGGTTAGAGGAATTCCTGAAGTTTCCTTTAAGAAAGAAAATAAAATCTGTGATGCATGCACTCAATCAAAGTTAACTAGAAAGTCATTTAAATCTAGAACAGAAAATCTATCTTCTAAACCCTATGAGCTTATACACATGGACCTTTTTGGGCCAACCAGGTCTGTCAGCTTATCAGGGAGGAAGTATGGGTTTGTCATGGTAGATGACTTCTCTAGGTATACTTGGGTATATTTCTTATCACATAAAAGTGATGCATTCTCAGAATTTCAGGAGTTCTGTCTTAAGAAAAACCAGAAAATTGAAAATATTTTGACTGATCATGGAGGTGAGTTTGAAAACTCACAGTTTGATGAATTCTGCAGGTCAAATGGAATTAATCACAGGTTCTCCTCACCAAGGACACCTGAGCAGAATGGAGTTGTGGAGAGAAGGAACAGAACCCTAGTGGAGATGGGTCATACACTCTTGGTTGAAGGTGGTCTACCAAGGAAGTTTTGGGCTGAAGTAGTAAATACTGCCTGTTATGTAATTAGCAGAGCCATGGTAAGACCTTCTACTCAAAAAATACCATATGAGATCTTAAAGGGTAAGAAACCTTCTATTGCTCATTTCAAGGTTTTTGGTTGTAAATGTTTCATTCATATAAATGATAAAAGAGACCTTGATAAATTTGAACCTAAAGGTGAACCATGAATTTTTCTTGGTTATTCTGAAAACACCCGAGCATATAGAGTGTACAATCTGGATTCCAAAACTGTTGAAGAATCTCCACACATAGTGTTTGATGAATCCATACTAAAGACTAACATTGGTCAATGCAGGATTGAAGACATTGGTGAAATTTTGAAAGAAGGAAATCCTACAGACCAATCTGAAAATGAGGAAGGAAATGAAGAGCCTAATGAAGAAGAGCCTACAGCTCAGGGGGAGGAAAATGAAAATCATGACAATCCAATTGTTAACATTAGATATCTTAAAGATCATCCAGTAGATAATGTGATTGGAAATCTACATGATCCCCCTAGGACTAGAGGTCACTTAAGAATTTAAAATGAATTGAATGCATATGCGTTTGTTTCAAATGTAGAACCCAAGTCCATTGACTGTGCTCTCAAAGATGTGCATTGGATTAATGCCATGCATGAGGAGCTCAATCAATTTGACAGGAATAAGGTGTGGCATTTGGTTCCACCTCCTGATCATGAAACAGTCATAGGGACTAAATGGGTGTTCAGAAATAAAACTGATGAATCAGGGAATGTCATTAAAAATAAGGCCAGACTTGTAGCTCAGGGGTATAATCAGGAATTTGGAATAGACTTTGAAGAGTCTTTTGCCCCTGTAGCCAGGTTAGAAGCAATCAGAATATTATTGGCTTATGCATGTTCCCTAGGAATAAATCTTCAGCAGATGGATGTAAAATTTGCTTTTCTAAATGGGGAAATCAGTGAGGATGTCTATGTAAGGCAGCCTCCTGGATTTGAATGCTTAGATTTCCCTAATCATGTCTATAAACTCAAAAAGGCTCTCTATGGTTTAAAGCAAGCTCCTAGAGCTTGGTATGACAGGTTGAGCAAATTCCTCACTGAAAAGAACTTCACAAGAGGTGTAGTTGATCAAACATTGTTCACCAAGGTGAGTCATTAAGATATTCTTATCATTCAAATTTATGTGGATGACATTGTCTTTGGGTCAACTAACCCCAAATTGTGTGAGAAATTCTCTCAAATTATGACTAATGAGTTTGAAATGAGCTCAATAGGTGAGCTCAAACTTTTTCTTGGACTACAGGTTACACAAACAAAGGATGGTACTTTCATCTCTCAGTCCAAGTACATAAAGAATTTATTGAAGAAGTACAAAATGGACAACCTCAAGGAAATAGCTGCTCTAATGGGTACCTCAACCAGTTTGGATGAAGATTCTCAAGGTAAACCAGTGGACCAAAGGCTATATAGAGGTATGATCGGATCCCTTCCATATTTTACAGCATCTAGGCCTGACATTCAATTTTCAGTGTGTTTATGCTCTAGATTTCAGGCTAGTCCTAAAGAATCACATCTTAAATATGTGAAGAGGATTTTTAGGTATTTACTAGGCACCCAAGAGCTAGGTCTTTGGTATCATGCTAAGTGTGAGTTAGAACTTCTAGCCTACACTGATGCAGACTATGCTGGGTGTCGAGTAGATAGAAAAAGCACTAGTGGCTATTGTCAATTCCTTGGTGGTTGTCTAGTATCTTGGGCATCTAAGAAGCAACACACTGTAGCCTTGTCTACAACCGAGGCTGAATATGTTGCAGCAGGTAATTGTGCTGCCCAATTACTTTGGATCAAGCACCAACTAGATGATTATCAGATAAAATTGGAATGTATTCCAATCTTGTGTGATAATACTAGTGCTATATGCCTTGCTAAAAATCCTGTTCATCATTCTAGGACTAAGCATATAGAGATAAAACACCATTTTCTTAGAGATGTTGTAAATAAAAAGGAAATTGAAACGAACTTCATTGAAGCTGAAAAACAAATTGCTGATATCTTTACTAAGCCTCTTGGGAATGAAAGGTTTAAAATTCTTAGAAGAGAACTTGGCTTGTGTAAATTTTAGCATAATGAATAAATTCTCTGATGGCTTGAATAAAATGTGTGAATGTTGAATGTAGCAACAGACTCATGATCATGCATGAAACTCATATTTTTTTACACTCATGATCATCACTGCATATCATTTAGTCATGAATGTGTCTAAAACCACATGCATATCATTCATAATTTTTTATGACATAATTTTCATTGCATATCATTCATCCTAGACCTATGTCGAAGCTCTCTCTCATTTAATTCTTGCCATTCCTTTGCAAAACTGCATGCATATAGACAGGGGGAGTCTTGTCAGAAATTCAGGGTGAACTGCTGCGTCGACGCTATCACGCTGTAGCGTTGACGCACTGGGGTATTCCAGTGAACCATTAACTCTGCCTTTTTTTTAATTTCTGTGTCGACGCTGCTCTACTGTGGAGTTGACGCAGTGAACTAGATCTGTGAATGCCTCTGCTCCTTATTCTGATGAGTTGACGCTGCAATAGCGTGGAGTCGACGCACTGATATTATCTCAGTGTTTTATATTGTTGCCTCTTCAACTGATGCGTAGACGCCTTGAACTCCCAGCGTCGACCCTGTTCATTCATCCTTTGACTCTGAATGATTGAGTCTGACAATATGGCAATCTGTTAGTCAGTTCTGATTCCTAAGCAATAGAAAACAGACTTCTTCTCTTATAAGAATTTTAATTGCTTAAAGACTGACTTTGATGGTTTAAATTTTATAAACTTTAAAGTTTAAAGATTACAATCAGTAAATAAGAAAGCTGAAAATTGATAAAGCTCTCAACCCTTATCTTATTTCATGTCAGACAAAGCTAATGATATCTGAAATCTGAAAACTCATCTGAAAACATGTTAGAGAAGCTAAGTATGTGTATTGTTCTTAAACAAGTCATTCTGAAACAAATAAAGGATAGCTAAGAAAGATATTAAAAAATATTGAAAATTAATTGAAAACAAATTGGCAGAGCAATGACTGGTAAAATACTGAGAAACTAAGTGATCCATCAAAGAAATGGATAACACTTCAGTCATGAGGTGTATCAGTTATCTCTGTATAAAATGATCAAAACAGTAGGGTGGTTTCACTGAGTACCTGGGGGTAACTGGCGTCTGATAAACGTGTACCCTCACACAAAAAGGTGTAAATCAGTCTACTACATTTGATCATGGCAGAATGGTCCACCATGTTGAGTATCTAGGGGTATTGGCATCTGATAAACGTATACCCTTACGCAGAAAGACAAATGGCACCTGAATGCCCTTAATGAAATACAATGAAAAATGCTGTTCCTTCAAAAGAAATTTCATGGATGTCAATTTGTTTAATCTCAATACATGACTTGGTATCTCTTAATCATTCTTTTCTGAGTCTATGAAAGTAAGATATTTTGAAACTGAATCTCTCATGCAAATGTGATTCTGGTTTATTGTTTTATCATGCACAGAAAACTTATCCATTGATTGTAGTGCATGAACTCAAAATTTATAACCTTTAAACCAGAATTCTATCTGAAAGTAGTTTCTAAATTCATATGACTGAAGACTCTGTGCTTTAGATTGCTTATTCCTGAACTGCTTGTTCAGAATACCAGTCAGATGATCTCTCTTGTTCCTTCCCTTGTAATCACTTTCCCTCCTCTTTGTTGATGGCAAAGGGGGAGAATATTGTCTTGTTTGATGAATTCTGAATTCATTCCAGGGGAAGTGTATGCATCATGTTATGACAAAGGGGGAGATTTTGTTAGCAGGGAGTTGCTTACATTTCTAGCATGCATTCATAGCATCTGCATGACAAATCTGAATAACAATTCATGTCTTTCATCAAAAATTCATCTGTATGACAGGTTCTTGCTATTCTATATGATAGGGGGTTGCCATCATCAAAAAGGGGGAGATTGTTGTGACTCCTTTGTGTTGATGATGTTGACAATTACTTTATTTCATTGGCAACACCTTGTTTTGATTGATTGGCAACTGTTTATGTTTTGATGAAATTGTTTTATCAGATTGTCTGTGTGTTCTATGCATTTTCACAAGTCTACACACTGCACACACACACAAGTCTTCACACTCAGTATAGTCTATACATCGTGTTGTGTTTGTGTTGTGTTTGTGCATTGTTGAGAACGTAAGTCTATACATCCATGCACAGTCTGGACAGTAGTGGGTCGACCTCCTTCTTAGATGGGTCGACTCCCTCAGAACATCCAAGTCTATACACTGTCCATCTTCTTAGTGTCTCATGCATTAACTAAGTCTATACACTGTCCCTATGACTTAGCGTCTTTGTGCATTGGGCGAAGTCCATACATTGTAGCTCACATAACTAGCAAGTCTATACAATGCATTGCATCGGTGCATTGCTTCCTCTGTACATGTACTGCATCAGTGCATCACAAGTCTATACATCCATTGCTTCAGTTCAATATCTACTATGTGCATGCATTGCATCGGTGCAGTGCTTCCTTTGTGTAGATACTGCATCAGTGCATCCATCAGGCATACAGTCAATACACTAATGCATGTGAGGTACTGTCTGCACGATAATGTATATACATTGCTGCATTGTTCGCACAGGCTAAGTCCATACATTAGTCAAGTCTGTACATCATCATGCATCATTCTTCAAAGTCCATACACTGCACTGTTGCTTGCTCGAGGTGAAGTATGTACATCCGTCAGTGAACTTCGAAGTCTATATATTGGGATCTTTACCTACGTTCAGTTCAGCAAGTCTGTACATTGGGCTTTCACGTAACGTCTATACATCCTTGAACTGTGCAAGTCTATACATCGTTGCTTTGCCAAAGTCTACACATTGTGAACCTTCAAGTCTGTACAGACTTTGCTTCACTCAAGTCTGTACATTGTCCAGTTGTCTTTGGCAAGTCTTCACATCGTGAAGTCTATACACTCGATTGTCTTGCACTGCATCAAGTCTGTACAACCTTTCCTTTGGCAAGTCTGTACATCGTTCATGAAGTCTGAACAATGAGCAAGTCTGTACATCGGACTAGTCTGCATCGGCTAAGTCCATACATTGTCCAGTGCATTGCATGCATCATTCATGAAGTCTATACATCGAGTTGAATGCTGGCTAAGTCTGCACATCGTCTGTCTTACTTAGAGTCTCATGCATAACATGAAGTCTGTACATCGCACAGCATTCAAGTCTACACATTGTGCATCATTTTAGTTGAAGCCTGTACATCGTGCATCTAGTGTTTCAAGTCTATACATTGTTGCACGTTGTGTCTGTCTAAGTCTTCACAGTGCTTCTTCATGCATTGAAGTCTGCACATTGCTGCACTCTCATCAAGCCCATACACTGGCATGTATTTACATTGCCTAGTGTATACATTGGCTGCTGAATATTCTTCAAAGTCTGCACATTACATTACACTTCAGTAAGTCTGTACATCGGTTACCTTCATATAGGAAGTCTGTACATCGCACAGCACTACATATATGAAGTCTATACATTCCAGAGTATGTACATTGCATTCACGTTCACAAAGTCTATACAACAAAGTCTATACAATGCATTCGAGTTCACAAAGTCTATACAGTGAAGTCTATACAATGCATTGCATCCCACAAAGTCTGTACAGGGTTTATACTTAAACTGATAATTCTATTTTGTCTGTCTGACAGGGATTCTTTGTAGGGATTGATGACTTGTCTCGTGATCCAAGGAAGGACGAGGTGATCTGATGGTGACACATGGAAGCAGCCCATCACAGGATGCTGCCATGTGGATGAAATTGCCTCGGATCTGGAGAATTCTTTGGACGGGAAATGTGGAAGCCACACGCCCTTATCCAATCTGCTGTTGGTATCTATAGGAGTCTTCTTCTTTAGGAGAAGGCAGATCGAAGAAGTGGCAAAGTCTATACAGTGAGTCTGAAAGTCTGAAGCAGCAGAGAGCCACCGATCCATAGAGAGAAGAAAAACAAAAGAGAAGAAAAGCAGAGAAGAAAAGAAAGAGAGAAGAGAGATGTGTTGAGAGAGTGAGATTGTGAGAGTTTTGATTGAGAGGTTGTATCTCAGACTCTTGGTTCAGATACCAGAGCTGAGCTTTGCTCATTCCGAGCTACATTCCCATATGGGTTTTCTATTTTCGTTTGCTTCTTTCTTTTATTTCCGAAATTGCTTCTTCAAGCTGTGAGTCAACTGTTAGCAGAGGTGCTGCCTCTGGACGGGTAAGCTGTAAACCCCAGCGGTTGCAGTAGAGGTTTCCACTAGACAGGTGAAGCTGTAATCCTCAGCAGGCGAGACTTATCTCGGACAGCAAGCTGTGTTGCTCAGTGATTTGTAGGCCAAGCTGTATTGCCCAGCAGACGCAAGCTGTACTGCACAGCAGTAAGCCATACTCGGTTGTGTGTGGGGTGGACGTAGGTCTCTGATCGAACCACCTAAAAATCTTGGGTGTCTTATGTTTGTGAGTTTGCTTGTGATATGTTGTGTGGCTGCATGTGTCGACACTCCTCATAGTGTTCTTTCTATCGCTCAACAGTTGTTTGTTTTAAATTCCGCATTATAGTTCAACTGTGTTTTAAATTAGCCATTAGATCTATTCACCCCCCTCTAGATCCACTCTCTGTGGAGATAGACTACGTCCATCTAACATAACACAGGAGCCAACATACGTTCCTCTCCGGACTCTGACGCTGCAAGCCATCCAAGATCATCAGCACTCTCCCTTATAGAACTAACAAGCACCGAATGAGGACGGAAAGGGCCACCGCGTACCTCCAGAAGTGGTCCTCACCGGAACCTCCCTACTAGCAGAGGCCCCGGAGGATGAAGAGCTTGAGCTCGAACTCTCCTCTATCTCCATCTCCGAGCCGTCGTCGTCCGAAGAGCTCGACGAGGTCCCCGACGAACTCCCAAAGGTGACCGAACCGGAAGCTCCTGCAAGCCAACGTAGCAAACAAGGTCATCACAAGACCC
Source organism: Amorphophallus konjac (assembly GCA_022559845.1). NCBI lineage: Eukaryota > Viridiplantae > Streptophyta > Magnoliopsida > Alismatales > Araceae > Amorphophallus > Amorphophallus konjac. Next base: position 120,877,975 of record CM040124.1, read on the forward strand.
AGCTTTATATAAAGATGCCTCTCCAGCTAAGAGTTGCAAACAGAAAACTCACCGGCCGGAGCACTCCCCTCCGAAACCTTCTCGATGTCGACGATCTCCTCGTCGCCCTCAGCAGGAGCCACTTCTATGGGACCCTCTTCTACCACCTTAGCCCCGTCGCGGGGTAGCTCACCCTCTTCTAGAGGTGAAGGTACACCTGTAAACAATACCAACAGGATCTCAGCACTAGAAGACAATCAACACAAAGGGCTTAACAGAAATGATTAAGTCCCCAGCTACCCACCTGTGGGTCCCATGCTCGAAGACCCGACCAGCCCCACAGTATAGGCTGACACCACAGCTGGCAGGGAAGCTCGCTCCACCCCCGCCAACAGTTGTGGCAACAAGCTAGACACTTCTTCAGTCGCGGGCGGCATTGAAGCACTCCTCCCCTTAGGCTCCCCGTCAAAGGAGGGAAGGGACACTGAAGGGCCGGCACAGACCAGCTCCTAAATCATCTCCAGAGTGGCGGTTGGATCCTCACCTGGCGAATGACATCATAAAGCCAGTCAGTATCGGCATCCCCGTGACTATACAATGGAAGGGCAATTCCCTCCGTAACAGTTCAATACTTACCCAAGCCATCCTAGGTCGCAGCGGGCTCCTGCCAGTCAACAAATGGGGGCACCTCACCTCGCATCTCTGAAGAAGCTGCGGTCTCTGATGCCCCGACCACCTCTGCATGACACCAGCAACTATGTCAACACCCAAAATCAAGTACAGTCATAAACACAACACGCACGGTCCCAGAATTATTTACCTGGCTGGGCACCCTTGGAAGCCTTCCATGGCTCAAAATCGGGGAAGGTCTCAACATTGGGGGCAGTTTCGTCCATCAGACGAAAGAGTCCCTCCATGTCTATCTCATGATTGACCCCGTCGTCAGGAAGTGGGTCGACCTCCTGAGGTGGCGATAAGGCCACGTCAACCCCGGTCTCTAGTGGCACTGTGAAAATCAAATCCAATTGCACAAGGTTAGCCAATCGTCAAGGCTGAATCTATATAAAGCAAGTAGGCAGATATGGTACTTACTCAAAGCTGGCTCCGCCTTGATATGCTCCCTGGCAGCGGGTCCCCGAGAAGACTCACCAACCTCTCTTACTACGGTCTCCACTCGGAGCGCTTCCTTCGGGGCTGGAGGGCCCCGTCACCATCCCCAGAAGACGTCCCCGTGGAAGGGTAATCCCTGTCCGCCGCAGAACCTGCCAATAAACACAACCACATAAGATCTCTCAGCCATATACCCTAGAAAATGACAAAGCAATGACAACAGGCTAATGAAGAGGTCTTAACTAAAGCCACAAAAGGGGCAGAGGAACCAACTGCTCCGGCTTCAAGCCCACGACCCGTGCAGCCTTTGTGACCGCCTCCTTCACGTCCCTCAAGGTGTAGGCACACTCAATGAGGGACACGAGCTCTACGGGTCCGCCGACCCGATCGCGTGGGCGATATGACGCCTCCAGTCGTCAGTCGCCGTATCTGCAAAGCTCCCCTCAGGGCGCACTCGGTCCAGTGAACCCCTCTGCTCGAACCCGCAGTCAGCCAGAAACTGGGTCCACCAAGTCCTCGACGTCCCGAGTCGCGGTGCCCTGGCTCCAGTACCTCCAAGCGCCGCCTGATGGCGGGAAAACGCACGTCGTTAATACGCCTCGCTACCAAATTAAAATATCCGGCCCGCAAATTAAATAAACAGAATAGTTAAGTGGTGAGACCGAGTCGAATCCACATGGTGAAGTAGATTTGAAAGTTGAAAACCTTGAGTTTTTAACATTTAAAAATCATGAAAATTGAATTGAAACCGCCTTGGAGAGATTTGGATGCAATTTAGAAGGGGTGGAATTGATAGAAGAACACAGAGAAAATTATAATAAAAATAAGGTGAGTTAGGAAGAGAAATAACTTTAAAACTAGACAAAAGTGGAAGAAGTGATAGAAGACAAAGTTGAAGATCGGAGGGTTAGGAAGAAGTTTTATGAAGAATGCAAAGATAGAATATGAGAGAAAGATAGTGAAAAATATGAAACACTGACATCTATCGTCGCGGATGAACAGTAAACTCGTAAAAGATATAACCGTGGGAAAATAATAATAACTTAAAAACGAAGAAGAATTAGAGGGAGTGGTAGAAGAAGAAAATCTAGATATACAAGTGAGGAACAACGTTCATGAAGAACTCAGAAAGAAAAGAGGAATGGAAGGGCTTCACAATGGAGGAACAAAATAAGGTATCAACTCAGATGAACAGTAACATGCTAGGATAGAACTTAGAAAAACGTGTAATAACTTAAAAATAGAGAGGAATTAGAGGAAATGGTAGAAATAAAAAATGTAGAGAATTTAAATATGAACAACTTTGAAGAAGATAATAAATTTAAATAAATAACATAAAAGCATGTAAATGACTAAACAAGACTAAAATACTCAAAAACATACAGTAACAGTGAATGAAATTGAAACATGAAGGGGCCTCCTGCCCCTCTCTCTCTCCTTGCTTCTTCGATAACACCAAATTAACTCTCACAAATTTCTCACAAGCTTTCACAAGAACAAATGACAACAATAGAACTCAAAAATGTATTACAAAGCTTCTCTCTTAAGCCATTCCCAACCCCCTTTTATAGGCCTTTGAACATAGGCCTCTGTCTCTCTGTTCTATGCTCTCTGTTTCTCCACCGTGTGAAGACACTAGCCATTTTTCTCCTTCCGCGTGAGCCGACCTCCTGCCAACCAGCTGATTGTGTGAAACTTTGGCCGCCGCTATGTTTGCCAACAAAGTCGGCCCGCTTGTGAAGCTTTTGCATGAAGTTGGAAGATGACCTTTGCAGTTGACGTTGAAGGAGCCGCCCATTGCTGCGCCTTTATGCGTTTAAGGCCTTGGCATTTTGTGAAGTCTCTTGTCGACATGAAGAGCCGGTGTGGACTTTGAAGCCCATTTTCTTTGCTTTAAGGCTGCTACTTCACGTTAAAGACTTGGTGTGCTTGCTAGCCTTGAATGGCTTAAAGCCCACGTGGAGAGAAGTTGAAGGAGTTGGCGCTCCCAGCTTGAAGACCCCACCAGCCAACTTTGCATTGCTTGAGGTGGAGATGTGCTGGCTCCATGGCCCATGTCCTCATGCTTGCTATTGATGCCATCTTGAAAGCCACCCGAAGGAGACTTCTGCACATGCATATTATATTTTAACATTGTAATATATTGCATGCGATATAATATATATATAAATATATATATATTATGTATGTATATGTATAATTTATAGATATAAGAGACATGCATGTATATAATGTACATATAATGCATATATATATAATATATGGCTAATTATATATGACTATGTATATCTATTGTAGCATTGAATAACTAATTATTATTATTTATTTTTTTCTTTCCTTTTTTTCTATTTAAACTAAGATTGGCCTAGTCGGCCATGGGTTTTGGCTTATTTTTTCGCAGACTTGTGGAGTTCTTGTCGAGTGTCTGTAAAATAACATATTTTATTGATCAAATTATAATAATTTCATCAAACTAAACATTTTGATCAGAAATCGATATTAAGTGTGATAAGTGTATAATTATTAACATTAAAGCTCATAAAACGTGTGTATATCATGAATTAACTCATACAAATGCACACTTATCACACCCCCCAACTTACTCATTGCTAGTCCCTTAGCAATGTAAACAATTGTAAATTATGACCAACAAGAGTTTAAAATATCCATGCCTCATTTCCAGATCATCTTTCATAGAGTAAACTAAAGATTAGGAATCTAGAAGCATTAACACACATTAGTCTTCCGTAGGAAATTAAGGTACATGATCAAGAATTCTAATCAAAATTCAGTAGCACTTGTGTATGTGAAATGTTAAATTCACAACGTAGACAATTGTGTCCCCCATTTGCTATTCTAAGTAAGTGCCCTTCAACCCTGCACTTCTTAATCAGTGCATTAAGTATAATAGCTTTTTGTCTGCCTTATTACTTTGTCCCTTTTGGGATCTCTATTTTTTTTTCTCTTTTTTTTTCTTTTCTATACACACATGATGATGCACTACCCTTCACTGTTTTACGTGAACCTCAACACGTCTTAGGTGAAGTAGGCTCGTTTACACAGATCAAGGTTCCCTTTTCCTTTTGACGCGAACCTCAACACGTCTTAGGTGAAGCAGGCCCAGTTACTCAGAATTGGAGCATTTTTCATGGTATTTTTTTTCTCTAATTTTTTTTCAATAGATAACTTGGCAGAAAGCTTATAAAAAGATCTTTTCTTCAAGAAGTGCTGAATATCATGCAACATACCTAAAATAGCAGAAGGCTTGTCCTACTTGTTTCATTAGCGTGCAAAGTGATTTTTATTTTTCTAAAGTGCACATGAACTTTAAAGAGATTCTTAGATCAGTTTTTCATGACTAGATTACATCAATTTTCCATCATCCTTTTCCCAGTCATTTCTATTCCAGAATTACTTTCAATGGAAGCATGAATCATGAAACTCAAAATGGGTGTTTGAATTTGAAAAAAATGAGGATATGAATGCAACATGTACAACATGATGTCCGTCCCTTCAACTTAAATGACATTGTCCTCAATGGCATGAACAATAAGGAATAATAGAACAATGGAAACATGAAATTTATGAAGGAACGGGACAACCTGGCGGAAGTGAACTTCGACAAGTCTGGCTGGTGACGGCTTGGCAAAGCTGAGTAATAGAGTAAGCAATCATCTTTTCTCCCCCCAACTTATCCTTTATTCAAACCTGCAAAACAAAAACAAAAACACATGAAAAAACTTGGGTTGCCTCCCAAGAAGACATTTATTCTCACACGAAACTATTAAAGGTTTGGGTTGCCTCCCAAAAAGTGCTACGTTTAATGTCGTCGGCCAGATACATTGCAGTTCACTAACCAACGGGTGGCATTCAGAATGAGCCACCAAGTGATCTTATCATTCGATAAATTCCAGCCCTTGTACCATTGGAGGAAAATATTATATGCATGTGCATGTAGGCTAGAACCATGCCAAGGTGGGTCTAGGAATTTGGATGGACCCCCTTGGTCAGAGAATACCAGAGGAATTATCATATCTTCAATCACAAAATATTCCTTAGTACACTGAAGGTCTTTATAAGTGTTAAACACATCAATGCGGACCTTAATATCCCTTAGCTTTTCTCCTTTATCCATAATTGGAAAATTGTCAAGCACAATATTGAGGTGAGGAAGAGTAGGAGTGGGAGTGTTATAGATTTTTGGGGAGTCCACCACATAGCCAGTGTCAAGGAGATAAGGAGGATTTGGAATGAAATAAGTTGACTCCTTCACACAAGGATTCTCATAAGGCTCATATGGATCTAACAGTTGGTGAGTTGCAAAATATTTAAAATGATTGTGAATTCACCAAGGTCAGGGATGGGTAAAAGATCCACATCCTCCCTTAAATCATGAGATGCCCGGCTAGGTTGAATTTCAAATGGAGTACATGGTTCCTTAATTACCAAAGAAGAATGGCTTATGGTCACACTCAATTCTCTCTCCACACTCACATTTTCTTCGTCATTCACTTGGAAGAAGGACTTATCAAACTCAGGAAGGGCAAGTAAAGGAATTTGATCATTGACTGGACAATCCCCGGCCTCTTCTTCTCCCCATGACTCAAGATCATCAGATTCATCATAATCCTCTTCATAAATGGAATGGGTTTTAGGCTTCTCAGGTTGCTCTTCCTTAACTTCCTTTAAGTCCTCCTCACAAGACTTCTCCATGATCCCCTCAAGATCAAAAGTGATATGAGTGTTAGATTGGGGAATCACGGATTGAGGATATGGACTTTGAATGTTATCAAATCCAGGAAGTTGATCCTCAAGACTTTTAGTGGAGTTGCTAGGGATTGGATCGACTTCTATTTCTATGATATTTTTAGTAACTCGGCTCACATGAGTCTCAAAGTTTTGCAGTTGTTCCTTGAAGGCTTGTTGTTGAATTTGGAAGAGCCGTGTCAATTGATCAAACAAATAGGGTTGACCGTAAGAATCATCATTTGGATATGGACCCCAATTTGGAAAATCTTGTTCTTGAGGACTTTGGCCTTGATCTTGATAAGACTCCCAAGAAGAATCATGTTGATCTCTCCAATCAGAATTAAAGTTGTTTGGACATGGGTCACAATAAGGTGTGGAGAGTTCTGGAGACATTTGGGTTAGTCTTGCTTGGTCCATCCAAGAGATTTTTGAATGATCTTCCCAACTAGAGTTATAAGTATCTGAAGGTGATTCATAATCGAGCTGCGAAAACCGTTGATCATATTGGCCTTGCTCTGGGGTGAAAGGTAGATCATGGCCCCCTCGGAAGAACTGAGTGGTTTGAGCCTGATCTTGGGTAAACGATGGAGACTGGGCCATCATAGGTGATGGGATCTTATTTTGAGCCGACCAAGAGTATGGACTTTCATAATAGGTCGGGCTATTTTTGGTGAGAAATGGGATTTGGTTTGGGCAACCACCTACATAATGGGCCGGGTTATCCCACATGTGATCATTGTCATGGTAACTAGGTGGTATAGAAGGGTTTTGATACATGGCTAGAAATTGATCAAATTTATGAGCCAATTGGTCAAACCTAGCTAAGTTGTGTGCCCAATCCATAGATGAAAATTATGATCTCACCATTTTTTGTAGATTTTATTTTTTTGATTTTTTTTATACAAACAAATTATCAAACAAAGTCTAACTTAGATTCACCATCAAACTTATCCACCGGTCAGGTAACATGTGTGGAAGTGGGAGGCTCCCCTTACTTTCACAAGGTCCTAATTAAGTAACCACTTTCCCGCTTATAGCGTTTGCCGTTGACCTCTAGCCTTAGACACCAGTTTCAAAGATGACAGTGAGACCAAGTTATACTTATTTTTATTTTTATTTTTCTATTTTTTTTGTTAGTGAACTGAGCTAATCCACCATATTTTTTATTTCTTCTATTTTTTTATTTTTTTAAGAACATTTCTAAGCATGAAAACTAATTACATATTGAATGCAAAAATAAAGAAACTAAATCTATGGAAAGAGGGTAAGAGTACTAACCTTAATCGCATTCCCTCGTTCTTTATTTGGTAGATAAAAAATAACAAGAGTAGAAGATAAAGAAGACTTATCTCGGGGAGACACAACATTGTTTGACATTTTCAAAAATTTCTATTTTTTTTGTGCTTTTGTTGATCCTTTTATTTTTCTGCAAAAATAAGAGTGAGCACCAATATATATACAAAATAAAGCACAAAATTATCAACTTCAAATTCAAACCTCCCCAGCAACGGTGCCAAAATTTGATACGTTGGAAAACGCACGTAGTTAATACGCCCCGCTATCAAATCAAAATATCTGGCCCACAAATTAAATAAACAGAATACTTAAGTAGTGAGACCGAGTCGAATCCACAGGGAGAAGTAGATTTGAAAATTGAAAACCTTGAGTTTTTAACATTTAAAAATCATGAAAATTGAATTGAAATCACCTTAGAGAGATTTGGATGCAATTTAGAAGGGGTGGAATTGATAGAAGAACACATAGAAAATTATAATGAAAATAAGGTGAGTTAGGAAGAGAAATAACTTTAAAACCAAGTAAAATTAGAAGAAGTGACAGAAGATAAAGTTGAAGATCGGAGAGTTAGAAAGAAGTTTTATGAAGAATGGAAAGACAGAATATGAGAGGAAGACAGTGAAAAATATGAAACACTGACATCTATCGGCGCGGATGAACAGTAAACTCGTAAAAGACAGAACCATGGGAAAATAAAACTAACTTAAAAGAGAAGAAGAATTAGAGGGAGTAATAGAAGAAGAAAATCTATATATACAAGAGAGGAACAACTTTCATGAAGAATGTAGAAAGAAAAGAGGAATGGAAGGGCTTCAAAATGGAGGAACAAAATAAGGTATCAACTCGTATGAACAGTAACGTGCCAGGATAGAACTTAGAAAAATGTGTAATAACTTAAAAATGGAGAGGAATTAGAGGCAATGATAGAAATAGAAAATGTAGAGAATTGAAAGATGAACAACTTTTAAGAAAATAATAAATTTAAATGAAGATCATAAAAGCATGTAAATGACTAAACAAGACTAAAATACTCAAAAACATACAGTAACAGTGAATGAAATTGAAACCTGAAGGGGCCTCCTGCCCCTCTCTCTCTCCTTGCTTCCTCGATAACACCAAATTAACTCTCACAAATTTCTCACAAGCTTTCACAAGAACAAATGACAACAATAGAACTCAAAAATGTATTACAAAGCTTCTCTCTTAAGCCATTCCCAACCCCCTTTTATGGGCCTTTGAACATAGGCCTCTGTCTCTCTGTTCTATGCTCTCTGTTTCTCCATCGTGTTAAGACACTAGCCGTTTTTCTCCTTCCGCGTGAGCCGACCTCCTGCCAACCAGCCGATTGTGTGAAACTTTGGCCGCCGCTATGTTTGCCAACAAAGTCGGCCCGCTTGTGAAGCTTTTGCATGAAGTTGGAAGATGACCTTTGCAGTTGACGTTGAAGGAGCTGCCCATTGCTGCGCCTTTATGCGTTTAAGGCCTTGGCATTTTGTGAAGTCTCCTGCCGACATGAAGAGCCGGTGTGGACTTTGAAGCCCATTTTCTTTGCTTTAAGGCTGCTACTTCACGTTAAAGACTTGGTGTGCTTGCTAGCCTTGAATGGCTTGAAGCCCACGTGGAGAGAAGTTGAAGGAGTTGGCCCTCCCAGCTTGAAGACCCCACCAGCCAACTTTGCATTGCTTGAGGTGGAGATGTGCTGGCCCCATGGCCCATGTCCTCATGCTTGCTATTGATGCCATCTTGAAAGCCACCCGAAGGAGACTTTTGCACATGCATATTATATTTTAACATTGCAATATATTGCATGCGATATTGTAGTGCCCCAGAATTTAATTGATAATTTTCTGGCATTATTAGCAATTAATGGACTAATTTGGAGTTATTAATCAATATAAGGCCAAATGGTGTTAATCAATTAACCCAACTCACTTAATTAAAGTCTAAAGGGTTTTAAGATCAGGTCCATTTAGTTTGGCCCATATTCTAGAAGGTTATTAAGCTTATCCTCGGAATTATAAGGATAAATACCACTTAATACAGATAATTAGGCGGATAATGAATAGAAGAGTTTGATCAAATTAGAACTCTATCCACGCTGACTGTAACGGTCCATCGGACGACCGTCACAGCCATGTAATGCATATGTCGGCGACCGTCTCACTCTATGAACCCCAAAACACTGAAGAGTTTGATTTCCTTTGAACTCTGGGAACGAGTAATGTAACGGTCTATCGCGAGACCACCACATGCCTCTAACGCACTGGCCGTAGACCGTTACATCCTGTTAGTTCCGTAAAAGAAAGAACAAGTACACAGATTAAAACTTTGGACTCTTATCCACTAAGGATCGACTTGGGAAGAGTTATAATAATACTGAGGACTCTTAGAGATTAGATTATGACCAAACAAGGACTCTAGAATCGATCTAATCCTCAAACCCTAGCCCAAACTCTATAAATAGGGCATAGTTCTGAACTGTGCGACCCTTACTTTTTGGACGTAAAGAATCAAGGTAAGGAGTCATTATCTCAGGTAAGCTCTTTAGAAGTATTTGTTTATAATACTTTAGACTAACTCCCCTCCAAATTTAAAATCCTTAGGTCAAGAGGTCGTGGAGTTAGAGCCCAAGGAAGTTGCTGAAAAAGTCACAGAAGAAGGAAATCTAGGGCAGGATTCTCAATCCAAATCAGAAGCAACAGCCTAAGTTAAGAGGTAGGTTATCTCATGAACGGCAAAAACAACCTGATAGGACTAAAAGCCCTCTGGTTCAAGTGATTTCCCTGCATTATAGATCGTTGATTTCATGATTTTACTACTTCTATGCATTACATGCATCCCTTAGCCTTAATTGGACATGCCAAAGATGTATCTTGCCTAAGCATGTAGTTGGCCTACACTACGTTATCATGTCTAGAGATTCATGGTTAATTATGGACATGATATGAATCAATCTCTTTATGTTTTATCTAGTTTTCTGTCAGTAGACACTGTAACGCATCAGCGTAGGATCGTCACACTCATATAACGGCCCTACGACAGACCGTCACACACCCTGCTGTTTTGGATTTTCACGGTTGTCTCTAACGCACAGGGACAGACGCGTTACGTTCATGTAACGGCTGGATTCCTGACCGTCACGTTCACTATGACGCCCCACCTCCAGACCGTCAGAGTCTGTGTTCTGCCAACCCTAAGACAGAATATAACTTGCCAATGTTATTTATTGTTAAACCTAGTTACTTAAGTTTTAACCTGATCATGTGATTCTAAGGTTATTTAATTATTCATATTAGTTATTGCCTGTTTTGGTATCTCACTTTTACTTAAGTTATGTTAATTTCATGAAGCCAAATTATATAGTTTTGTATTATAAAGCATGACTTTTTAACGTTGTATTGACAGAGTTTTTCATCATGATTTCACACTGATTATACATATCTCTCTCTGTCAATAGAGTCATTTCTATAAGTACATGGCACATATTTCGGTATGTTACCATTAGTTCACACTTTGCACTTTAGGAACACCATCTTGGACATGAGGACCTCTCTCTTGGATATTCCTTCCAATGGACTAGGAAATCATTGTTTCGAGGCCTCCGTAATTCTCCGCGAGCCTAGGATTCCCACTAGGACGTCGAGTTGGTTGTACCATCAAAGCCCAATAACTAGAATACACTATCGTTGTTTTCTGGATCTTGTAATGTAACGGCCTTTCACTGGACCGTCAGGCTCACGTAACGGCCCAATGCCCGACCGTCACATTCCTCTGAGTCTAAACTAGTATGCTGGACTCTGGTCACTGTAACGGCCCATTATGGACGCGTTACATAGTGTAACGGCCCAACAAACGACTGTTACATAGCTTGTATATGTTAACCCAAGGTTTGACCAAGGGTTGATATTTCAATGATTCTAGACAAACCTTGATGATCTAGAACTTATCATATTGCTTAATCGACTTAATGTAATGGTTGAAAGTTAAGGAAATATACCGTAATGCTGCCGATTTATTCTATAAGCATAACATAGTTTAAATGTCATTTTTGATCTCATATATTCAAATTAAAGCATTCATTCATTGATTATTGTTATCATGGAATTATTGAACTTATTACATTCTTGGCCATACTTTACTGTTACATGCGTGGAAGTAGCTTAATTTATAACTGAAGATGCGATCGAGCACTGATTGTGTTCAAGGGCTCTATGCTAGTCCCCTCGGCTGATTGCCGGAAACATACTATTTTATAAACCATGGGGTATGATGCTACTGGTGTCGCATTGCGCTGGGAGTACTATTTCTATAAATAAGTGAAGATCCACGGCACGACATGACTTTCTTGCTTGATATTCCACAGGAATTCACGAACTATGTACTCAAAAGAGACTAGTGTGATGAATATGTGGCTTGCTAGTACAATCTCGTTACATTCTTGTTCATGGAAGGCCAATATCGTGTTCTTGTTATATTCTTGCTAGTTCATTCTTGATCATTCTATCTTACATGATTATCTTGTTACTTTGTTTTAAACGCGTGATCGATTCGCATTCGCATAATTTTACCTTATTCCTTAGAGCTAAATTGTTAATTACTTTAATAGTGCCTTCATGTTGTGTGGACGCACTTTTTATTTAAAATCGTTTGTTTATTTGTTCATTGGGTTTATTAAGTGCGTGGGCGTGCCAGTCACAAAGTGACGATTTATTGTGCGCTCGATCTGACTAATCAGACGATTGTGTGGTTCGTGTCGGGACCAAAACCCGTCGTGCCATAAAGGTCACGGCGTCATTTACATCCCCTCGGAGAGGGGAACACCCTTGATTAATCACCGGGAATTGGGACCTCATGGCCAGAGAATTAACTGCATGAAAGGTTTATTGGGAAGTGTTGAAATCCCCGTACGCGGGTGAGAAGAAAACATTCGAGATCTTGTCGGTCATGTGCTGACCATTTAATGTTCGGACGAATGTCCGGCTCGAGAAAAGCGCGATCGTCGCGGGAAATCCGGAGCATGTGTATGCCGAGATACGACAAATTTATTGTTCAGAAGAACAGAAAGTGTTTTGCTAAATCTCGGTTAGAGCGGTCAAAAGCCCGGTAAATCTGTTGGCCCGGTGCAAGAGCAAGCTGCCACCATACTGCGGTGGGCCCCCCCGCGGTCGAGGTTTGACTCCCGTGAGCGTCATTAATGTTTCCGGTGCCAAGGGGGCAACGGGGAAATATCCCTTGAATTAGCTGGAAAGCCCTATGTCTTGGGAAGTGAACGTTCGAAACATATCGGTCACTCGAGGGACCATTCGGCATTCGGACAGGTGTCGGGCTTGAAAATATCGCAATCGTCGCGGGAAGACCCGGAACGTATGTATGCCGGGATACGGCAATATACTATTCCGAGGCACTGAAAGCACTCGGTTAAACTTCGGTTAGCGTAGCAGGAAACCAATGAATTTGTTGGCCCGGTGCAAGATCGAGTCAGGACCATACCGGGGGCGCCTCCCGCGGTCCAAACGGGGCTTGCGTGGGCATCATTAATGTTTTCGGTGCCGAAGGGCAATGGGGAAGAGTCCCGGGACTAGATCCCAAAATCAAAATGTGTCCGAAGAGAGCAAGCTATAGGCCGAGGATATGGGTGAGACAATGACCATAATTGGGATAGACCCGAGGTCTAAGCGTAACCCATGAAGGCCTCATTGATGTTCCCATGCGGAGGGTCCAGGGATGACGAGAGCCGCTTCATTCCATTCGGATTTTTGTCGGTCTTACATAGACCATTTTATGTTCGGACAAAGGTCCGTATAGAAAACAAGATGGTGACGGGAGCGAATCCGTGCAAATGTCTGCCGCGAGTACGGCAAGTTTAATGCAAGCGCGGGATTAGATCCCGGTATATATGTCGGCCACTAACGGACCATTCATTATTCGGACGGAAGTCCGTATTAGTAGCGTCGAGGACGATGATAAAACCGTACAGATGTCTGCCGTAGGTACGGCAAGTTTAATGTAGGTGCGGGATTAGATCCCGGCATATAAGTCGGTCACTAACGGACCATTTCTTATTCGGACAGAAGTCCGTGTTTGCAACATAAAAGATGGTGACAAAACCGTATGAATGTCTGCCGCAGATATGGCAAGGTTAATGTGGATGCGGGATTGGATCCCGACGGAGGTGAGTCTAGCTGATGATCTATTGGCCCAAGGTGGTTGCGGACTATGGCCATATCGGGGTTTCCGAGGACCACGTCTGATGCCACGGGGCGTCATTGCTTTTCTCTTCACGCACAGTCCGGGGAAGTGAGTCGTTAAGTGTGAAGCCCGAACTCGCCAACGTACGGTCTCTCACGCGGATCGACCTGCGCGGTCAGGTCGCGGGGTTTGACCTGCCCGGTCAGGTCGCGGGGGTCAAGGGGGCAGCGCCCCCAGAACAAAATTTGATTATATAAAGGGTGATGGCGTTTGTTTCCTTTTTTATTAAGATTGATCCCTTTTTCATTTTTTTAGTTTTGAATATTTCTCCCTTTTTTATTGGCTACTTATCCTTTTTTGTGTTAAGGAGGAGCGCCGGTTTAGGGGGACACTAGGGGCGCGCCGGTTTAGCATGATACAAAGGAGGGTGCGCCGGAATAAGAGGTGTAAGGGGCGCGCCGGTTCAAGGCCAAGGGAGGGGGGCGCGCCGGTTTAAGGTAATCCCAAGGAGGGAGAGGGGGCGCGTCGGAATAGCCTAAGAAGGGGAGGCGCGCCGGTTTGGGCTCCAAATAGGAATGGGAGGGGCACTATTCATGTCAAGAATTCCAAAGTGGATTTGAGTGTGGGGCTAAACTGGCGCGGGGGGGGGGGGTAGTGCGCCGGATTAGCCCACGCCGGATTAGGGCGCGCCGGGTTAAGCTTCTATGAGGTTTTCTTTTATTCTGTTGGCTCTGTTTCTTGTTTCTTTCAACTGCAAGCTAATCTGTTGATTGATTTATTCATCTTATTGATGGATTAAGCTTGTGGAAATATAGTTTAAGTATTTTAATTATTTGTTAGGGTGAAGTGTTTTATTAGAAGAGTTTGTTGTGGGATAGTTCAGTTTACTTCAGAGGCAGCTTCAGAGTTGGGCAGTTCCTGGTAGGAAGGAGTCCAGCTAGTTCATTTATTCTTGGCGAGAATTGGGTTGCACCTCCCCCAGACTGAAGCTTGCCAGAGAAGAATGGGGAACACCAAACGGATTAGTCTGGGGTGAACCTCAAAACTCGGAGTAAGGCCTCCGCTAACCCATATGTGCGTGCGGAGACTCGAGGACAAGCCTTCAAGAGTTCCAGCAGCTTACAGATGATGATTTTGTGGGCAGGACGAATGTGTTCCATGAGAGGCTTTAGATGTTCATCCCTTCGATGGGTTCCCCTGAAGGCCGTGCCACAGGGAGGCAGGTCTCCAAGGTCCCTGGATGACAAAAGAACCGGGAGAAAGGGGAGGAGATCAAGGCAGTAGAACACTACTCATGCCCATCAAAAATCATTCCTTTTATTCATCCGCAAGGGAAAGGGGGAAAAGAGATACAGGAGGGGATCTACCCCGAAGCAAGGAAAACACATCAGAGAAAGAGGAAAGAAATACATCGGTGGGGGAGGAGGAACGGAGCACAAGCTCCTCCCCCTCCGAGCTCACCTCTCACTCTCACTCTCCTCTCTTCTCTTCTCTTCTCCGGCATGGGGATGAAGCTTCTTTCTTCTCTTCGGGTGGCCCTCTCTTCTCTTTTTTTTGTCACTCTCAGGGGGTTGGTTCTCCCTCCTCTTTTCAGTAGCCCATCCTCTTCTCTCTATCGAACATGCAGAGTATATATAGCTAGTTGCCCTTTCTTCGCATGGACGGAAGGAACTCCCGCCATCTTCCTCCTCGTTCGTTGAGGCATCCGGAGTTGACATGCCATGGTGTTGTCTGTTGATTTGCACAGTACGCTGGCATTTATCCGAGGAAGGGATGTTTGCAGGTTTGCCGGAAGATCTGCTGCTGCTACTCCCCCCATCGATGCTTGTCTACACCGTTGATGCAGCTACGTTGTCGAACGGAGGTGGAGACAGGGCTCCAGAGCATTGAATGCCCATGGAGACAGGGCTTCAGAGCATTGAATGCCCTCTAGGCACCAGGCTGATGCGAAAACAGGGTATCGTCTGGCGGATGGGATGGCATTTGAGTTAAACCGGCGTGGTGTTGTGCGCGTCGGATTAACAACACATAAAGGGGCATGCCGGACTAGCATCATGTAAAGGGGCGCGCCGGATCAAGCATAAGCAAGGAGGCGCGTCGGATTAAGGCCCCTTGGGTGGGGCGCGCCGATTTAAGGCCCCTTGGAGGGGCACGCCGGTTTAAGGCTATGCCGCGCCGGTTTTAAGCGTCAAAGGGCTCCCTCCCAGCTTAGTGACGAGTCGGACAGATGCTTGCCCTCCTGTGTTGCTTTAGTTGTGAGCCTCCGAGTCTCGATTCAGGGCTTTGAGTCATTTCCGGTGTATGCCGAGCATGCGTTCGAATTTTTGAGTTTCTTTTGATTCGACCTTCGGCATTGTCGACTTGGGAGTCGGGGCTATCTCTTCAACCCGAGGGGCTTCTTTGATGGGTGGCGGAGCACCGGGTAGGTATTCATCTTTCTTGGAGGAGGCATAGGGTTTATTCGGCCTTTTCATCTTTGACTCGCTCTCGAGTGCTGAGACGTGCATGTCGTATGATCATCATCATTTTCTTGACGTCCACAAATGCCCCCTGCTCGTGGGCGGCGCAAACGAGGGATGAGTGCGCGGGGCTCGCGATTGTAGAGTTCTTTGACAAGATATCTGTCCCTCCGAGCTAGTGGGATACTAGTTCGGTGCAAATTCACGGGAAAGCGCTCACTCCTTCAGCGAAGAGATGAGGGGATCGCTTCACCGCATATGCACACGGATTGAGATGTCAGAGTGGGGGTTTAGTCATCGGCATGGGGTGAATACCGAAGCAAGAACGAAGGGTCTATGCGTCGTCTTAGGCAAGAGGCCTAAAATGACTTAGATGAGGCCAATCCCAAGGGGGAGTTGATGACTCGTGCTGGGTTTAGGAGAATTGTTCATTCATCGACTCGGATGGGAGGTCCAAGCCGAAGGCTTATGAAAGGGGCTCCGATGGAGTGAAAAGAATTTTATGCATTCCGGTGGAACGTTCGAAGCGAAGGGTTTATTTGTTGGTGCCGACAGGGTGTCGGGAGCTGACGCGATCTATTCATTGGCACAGGGTGAGTGCCAAGGCAAAGGGGTCTTTCATTCATTGACTTGGACGGAAGGTTCGAGCCAAGCAAGGAAGTTCTCTTTCTTTTTTTTTATTCATTGACTTGGATGAAAGGTCTGAGCCAAGCAAGGAAGTTCTTTTTGTCCATAGACTTGGACGGAAGGTCTGAGCCGAGGGTTTATTCGTTAGTGGGACTGGGAATTGTAATATTGAGGTGGTTTATTCATTGCCAAAGGGTAAGTGCCAAAGCAACGGTCTTTTGCTCATGGAACCAGACGAAAGGTCTAGGCCACTGGTTTATTCATCGATGCCGATGGGGAGTCGGGGACCGACGTGGTTTGCTTGTCTCTTCTTCTCTTCATCAGTGCCGACAGGGTGTCGGGAGCTGAGGTAGTCTGTTCTTCTCTTCTTCTCTTCATCAGTGCCGACGGGGTGTCGGGAGCTGATAGGGTTTGTTTGTCTCTTCATCTTTTCATCAGTGCCGACGGGGTCTCGAGAGCTGACCTGGTTTGTTGGTCTCTTTGTCTCTTCGTCAGTGCCGACATGGTGCCGGGAGCTGACATGGTTTGTTGGTCTCTTCTTCTCTTTGTCAATGCCGACAGGGCGTCGGGGGCAGACGTGGTTTGTTTGTCTCTTCTTCTCTTTGTCAGCACCGACAGGGCGTCGAGAGCTGATGTGGTATGTTAGTCTCTTCTTCTCTTCATCAGTGCCGATGGGGTGTCGGGAGCTGACCTGGTTTGTTGGTCTCTTTGTCTCTTTGTCAGTGCCGACAGGGTGCCGGGAGCTGACATGGTTTGTTGGTCTCTTTGTCTCTTCTTTTCTTTGTCAGTGCCGACAGGGTGTCGGGAGCTGAGGTAGTTTGTTTTTATCTTCTTCTTCTCTTTTTTTTTCCTTCTTCTTTTCTTTCCCTTCTTTTTCTTCTTCCCTTCTTTTTCCCTTCTTTTTTTTTCTTCTTTTTTTCTTCTCTTCTTTTTTTTTTGAACAACTTTGGATAGTTGTCGGCACAGACGTTGATAATGAAATAGTTGTCGGCTAAACGCCGATAATGACATAGTTGTCGGCTAAACGCCGATAGTTAGATAGCTGTCGGCTAAGGGCCGATAATTAGAAGCTATCGGCTCAGGGGCCGATAATTGAAAGCTGTCGGCTCTGGGGCCAATAATTGAAAGCTGTCGGCTCTGGGGCCAGTAATTGAAAGCTGTCAGCTCAAGGGCCGATAATTGAAAGCTGTCGGCTCTGGGGCCGATAATGGAAAGCTGTCGGCTCAGGGCCGATAATTGAAAGCTGTCGGCTCAGGGCCGATAATTGAAAGCTGTCAGCTCAGGGGCCGATAATTGAAAGCTGTCGGCTCTGGGGCCGATAATTGAAAGTTGTCGGCTCAGGGCCGATAATTGAAAGCTGTCGGCTCAGGGCCGATAATTGAAAGTTGTCGGCTCGGGGGCCGATAATTGAAAGCTGTTGGCTCAGGGTCCGATAATTGAAAGCTATCGGCTCAAGGGCCGATAATTGAAAGCTGTCGGCTCGGGGGCCGATAATTGAAAGCTGTCAGCTCGGAGGCCGATAATTGAAAGCTGTCGGCTCAAGGGCCGATAATTGAAAGCTGTCGGCTCAAGGGCCGATAATTGAAAGCTATCGGCGTGGGAGCCAAAAATTAGGAAGTGAGCCACGAGGGTAGAGAGGAGGGTTTATTCCTTTAACGGTCTGGACGGTGGGTCCAAATTGAAAGGGATTCGTCGCCCAAAGGGACGGGGAGGAGAGTTTGTTGATTCGACAAGGATGTTCGTCACCCAGAGGGATGGGGAGAAGAACTTGTTGATTCAATGGCCTGGACGGGAGGTCCAAATCAAAAGGGGTATTCGTCACCCGAAGGGACAGAGAGAAGAGTTGGTTCACGTAACGACCTGGACGGAAGGTCCAAATCAAGAGGATTATTCGTGACCCCGAAGGGACGGAGGGGTGGTCAAGTCGATGACACAGGCTAGTGTTAGCGCAAGGAAAAGGGGATGATTCCTTACCCGAATGGCAGGCTCGGGCCAGGGTGAAAGGTTGTTTCGTTCTTTAATGCGCTGGGGGTACCAGCTGTATGAAGGGTCTTTTAATTCTTTGGCTGGACGGAAGGTCCAAACCAGAGTGAAGAGAATTCCTTTTTTAGTTCTCTACCCAGATGGAAGATCTGATATGGAGTGGAGAGAATCTTTTTTATTCTATGGATGGGCAACAGGCCCGAACCAAAGTGAAAAGAACTTTTTGTTCTCTAGCTGGACGGAAGGTCTGATCTAGAGTGGAGAGAGTCTTTTTAGTTCTCTAGCCGGACGGAAGGTCCGATCTAGAATGGAAGGAATCTTTTGTTCTCTAGTCGGGCAGAAGGTCCGATGTAGAGTGGAGAGAATCTTTTTTGTTCTCCGACTGGACGGCAGGTCCGAGCCAAAGTGAAAGGATCTTTTTGTTCTCTAACCGGACGGAAGCTCCGATCTAGAGTGAAAGGATCTTTTTGTTCTCTAGTCGGACGGAAGGTCCGATCCAGAGTGACAGGGGTCTGTTTGTTCTCTGGCTGGGTGACAAGCCTGAACCAAAGTGAAAGGATTTGATGTTCATCAATGCGCCGGGAGTACCGGCTGTGAAATCCGAATCCGGGAAAGTGGGCCACGAGGGCCGGAGTTGATGTTGCAGAAGTAGGGCGCGAAGGCTACAATTGAGGAAGTGGGCTATAGAAGCTGAAGTTGGGAGGTTAGCAGGCCGTAAAGACGAGAAGTAGGCCGTGAGGGCCAAGATTGGGCTGTACGAGCCAGAAATGGGAAAGCAGGCCGCAATATTCAAAATTGAGTTTATTATTTTTCTCTTTTTTATTTCTTTATTTCTTTATTCAAGCATGCAGGCATTCGACAACAAGCATAACATAAGTATAAATAGGATAACTCCCTCTACAGGGGATGGGATAGGGACATCACTCGTAATTTACAAACGCGGTGCTGGCCACGAGGCGCGACTAAGGGGTGGTGCACCCGTCGAGAGGATATCACATGTCTTGCATGCATAGCTTAAATTCACGCATTTCACCCAAGGTAATCCTCTGTGGAGTGGTGGAGCAAACGTGTGAGCAAAAGGCTCTAAACATAGGAATATGTAGGTTTTCTAAGCAACACTCGAGGGTTACTCTAGCGCCTACACATGGGTTTCAGGCTCTCAATTTCGGTAGCTTCGCACAACCCCCATCTGTTTATTTTGGTAGCGAATTTCACCGTTCGGCGCGAGTCTCCTCATGTGTCTCAATGGGGATTTCCGGCTACTAGGATTCGTCCTTATCATAATTATATTACGGATTTCACCGTTCGATGCGAGTTTCCTCATTGTCTCAATGGAGATTCCCGGCTACTAGGATTCGTCCTTATCATAATTCTATTGCGGATTTTACCGTTCGACGCGAGTTTCCTCATGTGTCTCAATGGGGATTCCCGGCTATTAGGCTTCATCCTTATTGAAATTAGTTTCACCATTTCGCGCGAGTCTCCTCATTTGTTTCAGTGGGGATTCTCGGCTACTCGGATTCACATTTCTCTCCTTTTTTCTTGCATCATTTTTCTTTTCTTTCTTTTTTTTAGTGGGGGTAGGCAGTTTTTCCCTCATGATTACCTTTCACGCGAGTGTAGGAATTCAAATCTCCGTAGAGTGCTAAGAAGAAATTCGGGCAATCCCTATGGTTGAAGACCATTGCACACATTAAATGTGAAGTGTGAGAGTGTTGCCTCGGGTTTATTTTGTGAGTTGGGCTCAGTAATTTAGCCATGACTCTTCCCTTTGACGTGTGCACCCGCCATAATTGGGTTCCCTTCGAGCGTATGTCGTGACGCACGTGCATTCGGAATCGGGGCATCATTATTATTTAGCAAGGAAACAAGGTCCTAGAAAATTCCAAGGAGGTGTGTTATTCTATATTATAAGCAAGCATGTAAGCGGGGCAGCCAAGCATTTTTTGTCTCTTTTTTTTCTTTTTTTTTGAGTAAGAACATACTGTCGTTACGTATAAACATAGTGGTGGTAAAGATATTAGGGGAGCTGGCTGCAAGAGCCGAGGCTGGGAAGTAGGCTACAAGAGCTAAAATTGGGGAAGCATGCTACAAGAGCCAAAATTAGGAAGCAGGCCACGATGGCCGAAGGGAAGTGGGCTACAGAAGCCAAAGGTTGGAGGAGCAGGCATCGAGAACCAAAATTGGGAAGCACGCCACGAAGGCCAGAGGGAAGCAGGCTACAAGAGCCAGAATTGGGAAGTGGGCCACAAGAGCCGAGATTGAGAGAGCAGGCTATAGAAGCCAAAGTATGGGAAGCTGGCTGCGAGAGCCGAAAAAAGGGGTCCCTTTTAGTTCTCTGGTCGGCAAAAGATCCGAACCAGAGTGAAAGGATTTCTTTAATTCTCTGGCCTGGGAATGACCCGAACCAAAGTGAAAGAGTTATTTTTGATTCTATGGCCGGGAAAGGATCCGAACCAAAGTGAAAGGTTGATTCTTTGATTCTCTAACCGAGAAAGGATCTGAGCTAGAGTGAAAGGTTGATTCTTTGATTCTCTGGCCGAAAAATGATCCGAACCAAAGTGAAAGGTTGTGATGGGGACATCACCTCCCATGCCCACGTTCACAGCTCGTCTCCTCGCCCCGGTTGCATCCGGCATGGTCTAGTCATTTAATTTTGAGTCCTATGTAATTTTTATTTGAGTCATTTGATGTATTTTCCCTTTTATTTGAGTCATGTTCCTAGGTCTTGTGTTCATTTCCCTAAGTTTGAGTGTCATTAGGTTTTCTAGTTAGCTATTGGGCCCAATTCATTGGGCTTGGCCCAAGGGCTCTCCCCTACCCCCTCGGTTATTTGTCATTGAGTCAATTGTCAGGGACTTTTGTAGAAATGTGGGTTTCCAATATATAGGACCCCATTCCCCCCCATTTCAACTTAATGAGTCAATGAATGAAAAAAACTTGCCATTTTGAGAGTTTACACTTCTTATCTAGTGGAGAGATTCCATTTTTTGGGTGAGAAACCCTAGGGGAGAGATTCCCCACCCTTCCCTCTCTTAATCTCTCTTTTTCACTCCACTTTCTCTCTCCTCAACGTCCAAATTCGAATTTTCTTCTCTCTCCTCCCTTCTCAACCACCTCCACTCCCCACCTACCCCATTTAAGCCTCTTCCCATTCCCCACAACCCTCATCAATACTCCACCCCTTCCCAAGACCCCCTCCACCAATCCTCTCCTCACCATCCAACCCCCAACTACCCCTCCCACTTTTCCAAGCACCCTTCCCACTACCCCAAGCACCCCTTCCCTTCCCCAACACAACCCCCCCATTCCCAAGACAAAAAATTAACCCCACCCTTAAACCTATTTTCGAATATCCTTTCCCTCTCTCCATTCCAACCAAATTCGCAGCCCCCACTACCATCATCTATTGGACCCTCTTCCAGACCTTATTCTCCACCTCCCACACCTTAGAACACCCCCTCCAAGACCCCCTTACAACCAGGGATCACTCCCACACTCATCTACCCCCTTCCCCTTCTTCTTTCTTGGTCATTAGAAGCTACTTCGAAGTTGCAGTTTGCTGTCCAGAGGTTGTAGATGAACCAGCAACTTGCAGCGGCCACCACGACTTCCTCCGGATGAGTTTGAAGACCCAAGAGCCATCGTCGGAAGCGCCTACGAGTCTCCGTCTCAATAGAAGTGATTTCATCTTCTTCCAATCTCTGAGCCGTCCAGGAGGTCCATTCTCTCACAACTGTGCAGTTCTGCCTCGGCTGAGGACCTGAGCCAGATTAGAAGCTCTGCCACGACAAACCCCGAAGGAATCAGTCCACGAGTTCTTCTTCAAAGTTCTTCATCGCCCAGTCTACTTCCAGAATCAAGAAACAGAACTTCATTCGGCATTTGTGATCCAGAGTTCTCATTTTTTTCCCTCAGCTATGCAGATCTGCTACTCATAGTCTGCACCGACCAGTCGCCATTGTTCTGCATCCCCTAGTCTTCTCCGACATCGGTTGACTTCCCCGTCAGTTTTGCTGCAAATAGGACCCATCCACGGTTCCAACGGTTCTAGCGGCACCTGATTTGGAGTTCGGGAGCGGCCGGGGCAACCACTTCTTCCTGCTGTTAGTAACCAGTTGCTGTCAGTCTGGGAATCAGCGACCCTGTTCGAGCTCCTGCCCAGGCCAGCAGCGACCCCAGAAGAATTCGGCAAAATTCAGAGGCACTCCAATTACAATAATGAAGATTTCCTCACTGGTCTTGCCCTCAGAAAAATTCCTGATCAAGTTTTGCAGCCACAGTACCGACTATCTATCCACAATTGCCGAGAGAAGGCAGATTCGGCATCTTCACTTCATCATCGTTTTAGCCCTAGTTTTCCCTACCCCGCTTGGTCAGCTGAAGGCCCCTCCCTGCGTGGAGGTAGTTTGATTGTAATCCATTAACCCCCACCCCAAGATCCCCCTCCTGCGAGAGGTGTAGTGTTGTAATTTAGTTTGATCAGGTCAAGCTACCCCGGCACGGCGTGTGGGGAACCCACGCTTGCCCGCTCGCCCTCGTCTCCGAGCGGGACCGGTTTCTTCAAACCGGTCGAGTAAATGCTCTATAACCTTGCTCTAATGCATGCTTGTTCTTTTAATATTAGTTCATAGTTCCGCTGGCCGTGAGAGTGAGAGCTCGATCCTCAAGCCCCGTTGCTTTGAGTGATCACCGTGGGAAGAGAGAGTAACCTGGTGCCTTTGGCACTTTGTCGGCCCTATTGAATTGGGCATCCACAACCTTTGGGATTCAAATCTTGGCCTTGCTGGCCCTCTACCAGCAAGGGCCCAACCCCTCAACCTCACCTTGGCATTGCCAAGTTACCTCGGGTCTTGGTGAGCAACGGGTGAGCAGTCGTCGACATCGGTCCGTTTGATTGCGATTGTGCTTGTTTGTTTAAGTCCTAGGTTGTGTCACATCAATTGGTATCAGAGCAAGTCATTGACTTGTCTCTATCAAGTCAAGTCCTAGGGCATGCTTGCATTGGTATCATCATCAATCCGACCCTTGCATTGATCCCCCCGTTCATCATGACCACCTACTTAGCCTACTCACCACCCATAGACTTCATCCTAGATAGGGATATTACCTTTGACGGATCACATTCTAGTGACTATATTAGGTGGGAGGCTAGGATAGAAAAGTACTTCGAAAAGACTTGGGTATATGGACCGGCGAGAGTCCGAAAGGCCAAGGGACGACTTTGGGGTCAAGCCAAAAGTAAGTGGGAACACATAGAGGGCTTAAGGAGGGTTAGAAGATAAGAACCTATTCACTCATGGGAAGAGATGAAGGTAGAACTTAGAAAGATCTACATCCTCAAACATTCCCACCCCTCCTACTAAAGCACCCCTAACCCGAGGAGCACTACCACTCCTCCATCCCCACCCGGCCAACTTGAGACCGACCTTTGGTCTTCACCCCCACCACCCCCAACAATTCATCTCTCAACCATCATAACAACACTTCGCGACCAAGTCCTCTCCCTTAAGACCCAAATAAACCAAACAACCACCTCTCCACCAAATCCCATGAGGATCCCCACACTCCAACCAAAATCTCCTTCCGCAAACCTATCTATCCAAACTCAATTGGCCCCCACTACCACCCCTCCACAACCAGCCGATCCCAAGGGGAAGAGACCCCTAACCGACCCGATTTCCCCAAAAAGGACCACCACTCACCCTATTCTCACCATTCAAACCCAAGTAGACCCCGTGTCCATCCCTCCACCTAGAACCATGACGGCCACCACCACCCAACCCAAATCCTGTCACCCAACCCACCTTCCACTTCCAAACCCAATCCTACCCCAACCTAGACCTCCACTACTTCCACTCCCAAACCACATCCTACCAATCCCAATCCAAGTTTCCCTTTACCCTCTACCCTGGGAACACCACACACAAACCCTCATCACCCCAAAAGACTCTCTCACCTCCTTGGTAGCAGAACTCATACCCAATCCAATAGTTGTGAGCACTCCAAACCCACCCCCCACTTTGGAGGAAACCCAAGTCCAAGCTGAAGAAGGAACCTCACATGATGGTCTTTACCTTACACCACCCTCTCTAGTTGGGGCGGAGCTCATCTTAGGAGAACCCATTGTTAGTTGGCTAAAGAAGAGCCCAATTCGAGAGACCCCGGCCCATGTTTTCCCTCCCATAGAACGAGACCTTCCCATAGTGCCCTTCTTCTCCTATCACACCACAATCCAAGCATCCTATCAAGTGGAGACCTTAGAGGACCTTCTCAAGGGCATAGCATGGCAATTAGAGATGACTAGCATGATGACCCCTATGGTCGAACAACCTAGGAGCCATAGCCTCCTACACCTATGCATAGGGTCTATCACCTCGGTTTGTACCACTGGTTGCTACACTAGCGACCTCCTTCTATTCCTCCCTACACCCGATGAGCCCAACCTTCTCCTCGATTTAGAGCTTCTTATCTCGGGTAGAAAGCCAAGCCCTCCACTAATGGCCGACCCACTTGTCAAGAACATTGGCCCAACTATCATGGAGAAGGATGACTTAGCACCTTTTAAGGATCTTGAGGACATGGAGTTCCTCCCCCTAGGTGACCCATTTTATGATCCATATGATCCATTCCAATGGGAGTCAAGGGACTCATATGACCCAACCATCTTACCAACCACCCACCCTTTCCTACCCTCACCCACCATATTGGGCCAAACCCACCTCATCCATGACCCGGGTTACACCTTGGGAGCCATGACCTTGGGCCACATATCCCTAGGTAATAAGGTTGTGCCCCACCCCATGACGACCACCTTCTTAGATCCATTCGATCCTTTCCAATGGGAGTTCAAAGGTTGTCCCACACCTATACACATGGAAGTCACCTTTGGGAAAAGTATGCATGTGTCTAAGTTTACCACACCCCATTGGCATGAACACTATGTTGGGTCCATTCATTCATATCACCCACATGTCAAGTAGAAAGTATGAGTGGTCCATGTTCGGATGTAATGGTCCACCTTCATTCATCATGGGACTTAAGCATGTCAAAGGCATCTACGGATGTCCGGGTCCCCCGATATTTATCACCACTTTGCATGAAAGGGCCACCTACGGGTGCCCCGGCCCACCTAGGCTGACCAAAGTCTACACTACATCATTACATGATAGGTCTACTTTTGGTTGCCCAGGTCCACCCATCACCCCTAGAATGTCTGCATTCACAACATTGCATAAAGAGATCCTCAAGCACATTAGCAAGAAGAATGTGACTTATAAAAGACGAGCCGACTCTCATCGACGTCACCAAGAATTCCATGAGGGTGACTTTGTGATGGTAAGAACGGAGAGGCTCTCCCCGGGAGCCATCTCCAAATTGAGGCCACGTGGGGCTGGTCCCTTCCAGGTCCTGAGACGCATTGGTGTAAATGCCTATGAGTTAGATCTCCCCGAGGAATATGGGGTAAGTCCCACATTCAGTGTCATCGACCTAGTGCCATACAAGGGACCCACGGTGCTACCTAGTGAGGATATTGAGCCTATTCCCTCCGTTGACAGAGCACCCACCCGTGAGGAGAGTCCACCAGCCAAGAGAGCCCAGCGTGAGCACATTGAACGAATATTGGATGAACATGTCACTACCACCAGGAGCAAGGTATACGAGCGCTATCTCGACAGGTGGATGGATCGGTCTCGTTCGGAAGACTTGAGGGCAGTACCACTTCTACACCCTCCAAGGAGGGAAGGACACTTACTCGACGGAGTCGAGTTCTCCGCACCCCGGGAGTATGATGGGGACATCACCTCCCATGCCCACGTTCACAGCTCATCTCCTCGCCCCGGTTGCATCTGGCATGGTCTAGTCATTTAATTTTGAGTCCTATGTAATTTTTATTTGAGTCATTTGATGTATTTTCCCTTTTATTTGAGTCATGTTCCTAGGTCTTGTGTTCATTTCCCTAAGTTTGAGTGTCATTAGGTTGTCTAGTTAGCTATTGGGCCCAATTCATTGGGCTTGGCCCAAGGGCTCTCCCCTACCCCCTCGGTTATTTGTCATTGAGTCAATTGTCAGGGACTTTTGTAGAAATGTGGGTTTCCTATATATAGGATCCCATTCCCCCCCATTTCAACTTAATGAATCAATGAATGAAAAAAACTTGCCATTTTGAGAGTTTACACTTCTTATCTAGTGGAGAGATTCTATTTTTTGGGTGAGAAACCCTAGGGGAGAGATTCCCTACCCTTCCCTCTCTTAATCTCTCTTTTTCACTCCACTTTCTCTCTCCTCAACACCCAAATTCAAATTTTCTTCTCTCTCCTCCCTTCCCAACCACCTCCACTCCCCACCTACCCCATTTAAGCATCTTCCCATTCCCCACAACCCTCATCAATACTCCACCCCTTCCCAAGACCCCCTCCACCAATCCTCTCCTCACCATCCAACCCCCAACTACCCCTCCCACTTTTCCAAGCACCCTTCCCACTACCCCAAGCACCCCTTCCCTTCCCCAACACAACCCCCCCATTCCCAAGACAAAAAATTAACCCCACCCTTAAACCTATTTTCGAATATCCTTTCCCTCTCTCCATTCCAACCAAATTCACAGCCCCCACTACCACCATCTATTGGACCCTCTTCCAGACCTTATTCTCCACCTCCCACATCTTAGAACACCCCCTCCAAGACCCCCTTACAACCAGGGATCACTCCCACACTCATCTACCCCCTTCCTCTTCTTCTTTCTTGGTCATTGGAAGCTACTTCGATGTTGCAGTTTACTGTCCAGAGGTTGCAGATGAACCAGCAACTTGCAGTGGCCACCACGACTTCCTCCGGACGAGTTTGAAGACCCAAGAGCCATTGTCAGAAGCGTCTACCAGTCTCCTTTGCAACAGAAGTGGTTTCATCTTCTTCCGATCTTCGAGCCGTCCAGGAGGTCCATTCTCCCACAACTGCGCAGTTCTGTCTCGACTGAGGACCTGAGCCAGATTAGAAGCTCTGCCACGACGAACCCTGAAGGAATCAGTCCATGAGTTCTTCTCCAAAGTTCTTCATCGCCCAGTCTACTTCTAGAATCAAGAAGCAGAACTTCATTCGGCATTCGTGATCCAGAGTTAATATTTTTCTCCCTCAGCTACGCAGATCTGCTACTCATAGTCTGCACCGACCAGTCACCATTGTTCTGCATCCCCTAGTCTTCTCCGACATCGTTTGACTTCCCCGTCAGTTTTTCTGCAAAGAGGACCCGTCCTCGGTTCCAACGGTTCTGGCGGCACCTGATTTGGAGTTCGGGAGCGGCCGGGGCAACCTCTTCTTCCTGATGTTAGTAACCAGTTGCTGTCAGTCCGGGAATCAGCGACCCTGTTCGAGCTCCTACCCAGGCCAGCAGCGACCCCAGAAGAATTCGGAAAAATTCAGAGGCACTCCAGTTCCAGTAACGAAGATTTCCTCACTGGTCTCGCCCTCGGAAAAATTCCTGATCAAGTTTTGCAGCCACAGTACCGACTGTCTATCCACAATTGCCGAGAGAAGGTAGATTCGGCATCTTCACTTCATCATCGTTTTAGCCCTAGTTTTCCCCACCCCGCTTGGCCGGCTGAAGGCCCCTCCCTGCGTGGAGGTAGTTTGATTGTAATCCATTAACCCCCACCCCAAGATCCCCCTCCTGCGAGAGGTGTAGTGTTGTAATTTGGTTTGATCAGGTCAAGCTACCCCGGCGCGGCGTGTGGGGAACCCACGCTTCCCCGCTCGCCCTCGTCTCCGAGCGGGACCAGTTTCTTCAAACCGGTAGAGTAAGTGCTCTATAACCTTGCTCTAATTCATGCTTATTCTTTCAATATTAGTTCATAGTTCCGCTGGCTGTGAGAGTGAGAGCTCGATCCTCAAGCCCCGTTGCTTTGAGTGATCACCGTGGGAAGAGAGAGTAACCCGGTGCCTTTGGCACTTTGTCGGCCCCATTGAATTGGGCATCCACAACCTTTGGGATTCAAATCTTGGCCTTGCTGGCCCTCTACCAGCATGGGCCCAACCACTCAACCTCACCTTGGCATTGCCAAGTTACCCCGGGTCTTGGTGAGCAACGGGTGAGCAGTCGTCGACATCGGTCCGTTTGATTGCGATTGTGCTTGTTTGTTTAAGTCCTAGGTTGTGTCACATCAGGTTGATTCTTTAATTCTCTGGCCGGGAAAGGATCCGAACCAAAGTGGAAAGGTTGATTCTTTATTTCTCTGGCCGGGGAAGGATCAGAACCAAAGTGAAAGGTTGATTCTTTAATTCTCTGGCCGGGAAAGGATCCGAACCAAAGTGGAAGGTTTATTCTTTGATTCTTTGGCCGGGGAAGGACCCGAACCAAAGTGAAAGGTTGATTTTTTAATTCTCTGGCCGGGGAAGGATCCGAACCAAAGTGAAAGGTTGATTCTTTAATTCTCTAGTCGGGGAAGGACCCGAACCAATGTGGAAGGTTTATTCTTTGATTCTCTGGCTGAGAAAGGACCCGAACCAAAGTGAAAGGGTTATTTTTTGATTCTCTGGCCGGGAAAGGACCCGAACCAAAGTGGAAGGTTTATTCTTTATTTCTCGGACCGGGAAAGGATCCGAGCCAGAGTGAAAGGTTGATTCTTTGATTCTCTGGCCGGGAAATGATCCGAACCAAAGTGAAAGGTTGATTCTATAATGAGGAAGTTGTTGGCTGGGAGCCGATAGTGGGGTAGCTATCAGCTCAGGGGTCGATGATTAGAAGCTGTCGGCCAAGAGGCCGATAAGGGGATAGCTGTCAGCTCGGAGGCTGATGATGGAGTAGCTATCGGCTAGGAGCCGATGAGTGAAGCTGTCGGCTCAGAGGCTGATGAATAGAAAGCTGTCGGCTCGGAGGCCGATAAGGGGATAGCTGTCGGCTCGGAGGCCGATAAGTGAAGTAGCTGTCGGCTCAGGGGCCGATGATTGGATAGTTGTCGGCTCGGAGACCGATGGTAGAGTAGCTGTCGGCTCAGAGGCTGATGGTGTGATATCTGTCGGCTTGAGGCCCCGATGGCTGAGTATCTGTCGATGTAACGCCCCGATGGCGGAATATCTATCGTTGTAACGCCCCGATGGCGGAGGGTTTTGTCGATTTAACGCCCCGTCGGCGAAAGAGTTTGTCAGTTTAACGCCCCGTCGACGGAAGGTTCAGTCAGTTTAACGCCACGTAGGTGAAAGGTTTAGTCGGTTTAACGCCCCGTTGGCGGAAGGTTTAGTCAGTTTAATGCCCCATAGGCAAAGGGTTTTGTCGATTTAACGCCCCGTCGGCGGAAGGTTTAGTCGGCTTAACGCCCCGTCGGCGAAAGGTTTAGTCGGTTTAACGCCTCATCGGCGAAAGGTTTAGTCGGTTTAACGCCTCGTCGGCGAAAGGTTTAGTCAGTTTAACGCCCCGTAGGCGAAAGGTTTTATCAACTTAGACGAAAGGTCGTGGCACCGACCCCATGAGAAGTCTATTTGTTGGATGGCTGGAGGTTTAGGGTGAAAGACCATGTCTACCTCAAGGCTCACTTTCTTTTCTTCTCTTCTTCTTTCATGCGGGGAGGCAAGTGGAGAGACCACATATGCCTAATGATTGTTCTTTTCTTTTCTGCTCTTCTTTTTCTTGTGAAGAGGTGGGTTCAAAGACCACGTCCACTTCATGCTGTTCTTTTTGTTTTGCTATTCCTTTCTCATTGATGCCCTCGGACTGGGGTGTATTCTTTTAACGTGCCCCCAGGTTGGAGTGTAGCTTTTCTTCATTTGCCCCCTAGGCCGGGGTGTATTCTTTATAGCTTCTATGCCCCCTCTGCAGGGTGTGTTTCTTCTTCACGTGGCCCTAGGCCAGGGTGTATTCTTTATGGCTTCTATGCCCCCAGGCGGGGTAGAGTCTTTTGCTTCTTATGCCCCCACGACGGGGTGTAGTCTTTGCTTCTGATGCCCCAGAGCGGGGTAGCGTCTTTACGGCTTCTATGCCCCCAGGCGAGGTGTCTGTTTCTTCTTCAGATCCCCATAAGTCGGGGTATATTCTTTACAACTTCCATGCCCCCGTGGTGGGGTATGTTGCTTCTTCAAATGCCCCTAAGGCGGGGTACGCCTCTCTTCATATGCTCCCATGGCGGGGTATGTTTCTCCTTCAAATGCCCCTAAGCTGGGGTGCCTCTTCTGCTTCCTATGCCTCCAAAGGGAGGTATCTTCCTCTTCACATGCCCCCGGCACAAGGTGTATCTTTTGCTTCTTATGCCCCTGAAGGGGGGAGGGTAGCTTTATTTCACGTGATCCCACGAGGGGTGTGTTTTGCTTCTTGTGCACTCAAGGTAGGGTGGGTCTTTTCTTCACGTGCCCCTAGATCGAGGTATAACTTTGTTGCTTATCGTGCCCCTAGACCGGGGTAGATTCTTCTGCTTCTCCGACCCCAGAGAGGGGTATATTTCTCTTCGTATTCCCCTAAGCCGGGGTGTAAACTTTGCTTTATGTGCCCCTAAGTCGGGGTGGATTCTCTTCATGTGCCCCCGGGCCGGGGTGCAACTCTATTTCTTCTTTTGCCCCCAAGTTGGGGTAGATTCTTCTCACATGTCCTCGAGTCGGGGTGTATTCTATTCATGTGCCCCCTAAGCGGGGTGTATCTTTTTCTTCTTATGCCCCAGAGCGGGGTGGATTCTTTTTTTTTCTACCTCGACACACTGGGGGATGTTTGCTTCTTGTGCACCCAAAGTGGGGTGTATTGCTACTTTTGATGCCCCCAAGGTGGGGTGTATTTTTCTTCTTCAGATCCCCGTAAGCTGGGGTGCATTCTTTACGGCTTCTATGCCCTCCGTGGCGGGGTATGTTGCTTCTTCAAATGCCCCTAAGATGGGGTGTATTCTTTGGTTTCTTACACCCCTATTGCTGGGGGGATGAATGCTCTATTCTGGATTCGTGGCCGTGCTTGGCCTCATTGCTATAAAGCATTCCCTACAGCGGGGAGGAGTTTGTCAAGCTAAAGTTGCGGCTTGTTGGATCTTCGAGCAGTCACTCGAGGGGCCGTCTTATGCCAGATAGGGGCAGCAGGAAGGTGGAATGGACCAGGGCATTTCACTATGGACTTGGACCCTCCTAGAGTCGGGTGGGATTCCGGCCTTCTTCTTGTCCTTTTGGTCGGCGATGTTTGCCAATTTTTTCTTTTTGTCCTTTCTTTTCTTCTCTTCTTTTTTTTGTGTAATAGACCAAAGGCGGGTGCGCAGGAGAGCGCTCACTCCCTCAGGGAGGGGATGAGTGGTTCGCTCCACCGCATCAATCCCACACTTGTAATCTTTATTCAGCATGGGTCTCGACGGATATGGCCGTACAACCCTCTCTCGTCGATTCTTTCTCTTCCCTTTTTATTTCTTTCTTCTTTCTTCTTTTCTTCTTTTCTTCTTTTCTTCTTTTCTTCTTGCGGGAAGGGGGTTTGGTTTCTCCTCCCTTCTTCTCTCTTTCTCTTCTCTCCTTTTCTGGCGGCCTTCATGATTCATGGAACCTGTAGGTGCCTCAGAGTAGCATCTCTGAGGCCACAAAACATTTTCGCCTGGTCTGGCTTTTCTCTCCATTGGGCTAGCGAAGGTAACACCTGCAATTCATCAAAGCAGGCAAACGTCGTTTATTAGGAGGCCATGAGGCCCCGAATCCCGGCGAAGAGATGAAGGGTGGTTCCAGTCCCACCGAGCGTGCCAGACTTGTGGACGCACTTTTCGACACGCTCATTTATTTGTTTCTTTAAGTCGGTTTATTCGGTAGGTTTATTCGTTCATTAAGTGAGTGGGCGTGCCAGTCACAAAGTGACGATTTATTGTACACTCGATCTGACTAATCAGATGATTGTGTGGTTCGTGTCGGGACCGGAACCCGCTACGCCATAAAAGTCACGGCGTTATTTACATCCCCTCGGAGAGGGGAACACCCTTGATTAATCACCGGGAATCAGGGCCTCATGGCCAGGAAACTATATCGAGAGAAACAAGCCGATAGCAGTCTCGAATCAGTCGGAAAGCCCTATGTCTAGGGAAGCAAGCATTTGAAAGATGTCGGTCACTCAAGGGACCATTTTGATATTCGGACGAGCGTCCGGCTTCAGAGAATCGTGACCATCACGGGGAAAACTGGAGCATATGTGTGCCGGGGTACGGTAAGTTTATTGTGCAAAGGGATAGGAGACATTCAGTTGAATCTCGGTTAGAGTGGTCAGAAATCAGCGAGTTTATTAGCCCGGTGCGAGATCGAGTCAGGACTATTCCTGGGGCGCCTCCCGCGGTCCAAACAAGACTTGCGTGGGCGTCGTTAATATTTTCAGTGCCGAAAGGCAGCGGGAAAGTGTCCCGGGACTAGATTCCAAAACAAAGATGTGTACAGAGATAGCTGGCTATAGGCCTAGGATGTGGGTCAGGCAATGACCATGGTTGGGGTGACCCCGAGGTCCAAACGTGACTCACGAAGGTCCTATTGATATTCCCGCACGTGGGGTTCGGGGAAGACAAGAGTCTTCGCGCTCTATTCAGATTTTGTCGGTCATTCACAGACCACTTTATGTTCGGACAAAGGTCCGTATAGAAAATAAGACGGTGACGGGAGTGAATTATCGGCCCGGGATAAGATCGGATCATGGTCACGTCCGGGCGAGGGCTCCCGAGATCCAAGTCCAATCTAGTGGGGCATCATTGCTTTTCTCTTCAAACACAGTCCGGGGAAGCGGATTGTTAAGTGTGAAGCCCAAACTCACCAACGTGCACCCTCGCACGCGGATCGACCTGCGCGGTCAGGTCACGGGGTTAAGAGGTGACTTTTAATTGAAGCACAGGTAACTTTTGATTATTGGTTTCCTATTCCTTTTATTTGTTTGGTTAATTAGGTTTCTTTTTATGGAAGGCACGCCGGATTAAGGAAGCAAAAGGGGGGCGCGCCGGAATAAGAGGTGAAAGAGGGGGCGCACTGGTTTAATGGGATGCCAAGGAGGGAGAGAGGCACGCCGGTTAAATGGGATGCCAAGGAGGGAGAGGGGCGCGCCGGAATAGGTGGTGCAAAGTTTGGGCGCGCCGGTTTAAGTGGTGCCATGGGGCGCGCCGGTTAATGGTCAAGAAGATGGAGGGGCGCGCCGGTTAGTGGCCAATGGAGGAGGGCGGGCCGGAATAGGGCAGCAAAAGGGGGCGCGCCGGAATAGGGAAGCATAAAGGAAGGAGCGCCGGATAAAGCCAATGAACAGTAATGCACACCGGATTAAGCACTATTCACTCCAAGGATTTGAAAGTCATTTTGAGTGTGGGGCTAAACCGGCGCGGGGGGGGGGGGGGGGACCGCGCCGGATAAGGCCACACCCTCACGCCGGATAAGTTCTGTGGGTTTTTATTTCATTCTTATTTGTTCTGCTTCTTCTTTCGTTCACCCGTGGGTTGATTTGTTGATTAGTTTGTTCGTCCAATTGATGGATTAGCTTTGTGGAGAGGAGATTTAAGTATTTTGATTGTTTGTTAAGGTGAATTAGTATGAAGATTCGGGTGTTTTATTCGAAGTGTTTGTTGTGCAGGGTAGTTCAGTTTGATGCAGAGGCTTCAAGCGTACGTTGCTCTGGCCCTCGGAGAGTTTAGTTTGATTCGTTTGTTCTTGGAAAAAAATGGGCAGCACCTCCCCCGGACTGAGGCTTGCCAGAGACAAATAGGGGAACACCAAACGGAGCAAAGCTCCGGGGTGAACCTCAAAACTCGGAGTGAGGCCTCCATTAACCCATAAGTGCCTGTGGAGACTCGAGGACAAGCCTTCAAGAGTTCCAGCAGCTTATAGGTGGTGATTTTGTGGAAGTTCCACAGGGACGGATGTTGGCCATGAATGGCTATGCATATTCACCCTTCAAACGGGTTCCCTCAAAGTTCATGCCACAGATGGGCAAGCTTCCGGGGACCCCGGGTGATGTCGAAAATTGAGAGAAAGAAAAACTGAAGGAAAGGGGAAGAGATCATAGCAATAAAACACCATACGTCGCAAAAGCCTTTCTTTTATTCAACTGCAAGGGGAACGACAGCGAAGCAAAAGGAGAAATACATCAGAGGAAAAAAAGAAAGACACATCGGTGGGGGAAGGGGGAAGAAGCACAAGCTCCTCCCCCTCCGAACTCACCCCTCTTCTCTCACAGACCCTCCCTTCTTCTTCACCTCACGGGCGTCGGGAGATGGAGCTTCTCTTCTCTCTTTTCCTTCTTCTCTTCAACGGCCAGCCAGGGAGTTCCAGCCTCTCTCTTTTTTCTTCTTCTCTTCACTGATCATTGCCGAGGGCCCTCTCTTCTCTCTTCAATAGCCCATGGGGGGGGTGGTTCGAGCCTCTCTCCTTTTTCTCCAGTGGAGCAGGTAGAGTATATATGGAACAGACAGTGGGGGAGAAAACTCTCGCCACCCCTGCCGTGTTCGCAACAATGTTGTTGTTGTGTTGGATGCTGCTGATTCGCGCTGTACACTGGCGCTCATCCTAGGATGGGATGTTCACAGGTCTACCAGGAGATCTGCTGTCGCTTCTCCACTGTGGATGCATGCCTTCATCGTTGATGCCGATGCGCTGTCGAACGGAGTCGGAGACAGAGCTCGATAGCATTGAATGCTACGCCCCCTAGAACCTGCCCCAAATCTGATAGGAGAACGGAGTATCGGGGGGCAGATGGGACAGAATGGGGTTAAACCGGCGCGGCCAAATGTCACGCCGGATAACCATAGTAAAGAGCCCGCCGTATCACCCAATGAATAGGGGCGCGCCGGATCAGCAAAGGGAGAGGGGGCGCGCCGGTTTAAGGGCCATGCAAGGGCGCGCCGGTCTAAGGCTATTGGAAGGGGCGCCAGTTTAAGGACCATGCAAGGGCGCGCCGGTTTAGACTTCGTCTCGGCTTCGCGGCTATTCAGATGGACGCTTTGATGGAGACATCAACCACAATTCCCTTTGGCTAGGGTCCTCTTCACACTCCGGCATCATTTGAGTTCGGGCCTCTCTCTATAAAGGCCCACTTATCCTTTTGTGCTATTTACTTGAGTCATTTGATGTAATTTTCATTTTATTTGAGTCATGTCCCTAGGTCTTGCATTTATTTTCCTAAGTTTGAGTGTCATTAGATTGTGTAATGTGCTATTGGGCCCAATTCTTCGGGCTTGGCCCATGAGCCCCCCCTACCCCTTCGGTTATTTGTTATTGAGTCTTTTTGTAAGGGACTTATTGTAAAATGTGGGCTTCCTATATATAGGGCCCCATTTCCTTCATTTGGAACTTAATGAATGAATGAATCAATACAAAAGATTTCCATTTGAGTGTTCAAATTTAGTTCTAGAGGAGTGAATCCTATAGTTGGGTGTGAAGCCCTAGGGGAGTGATTCCCCACCCTACTCTCTCTCTATCCCTCTTTCTCTCTCCTCCCACTAAGGGGTTCGCCCCATTCCTCTCTCCTCCCTCCTCCCAACCACCTCCATTAAGGCCACTCCACTTCCCATAGCCCCATTACTCCAACCCCCTTGTCCCAAGGTGGAATCTTTACCCTTCCAACACAATCTCCCCCTCTTCCAACACAACCCCCCACTTCCCCACACAATCACCCAACTTCCAAAGCCAATTCAAATTTGAAATCCCTTCCCTCCAAGCCTTGGCCGCCCCTATCTCTATACCCTTTAGCCTTGGTCGCCCCCACCTCCCTCATCTCTTCTCCTCCTAGCAATCCCCATTCCCCCTAACCTCCAGCTGAAACCTGCGACCTCCCCCTCTTCCTCCATCTCCCCACCACCATTAGACCCCCTCCACACCTCCCACAACCCCCCCTCTCACCCTTCATCCACCTCCCCTTCACCCTATACCCCATTCTCCTTCTTCTATCAAGGCATTGGAAGCTGTCCTTTGGTTGCTGCTTGCAGTCCAGAAGTTGCAGATGAACCAGCAGCTTGCAGCGGCCACCCCAACCTCCTCAGGGCGAGTTTGAAGATCCAAGAGCCATCGTCGGAAGCTTCTACCAGTCGCCTTCGCAACCGAAGTGATTTCATCTTCTTCCGATATCTGAGTCGTCCAGGAGGTCCATTCTCTCTCAGCTGCGCAGTTCTGCCCTGGCTGAGGACCTGAACCGGGTTAGAAACTCTGCCACGACAAACCTCGGAGGAATCAACCCTCAAGCTCTTCTACCAAGTTCTTCTTCGTCCTGTCTACGTTCAGAA
This sequence comes from Amorphophallus konjac, assembly GCA_022559845.1. Taxonomy (NCBI): domain Eukaryota; kingdom Viridiplantae; phylum Streptophyta; class Magnoliopsida; order Alismatales; family Araceae; genus Amorphophallus; species Amorphophallus konjac. Next base: position 120,914,540 of record CM040124.1, read on the forward strand.
TCAAGAGGCGGAACTCCGTTCGGCATCCTGTGGCAGGAGTTACAAATTTTCTCCCTCAGCTCCATCACTCTGCCAGCTACAAGTCTGCATCAACCTGCCACCACTTTTCTGAATCCCCTAGTCTTCTCCGACCTCGGATGGCTTCCCCGTCAGTTTTGCTGCGAAGAGGACTCGTTCACAATTCCAACGACTCCAACGGTCCTTGATTCCGAGGTCGGGAGCGGCCGGGACACTCTCTGCATCCTGCTGTTAGAAATCTACAGCTGACGGTCCGAGAATCTAAAGCCCTGTTCAAACCACCATCCCGGTCAGCAACGGTGCCAGAAGAAATTAAAGAAATTCTGAGGCATTCCCCTTCCTGTTATGAAGATTTCGCCGCCGGTCTCGCCATCAACAAAATTCCTGAGCGGGTCATACAGCATCCACAGCGACTACCTGTCCCTGTTCGCAGACAGCAGGCAGATTCGGTGCCGTCTCTTAATCAACCCTTTTCTCTCTAATTTCCCTGCCCCGCTTGGCCGGCTGAAGGCCCCTCCCTGCATGGAGGTAGTATTGTTTGTAATTCCATTAACCCCCACCTCAAGATCCCCCTCCTGCGAGAGGTGTAGTGGTGTAATTTGTTTGGGCAGGTCAAGCGACACCGCCGCGACGTGTGGGGATCCACTCGCCTCCCCGCTCGCCCTCGTCTCCAACCGGGACCGGTTTCTTCAAACCGGTCGAGTAAGTGCTCAAACCTTCACTCCAATTAGTGCTTGTCTTTCAATATTAGTTCTTACTTCCGCTGGTTATGCGAATGAGAGCCCGATCCTCAAGCCCCATAAACTTGAGTGATCACCGTGGGAAAATTGCAACCGGTGCCTTTGGCACTTTGTCGGCCCCCTTGATTTGGGCATCCCCACCCATTGGGAATCAAGTCTTGGCCTTACTGTCCCTCTACCAGCAAGGGCCCAACCCCCACATCCTCACCTTGGCATTGCCAAGTCACCCCGGGCTTGGGTGAGTGACGATAGAGCGGTGACCCAACTTGGCCCGTTTTGAATGCGATTGTGCTTGCTTGCTAAAGTCCAAGGGTGTGTCACATCAATTGGTATCAGAGCAAGTTATTGACTTGTCTCTATCAAGTCTAAGTCCTAGGACCTTTGCATTGTGTGTCCAACCTCATTTGCCCCTTGTCTTGCATGTCCACCCGTAGTGGTGCTAGTTACCGACCCGAACCGTCATCTTCAATTCCACCCATGGATCCCAATCATCAACTCAATCAAGATGCTCTTAGGGAGGAACCCCAAGGCCAAATGAATAGGGTAGATGCTGCCCTTGCTAACATTCTTTCCCAACTAGAGTCCCTAACCACTCGAATTGCCCGTCTAGAAGAACATGATAACCACCCAAGGAACCATGAACCTAGGGTCCACCCTCCACATGTTGACCCTCATAGGGAAGACCCTCATCTAAGGGATAATGAACCAAGAATCCATCCACCACATGGTGAGTTGCATAGGAATGAGTTCCACCCAAGGAACAATGACCCAAGAGTCCCCCCTCCATATGTTGAGCCTCATAGGGACGAATTCCATCCAAGGTACAATGGACCAAGAGCCCATCATCCACGTGCTGATATTTATAGGGAGGACCTGGACCTTGATCTCTACCATGACTATGACAGGCCTCGCCACCATCACATTCATGAAAGGTGTCCACGGGATGACCCGGATGACCCTCTCTTAAGGATGATTAAAGTAGAGGCCCCAAACTTTGATGGTTCCCATGAACCAAGTGTCTACTTAGAATGGGAGACCGCCATGGATCAATACTTTGAATGGTACCCAATGCCCGACCAAAGGAGGGTAAGATTGGCCAAGATGCATCTCACTAAATTAGCCAAAACTTATTGGCTAAACCAAGACGGTTTAAGAAGGCGGGTAGAGCCTATTGATACTTGGGAGGGTATGAAGAACCAACTTAGGAACAAATACCTTCCCCAATCCTACCATCACATGCTCTTAGATGAATGACAAAGCCTCACCCAAGAGGGGAAGACCGTAGTTGAGTACATTGAGAAGTTTGACTCCTATCTTTTGAAGTGTGGAGTTCATGAGGACCCGGCCGTTACCTTGTCCCGCTTTAGGAATGGACTTCAAAGTCACATCAAAAGAGAGCTTTTCATGAGAGATGTTGATAACCTTGAGATAGCTTATCAAATAGCTAGGGATGTAGAAAGATTCTCTAGGATCCCTCGATTTGCTACTCCCCGACCAGTCAATCCCAAAAATATGGGACCACGGCCCATTCCGGCCACTCCCATGAAAGCCCATAATCCAAGTGGGAGCACCCCATTAAGGCCTTACAACCCCCCTCCCACCATCACTCCAAACAAACCCACCCCTAGTCACCCCCTCCCATGGAGGGAAGACATTCCCAAAGGCCCAAATGTAGGAACTACTTCGGGTAGCGGGCGTCAACAATGCTTTAGGTGTCAAGGGTTTGGCCACTTTGCGGGGCAATGTCCATCCAAGGGATTGTCTAGCTTGCTTATTGAGGAAGAAGCTCCACCCCAAAAAGAACTTGAAGATGTCATTGAGGACCATGAAGCCTCACTAGATTGGGAAGAGGAGTATGAAACCCAATACCTAGAGTCGGGTCTAGAGCACACCACTCCATCTTCCAACTCTGATCTAGGAGTGATTAGATGCACCCTCACCAAACCCCAAGAAGAGGATTGGCGTCGAACTTCAATATTTCACACCTTTGTCAAAATAGGGAACCATGTAAGGAAAGTGATCTTGGATAGTGGGAGTTGTGTCAATGCCGTGTCACCCGATACCGTCAAGCTTCTTGGGCTAACTATCACCCCTCACCCAAGCCCATACCGGGTTTCATGGATCAACAACAACTCCATCCCGGTCAACACTCAATGTCTTGTGCCTCTCACCTTCTCTTCATACCATGATCAAATATGGTGTGACATCATACCCATGGAGGTAGGTAGCATCCTACTAGGAAGACCTTGGCTTTATGATGTAGATGCCACCATCTTGGGTAGGAGCAACAAATGCACCTTTGAACATGGGGGTAAGACTATCCGTCTTAACCCCTCCCCACCTCGTCCCATGACCAAGAGGGACACTCCCCCTCAAGGACAACACCCCACCACCAAACAAGTCTCGGGGAACTCCACCCCTCCAACTCCATCCCCTACCCAAATTTCCAAACAAAGTGGGACCTCGGGGTTGACCAAGGGTCTTCATCTCATCACTAGGAAGGAACTTGAAGAGGAGATAGTTCAAGGAGTACCATTATGTGCGTTGGTCATTTGCCTAGGAGAACCCACTTCCACCAATCCACATCCCATAGAAATCCAACAACTCCTAGAAGAATTCCATGATGTGTTCCCAACGGAGCTCCCGGACCAACTCCCTCCCATGCGGGATGTGCAACATGCAATTGATCTAGTCCCGGGAGCCACTCTCCCAAACCTTCCTCATTATCGCCTCAATCCTACGGAACATGCCGAACTTAGGAGGCAAATAGAGGAACTCATTAGGAAGGGCTTCATTCGCATTAGCAAAAGCCCATGTGCCGTCCCGGCCCTTCTAACTCCCAAGAAGGATGGGTCATGGCAAATGTGTGTGGATAGTCGGGCCATTAACAAAATCACCGTCAAGTATAGGTTTCCCATCCCTAGGCTTGATGACATGCTTGATATATTAGCCGGAGCCACCATCTTCTCAAAAATTGACCTTAAGAGTGGCTATCACCAAGTTAGGATAAGGCCCGGGGATGAGTGGAAAACGGCTTTCAAAACCAAAGATGGCCTCTTTGAATGGTTAGTCATGCCTTTTGGGCTTTCAAATGCCCCAAGTACTTTCATGCGTCTTATGACGGAGGTCCTTAGGCCCTTCATTGGGATCTTTCTAGTGGTCTATTTTGATGATATACTCATCTATAGTCAATCCCAAGAAGCCCACCTTGATCACCTTAGGAAAGTTTGTACCATCCTTCGTCAAGAAAGCCTATTTGCCAACTTAGGAAAGTGCCACTTCATGACCACATCCCTTACCTTCCTAGGATTTGTGGTGTCAACCAAAGGCGTCTCCATGGACCCCGAGAAGGTCCAAGCTATCATTGATTGGTCGGAACCCCACACCCTTCACGAGGTCCGAAGTTTCCATTGATTGGCTACATTCTATAGGAGGTTTATTCGAGGGTTTAGCACTATCACTGGCCCAATCACCGATTGTCTCAAGAAGGGGACTTTTGTATGGACCAAATCGGCCTCTAAAGCCTTCCAAGAACTTAAGGAGAAGTTGACCCAAGCTCCGGTCCTATGCCTTCCTGATTTCTCTAAAGTCTTTGAAGTCACATGTGATGCATCCGGGATAGGGATAGGAGGGATTCTTAGTCAAGAGGGACACCCGGTAGCCTTCTTTAGTGAGAAGCTTTGTGATGCTAGGACAAGATACTCCACTTATGACAAGGAGTTCTACGCCGTGGTTCAATCCCTCCGACATTGGAGGCACTACTTGTTGCCCAAGGAGTTTGTCATCTTTTCCGACCATGAGGCCCTCAAATACCTCAATTCCCAACAAAAGTTAAATGCCCGACATGCCCGATGGGTTGAGTTCATCCAATCCTACACTTTTGTCATCAAACACAAGGCCGGGAGTGAGAATCGAGCGGTGAATGCCCTTAGTAGGAAAGTTTCCTTGCTATCCACTATCCAAGTGGAAGTGACCGGGTTTGATAGGATCAAGGATGAGTACCCTAGCTGCCCCGACTTTGGGCACATCTATACCACCTTGACCACCCCTTCTAGCAAGGAACATGAGGGATTTGTCTTAGAGGATGGGTTCCTCTTCAAGGGACCCAAGCTTTGCATCCCACGGACCTCACTCCGTGACTTCTTGATTTGAGAATTACATGCGGGAGGGCTAGCTGGCCATTTTGGAGTCCACAAAACCATTGCCCTAGTTGAGGGACAGTTTTATTGGCCTAGTCTCAAGAGAGATGTAGGCAAGGTTGTGGGTCAATGCCGAACATGTGCCTCGGCCAAACAAGTGAAACAAAACACAGGCCTATATACCCCACTCCCCATCCCCGACCGACCATGGCAAGACTTAAGTATGGACTTTGTGCTAGGACTACCCAAGACTCCTAGAAAGCATGACTCAATCTATGTGGCCGTTGATAGATTTTCCAAAATGGCCCATTTCATCCCATGCACCAAAACCTCCGATGCCTCCCATGTGGCCCGATTGTTTTTTGATGAGGTTGTCCGCCTCCATGGGTTACCCAAAACCATAGTCTCCGATAGAGATGTCAAATTCACTAGCTACTTTTGGAAAACTCTTTGGCACATGATGGGTACCCTCCTTAAATTCTCCACTGCCTACCACCCCCAAACAGATGGCCAAACCGAAGTTGTCAATTAGAGTCTAGGGAACCTCCTTAGGTGCCTTGTTGAGGATCGACCGGGAAATTGGGATCTCACTCTACCCCAAGCTGAGTTTGCATATAACAACTCCATCAATAAGTCCATAGGGATGAGTCCATTTGAAGCTGTGCATGGGTACAAACCAAGAAAGCCTTCCGATCTCATTCCTCTTCCCCAGCATGCTAGAGTGTCCATTTCAGCCGAATCTTTTGCACAACATATTAGAGAATTGCATGAAGAAATTCGCAAGCACATCAGCAAAAAGAATGAGGCTTATAAAAGCCTGGCCGACTCTCATCGGCATCACCAAGAATTTCATGTGGGTGACTTTGTGATGGTAAGGACGGAGAGGCTCTCCCCGGGAGCCAACTGTAAACTGAGGCCACGTGGGGCTGGTCCCTTCTAGGTCTTGAGGCGCATTGGTGCAAATGCCTACGAGTTAGATCTCCCTGAGGAGTATGGAATAAGTTCCACATTCAATGTTGCCGACCTAGTGCCATATAAGGGACCCACGGTGGTACCTAGTGAGGCGATTGAGCCTACTTCTTCCCTTGAGAGAGCACCCACCCGTGGGGAGAGACCACCAGCCAAGAGAGCCCAGCGTGAACAAATTGAACAAATGTTGGATGAACAAGTCACTACCACTCGGAGCAAGGTCTATGAGCGCTATCTCGTCAGGTGGAAGGATCGGCCTCCTTCAGAGGATTCTTGGGTGAGTCGGGAGGATCTCCAGTGGTTGGATCCGGACCTCCTCGAGCAGTACCACAGCCGGATGGACCCCTACTCGACAGAGTCGAGCTCTTCACAGCCCAGGGGATTTGATGGAGACATCATCCACAATTCCCTTTGGCTAGGGTCCTCTTCACACTCCGGCATCATTTGAGTTCGGGCCTCTCTCTATAAAGGCCCACTTATCCTTTTGTGCTATTTACTTGAGTCATTTGATGTAATTTTCATTTTATTTGAGTCATGTCCCTAGGTCTTGCATTTATTTTCCTAAGTTTGAGTGTCATTAGATTGTGTAATGTGCTATTGGGCCCAATTCTTCGGGCTTGGCCCATGAGACCCCCTACCCCTTCGGTTATTTGTTATTGAGTCTTTTTGTAAGGGACTTATTGTAAAATATGGGCTTCCTATATATAGGGCCCCATTTCCTTCATTTGGAACTTAATGAATGAATGAATCAATACAAAAGATTTCCATTTGAGTGTTCAAATTTAGTTCTAGAGGAGTGAATCCTATAGTTGGGTGTGAAGCCCTAGGGGAGTGATTCCCCACCCTACTCTCTCTCTATCCCTCTTTCTCTCTCCTCCCACTAAGGGGTTCGCCCCATTCCTCTCTCCTCCCTCCTCCCAACCACCTCCATTAAGGCCACTCCACTTCCCATAGCCCCATTACTCCAACCCCCTTGTCCCAAGGTGGAATCTTTACCCTTCCAACACAATCTCCCCCTCTTCCAACACAACCCCCCACTTCCCCACACAATCACCCAACTTCCAAAGCCAATTCAAATTTGAAATCCCTTCTCTCCAAGCCTTGGCCGCCCCTATCTCTATACCCTTTAGCCTTGGTCGCCCCCACCTCCCTCCTCTCTTCTCCTCCTAGCAATCCCCATTCCCCCTTACCTCCAGCTGAAACCTGCGACCTCCCCCTCTTCCTCCATCTCCCCACCACCATTAGACCCCCTCCACACCTCCCACAACCCCCCCTCTCACCCTTCATCCACCTCCCCTTCACCCTATACCCCATTCTCCTTCTTCTATCAAGGCATTGGAAGCTGTCCTTTGGTTGCTGCTTGCAGTCCAGAAGTTGCAGATGAACCAGCCGCTTGCAGCGGCCACCCCAACCTCCTCCGGGTGAGTTTGAAGATCCAAGAGCCATCGTGGGAAGCGTCTACCAGTCGCCTTCGCAACCGAAGTGGTTTCATCTTCTTCCGATCTCTGAGTCGTCCAGGAGGTCCATTCTCCCTCAGCTGCACAGTTCTACCCTGGCTGAGGACCTAAACCGGGTTAGAAGCTCTGCCACGACAAACCTCGAAGGAATCAACCCTCAAGCTCTTCTACCAAGTTCTTCTTCGTCCTGTCTACATTCAGAATCAAGAGGCAGAACTCCGTTCAGCATCCTGTGGCAGGAGTTACAAATTTTCTCCCTCAGCTCCATCACTCTGCCAGCTACAAGTTTGCATCGACCTGCCACCACTGTTCTGCATCCCCTAGTCTTTTCCGACCTTGGATGGCTTCCCCGTCAGTTTTTCTGCAAAGAGGACTCGCTCAAAATTCCAACGACTCCAACGGCGCTTGATTCCGAGGTCGGGAGCGGCCGGGACACTCTCTGCATCCTGCTGTTAGAAATCTGCAGCTGACGGTCCGAGAATCTGAAGCTTTGTTCAAACCACCGTCCCGGTCAGCAGCGGTGCCAGAAGAAATTAAAGAAATTCTGACGCATTCCCCTTCTTGTTACGAATATTTCGCCACCGGTCTCGCCATCAACAAAATTCCTGAGCGGGTCATACAGCATCCACAGCGACTACCTGTCCCTGTTCACAGACAGCAGGCAGATTTGGTGCCGTCTCTTAATCAACCCTTTTCTCTCTAATTTCTCCGCCCCGCTTGGCCGGCTGAAGGCCCCTCCCTGCATGGAGGTAGTATTGTTTGTAATTCCATTAACCCCCACCCCAAGATCCCCCTCCTGCGAGAGGTGTAGTGGTGTAATTTGTTTGGGCAGGTCAAGCGACACCGCCGCGGCGTGTGGGGATCCACTCGCCTCCCCGCTCGCCCTCATCTCCAACCGGGACCGGTTTCTTCAAACCGGTTGAGTAAGTGCTCAAACCTTCACTCCAATTAGTGCTTGTCTTTCAATATTAGTTCTTACTTCCGTTGGTTATGCGAATGAGAGCCCGATCCTCAAGCCCCATAAACTTGAGTGATCACCGTGGGAAAATTGCAACCGGTGCCTTTGGCACTTTGTCGGCCCCCTTGATTTGGGCATCCCCACCCATTGGGAATCAAGTCTTGGCCTTGCTGGCCCTCTACCAGCAAGGGCCCAACCCCCACATCCTCACATTGCCAAGTCACCCCGGGCTTGGGTGAGTGACGATAGAGCGGTGGCCCAACTTGGCCCGTTTTGAATGCGATTGTGCTTGCTTGCTAAAGTCCAAGGGTGTGTCACATCACGCTTGTCCTCCCGTATTGCTTTAGTCGTAATGCACCGCTGTCGGGGTGTTTAGTTCAGGGCCTCTGCATCCCGATTTGGAACTTTGAGTGATCCCCGTCACATGCCGAACAGGTGTTTGAATTCCCGAGTTTCTTTTGATTCGGCCTTTGGCAATGCCGACTGGAGAGCCGGGGCTGTCTCTTCAACACGAGGGGATTCTTTGTTGGGTGGCGGAGCACCGGGTAGGTATTCGTCCTGCTTGGAGGAGGCATAGGGTTTACTTGGCCGTTCCGTCTTCGGCTTGCTCTCAAGTGCTGAGATGTGCATGCCGCATGATCATTATCATTTTTTTGACGTCCACATGTTGATGCGAAGATACCTACTGGGCAAGTGTGCTCATTACCTATTTCTAATGTTTTTCAGGTCGGGTGATTCAAGTAGCGGGTCCGAGAGCGATTGAATGTTGTTAATTCAAGAGTGAAGACATAGGAAGTTTATGATGTCTAGATTGAGTCAATGTAATTTTTCTATTTCTTGAGTCTAGTAGAATGAAAATCAAATTAGTGATTGTATCTTTGAATATTAAGCATTATGATATGAAGTTGAAGTTGATTAAATCCTGTGCAATTGCATTTACTTGTGTGATTGTCTCGCGCTCTGATTGATTCTTGCTTGCAGGAGGCTTACCATTCCGGCTGTTCGCGCTCCCCGAGCGAGTCTTCTGCTGTAATAAAGGCTCGGGGCGTGACAGTTAAGTTGGTATCAGAGCCTAAGTCTCAGGACTTATGGAAAAGAATCATATCATAGGATAAGTCCAAGGTTTAAGGACCCATACCTATGAACTAAGGAAGAAATTTCACACCCATGTGAGGATTAGCTAGGTAGAACCCGGGATAAGATAACTAATTAGCTTTAAGAATTATTCTGTTCATTCCAATTTCATGAGAAATAACAAGTTGTTATTTTCTCTCAGGTACCCTATTTTCTGAATGGCTCATCGTGTAGATTGGGACGGTATGCAACAAACTGTTGCCGGCCTCACCCAGGCATTGCAGACTATAGCACAAGGTGGTGCAGGGGCAAGGGCTGGTGACCTTCATCGCAATTTCCGGAGTCTAAATCCTCCGCGTTTCTATGGATCTTCCAATCCAGACGAAGCAGAAAATTGGATCGATAAGATGAATCGTATATTTGATGTCATACAATGCACTGATCAGGAGAAAGTCCGTCTAGCAACGTTCCAATTGAATAAGGATGCCCGTACTTGGTGGAAGTCGGTTCCGGCACCTCCGGCCGATGCGCCACATACATGGAATACTTTTCTCACTTTATTTCGTGCCAAGTATTTCTCCGAACATGTGAAGGAAAGGAAGGCTATGGAGTTTGCCTCCCTTCGTCAAGGGATGATGTCAGTAGTAGAGTACGAGTTGTAGTTTTCAAGACTAGCACCATATGCACCACACCTTATTAGTACAGAATTATTAAAGGCGAACCGATTTATGGACGGGTTACGGCCCGCTTTCATTCAGCAACTAGGGACACAGAATATCCGCACTTATGCAGAGATGGTTCAAAGGGCATATTTATACGAGAGGACCTTAGAGAAGGTCGAAAGGTTGAAAGGAAAGGGAGAAGAATCTAGCCGGCGCTCAGATCGGCATTATAAGAAAAAGAAGTTTAGCATCACGGAACCATACAAAAGCCGTGATAACAAGAAAAGATCAAGGAACGGGAACGGTGGAAGTTCCCAAAAGAATAGTAAAAATGTTAAAGAAGAGAAGGAGCAAGTCACCTCGGCGTGCACCTTTTGCGAGAAATTTGGCCACTCGGCTGAAGAATGCTGGAAGCGCCTAGGTGCTTGTTTGTGCTGTGGAAGTAGGGAGCATCATGTGCCAGATTGCCCCCTTATGAAAGATCAATCAAATAACGGAGGACGTAGGAGGCAGGCTCGGCTCAATGCAGTTATAGATGAAGAAGAAGCGCCCAAGGATCAAAATGACGGGCTTATGGAAGGTACTCTTCAAATTTGTTCTTGTCCTGCATTCGTGCTATTCGATACTGGTGCTTCTCATTCTTTTATCTCCACCACTTTTGCAAACACCTTACCAACTGCATCAGTTCCCCTACCTTCAGATCTCGCTATTACTACACCTTTAGGATCTGGAACTAAGCTTACCAAGTATTATCCCGATTGTGCGGTGGTAGTAGAAGGACACAATCTCCCCATAAACTTAGTATGCCTCGATATGAAAGGTTATGATGCTATTTTAGGGGTAGATTGGCTTGTAGACCATGATGCTTACATCAACTGCCGAAATAGAATTATATCTTTCCGAAAGCTCGGTCTTCCAAGATTTTCCTTTCTTGACATCAAATAGAAGAAGCATCCTACCATTATATCTTCTCTTCATGCCTGCAAACTTATCTCGAAAGGATGTGAGGTTTTTCTTGCTTCAGTCATTGTCACCGAATCTAAGGAAATTATCCTAGCAAACATTCCTATTGCAAATGAATTCCCTAACGTGTTCCCATCCGAACTACCTAGTTTACCGCCCGAGAGAGAAGTAAACTTTACCATTGAACTCATTCTAGGTGCAGCACCTGTTTCTATAGCCCCTTACAGGATGTCCCCCACGGAACTTAAGGAACTAAAGAAGCAATTACAGGAACTTCTAGACAAGGGTTTCATTAGACCTAGCACATCCCCTTGGGGTGCGCTTGTTCTATTTGTCAAGAAGAAATATGGTTCTCTCAGATTATGCATCGATTATCGGTGACTGAATCAGCTTACAATCAAAAATAAATATCCATTGCCGCGTATGGATGAGCTCTTCGATCAGCTTTCGGGAGCAGAATATTTTTCTAAGATTGACCTCAGATCTGGTTATCATCAACTTAGAATTAAAGAAGAGGATATTTATAAATCGGCTTTTCGAAGTCGTTATGGCCACTATGAATTTGTGGTAATGCCGTTTGGGTTAACAAATGTCCCAGCAGCATTCATGCAACTTATGAACAGTGTCTTCCAGCCATATTTAGACCAATTCATCGTCATCTTCATCGATGATATCATGATATACTCCAAGATAAAAGAAGAACATGAAGAACATCTAAGGATAGCTTTGCAAACACTTAGAGAACACAAGCTATATGCCAAACTCCATAAGTGTGAATTCTGGCTCAAGGAAGTCTCATTCCTATGTCACATTATTTCAAAAGAAGGTATTGCTGTTGATCCTTCTAAGGTAGAAGCTGTCAGAGATTGGAGTCGGTCAACGACTATATCTGACGTAAGAAGCTTTTTGGGTCTAGCTGGTTATTATAGAAGATTCATAAAGGACTTCTCAAAGATCACGGTTCCTTTAACTAGACTTGCTAGAAAAAAAAATCCTTTTATCTGGTCGAAGGACTGTGAAAAGAGTTTCCAAAGTCTTAAGAATCATCTTACAACAGTCCCTATTTTATCACTACCAATGGAGGGTGGTGGATTTGAAGTATATACGGATGCATCGGGGATTGGCTTAGGATGCGTCCTTATGCAGAATGGAAAAGTGATTTGCTATTCTTCAAGACAATTGAAGCGTCACGAAGAAAATTATCATGTACATGATTTAGAATTGGCAGCAGTGATCTTCGCCTTGAAAATTTGGCGTCATTATCTTTATGGAGAAAAGTTCACGATCTACTCAGACCACAAGAGCTTGAAATATCTATTTTCTTAAAAGGAGCTCAATATGAGGCAAAGGAGGTGGTTAGAACATCTCAAGGACTTTGACTTTGCTATTCAATATCATCCTGGCAAGGTTAATGCTGTAGCGGATGCACTCAACAAAAAATCAATGGGTATGTTATCAAGTCTCATGATTAGTGTAACTAACCTCATTTCTTAGTTTGCTCAGTTGAATTTAGATGTTGACATTAAGGAAGAAGATTATTTTATAGCTAATATCCGATCTCAACCTACATTAATAGAGGATTTGGCCAAGTTACAAGAGGATGACCCAATTTTACAGGAAATTAAGGCCAATATTGAACAAAGACCGGATTTTACTATTTTTGAAGATGGAAGATTGCTATTCAAGAGACGAATGTGTATACAGGATCATGAAGATACAAAGAAATTGATCTTAGAAGAAGCACATAAATCAAAGTACACCATTCATCCAGGAGGTACAAAGATGTATCAGGATCTCAAAAGAAACTTTTGGTGGCCCAATATGAAGAGGGAAGTAGCTGATTTTGTGTCTCGCTGTCTCACTTGCCAACAAGTTAAAGCGGAACATTTCAGACCTACAGGAAAATTACAGCCCTTAAGTATTCCAGAATGGAAATGGGAGAGCATAGGAATGGATTTCATTATGGGATTACCTAAGACAAGAGGTGGACATGATGGAATATGGGTAATCATAGACCGGTTGACTAAATCTGCACATTTCATACCAATAAAAAGTTGATGGTCTGTGGATATCTTGGCAGCATTATACATCAAAGAAATTGTTAGGCTACATGATGTCCCTGTCTCTATTGTATCAGATAGAGATCCTCGATTTACATCACAGTTCTGGAAGGGCCTACAACATTCACTGGGGACTAGATTAAATTTTAGCAGAGCATTTCATCCACAAACGGATGGTCAGACGGAAAGAACGAATCAGGTAGTAGAAGACATGCTTAGGGCTTGTGTCATTGATTTTGGAGGAAGTTGGCATGATCACTTGCCTCTAGTAGAATTTGCATATAATAACAGCTATCAAGCAAGCATACAAATGGCACCTTTTGAAGCTCTATATGGGAAAAGTTGTCAATCACCAATATGTTGGAATGAAATAGGGGAAAGGTAATTTCTAGGCCCCGATCTTATTAGAGATTCTACAGAGAAAATAAAACTCATTCAAGAAAGGATGAAAATGGCACAAGATAGGCAAAAGTCTTATGCTGACAATCGAAGGCGTGACTTGGAGTTTCAAGTAGGAGAACATGTATATCTGAAGGTTTCTCCAGGTCGTGGTATTCGAAGATTTGGCATTAAAGGAAAGCTAACTCCTAGATTTATTGGCCCATTTGAAATTCTTGAAAGGGTCGGTGAAGTGGCTTATAGATTGGCTTTACCTCCACAATTAGCAGGAGTACATGACGTATTTCACGTCTCCATGCTAAAGAAGTATGTATATGATCCTGGCCATATTATCACTTATGACAACCTGGAGATTCAGAAGGACTTAACATATGAGCAAACGCAAATAAAGATTCTGGATCGAGAAGTGCGTCAATTAAGGAATAAAGTGATTCCTATGGTCAAGATCCAATGGAAGAAAACATGGCCATATGAAGCAACATGGGAAATCGAAGCAGCTATGCGGAAAAGATTCCTAGAATTATTCAACTGTAAGTACCCTCTCTACAACCCATGTATTGAATTTGGGGACCAAATTCTTTTAAGTGGGGGAGGGTGTAGTGCCCCAGAATTTAATTGATAATTTTCTGGTATTATTAGCAACTAATGGACTAATTTAGAGTTATTAATCAATATAAGGCCAAATGGTGTTAATCAATTAACCCAACTCACTTAATTAAAGCCTAAAGGGTTTTAAGATCAGGCCCATTTAGTTTGGCCCATATTCTATAAGGTTATTAAGCTTATCCTCGGAATTATAAGGATAAATGCCACTTAATATAGATAATTAGGTGGATAATGAATAGAAGAGTTTGATCAAATTAGAACTCTATCCACGTTGACTGTAACAGTCCATCGGACGACCGTCACAGCCATGTAACGCATATGTCGGCGACCGTCACACTCTATGAACCCCAAAACACTAAAGAGTTTGATTTCCTTTTAACTCTGGGAATGAGTAATGTAACGGTCTATCGCGAGACCGCCACATGCCTCTAACGCAATGGCCGTAGACCGTTACATCCAGTTAGTTCCGTAAAAGAAAGAACAAGTACAAAGATTAAAACTTTAGACTCTTATCCACTAAGGATCGACTTGGGAAGAGTTATAATAATACTGAGGACTCTTAGAGATTAGATTATGACCAAACAAGGACTCTAGAATCGATCTAATCCTCAAACCCTAGCCCAAACTCTATAAATAGGACATAGTTCTGAACTGTGCGACCCTTACTTTTTGGACGTAAAGAATCAAGGTAAGGAGTCATTATCTCAAGTAAGCTCTTTAGAAGTATTTGTTTACAATACTTTAGACTAACTCCCCTCCAAATTTAAAATCTTTAGGTCAAGAGGTCGTGGAGTTAGAGCCCAAGGAAGTTGCTGAAAAAGTCACAGAAGAAGGAAATCTAGGGCAGGATTCTCAATCCAAATCAGAAGCAACAGCCTATGTTAAGAGGTAGGTTATCTCATGAACGGTAAAAACAACCTGATAGGACTAAAAGCACTCTGGTTCAAGTGATTTCCATGCATTATAGATCGTTGATTTCATGATTTTACTACTTCTATGCATTACATGCATCCCTTAGCCTTAATTGGACATGCCAAAGATGTATCTTGCCTAAGCATGTAGTTGGCCTACACTACGTTATCATGTCTAGAGATTCATGTTATTTTTAATTATGGACATGATATGAATCGATCTCTTTATATTTTATCTAGTTTTCTATCAGCAGACACTGTAACGCATCAGCGTAGGATCGTCACACTCATATAACGGCCCTACGACAGACCGTCACACACCCTGCTATTTTGGATTTTCACGGTTGTCTCTAACGCACAGGGACAGACACGTTACGTTCATGTAACGGCTAGATTCCTGACCGTCACGTTCACTGTGGCGCCCCACCTCCAGACCGTCAGAGTCTGTATTCTGCCAACCCTAAGACAGAATATAACTTGCCAATGTTATTTATTGTTAAGCCTAGTTACTTAAGTTTTAACCTGATCATGTGATTCTAAGGTTATTTAATTATTCATATTAGTTATTGCCTGTTTTGATATCTCACTTTTACTTATGTTATGTTAATTTCATGAAGCCAAATTATATAGTTTTGTATTATAAAGCATGACTTTTTAACGTTGTATTGACATCATTTTTCATCATGATTTCACACTGATTATACATATCTCTCTCTGTCAATAGAGTCATTTCTATAAGTACATGGCACATATTCCGATATGTTGCCATTAGTTCACACTTTGCACTTTAGGAACACCATCTTGGACATGAGGACCTCTCTATTGGATATTCCTTCCAATAGACTAGGAAATCATTGTTTCGAGGCCTCCGTAATTCTCCGCGAGCCTGGGATTCCCACTAGAACGCCGAGTTGGTTGTACCATAAAAGCCCAATAACTAGAATACACTATCGTTGTTTTCTGGATCTTGTAATGTAACGGCCTTTCACTGGACCGTCAGGCTCACGTAATGGCCCAATGCCCGACCGTCACATTCCTCTGAGTCTAAACTAGTATGCTGGACTCTGGTCACTGTAACGGCCCATTATGGACGCGTTACATAGTGTAACAGCCCAGCAAATGACCGTTACATAGCTTGTATATGTTAACCCAAGGTTTGACCAAGGGTTGATATTTCAATGATTCTAGACAAACCTTGATGATCTAGAACTTATCATATTGCTTAATAGACTTAATGTAATGGATGAAAGTTAAGGAAATATACCATTATGCTGCCGATTTATTCTATAAGCATAACATAGTTTAAATGTCATTCTTGATCTCATATATTCAAATTAAAGCATTCATTCATTGATTATTGTTATCATGAAATTATTGAACTTATTACATTCTTGGCCATACTTTACTGTTACAAGCGTGGAAGTAGCTTAATTTATAACTGAAGATGCGATCGAGCACTGATTGTGTTCAAGGGCTCTATGCTAGTCCCCTCGGCTGATTGCTGGAAACATACTATTTTATAAACCATGGGGTATGATGCTACTGGCGTCGCATTGCGCTGGGAGTACTATTTCTATAAATAAGTGAAGATCCACGGCACGACATGACTTTCTTGCTTGATATTCCACAGGAATTCACGAACTATGTACTCAAAAGAGACTAGTGTGATGAATATGTGGCTTGCTAGTATAATCTCGTTACATTCTTGTTCATGGAAGGCCAATGTCATGTTCTTGTTATATTCTTGCTAGTTCATTCTTGATCATTCTATCTTACATGATTATCTTGTTACTTTGGTTTTAACGCGTGATCGATTCGCATTCGCATGATTTTACCTTATTCCTTAGAGCTAAATTGTTAATTACTTTAATAGTGCCTTCATGTTGATGCGAAGATACCTACTAGGCAAGTGTGCTCATTACCTATTTCCAATGTTTTTCAGGAGATGGGAATAGTTCGAATTCGGATTCAGGTGATTCAAGTAGCAGGTCCGAGAGCGATTGAATGTTGTTAATTCAAGAGTGAAGACATAGGAAGTTTATGATGTCTAGATTGAGTCAATGTAATTTTCCTATTTCTTGAGTCTAGTAGAATGAAAATCAAATTAGTGATTGTATCTTTGAATATTAAGCATTATGATATGAAGTTGAAGTTGATTAAATCCTGTGCAATTGCATTTACTTGTGTGATTGTCTCGCGCTCTGATTGATTCTTACTTGCAAGAGGCTTACCATGCCGGCTGTTCGCGCTCCCCGAGCGAGTCTTCCGCTGTAATAAAGGTTCGGGGCGTGATAGATATAATATATATATATATATATATATATATTATGTATGTACATATATAATGTATAGATATAAGAGACATGCATGTATATAATGTTCATATAATGCATATATATATATAATATATGACTAATTATATATGACTATGTATATCTATTGTAGCATTGAATAACTAATTATTATTATTTATTTTTTTCTTTCCTTTTTTTCTATTTAAACTAAGATTGGCCTGGTCGGCCATGGGTTTTGGCTTATTTTTTCGCAGACTTATGGAGTTCTTGTCGAGTGTCTGCAAAATAACATATTTTATTGATCAAATTATAATAATTTCATCAAACTAAACATTTTGATCAAAAATCGATATTAAGTGTGATAAGTGTATAATTATTAACATTAAAGCTCAAAAAACGTGTGTATATCATGAATTAACTCATACAAATGCACACTTATCACCGCCCGTGCCTGCTTGAGGGGCTTCAGTGCCCCATTGCTGCTCCATCCCGTAGACAAAGAGCCTCGGCTCCCCTGGGGCGCATGCTGCGCCAGCCGCTCTACCTCTCGGCAAATCCGAGAGCAGCGAGCCTACAGGTAGCCGTCATCCAGTGCGATGCGGGGCAGATCCTCCCTCAAAAGATGAATCTCCTCGGCTTTCCAGATCGCCGAGGCCTTCTGTCGGTACTGGTGACTATGCTCAAACCACCAACTGGCGTAGTGGACGTCGAACCGTCCCCTGCATCCCGGCATAGGCGTCGGCATTCGCTTCGGCTCTCGGCGACAGTAAAAGTCCCACCACGCCGCGGCTAGCAAATGTGTGTCCCGACCACTATACTGACGACCCGCCAAAGGGAACTCCTGGTTTGGCGGAATCCCCTGGTCGTACCCAAAGTTTTGAGCAAACTTGTGCGGGTAGTACGGCTCCAAGAAGCTCGTCACAGACCGGTGTAAAGGCAGCACCGCTGGCCGGGTGCTCATCACCCACTCTGTGTACAGCGCCGCATCCGGCTCCTGCTGGTAAGGTAGGGCGCAGGCCGCCCCGCCATTTAAAGGCACAGAATCATGTGGGAGTCCCTGGTGGCATCGTCAAAGGGGACACCCTCCTCGCCCCTACCGGGCAAGTAACAGAAGACTCTCCTGGATTCCTCCAGCTGTATGACTGCATCCCCGTCCGACTGCCCGGTGAAGCTAAACAATAATGGTGCTACCTGGTTCATCACGGACTCGCGAGACACCAACCCTGGAAACAGTAGGCCAGCCCACACACTGAGGTAGTGGGTCGGCAGAAGTAGATTCCACTCGCGTGGCGCCGAGTGCGCCGCCAGTACCCCCAGTCCCTGGTAAACATTGGCCAGAGACGCCGGGGCTAAGGCCAGCCTCAGTCCCTCTGCCAGTTGGCACGTAGGCCACAACAGCTCCACCCTCAGCTGGCCATCCTCCTCGTGGGGGACCACGAACGTCGCCAACCAGTATGCCAAGTATGCAACCAAGTGGGTGACGTCCGGCAGCCTCTAGGGGTTCCACCCCTTCTGTGGTGTGTAGATATACCTCGTGTATGTCCGAAAGCGCAGCTCCACCTCTGTATACTTCTCCCAGGGGGTCTGGTCCCTCGCGAACTCCTGGTGAAAGCAAAAAGGTCCGTCATAAAAGTGGCGGACCTACGCATTCCGCGACACCCTGGGAGTCTGCGCTGCCCTCTCTCTCCCAGCCAAGGCTAGGTCCCTCCAGGTCTTCAACAAATACCGATAACTATATGAAACCCGGTATCTCCCATGTCCGTCGGTGTGGCTACGATGGAGGTCATCCAGCACTACCTCCTCGTACCCCTCGCCGCTGATCGGCAACCCGGAGATCCTGTACAGGGACCACAGGTCTAACGAGGTCTCTCCCTCAGCCGTTGCCACAGTGTTCCACCTACGGTTGAAGCGCTCTGTCAACGCCTGTAGAAGTCTTGTGTAGCAAGGATACCTATACACAACCGCAGTCACAACATATCTGATATCAGCTCGGTCTAGCAGCACCCGGCAGTGATGTACTATGCCCATCAACCACTCGGTATCTCCCCGGCGGTATTTATGTGATGAAATCACCGCCCAGCGGCCATACCAGCTTACGGTGGTTTGTCACAGAATCCCAGACAGAAGGCTGTGGTCTTCATAGCCCTCCCCGGCTCACTCCTGCCCTGATGGCTCCAGTGTTAATCTCGGATTGCCCTCTGTCTCTGCTCGGTGGCGTCCATGCAAATCCCAGGAAGCGGGACCCATCACTCCAGTGCGGACTCTGAACTGGTCTGCTCTATTGAAGAAGCCCAGGCACTCAGCACTGGGAAATTGACTCTGCCTCTAGTAGTCCATAGAAAAACTCGAAAAGCCATAGAGGACAATTCCGTGCAAACTGTCTCGGCCCACTAAGATCGCCTGCTCCAGTCGACGACGGGCTCCAATAGCCCAAGAGTCACTCTCCTCCATGCCTGGCGGGACGAAGCGCCTGATGAACTCAAACAAGTGACGATCCGGAGGGAACTCCACTGGGTAGCTGCCGCTGCGATCATAAGTGTAAAGCCCGCCCGCCTCTGACGTGTGGGCCAACTCCACAGTCCCAACCCCGCTACCGCGCTCTCCAATGGGGCCCTATGCCACAGTCATGTGCCCCCAGTCGAGCTGCTTCACATTAGCCGCAGTGATGACTGGCGGGCCCAAAGGGGGCATTGGCCGCTCGGTCCTCCTCACCCAATGATCCTCCTCCCGGACCACACGCCTCGGGACCCTCTCGTCCCTGCCAAATCGGGCCATAGCTGCAAGACATATCACCAAAAACGGTCAATATGCCAGAAATTCAACACATATAATACAACAAATCACAAGTATATGAAGCGTCAAAATGCAACTACAACAACTCAGAAGGAAAGGTTCACGGGCCGTACGCCCTCGTCTCCGCCTCCGACGCACGACCCGTGAGGGCATTTGTTGTACTCGGACTATTTCCCCAGCAAAATACCCAGAAATAAGGGTCTGAGAATTTCCTCGAACACCTTCAAGGCACGGGATACCCGGCCTCTCCGACAACCCAAAGGGCCCGACCAATGGCCCCGACCCGCTAGCCGAGGTGTACGGAGGCACTGGTAATCAATCGGGACCACTCCCGAGTCATAAGTTACGGACCTTCCCCGCACTCTACACGACCACCCGGGCCATCCCCGGGACACTACGACTACAAGCCACGCCACGTGGCACTCAGTGAAAAGGCCAGGGGCCTGCCCCGAGACGCCTTCCTTCAACCCCCCAAAGTCAAAGGGAGACCAAAATAGGTCAACCACAGGCTCGGGAGGCCCACAGTACGTGTGTACGGCTCACACATGTGTGTTCGGCATTCTGCCGAACACCTTGTGGGCGCACACGTGTGTTCGGCATTCTGCCGAACACCTTGTGGGCAGACACGTTTCAACCCTTCTACACCAACCCATGGGCCACCCCGTGGTTCTAGTACACCAATTGGGTCCTACAACGATCCCCCAGTAAGTTGGGGCCACCCCCGACCCTCAGACACATGGCACCACGCCACTCAACTTTAGTTCTCGGGCCAACCCGAGGCTACCCTGCCAACCCGCCGTACAACATGGCACGTAATACTAGGTAAGACCCGTGGTCCCAAGGTGCCTCCTCCTAGCTCCTACGGACTTCTACCCTTAGCCCTAGGTCAAATCCAAGGCAAATCGGCCACCTACGCGGCTCGTTCGGCAACTCGGGGTGTGTCGGGCATTCGCCCGAACACCTTACGAGCGGCCACTACGACTCGAAGAACAAAGGCCCCCATGGGCCATTTCAATATCCTGGAGCCCCGTATCCTCCAAAGGATATCCCCAGACAACAAAGGAAGACCCCCCGGGGCCATCCCTCGGGGTTACGGCTTTGCCCGGGGCCAGTGTGCCCCAGGGCATGGCCGCGCCCCCGGGGAGGGTGAACTCCCCGAGGGACCGTGCCCTCTCCTTAGCCCGGAGGCCCAACGGCCCTCCCCAGTCCCAATTCGTGCAAGCTGTCAATCTGGCTGTAAGATTCGTTCACTGTACCCATACGTGGAAGGAGCTGCGAAGAACGTCCATGACAAATCACACGCACGTCCACGACAAATCACACGCACGAGCGTCTCGGTCCGCGCACACAAGCGTATCCTCCCAGTATCCTTTGTCCTCTTTCTTCTTAGTCAATTTAGGAAGAAAATAACATAAAAATTCAGATTTTATAGAGGTGGGACCACTCCCCCTCTCTCTTCCATTCGGTCCACCCAAACCCCCCCTGGGGAGGGGTTTAGGCAGACCAGCCTAGACCCTCAGGCTGGTCCGCCTCAACCCCTTGGAAATCAAAAAAAAAGATTTTTTAAATTAAAAAAAGTAGCCACTTTGGTCCGCCCTAACCCCCCCTGGGTAGGGGTTTAGGCGGATCAGCCTGGACCCCTAGGCTGGTCCGCCTAAACCCCATCAAATAACAAAAAAAAGATTTTCTCTTTCCGAAGAGGGGCTTAGGCGGACCAGACCAGCCCTTGGGGCTGGTCCGCCTAAACCCCGCCTGGAGGAGGGGTTTAGGCGGACCAGATCAGCCCCTTGGGTTGGTCCGCCTAAACCCCATCCCCTCCACTCCGATACACACACAAAAACACATAAAAAAATTTCAAATATAATAAGATAAAAGCACTATTTGGGGGGTTTACTCGGACCAAGTTGGACCCTCAACTTGGTCCGCCTAAACCCCACCCCCACCCCTTCAACTTCCTATAAATTGCCCCCTTTGCAAACTAAGAGAGGCATGAAGCAACCCAAGGACACACGGACGGACGAGCAAACTCCCCCGGCCTAATTGTCGCACCCTCGGACCCCCGAGGCTTTCGACAAGGGTTGGGAATGCAAGAAGACAAGTGGGCGCGCGATTGGCTTCCTAGTCGGCTCACACACGCCGAGGGTATATCTTACGTACTCCCCTGACGCGGTTTTTAGCCGTCTCACACCAAGTCCATCCCAGCCGCACGTAAGACAACTACGCTAACGGCAAATACGGCCGCATCCCGGGACCGCCTGTGTACGTCAACTTACGATGGTTACGAAGGGCACTTCATAATGCCGTGTCGGGCCTCGACACAGAACCACGTGCCCACCGTTCACCTCCCATTCGGCCGTCGGCCCCTCAGATTGACAAATTGAGTCTAGTCGGATCTCTGGCCTGCGAGTCATAGTCCCGGGGTCGACGTCGACTCCCCAGCATGACAACACTCACCGCCCGAGACCCGAACCTGACTGCTCACCTCGAGCCGTGTCCGACCTCCGCCAGGCACCAGTCCGTGTCTGCTTTGACCACCGAGGCAGTCAGACCTACACCAACTCCGTTGTAAAGAGTTCCTATAGAACACGTAGATATCTGCTTTGTCACGCAATGATCCGGGGACCGACCCATGCGTCAGAATTATCCCGCGGCTTACGCCCATTGTACTTTGGTCACTTAGGCCTGCTTGTAAAGCCCATGTGGCTCATCATAAAACCAGCAAAATACTTGCGCCCGCATTCGGGCCCCCAACTTCCTACCTATGCCACTCGATATCTGTGCCCAACACCCTAACCCCAGTGAACACCCCTCGGTCTAACGGGCACCCATAGCTGCTGAATGCCCCCTAGCCCTCTACCCATGACTTCAGACACATATACAAACCTCTCTTCAGCTTAGAACGAAGGTATTCGGATTCAATCTGATGTAAATAAACATCGGTTGCTTACGGCTGGTGGGGAAAGACGTCCAGTACACGATTCCTGCAATCGCCTACGCACTCGCACCAGTGGAACCTCTTCTCTCCACGTGTCGCCCGATCGCCCGAGCCCACGTGCCGCGCCCTAGTGGCGCTTCCCCGGTCAACCCTTTCTTCCATGAGTGATTGTCGAAAAATCGACTGGCACGCCCGCACCTTGCCCGGTTAACCCTTATCCCTACATTTCCGTGCCATTCGACCCTTTTCGACTTTCCATAAAAAGGAGAGTGCCCGGTACCGCCGTGAGAGGCATACAACCATAAGGAGGATACCTGAGATATATCAAACTCCCGTATTTTCCTTCCTTGCTGTATCCCTACCCTCATCCCGATTAATCGGCATAAAAACCCCTGCAACAGCGTTATAAATGCATGTCCAAGCAGATGCGTCAACGCACCCTTCTCAAGGCATCAACATAGTGGGCTTCTAGAAGCCGTTATAAACGGGCCTCTCAAAGGATGCGTCGACGCCATGACCACGATGCGTCGACACACTAGAAGACCTTTAAAGCTTATTCTTGTCCGAACCTGCACAGCTTCCGAAGGTCATCCAGAGAATATAAAATACAGACGTAATCCTCTAAAAACACATCTTTTGAGGTCTGGAAGAGGATCCTAGGTCAGAGCTTCTGCCATTCCATAATGAGGGGTCAGAACATCCTGTTGAACAAGATCTTGTTAGCCACCAAATATGAAAAAGTCTTCTCTGTCGGAAGACTATCTTTGAAGGAACTGTTCAGGTGGTCTGTCCTCAAGTGCTCACTGGACAAAGCCATTCCCTCTACCACAAGCTCTCAAATATAGTCAACTTTATGCCTGCCACCGTCCTATCCTAGGATTGGGTTGAAAATCCATGCAAGCTCAATTCAACATCATGCAGAAATATCTTCTTCAAAGCCAAGAAAAGATTTAGGAGGGAAAATTGTCTTCCCATCTGCTTCTTTATTCCTGATGGATCAAGTCAAGCACTGCCGGAAGAAAGTCAGTGGTCAAAGAAAATACTTGAATTTTGAATCGGTCATATTGCAGATTTCTTGGATGGAATTTTCTCCATTGGTTCTTTTATATATACTTGAAGCTTTTGTTGAAGAAGCTGCTGCTGCCCCTTAAAGATAGCCGCGTCCCTTAAGCATCAAGAAGAAACCTATGAGGAAAAGAAAAAGGGAGTGTGTGTGCAACCCAGTTCTGGTCCGACCTAGACAATTGCCGTAAAGGAAAGGAAGAAAAAGGGAGAAGAGAAGAAGTGTGAGCAGCCCAACCCTGGTTCATCCAAACCAGTGCTAAAAGAGAAGAGGGAGAAAGAAAAGAGAGTATCCCTACTTCTAGCCAGCCTAAGCGTGAAGAGAAAATCAGATGTATCCTCAAATCTAAAGTTACAGCTTCATGATTTATATCTGAAGCTACATCTGGTGTCACGTCCCGACGCGGAATATCGAGGCACGGCGAGTCGTAAACATTTGTGTCGATCAAGAGCATGTATAATAGGGTCCAACCATAATGGGACACAAGAAGAAAATGATACTTTTGTTTCATCGAAATAAAGTTTTACAACATTCTTAAGCCTTAAGAGGCATAATACAACTTCCAAGTACATAATTCTAGCAAGAGTACTACTCATAAACCTAGGTAACTAAGATAAACTTTATCCCTCATTTCACTCTTGCCCGTCCCCATGTGTTTGGGGTTCATCGTCGGAACTACCTGCAATGTTAATCGAAAACGTAGGGTGAGTGAAACGCTCAATAGGATTTATATCTCTATACCAGGCAACTTAAAGTAATTAACATTTTTGGATAAAGTTACTATGCTATGTCGAGAAATGTAAATAAAATATGGAACATGAATATGAGAGAAAATAAAGATTGGAATCGCAAGTAGACAAGATATCAAGATTAAAGTTCATGTAGAGGATGATCATGTAGAAAGTATTAGTATGGAATTGGCCATTTCATGCAAGTATGTACAGGTCAAGTATTTCACATAATTCAAGTACTTCAAGTAATTCACGAACTGTGGAATGTCATAAATCAATCTAGCAAGTCAAGCACTTCGGTGCAATGTCACACCATGTCATTCAACTCCCATAGGCACAAGTACTTTCGGGTGCTCCCCATTGGACCAGACAGGGTCCCATTAACACCAAATATTGGGGTTATGGATCATAGATCCCAAGTATATTTAGACAATCACATAATATGTATGGCCAAAGAATTTCAAGGTAAAGGTTACTAAATAAAGTACAGATCTTGCAAAATTTATCATTCGAGGTATGAATAGTACAAGAATTACAAGTAGTTGAAAGAGAAGTTCGAAAAGGATTTAAGGCATCATGTTTAACGACATTAAGTCGATAAAAGATTGGATTGTCGGACAAGGCACAATCAGTCCTTGCGAAAAATCTCGTAAAACGGGTTTAGATCAAGTTTTTCACAGTCGGGTGTTTAGCTAGAAGACCGAGGAATTACAGCCTGGTAAGAGGGGGGACAGTGGGAGGATCCCCTCGCATTCACGAGGTCCTAATTAAGAAATCACTTATCCACTTAAAGCATTTGCCCGTGGACCTCTTTCCTTAGACACCATTTTTCCTTGGGAATGTTGCTAATTACACGACTTGTTGAAAATGAGGAACAATTCTAGCGAAAATTCTATCCCATTTTTCGCAGTCGGAGCTTAACTAGAAAATTGAAGAATCACGGCCAGGTAAGAGGTGAGATAGTGGGAGGCTCCCCTCGCGTTCACGAGGACCTAATTAAGTAACCACTTATCCACTTAAAGCGTTTGTCCGTGGATCTCTTTCTTTAGACACCGTTCTTCTTTGGAAATCTAGCGAATTACGCGACTTGTCGAAAACATGGTAACATGATAACATGAAAATCATTAAACTCATGTTGATCATGATCATGCAACTAAGCCCATGTAATTTTAATAGATAATATCTATTCCATTTAACATGCCTGAAAGATAATATAGTCATGGAGATCAAAGATATCATGAAGGTAACAAGAACTAGGATAGAAATATAAGCTCATGGAATAGAATTATTATCTTCCATATCCTTAATTTAATCGTGTGTGAATTTGAATGATAAGCAACTTAACATGGCATATTTAACATGCTAGATGATATATTGGTTCAATAAGAACCTGAAGACATCACGATTGGAGTGGAGATCGCGCATCCGGAACAAAGTCTTAGAAATACACCATGATCTGAGACGGATTTTTCGATGGTTAAAAATCTCGTTTAGAATCTTATGTCTAGTTGTTTGGACAACATTCTTAATACTCAATAAAAATTGGGGAAAATGATATAGAATCAAAGTAGACATGCATCTATATCTAATTCATGCATCAATTTGAGTTTAGCCTGAGAAAATACCTACCTAGTGGAAGATCGAAGAGGAAGAACAATAAGAATGAAGAATACTTCGAACACTCCTCCAAACTTCAAGATTTCCTCCTCTCTAAAACTAGCACTTCTCCAATGGATTTGTACTTTGAGTAGGGAAGATCCCAGCCCTATTTATAGGCCAAGTCTCATAATTATTTTATTACTAATTTAATTATATCTTCCACCTAATTTCCTATGTCACCCACCCCTGTTACTATTACACCAACTTATGTTGGCAATAATTTCCAACATGTGGATGTTGAAATAAATGTCCCTTCATGACATAATCAATTAGCTCAGTTATTCAATGATGTTTTATTGCTAATTTAATTCTAAGTCAAATTTTCACTTAATTTTTCTATTTCACTAACTCATGTTACTATTACACCAACTTATGTTGACATTAATTTTCAACATGTAAATATTAAAATAAATCCCCCTTTATGACATAATCCATGACCTCATTTATTCAATTAGTTAAGAAATTACATCACCCACTATTTAGGATTTAATTAGAGTTAATAATTCTCTCTTAAATCGGATGCTACAGTACTGCTACAGTACCGACGTCTTCGCCTTCTCAGAATCGTGTCGCGAACTCGCCATTCATGTTAACACGTGGGATAGGATTCATATTTATATATTCTACACTTTAAAGACGTAAAGAAAAATATTTATTATTTATTTTATTTTCATCTTTCATTTTTTTACATATAAATGCATATATAAAATTTCGAGTTGCTACATCCTCCCCCACTTAAAAGAATTTGGTCCTTCAAATTCACATCACGTAATAGTAATTTAAAGATTCAAATGGAGGGCTCAAAATTCTAACCTGAGATCAAATTTGGATACTACTTCTTGATTGACTCTTCTTATTCCCAAGTAGTCTCCGTGAATCCACGCTTACTCCATTAGACTTTTACCATCGGTATAGCCGTATTCCTTAGCTGGTGTAATTTCCGATATAAGATCTTGATCAGTCTTTCTTCATAAGATAAAGCCTTCTGTAGCTTCAAGTCATCGAATTGAATCACATGCGAAGAATCATACACATATCTCCTTAGCATGGATACATGAAATACATCATGGACACCAGCCAATTGTGGAGGCAAAGCCAGCTTGTATGTCACTTCACCGATTCTTTCTAGAATCTCAAAAGGGCCAATAAATCTTGGACTCAGTTTTCCTTTGATAGCAAACCTTTTGATTCCTCGTGTGGGTGAGATCTTCAAGAATACATGCTCCCCCACTTGGAATTCGAGGTCTGTTCTTTTATGGTCGGCATAACTCTTTTGCCGTGATTGAGCAACTTTTAGCCTTTCTCGAATCAACTGGATATTGTGAGTTGTATCTTGAATAATATCGGGACCCATCAATCCCTTCTCTCCCACCTCACTCCAGCATAGAGGTGATCTGCAAATCCTGCCATACAGTGCTTCAAAAGGTGCCATCTGAATGCTAGACTGATAACTGTTGTTATATGCAAATTCAATCCATGACAAGCGTTCATGCTGTTGTGCCTCTATGGTTTTGATGATTGGTTTTGATGTGAGTCATACACTGTGAGTCACCATGCATTGATGTTCTGTTTTGATGATTGATTTGGTTTTGATGAGTGGTGTTTGATGTGAGTTACTGTGAGTCATCTTGCTGAAATGAGTCATCTTCATATGTTCAGTCATTCTGATGTTCAGTCGGTTTATCAAAGCATTGCATTACTGTTCTGTTAGTTTATCAGATCATAAAGCATTTGCATTGTATATTTGATGTTCAGCCATGTTATCTGCTGCATAAAGCATTCATACATCATAGTCAGCATAGTGTGGGCCGACCTCTTTCTAGATGGGTCGACCCCCCAGATAAGTGTAGTGTATACACTCTTCGGTTGGGTTCAACTGAAGTCTGCACATCAGCTTGCATGATTTCAAAGTATGTACATTGCACAGCATGCATCAATTCCAAGTAGGTACATCGTCTGTTCATGAAGTATATACATTGTACTTGTGTTCAATAGCTTCAAGTGTATACACTCTCACATAATACACACATGCTTAGCTGCTGTTCTAAGTCTGCACATTGCCAAAGTCTGAACAGTCATCGTCTTAGTGCATCGCAAGTCTATACATCGTTCGTCTCATATGCACATTTGAGTCAAAGTCTGTACAACCCAAGTCTGTACACTGAGGACGCTTGTTAGCTTTCAAAGTCTATACATTGTCTACAGTGCATCCAGCTAGTCTATTCATTGGAGCGTCTTGTTCAGTGTCTCATGGCAAAGTCTGCACATTCTATTGTTCAACGTCTGCATGCATTACATGAAGTCTGTACACTGCATCGTCTCAACTTGCGTCTCACTGAGCATCCATTCACTGCAAAGTCTATACAGATTTCATCATCTTAGAGATCATTTCATGCCTTCACCTAAAGTCTGTACATCCACCATCTTATCCAGCGTCTCACGCTTGCAAAGTCAATACACTGGTCAGTGGAACAAAGTCTGAATATCCTTCAGTGAACTTCGAAGTCTATACATTGGGAGCCTTTTACCTATGTTCAGTTCTGAAGTTTGTACATCCTTCAATGAACCTTGAAGTCTATACATTCGCTGCAGAGATCACTGTCAAAGTCTGTACATTGGTCTTCATATTTGAAGTCCATACATTGGTCTTCAGCTAAAGTCTATACATTAGACTTTAACTTAAAGTCTATACATCGCTGCTTTGTCAAAGTCTGTACATCGCAGCTGTGGTGAAGTCTGTACAACCATTCTCTTATCAAAGTCCATACATCCTTCTGTTGGAATTCCAAGTCCATACATCAGACTGTTTGAGCAAGTCTGTACAGCGTTTCATTCACATTGGAAGTCTACACATTGGGGGCTTTCCCTACGCTTTGGCCAAGTCCATACATTGGCGTACTGTTCATGCTTCAGTCATCAAACTCTATACAGACTTAAGCGTCTCATTCTACGTCTTACAACAAAGTCTATACATCGCCTTCAATCTTCAAGTCTATACATCGTGGGCTTCATTCCTTCTAGTCTGTACATCCTTCAAGGGCCAAGTGTATACATCGCTCACAGGTCACACGTTCAAGTCTGAAGTCTATACAGCCTTGGTTTCTGCATTGAAGTCTATACACTGGTTGAGCTTCGTAAAGTCTATACAGTGGCTGAGCATTGTGAAGTCTACACATTGGTAAAGCTAGTTCATGCATTGTTCATCACCTGTCTTGTTCACTGCATCGACACTGACACTGGGTGAGCTTCGTGAAGTCTATACAGTGGCTAAGCATCGTGTAGTATATACAATGCATTTCATCTTCAAAGTATGTACAGCCGTTGCCCTCTTATGTGAAGTCTACACATTGGGGCAAAGTCTGTACACTGCATTCGTCTTCACAAGTATATACATTGCTTTTGCTTTATCTGCTCAAGTCTATACAGTCTGAAGTCTATACAATGCTTTGCATTCACAGAGTCTGTACAGGGTGTTTAGACTTAAACTGATGACTTATCCGATGCTCTGTCTGACATGGATTCTTACCGAGATTGATGACCTGGCTTGTGATCCCAGGAGGACGAGGTATGCAGATGCTGACACGTGGATGAAGCTGCCTCGGATCTGGCGAATTCCTTGGGCGGGAAAACGTGGAAGCCACGCGCCCAGGGGCTACTGCTATATATACGAGCCTTCTTCCACTAAAGAAGACTGATCGAAAGAAAAGGAGCAAAGTCTATACATCCAGTCTGAGAGCAGCAGAGAGTATTCGATCCAGAGAAGAAAAAGAGAGAGAGTGAGCCTAAGAGAATAGAGGAGCAGAGATCGAGAGAGTGAAAGAGCAGAAGAAGAAAAGAGCTGCAGTAGAAAGCAGAAGAAGAAGAGAAGAGAAGAGACAGAGAGAGCCTGCGAAAGAAGAAGAAAAGAAAGAGAAGAAGAGCAGAAAGAGAAGAAGAGAAAGAGAGAGTTAGAGAGCTCGTGAGGGTTAAGAGAAAAAGAAAGTGAGAGAGAAGAGAAGAGGAAGAGAAGCTTACCTGAAGATCTGTCTACTGGACCGTGGATCAAATCCAGGCCAGTCAGCTCCATGCGAGCCACATCTGTGTTATCTTTCTTTATAGCTTTCTGATCGCTGTGTATTTTTCCTTTCTTATTTTCCTTTTTCATTTGGTTATCTTTGTACTTCCGATCCTCTGGACTGAGGTCGGGTCCCTCCTGGTCTGGAGGAAGAGAGGTCTGCGACCTTTAGTTTGCAAGTGGCTGGAAGTCACTTGTGTGTTCCCTCCGGTTTGGAGGAAGGGAGATCTGATCTCCGGTTCTGGGCTTGTGGGTTGCAAGTCCAGGGGTCCCTCCTGGTCTGGAGGAAGAGAGGTCTGCGACCTCTGGTTTCCAAGTGGTTGGGAGTCACTTGGGTGTCCCTCCGATTGGGAGGAAGAGGGGAGGCTGTTCCCCTGGTCAAGCTGTGTGGCAGCACCTTGTTCGCAGACTGAGTCTACTTGGTTCTAGCATTTGCTAGTGAATCCTCACTCCGGCTGGGAGTGAGGGGTGGATGTAGCTCTGGAGGACCGAACCACCTAAAAATCTATTGAGCAGTGGTTTGTTTGCTTGATTTGCTTCCGCTAGATGCTTGGATAGGCTCGCTCCACCTGCTTGTTATTTTGCTTAATTGAATTAGCTTAATTCCGGGTTTTGCCTAGCATCTGAGTTTTTTATTTGGCCATTATTCATAGAAGGATACATTCACCCCCCCTCTGTATCCGGGCCTAGCACCCTAACAATTGGTATCAGAGCCGGTGTCTGCATACAAGGTCCAGCGACCTGCGGATTCGATCTTGCAGTCTTAGGTGCTAATTTGTTTTTAGTGCATCAATATTCCTGTTGCATTAATCTGTTGTGTTCTCATGGCTCATCCACCGATCTTCAGTGGTACGCATTTTAATGCATGGTTCGCTAGTCTGAAGAATTATATCAAATCTGTGAATCCAGACCTGTGGAAAGTAATTTCACATGGTCCTCATGAACTACCAAAGAAAAAGTCCAAATGGACTGACTGTCACAAGTCTATGCATGAAGAGAATCAGATAGCTATAAATCTAATGAAGGCAGCTACTGATAGAGCCTTTCACTCATGCTTCGTTGATTGCAGTTCTGCTAAAGACATTTTGGATACACTGAAGCGAACTCAGGAGATAGATGTGGATAGCTGCATGATGGCGAACAGAAGAAATCAAAGTGGCAGCGATCAAGGCAGCAATCAAACTGAAGAAGATGATGATGATGAGGTAAATCTCTTCGAGAATTTTTCTCTAGAAGATTGGGAGAATGCATATGCTGAATTATTTGAATCTCATGAACTATTAAGAAAATAATATAAAAAATTGAAGAAGGGTACTGGTTTAGATAGTTCAAGTTCTCCTTGTAAAAATTGTGTTGAATTGAAAAATATTCATGATGCATGTATGTCTGATTTCCAAATATTGAAGAAACAAGTTTCATTATTGAAAACTGAAAATCAAGATCATATAAATGTGATATCTGAACTCAAAGAAAAATTCAACTCAGATAATGATAATCAGACTCTTGTTAACTATCATGACCAGTATGAAAAATTACTGAAAAACTTTGAAAGTGTGAACTCAGATTTAAACAAGCTGAAATCTGAAAATGATTCTCTGAGAACATCTGCTAATAAAAATGATAAAAAATCTGAGAAACTTGAGCAGGAGAGGAACTTATTTGCTGAAAAACTTGAAGCTATCAAATCTGTGAATGTGGAATTACAGAAAAACATTGAAAAGAAGGAAAAAGATTTGAAGGAATTCAAGGCTGGAAGAAAACTTGAAACTAACTCAGAAGATCAGACTTTGATAAATGAGTTAATTCAGAATGACAAGCTTAAGGAAGAAAATGAGAAATTAAAAATTCTGAACTCCACTATGTCTGAGAGACTGCTAGCCTTAGAAAGAGGAAAAACTGTGTGTGTTGAAGATTCTGATAAACTTTGCAATCTGGAACAGGAAGTTGAAAAATATAAAACTGCTAACAAAGTTTTGAATGAAGCTATGAATTGCTGTGAGCAAGAGATTGCCAGTTATGAGCTACATATTTCCTCTTTAGAAAATGAAATTCAGGATTTGAAAGTTTCCTTGTCTAAATTTGTTGATGGGCAGAAAAACCTAGACAAGCTACTAGGTATAAAAATTAACCCTAGGAAGGAAGGGCTGGGCTACAATAAGATAAACAAGAAGGAACTTCAAAACAAAGTTATGACATCTTTTGTAAGTGGTTCAGATGTAGTCACCACCTCTAAAGACAAACAGCCCATTGCTCAGAAAATGTTGGGAGCAAAGGATAATTTTAAGAAAGAGGGACTGGGCTACAGTCCAGTCATGAGGAAGGTCGATGGATCCAATTTGAAAACTATTTTTGTTAAATCTTCTGAACAGGAAAAGCCTTCTACTTCATCTTCACCTCAGTATAAGGCTAAGAAAACAGAAAAATATGATAAAAATCAGAAAATGATTGGAAAACAGAAAATAAATAAAAAGGGTCCATCAGTGTTTGCTGATCACAGTCCTCACACACACTCACATGCATCTAAAAAGAAGATTATCTGTCATTACTGTCATAAACTTGGACATCTGATGCATGAGTGTAAGTTGATGGAGAGGGATGATAAGAATGCTAGGAGATATCATGATAAAAATCTTTCATCTCAGAAAAGGAAAATTGAGTGTTTTCATTGTGGTAAACTAGGACACAAAATTTCACAATGCTGGTTTGTTAGTGATAAGAATAAATTTCATGCAAACGATCATGCTCTTAACAAGAACAAGTCTGTTCCAATAAACCAGCATATGACATGCTTTAATTGTGGAAAATTGGGTCATAAGAGATTTGAATGCTGGCTGAATGCTGGTAAGAAAAGTTCTAATTCATGCTTTCACTGTGGCAAGATGGGCCACATTGCAGCCCACTGTTGGCATGCTCAGGGTAGAAAATTAAATTCTAAAACTGTTAAATTCCCTGCCATTAACAGAAAGTCTCCTGCATGCTATCACTGTGGGAAGCCAGGCCACAGAGCTGGAGATTGTTGGCATGTTCAGAATAACTCTGCTAAATTTCATGTTACGAAATTTACATGCCATCATTGTGGGAAGCCAGGTCACAGGGCTGCAACCTGTTGGCTAGCAGGATATCAAAACCAAACTGGTTTTGGCAAACAGAATTTTTATTCTGTTAACAAGAAATCTCATGCATATGCACATAGAATTCATGCTAACAAGAATGTGCATAAATCAGATCTGAAAACTACTCCTAGAAATGTGCTGAGAAAACCTGCTAGAAGTGATACTCTCATGTCAGGACCCAAGACTTCTTGGG
The DNA here is from genome assembly GCA_022559845.1 of Amorphophallus konjac. Taxonomy (NCBI): domain Eukaryota; kingdom Viridiplantae; phylum Streptophyta; class Magnoliopsida; order Alismatales; family Araceae; genus Amorphophallus; species Amorphophallus konjac. The sequence goes on from CM040124.1 coordinate 120,948,331, forward strand.
TACCTGTTTGTGCAAAATAACATTGCTATGCAGGTGTGCCTTGGATGGAATAAAGGGGTAATGATCCAAGGCACTCAAGAATGAAAAACCCCATTCTCACACTTTTCAAGTAATCTCTTTGCATTTCCTATTTTGAAACTCATTGCATATCTGGTTTGATGTATTCTTGCATATCATGTTCTTAGTTTCATCTAGTGCATGCATACTAAATCTGTTTTTACATATTCATTCTTCATCTGCATTGTCTAAATTGATGCCTCTGAACTCTCCTCATCTGAAGTGCATATATGTGATTTGCAAGTATAGTACATTGAAAAATCTGAACTGCATTTGAATGCTGTTTGAAATCTGTCCATTGCATTCTGAAAAATCTGATTAGCTGAAATTTGATCCATGCATGCTGCCCATGTTGAATTATCATGCATGACTTCAATGGTATATAAATGGTAAGATACCAAAAGGCAGGGAAGTCTGTCTGGAGGTTCTTACTATGTGTGAGGTGGTCTTTTAGACCAAGTGCTCCGCCTAGTACCATGGGTCACCTTGCTAGTTAGGACAGTCTGAATGTGCATGAATCATTTGGAATCATATGTTCAGTTTTCAGTGCAAACATTGCATGTTTTCAGGGGGAGTTAGATCCTTGCATAGCATTCATTGTTGAGTCTTTGCATGTCCCTGCATACATATAGTGCATTGCATTTCCTTATATTGAAAATGCCAAAAAGAGAGTTTGAATGCATATTGTGAGGGGGAGTCAATGCATTGCATATAAGTTGTCAAATGCATACATGTGTCAGAACTCATTGCATATCCTTTCTTACTGACTTTGTTGACAAACCTTAATCATATTCTGAAAACTTTGAGCTTCACAATCTCTCTTAACAATTGGTATTCCTCCTATCAATTGGTATCATTTGGGTTCAGAATTTCATCAGTCCTTCATGAAGATTTCAATGGGACTATCTCGATCATAAATCTGAAAACTCTTGAACTAGAAATCTTCTATTATACATTTTTATGAATGACTGAAATAACTCATGTGGTTTAAGTTTAATGTATTCAATGAGTTTGACTTTAAAATCTCTTAGAAATATCTGAAGCATGTTTAATAAACATTAACCATCTGTTTCATGCTGTGTCTTGAAAACTTCTGAAATCTGCACTTTTGAATGCAGGACTTCAACTGATTAAGTACATGAAACTATTATTGATTTGAAGCAAATGAATTTTTCTAAAATGTCTAAAGGGTAATATCTGTCAGAGCAATGACATTGGTCACTGAGAAACACATGTCCAAAGGACTGTGTCATGAGGTGTCTTAGTTAACTCTGATTAAGAATTCATTAAAATTCAGGCAGAGCAATGGCATGCACACTGAGAAATACAACTCACTCATCAAGAAATGACTTGGAGTGTGTCATGATGTGTAAATGCTATCTCTGTTCATATATAGCATGACAGTGAGTCACACTAAGTGCTTAGGGATATTGGCCTCTGATCAAGGTATATCCTCTAGTTACAAGGTGTGCACTGAACTAGACTGCTCGTAAAATTTGTAGCATGAAAAATTGTTGAACATATCTCAATATCTGAATATTGATGCTAAAATCAAATTACTATAACCCTAGACAAAATAATATGACTTCATAATTACTTAATCTCAATATAGTGCATGTAATTCTGAAAGAAGTCAATAAATTTGATTGTGTAAGACAAAGGGAGGACAATCAAGATAAATATGAGGGCTTGGTTCATTTTTATTAAAACATAGTTTTAGATATCAATACAGAATTTTATTGATAAACTCTACATACATCATGTTTAAACCATGCTGTTCAATAAAGCTCATTCATAAGCCCTTATAATGGAAGACTTTGAAAAACTTATGTTTTGGATTTATGAGATTGATATCTCTCTGAAAATCTGACTGAATTTTCTGAGATTGGAGCTTCTTTAAAAATCTGCTAATTGAACCTCTTCTGCTCGTTGACTTGAACTGCCTCTATGGTCTCCTCCTCAACAATATCAATTTGGAGTCATGCAACACATGCATATCAATTGACATCTATTCAGGGGGAGCTTTCATGTCATATGCATCATGCTGCATAGAAACTCTTAAAGGGGGAGAATTGTGTTCTTGCATTCTGGTATCTGCATCTGTATTCATTCCTCCCCATGGTTCATCTTGATTATATCAAAGGGGGAGACTTTTGCCAAAGGGGGAGATTGTTATTCAATCATTGCATGGTGGTTTCTTTTGCAATCTCAAACTATATTTTTTTTGATGAAGTCAAAGGGGGAGAATAGTTTGAGTCATCAGATTGACTCACTGTGTAGAGTTGCCATCATCAAAAAGGGGGAGATTGTTGTGTCTCTGTGGTTTTGATGATTGGTTTTGATGTGAGTCATACACTGTGAGTCACCATGCATTGATGTTCTGTTTTGATGATTGATTTGGTTTTGATGATTGGTGTTTGATGTGAGTTACTGTGAGTCATCTTGCTGAAATGAGTCATCTTCATATGTTCAGTCATTCTGATGTTCAGCCGATTTATCAAAGCAATGCATTGCTGTTCTGTTAGTTTATCAGATCATAAAGCATTTGCATTGTATATTTGATGTTCAGCCATGTTATCTGCTGCATAAAGCATTCATACATCACAGTCAGCATAGTGTGGGCCGACCTCTTTCTAGATGGGTCGACCCCCCAGATAAGTGTAGTGTATACACTCTTCGGTTGGGTTCAACTGAAGTCTACACATCAGCTTGCATGATTTCAAAGTATGTACATTGCACAGCATGCATCAATTCCAAGTAGGTACATCGTCTGTTCATGAAGTATATACATTGTACTTGTGTTCAATAGCTTCAAGTGTATACACTCTCACATAATACACACATGCTTAGCTGCTGTTCTAAGTCTGCACATTGCCAAAGTCTGAATAGTCATCGTCTTAGTGCATCACAAGTCTATACATCGTTCGTCTCATATGCACATTTGAGTCAAAGTCTGTACAGCCCAAGTCTGTACACTGAGGACGCTTGTTAGCTTTCAAAGTCTATACATTGTCTACAGTGCATCCAGCTAGTCTATTCATTGGAGCGTCTTGTTCAGTGTCTCATGGCAAAGTCTGCACATTCTATTGTTCAACGTCTGCATGCATTACATGAAGTCTGTACACTGCATCGTCTCAACTTGCGTCTCACTGAGCATCCATTCACTGCAAAGTCTATACAGACTTCATCGTCTTAGAGATCGTTTCATGCCTTCACCTAAAGTCTGTACATCCACCGTCTTATCCAGCGTCTCACGCTTGCAAAGTCAATACACTGGTCGGTGGAACAAAGTCTGAACATCCTTCAGTGAACTTCGAAGTCTATACATTGGGAGCCTTTTACCTATGTTCAGTTCTGAAGTTTGTACATCCTTCAATGAACCTTGAAGTCTATACATTCGCTGCAGAGATCACTGTCAAAGTCTGTACATTGGTCTTCATATTCGAAGTCCATACATTGGTCTTCAGCTAAAGTCTGTACATCGGACTTTAACTTAAAGTCTGTACATCGCTGCTTTGTCAAAGTCTGTACATCGCAGCTCTGGTGAAGTCTGTACAGCCATTCTCTTATCAAAGTCCATACATCCTTCTGTTGGAATTCCAAGTCCATACATCGGACTGTTTGAGCAAGTCTGTACAGCGTTTCATTCACATTGGAAGTCTACACATTGGGGGCTTTCCCTACGCTTTGGCCAAGTCCATACATTGGCGTACTGTTCATGCTTCAGTCATCAAACTCTATACAGACTTAAGCGTCTCATTCTACGTCTTACAACAAAGTCTATACATCGCCTTCAATCTTCAAGTCTATACATCGTGGGCTTCATTCCTTCTAGTCTGTACATCCTTCAAGGGCCAAGTGTATACATCGCTCACAGGTCACACGTTCAAGTCTGAAGTCTATACAGCCTTGGTTTCTGCATTGAAGTCTATACACTGGTTGAGCTTCGTAAAGTCTATACAGTGGCTGAGCATTGTGAAGTCTACACATTGGTAAAGCTAGTTCATGCATTGTTCATCACCTGTCTTGTTCACTACGTCGACACTGACACTGGGTGAGCTTCGTGAAGTCTATACAGTGGCTAAGCATCGTGTAGTATATACAATGCATTTCATCTTCAAAGTATGTACAGCCGTTGCCCTCTTATGTGAAGTCTACACATTGGGGCAAAGTCTGTACACTACATTCATCTTCACAAGTATATACATTGCTTTTGCTTTATCTGCTCAAGTCTATACAGTCTGAAGTCTATACAATGCTTTGCATTCACAGAGTCTGTACAGGGTGTTTAGACTTAAACTGATGACTTATCCGATGCTCTGTCTGACATGGATTCTTACCGAGATTGATGACCTGGCTCGTGATCCCAGGAGGACGAGGTATGCAGATGCTGACACGTGGATGAAGCTGCCTCGGATCTGGCGAATTCCTTGGGCGGGAAAACGTGGAAGCCAAGCGCCCAGGGGCTGCTGCTGCTGCTGCTATATATACGAGCCTTCTTCCACTAAAGAAGACTGATCGAAAGAAAAGGAGCAAAGTCTATACATCCAGTCTGAGAGCAGCAGAGAGTATTCGATCCAAAGAAGAAAAAGAGAGAGAGTGAGCCGAAGAGAATAGAAGAGCAGAGATCGAGAGAGTGAAAGAGCATAAGAAGAAAAGAGCTGCAGTAGAAAGCAGAAGAAGAAGAGAAGAGAAGAGACAGAGAGAGCCTGCGAAAGAAGAAGAAAAGAAAGAGAAGAAGAGCAGAAGGAGAAGAAGAGAAAGAGAGAGTTAGAGAGCTCGTGAGGGTTAAGAGAAAAAGAAAGTGAGAGAGAAGAGAAGAGGAAGAGAAGCTTACCTGAAGATCTGTCTACTGGACCGTGGATCAAATCCAGGCCAGTCAGCTCCATGCGAGCCACATCTGTGTTATCTTTCTTTACAGCTTTCTGATCGCTGTGTATTTTTCCTTTCTTATTTTTCCTTTTTCATTTGGTTAGCTTTGTACTTCCGATCCTATGGACTGAGGTCGGGTCCCTCCTGGTCTAGAGGAAGAGAGGTCTGCGACCTTTAGTTTGCAAGTGGCTGGAAGTCACTTGTGTGTTCCCTCCGGTTTGGAGGAAGGGAGATCTGATCTCCGATTCTGGGCTTGTGGGTTGCAAGTCCAGGGGTCCCTCCTGGTCTGGAGGAAGAGAGGTCTGCGACCTCTGGTTTCCAAGTGGCTGGGAGTCACTTGGGTGTCCCTCCGGTTGGGAGGAAGAGGGGAGGCTGTTCCCCTGGTCAAGCTGTGTGGCAGCACCTTGTTCGCAGACTGAGTCTGCTTGGTTCTAGCATTTGCTAGTAAAGCCTCACTCCGGTTGGGAGTGAGGGGTGGATGTAGGTCTGGAGGACCGAACCACCTAAAAATCTATTGAGCAGTGGTTTGTTTACTTGATTTGCTTTCGCTAGATGCTTGGATAGGCTCGCTCCACCTGCTTGTTATTTTGCTTAATCGAATTAGCTTAATTCCGGGTTTTGCCTAGCATCTGAGTTTTTTATTTGGCCATTATTCATAGAAGGATACATTCACCCCCCCTCTGTATCCGGGCCTAGCACCCTAACACATGCCAACTTCTCCCAAAATCTATCATGCAAGCTCTCAACATATCTTCGATAATCTGATTCGTCCTCTCGATTTGTCCATCTATTTGAGGGTGGAAAGCCGTGCTAAAATTTAGCCTAGTTCTCAAAGATGATTGCAAACCTTTCCAGAAATGAGAGGTGAATCTTAGATCTCTATCTGAAATAATAGAAGTTAGAATACCATGCAGCCTTACGACCTCCTTGATATATAGGGTAGCTAGAACATCCACAATTCATTTGGTCTTGATGAGCAAGAAGTGAGCGGACTTAGTTCATCGCTCCACAATCACCCATATAGCATCAAATCCACTTCGGGTCTTCAGCAATCTAACAATAAAATCCATGCCAATATTATCCCATTTCCATTCCGATATTTCGAGAGGTTTTGGCTTATTTGTTGGCAAACCAAGCATCGGCTCATGAACTCGGCTACCTCTCTTTTCATGTTAGACCACCAAAAGGTTCTTTTGAGATCTTGATACATTTTTGTGGCACCAGGATTAATAGTATACCTCGATTGATGTGTCTCCTCCAAGATTTTGCTCTTAATGGTAGAACAATCGGGCACACAGGTTCTTCCTCGAAAAAGCAACCTTCCGTCATCCTCCAAAATGAAATCTGACCGTTGATCTAATTTCTCTTTAATTTCAACAATCAATGGATCGTCATCTTGTAAATCTTTAATTTCTGAGAGTAATTCGGGTTAGAGTCTAATATTTGTAATCAAGACTCCTTCTCCCTTCTCCTCCACATTGAGGTCTAAGTTTGTCATTTGCTCTAACAAATGCCATTCTTTAATCTTTAGGCTTGATAATAATGGCATCAGCTTCCGACTAAGAGCATCTGCTACGGCATTACCTTTTCCTGGATGATATTGTATAGAGAACTCGAAATCCTTCAAGTATTCCAGCCACATTCTTTGTCTCATATTGAGTTCTTTTTGAGATAATAAGTACTTGAGGCTCTTGTGATCAGAATACATAATAAAGGCCTCACCATAGAGATAATGTCGCCAAATCTTCAAGGCAAAGACTACAGTCGCCAGCTCTAAGTCATGCATGGGATAGTTCTCCTCGTGCTTTTTCAATTGCCTTGAAGAATAAGCGATTACCTTGCCATGTTACATCAATACACATCCCAAGCCAATTCCAGATGCATCAGTATAAACTTCAAATCCTCCTCCTTCAGTAGGCAATGTGAGTATATGGGCAGTAGTCAGATAATCTTTTAGAGTCTGAAAGCTTTTCTCACATTCCTTGGACCATATATAAGGGGTCTCCTTCCTTGTTAATCTTGTTAAAGATACCACGATCTTGGAGAAGTCCTTAATAAATCTTCTATAATATCCAGCCAATCCCAAGAAGCTTCAAATTTCGGTCACGCTAATAGGTCTCTCCCAGTTCTTTACTGCCTCGACCTTTGAAGGATCGACCACAATACCTGCTCCTGAATGCCGTTTTATGAATATCCCCTTCCTTGATCTTCAATTGATGATAACCAGATCTGAGATCAAGTTTTGAAAAATATCGAGCTCCTAAAATCTGGTCAAATAGTTCATCAATCCTCGGCAATGGATATTTATTCTTGATTGTGAGTTGGTTCAATTGCAAGTAGTCAACACACAATCTCATTGACCCATCTTTCTTTTTGACAAATAAGACAGGGGCTCCCCAAGGTGAAGTACTCGATCAGATAAATCTCTTCTCCAATAACTCCATCAGTTGTTCTTTCAACTCTTTCATTTCGATAGGGGACATCCGATACGGAGCCTTAGAAATAGATGCAGCTCCCGGAATCAAATCAATAGAGAAGACCACTTCTCTCTCCGGAGGAATACTAGGCAACTTATCCGGGAATACATCAGAATAATCCCGAATAATAGGAATATCCTCTAGATTGGGTTCCTTATGCTTGGCCATAGTCATAGAAACTAAGAAAGCCGCACAACCCTTCTTTAATAATTTGTCGGCTTTAAGGGCTGAAATAAAGGATAGGTGTCTAGAATGCCTGACACTAGAAAATAAGAGATTGGGGTACCCACTAAAGGTCACAGTATCCAATTTGTAGTTAACACTAGCACCATATGTAGTTAACCAGTCAGCTCCCAAAATAATATCATATCCTTCCTTCTCCATGCATACTAAGTCAGCCGGTAGGTTGTAACCGTTGACTAGAACTTCACTAGTAGGGTAGAAATATTTAATCTCTGATCCCGCTCCAATAGGAGTAGTAATAGTAAGTTTAGGTTTTAACGGGATAGGCCTCATAGGTAAAATATTAGAGAAGCTCTTAGATATTAATGAATGCGTGGCTCCTGTGTCAAATAAAACAGAGGCATGCTTTAAGCAAATAGAAAGAGTACCTTCCACAATGCCTCCTTCTTCGGTAAGTTTTACATCCCTAAGAGCTTGAAGTCTACCTTGCTTTTTGATAACAACTGGAAGTTTTTCCGGCGGAGCTTGCTCGTTGAGAAGTGGACAATTCAGGATTCTATGATCCCGACTCCCACAGTGAAGACATGCACCAAGTCTTCTCCAGTACTCTTCTGCCTTATGTCCGGGATTTTCACAATGCTTGCATAGTTTCTTTGATGGGGTAACAAAAGCGACAATTTGTTTATAATTCCATCTTGACTTCTTGTCCTTTTGGAAGTTACGCCATCTTTAAGGGAGTTACAGCCATTAAAATTGGGCCTCTTTCTCCCGAAGGAGGGCTTGAAGTTACCAGAGCTAGTTGCTAGCTCCTTCTTGACATCTCTTCCCCGGATGCGATCAGACATCTCCGTTGCATCTTCCAGGAGTTGGGCTCTTCTCACCACATCAGTATATACTTAGATATCCATCGGGGCAAGTTGAGTAATATACTGGTGTAGCACCCTGGTGTATTATTAAATAAAATAAATGGAATTTATAAAGAAAATTATGGAAATTACGATAGGTTAAGTCGCAACCAATTTATAAAAATCTAGAAAAATTATAATCGCGTAGAGGGTGAATAGTTTAGACTTTTGTTCTTCTGGGTCTGACCCTAATTAAAATTTTAAATCAGCCGAATAAAGGGAATTGGGGCGAAATCCACGTTTTAACCTATCAGACCTTGGATCGTCGAATTCGGACCCAATACCCGACCATTTGAGCCCAGATCGGACCCAAACGGACGGCCTTGATGAGTAGATCGTTTCCCCTCTCCTTGCTTGTCGAAACCCTAACCCTAGGCGTAGAATTTTGAAGTTTTAGGCGGCGATGGACTTGGTCAAGCGCGAAATCCCCGCGCGTTCGGTGGTGGACTCTATCCAGCCCCCACGTTCGCTACCAGCTCGAATTACTTCTTTAAAACCAACCCTTGGCCAACTTAGAAATGCTTGGATGCTGTGGCGGTTGACGAGGAGCTCGATCGTGGGAGGATTCCGGCGAGATCTTGGAGGATTTTCTTTGCGCGTCCATCTAGCGTCGTCCATCTTCTTCCTTCTCTTAAGGTAGGTTATAGTGGGCCAAACCCTAAGAACCTTATACTGCTAGATTCGTCGTTAAGTCCTCTTTCCTATGATATAAAAAGCCCTAAAAGTTATTTACTATCCTGAGAGTATTGTTCTTTTTAGTCGGAGTGTGTAATTTAGGGCACCGATCTCATTATCTCCCTTTTATATCGATTGAATGCTAGGATTAGCAGGTTTAACTATAAATTGATCATACTATAACATGTAACTTTTCTTCTTCTTTCTGTCAGTATTGTTTTGCCTATTTTTATATGCTATACCGCTCAAATTTCTCATCGAATCCATCATCTATCGATGTTCACCGGAGATCGGAGGAGACGATTGGTACACGTCCTAACAGGAACCATTTTACACTAAACGGCTGTTGTACCCGGACTATTTCCCAGCAAAAATAACAAGGAGTAAGGGTTCAGGCATTTCCCCGAACACCTTCCAGGCACGGGCTATCTAGCCCTTTCTACAACCCTGCGGGTCCCTACAAGGGTCCTAACCAACTTGCCGTGACACGCGGTGACACAAACAATTGTCCGGGGTCAACCCCGGCCACTCACATGCGGGCTTTGCCCGTATCCTATATGGCCGCCCGGGACCACCCGGGGGCCCCCCAACGTTAAGCCACGCCACGTGTCACCCAGCGAAAGGGCCGCGGGCCCACTCCGAGACACTTCTTTCAACCCTCCAAGGTCAAAGGGATATCCGAGCAAGTCAACCACAGGCTTTGGAGGCCCGCAGCATGTGCATACGGCTCACACACGCGTGTTCGGCATATTTTCGAACACCTTGTGGGCGCACATGTTCCTGTTAGGGTGCTAGGCCCGGATACAGAGGGGGGGTGAATGTATCCCTCTACAAATTGTGCCCAAATAAAAACTTGGATGCTAGAGATAGACACAGAATAGAACCAATTCGATTCAACTCAAACACAAACACTTGGAGCGCGCCTATTCAAGCATCTAGCGAAAGCAAAGCAAACAATCAAACCACTGCACAAGAGATTTTTAGGTGGTTCGGTCCACAGACCTACATCCACCCCTCACTCCCAACCGGAGTGAGGCTTCACTAGCAAATGCTAGAACCAAGCAGACTCAGTCTGCAAACAGTTGCTGCCACACAGCTTGACCAGGGGAACAGCCTCCCCTCTTCCTCCCAACCGGAGGGACACCCAAGTGACTCCCAGCCACTTGGAAACTAGAGGTCAAAGACCTCTCTTCCTCCAGACCAGGAGGGACCCCTGGACTTGCAACCACAAGCCCAGAACCGGAGGACTAGCCTCCCTTCCTCTAACCAGAGGGAACCCACAAGTGACAACCTGTCACTTGCAACCCGGAGATCAGATCTCCCTTCTCCTGAACCAACAGGAGGAACCCGATCCCCAATAGGGCAATCGGAAGAACAAGGATGGAAAGATAATAAAAAAGAAAGTAAGAAAGGATGAAAAATCACAGCGCCAAAAGCTGGAAACGAAATACAAGTAATGTAGCTCTCAAGGGAGCAGATCTAGCTTGGATTTGATCCAAACGCCAGAGGCCAGAACTTCAAGCTTTTCCCACTTCTTCTCTACGAACTCCTTCTCTCTCTCTCTCTCTTTCTCTTCTGCTTCTTCACTTTTTTTTTCTTTTCTTTCGCAGGCCCTCTTTGTCTCTTCTCTTCTCTTCTTCTTCTCTGCGACTCTTCTCTTTTACTGGATCGAACTCTCAGCACTACTGCTTTTCTGCTATTGCTCTCAAGGCTTCGATCAACTTCTTCAGACAACCGAGACTCCCCTTTATAGCAGCTTGAGCAGAGGCAGCACTGGGCGCGTGTGTCCTCCACATTTCCCGCCCAGATATTTAGCCACGTGTCAGCATTTCTGCTCCTTGGATCACGTGCCAAACACCTGCATGATTAAAGAAGTGTTCAGTCGATGAACAAAATCAACACAGGCTGTGCATAGTTAAGCAATGTATAGACTTATAGAAACCAATATAGCAAGTGTGTACAGAGTGAGGGAGTGTATAGACTTAGCAGTCTTCATGCGTGCTCAGTGTATATACTTGCTGAAGAGTGCATTATCATAACAGGAGAGTGTGTAGACTTCAGTGTAAGTCTTGAAGGAATCGAGTGTATAGGCTTGGAACAATAGTTAACCAAGTGTGAATCATGTGAGAGTGTATACACTTGAAGGTCTTCAGCGTCTTCAGTGAATGGACTTAATTAGTTTAGGGCAATCCATAGCAATGTATAGACTTAGGCGTTTTGTTCAAAACAAAACCAATGTACAGACTTCATACTGTACAGACTTGATGTTGATCAACAGACCTTGAACATCAGCCCAAGGCATCAACGCTTCCATCGTGCAGCGTCGCCTCAGCTCCTCAGGCGAGATGCTTACGCCCTTGGTAACAGGCCAATGCGTCAACGCATCCAGTGTCAACGTCACCTCAGTGAGTAAGACAGAAAGGTGTGCGTCTACGCAATCAGCCAAGTGCGTCAACGCACTAAAGGCACACGACCCATGAAGACAGACACGCTGTATAGACTATGAAGAATAGTTCAGTGTATGTACTTTGGCAAGGCAACGACGGTAAAGTTCCTGATGAACATACTTTCAGAGCTGAACGTAGGTAAAGAACCCAATGTGCAGACTTGGAAGAGCAACATAGGAATAGATGCCAATGTCTAGACTTTGGCAAACAACGATGTATAGACTTGCACAGTTCCAGCTGAAGGATGTATAGACTTGGAGTCCAATGCACACGGCTGTACAGACTTTGAGGCTTAATGCAAAGGCCAGTGTACAGACTTCTAAATGCTGAAGCGTTGTAGACTTTTCATGAGACGCTAAAGTCTATTCAGACTTGACCAGTGAGACACTGATAGAGACGATGCAATGAGCAGACTTAATTCTGATGCATGCGATGTGCAGACTTTAACATAAGACGCTGCATGAGATGGTAGGCTGTACAGACTTGCAAAGTTCTAAATGAGACGATCGGCTGAAGGACCGATGTACAGACTCTGAATGTGAAGGCAGTCTGTATAGACTTGAATCGCTTGAAGTGATGTACAGACTTGGTGAGGCTCAAGCAGTGTACAGAGTTGAAGGTCTCACAATCAAGTGTATAGACTTAGGATATTAAGACCAATGTATAGACTTCAGCTTGAGACGCTCTTTAAGACGATGAGGTTTGTATAGACTTCTCATGAAAACCAGTGTTCAGACTTGAAAGTTCAATGCCACAATGTATAGACTTTGTCCAAGGAAACGAATGTATGGACTTGATGATCCACTGTGGATATATAGACTCAATCAAATGAAGAGCTTCCAGTGTATGGACTTGAGTTAAGTGCATTGGCTGTACAGACTTCAATAATCAAACAGGCTGCACAGACCACTGTATAGACTTTGCCACAGTCTAATGAAGAGACTTGAAGAACCTGAACTGATGAGTCAACGCATCAGCTCAAGGCGTTGACGCACTACAGTGTGGACTTTACGCTGTACAGTCTTTGAAAGAGGACCGTTAAGGAGGCACCTAGCGTCAACGCATTGCCCAAGCAGCGTGGGCGCAGCAGATCAACTATTTCTTACTGCTACCTCTGAAGAGCCTTTGCAGCGTCGACGCTGCAGTTCGATGGGTCGACGCTGCAGTATAAACTGCAGTCTTAAGAACAACAGTAACATGACTGAACATAATCAATTATGCAATGCCATATCAGAACATATGAAGAATTGCATTATGATCAGAAAGTGAATACTAGCATGAAGACTCACACAAGATGACTCACAGTGAATTCATACAAGATGACTCACAGTGAATAACTCACTTCAAAGGCCAATCATCAAAACCACCATTACAGCATTAAAACCATCATCAAAATCACATGGGCACAATAATCTCCCCCTTTTTGATGATGGCAACATGATGCAGTGAGTCAGTCTGATGACTCAAACTATTCTCCCCCTTTGACTTCATCAAAAAGAAAATAGTTTAAGAAATTAAAGCATGTATAAAAATTCAGTCAATTTCTCCCCCTTGCAAGAACATGATTCTCCCCCTTTAAGAGTTTTATCAAAAAGTCATTAGTTAGAGATGATCAAAAGAAGCCAGCATGCAATGATTGAATGAAAGTCTCCCCCTTTGTGGCAAACAATCTCCCTCATTTGGTATAAACAAGATGAACCATGGGAGGGGGTAAATGCAAAAATGCAGATGCAACAAGAAATGCAATACTTCCCCCTAAGTATATGAATGCAAGGATAGAAATGATCTGAACACGATTCAGTATGACTAGGAATGCTCCCCCTGAATAAGTGGAATCTTATGAGATAGATGAGAAGGAGACCACATGGGCAAACAAGGAGAAGTTCAGGTCAATGACCTAAGGAAAGTGAGCAGAAAGGTTCAAATAATCAGATTTACAAATAAGCTCCAAACAGAAATAATTCAGCAAGATTTTCAAGGAGATATCAATCTCGTAAATCCAAAACATAATTTTTCAAAGTCTTCCATTATAGGGACTTATGAATGAGCCTTTTGAATAGCATGGTTTAAACATGATGTATGCAGAGTTTATCAATAAAATTCTGTATTGATATCTAAAACCATGTTTTAATAAAAATGAACCAAGCCCTCATATTTATCTTGATTGTCCTCCCTTTGTCTTACACAATCAAATTTATTGACTTCTTTCAGAATTACATGCACTAGTATTGAGATTAAGCAATTATGAAGTCATATTATTTTGTCTAGGGTTGTAGCAATTTGATTTTAGCATCAATATTCAGATATTTCAATTTGTTCAATAATTTTCTATGCTACAAATTTTACGAGCACTCTAGTTCAGTGCACACATTGTAACTAGAGGATATACCTTGATCAGAGGCCAATATCCCTAAGCCCTTAGTGTGACTAACTGCCATGCTTTATGTGAACAGAGTTAGCATTTACACATCATGACACACTACAACTCATTTTTTAATGAGTGAGTTGTATTTCTCAGTGTGCATGCCATTGCTCTGCCTGATTTTCAATGAATTTTATGCAGAGTTAACTAAGGCACCTCATGACACAGTCCTTTGGACATGTGTTTCTCAGTGACCAATGTCATTGCTCTGACAGATATTACCCTTTAGACATTTCAGAAAAATTCATTTGCTTCAAATCAATAATAGTTTCATGTGCTTAATCAGTTGAAGTCATGTATTCAAAAGTGCAGATTTCAGAAGTTTTCACAAGACACAATATGAAACAGATGGTTAAGGTTTATTAAACATGCTTCAGATATTTTTAAGAGATTTTAAAGTCAACCCTTGAGTACATTAAACTTAAACCACCTGAGTTATTTCAGATATTCATACAAACGTATAATAGAAGATTTCTAGTTCAAAAGTTTTCAGATTTATGATCGAGATAGCCCATTGAAATCTTCATGAAGGATTGATAGAATTTTGAACCCAAATGATACCAATTGATAGGAGAAATACCAATTGTTAAGAGAGATTGTGAAGCTCAAGGTTTTCAGAATATGATTAAGGTTTGTCAACAAAATCAGTAAGAGAGGATATGCAATGAGTTCTGACACATGTATGCATTTGACAACCTATATGCAATGCATTGACTCCCCTCACAATATGCATTCAAACTCTCTTTTTTGGCATTTTCAATATAAGGAAATGCAATGCACTATATGTATGCAGGGACATGCAATGACTCAACATTGAATGCTATGCAAGGATATGCAACTTACTCCCCCTGAAAACATGCAATGTTTGCACTGAGAACTGAACATATGAGACCAAATGATTCATGCACATTCAGACTGTCCTAACCAGTAAGGTGACCCATGGTACTAGGCGGAGCACTTGGTCTAAAAGACCACCTCACACATAGTAAGAACCTCCAGACAGACCTCCCTGCCTTTTGGTACCTTACCATTTATATACCATTGAGGTCATGCATAATTATTCCACATGCAGTCCTATATGCAATTCAGAATTTCAGTGAGCTATTGCAACACACAAGTTTCAAGTCACACTCATATGCAGTTCAGATTTTTCAGAAAATTCGAAATGCAATTTATTTTCAGAGTCTATGCATAACACAATTATCAAGCAATTGAAATTAGCCTATGTATGCATCAGATACAGACAACCCTTCTTAATCTGATATTTGCACAGAACTCACAGCAAATGCATGATCAGAAAATAATGCACATGGCAGATGATAAATGAAAATGCAAAAACAGATTTAACTTGCTATGCATTAAAACTAAAAGCAAGAAGAGCAGGAAGTTTACCTGAAAAGTTCAGTTTGGGGTTTTCTTCTTGAGTGCCTTGGATCATTACCCCTTTTTATTCCAGTCCCAAGGCACACCTGCATAGCAATGTTATTTTGCACAAACAGGTGCCCAAGAAGTCTTGGGTCCTGACATGACAATATTACTCCTAGCAGATTTTCTCAACAATTTTCGTGCATGAAGGTCATCAGATTTCATCAAATTGCAATTATACATTGAGTGACCAATTTGTCCACAGCAATGGCATGAATTAGCAGATTTCAAATTCCTCTTATGCACATTTCTGTTGTCATGAAGTTCATTTGCAGAGAGAGAGTTCTGTTTACTATAATGATAGTAAGATGCACCAGATTTCGGATTTAATCTATGCACATTCTTGTTAGCATGAAATCCATGTGTACATGCATAAGATTTTCTGTTAACAGAATAAGAATTCTGTTTACCTAAACCAGTTTGGTTTTGATATCCTGCCAGCCAACAGGTTGCAGCCCTGTGGCCTGGCTTCTCACAGTGATAGCATGCAGGAGACTTTCCAATGGCAGGTTTAGAATTTACTTTTCTACCCTGAGCATGCCAACAGTGGGCTGCTATGTGGCCCATTTTGCCACAGTGAAAGCATGAATTAGAACTTTTCTTACCAACATTCAGCCAGCATTCAAATCTCTTATGACCCAATTTTCCACAATTAAAGCATGTCATATACTGGTATATTGGAACAGACTTGTTCTTGTTAAGAGCATGATCGTTTGCATGAAATTTGTTCTTATCACTAACAAACCAGCATTGTGAAATTTTGTGTCCTAGTTTACCACAATGAAAACACTCAACTTTCCTTTTCTGAGATGAAAGATTTTTATCATAATATCTCCTAGCATTCTTATCATCCTTCTCCATCAACTTACACTCATGCATCAGATGTCCAGCTTTATGACAGTAATGACAGATAATCTTCTTTTTAGATGCATGTGAGTGTGTGTGAGGACTGTGATCAGCAAACACTGATGGACCCTTTTTATTTATTTTCTGTTTTCCAATCATTTTCTGATTTTTATCATGTTTTTCTATTTTCTTAGCCTTATACTGAGGTGAAGATGAAGTAGAAGACTTTTCCTGTTCAGAAGATTTAACAAAAACAGTTTTCAAATTGGATCCACCGACCTTCCTCATGACTGGACTATAGCCCGGTCCCTCTTTCTTAAAATTATCCTTTGCTCCCAATATTTTCTGAGCAATGGGCTGTTTGTCTTTGGAGGTGGTGGCTACATCTGAACCACTTACAAAAGATGTCATAACTTTGTTCTGAAATTCCTTCTTGTTTATCTTATTGTAGCCCAGCCCTTCCTTCCTAGGGTTGATTTTTATACCTAGTAGCTTGTCTAGGTTTTTCTGCCCATCAATAAATTTAGACAAGGAAACTTTCAAATCCTGAATTTCATTTTCAAGAGATGCAATGTGTATTTCATAACTAGCGATCTCTTATTCACTACAGTTGACAGCTTCATTCAAAACCTTGTTAGCTATTTTGTATTCTTCAATTTCCCTTCTCAGATTGCTCAGTTTATCAGAATCTTCAAAGCAAATACTTTTTCCTCTTTCCAAAGCTAGAAGTCTCTCTGACATAGTGGAGTTCAGCATTTTTAACTTCTCATTTTCTTCCTTAAGTTTGTCATTCTGAATTAACTCATTTATAAAGGTCTGATCTTCTGAGCTAATTTCAAGTTTTCTTCCAGCCTTGAAATCCTTCAAATCTTTTTCCTTTTCTTCAATGTTTTTCTGTAATTCCACATTCACAGATTTGATGGCTTCAAGTTTTTCAGCAAGCAAGTTTTTCTCTTGCTCAAGTTTCTCAAATTTGTTATCATTTTTATTAGCAGTTGTTCTCAGAGAATCATTTTCAGATCTCAGCTTGTTTAAATTTGCGTTTACACTTTCAACGTTTTTCAGCAATTTTTCATACTGGTCATGATGGTTAACAAAAGTCTGATTATCATTATCTGAGTTGAATTTTTCTTTTAGTTCAGATATCACATTTATATGATCTTGATTTTCAATTTTCAATAATGAGACTTGTTTCTTCACTATTTGAAAATCAGACATACATGCATCACGAATATTTTTCAATTCAACACAATTTCTACAAGGAGAACTTGAACTATCTAAGCCAGTACCCTTCTTCAATTTTTTATACTATTTTCTTAACAGTTCATGAGACTCTAATAATTCAGCATATGAATTCTCCCAATCATCCAATGTATAGTTCTCGAAAGGGTTTACCTCCTCATCATTATCGTCTTCACTTTGATTGATGCCTTGATCGCTGCCACCTTGAATACTCCTATTGGCCATCATGCAGCTTGTTTGATTTCCTTTCCCGGCTCTCTTCATCATTTCCAACATATCCCTTGCAGATCTGCAATCAAGGAAACATGAGTGAAAAGCTTTGTCAGTGGCTGCTTTCATCAGATTTATAGCTGTCTGATTCTCCTCATACATTGATTCGTGACTGTCAGTCCATTTGGACCTTTTCTTTGGCAGTTCATGAGGACCATGTGAAATTACTTTCCACAGGTCTGGATTCACCGATTTGACATAATTCTTCAGACTAGTGAACCATGCATTAAAATGCGTACCACTGAAAATCGGTGGATGAGCCATGAGAACACAACAGATTAATGCAACAGGAATATTGATGCACTAAAACCAAAGTAGCACCTAAGACTGCAAGATCGAATCTGCAGGTCGCTGGACCTTGTATGCAGACACTGCTCTGATACCAACTGTTAGGGTGCTAGGCCCGGATACAGAGGGGGGGTGAATGTATCCCTCTACAAATTATGCCCAAATAAAAACTTGGATGCTAGAGATAGACACAGAATAGAACCAATTCGATTCAACTCAAACACAAACACATGGAGAGCGCCTATTCAAGCATCTAGCGGAAGTAAAGTAGACAATCAAACCACTGCACAAGAGATTTTTAGGTGGTTCGGTCCACAGACCTACATCCACCCCTCACTCCCAACCGGAGTGAGGCTTCACTAGCAAATGCTAGAACCAAGCAGACTCAGTCTGCAAACAGTTGCTGCCACACAGCTTGACCAGGGGAACAGCCTCCCCTCTTCCTCCCAACCGGAGGGACACCCAAGTGACTCCCAGCCACTTGGAAACTAGAGGTCGAAGACCTCTCTTCCTCCAGACCAGGAGGGACCCCTGGACTTGCAACCACAAGCCCAGAACCGGAGGACTAGCCTCCCTTCCTCTAACCAGAGGGAACCCACAAGTGACAACCTGTCACTTGCAACCCGGAGATCAGATCTCCCTTCTCCTGAACCAACAGGAGGAACCCGATCCCCAACAGGGCAATCGGAAGAACAAGGATGGAAAGATAATAAAAAAGAAAGTAAGAAAGGATGAAAAATCACAGCGCCAAAAGCTGGAAACGAAATACAAGTAATGTAGCTCTCAAGGGAGCAGATCTGGCTTGGATTTGATCCAAACGCCAGAGGCCAGAACTTCAAGCTTTTCCCACTTCTTCTCTACGAACTCCTTCTCTCTCTCTCTCTTTCTCTTCTGCTTCTTCACTTTTTTTTTCTTTCTTTCGCAGGCCCTCTTTGTCTCTTCTCTTCTCTTCTTCTTCTCTGCGACTCTTCACTTTTACTGGATCGAACTCTCAGCACTACTGCTTTTCTGCTATTGCTCTCAAGGCTTCGATCAACTTCTTCAGACAACCGAGACTCCCCTTTATAGCAGCTTGAGCAGAGGCAGCACTGGGCGCGTGTGTCCTCCACATTTCCCACCCAGATATTTGGCCACGTGTCAGCATTTCAGCTCCTTGGATCACGTGCCAAACACCTGCATGATTAAAGAAGTGTTCAGTCGATGAACAAAATCAACACAGGCTGTGCATAGTTAAGCAATGTATAGACTTATAGAAACCAATATAGCAAGTGTGTACAGAGTGAGGGAGTGTATAGACTTAGCAGTCTTCATGCGTGCTCAGTGTATATACTTGCTGAAGAGTGCATTATCATAACAGGAGAGTGTGTAGACTTTAGTGTAAGTCTTGGAGGAATCGAGTGTATAGGCTTGGAACAATAGTTAACCAAGTGTGAATCATGTGAGAGTGTATACACTTGAAGGTCTTCAGCGTCTTCAGTGAATGGACTTAATTAGTTTAGGGCAATCCATAGCAATGTATAGACTTAGGCGTTTTGTTCAAAACAAAACCAATGTACATACTTCATACTGTATAGACTTGATGTTGATCAACAGACCTTGAACATCAGCCCAAGGCGTCAACGCTTCCATCGTGCAGCGTCGCCTCAGCTCCTCAGGCGAGATGCTCACGCCTTTGGTAACAAGCCAATGCGTCAATGCATCCAGTGTCAGCGTCACCTCAGTGAGTAAGACAGAAAGGTGTGCGTCTACGCAATCAGCCAAGTGCGTCAACGCACTAAAGGCACATGACCCATGAAGACAGACAGGCTGTACAGACTATGAAGAATAGTTCAGTGTATGTACTTTGGCAAGGCAATGACGGTAAAGTTCCTGATGAACATACTTTCAGAGCTGAACGTAGGTAAAGAACCCAATGTGCAGACTTGGAAGAGCAACGTAGGAATAGATGCCAATGTCTAGACTTTGGCAAACAACGATGTATAGACTTGTACAGTTCCAGCTGAAGGATGTATAGACTTGGAGTCCAATGCACACGGCTGTACAGACTTTGAGGCTTAATGCAAAGGCCAGTGTACAGACTTCTAAATGCTGAAGCGTTGTAGACTTTTCATGAGACGCTAAAGTCTATTCAGACTTGACCAGTGAGACACTGATAGAGACGATGCAATGAGCAGACTTAATTCTGATGCATGCGATGTGCAGACTTTAACATAAGACGCTGCATGAGACGGTAGGCTGTACAGACTTGCAAAGTTCTGAATGAGACGATCGGCTGAAGGACCGATGTACAGACTCTGAATGTGAAGGCAGTCTGTATAGACTTGAATCGCTTGAAGCGATGTACAGACTTGGTGAGGCTCAAGCAGTGTACAGAGTTGAAGGTCTCACAATCAAGTGTATAGACTTAGGATATTAAGACCAATGTATAGACTTCAGTTTGAGACGCTCTTTAAGACGATGAGGTTTGTATAGACTTCTCATGAAAACCAGTGTTCAGACTTGAAAGTTCAATGCCACAATGTATAGACTTTGTCCAAGGAAACGAATGTATGGACTTGATGGTCCACTGTGGATATATAGACTCAATCAAATGAAGAGCTTCCAGTGTATGGACTTGAGTTAAGTGCATTGGCTGTACAGACTTCAATAATCAAACAGGCTGCACAGACCACTGTATAGACTTTGCCACAGTCTAATGAAGAGACTTGAAGAACCTGAACTGATGAGTTGACACATCAGCTCAAGGCGTTGACGCACTACAGTGTGGACTTTACGCTTTACAGTCTTTGAAAGAGGACCGTTAAGGAGGCACCTAGCGTCAACGCATTGCCCAAGCAGCGTGGACGCAGCAGATCAACTATTTCTTACGGCTACCTCTGAAGAGCCTTTGCAGCGTCGACACTGCAGTTCGATGGGTCGACGCTGCAGTATAAACTGCAGTCTTAAGAACAACAGTAACATGACTGAACATAATCAATTATGCAATGCCATATCAGAACATATGAAGAATTGCATTATGATCAGAAAGTGAATACTAGCATGAAGACTCACACAAGATGACTCACAGTGAATTCACACAAGATGACTCACTGTGAATAACTTACTTCAAAGGCCAATCATCAAAACCACCATTACAGCATTAAAGCCATCATCAAAATCACATGGGCACAACAGTTCCAGCCTTTCTACACAAAACCACGGATCACCCCGTGGTTCTAGCACACTAATGGGATCCTACAACGACCCCCCAGCAAGTCGGG